>JAESUZ010001669.1:0-600000 GCA_017311185.1 Proteles cristata cristata | reverse complement strand
ACTTGTTTCTCAATGACAGGAGTGACTGCTGAACTGGATCATAGGTTTTGAATTTAGGAAGAGTATTTCCTCAATTTTTGCAGTATTCACAACGTAACAGCTATAGACACAACACACTTTTAGATTTAATCCGAATTATGAATATTTTTCCCATCACTTTCTTAAGTGTGGATAATCAACAAAACAATAAACCAAGCCCTGATCTGTAGCTTTTGTCAATTTCTGTGGTGTAAATATTCCCTCTCTGGTCAAGTCCAGGCTCCCAGTGCTCTATCACTGAACACAAAGTTTGAAGAGCTATGTATTAGCACATCACTATATAGTATTTCCACCATGCAAATGCAATTGATTTCAGTGAGCTGAAGAGCATAGAAAATAATAAAATGCAGTAAAATAATTAGGAAATGGTGGGTTTTGAATATATTAGTAATATAAAGTATTTAATTGAAAGCTTCTGTAATTTGATTTGTTCACAATGGCTACATTTAACATCCAGCTTGCAAAATCCCTGGATATTTAACTATTGCCTCTCACTGGTGAGTCAGAGTCTTCTTCAGCACAGCAAAGGGGCCAAGAGAGTTTTAAAGAATCAGAATCCATGGGGATGGGAATATGATTATCAGGGATAGCAGAAGCATGGACAAAGAAAGGAATTAAAAAGAATATGTGCTTCTCTCTATGGACAAACACTACTCACCAGAATATGAAGTGCAGGATTGGATTCAGGGGTGCAAAGCAAAGTTAGACTCTTTGAAAAAGACCAACAAGGAGGACTGTGGATTTAAATACTGAGTGGAGACAGTTGTGGGCTATTTGCAGTCTTGAAGAGAAGTCATTGGACTTTTTCAGATGCCTGGAGAATCCTTGCTCACTTCCCTGCTATGGAGCCCCTAGAGGTGGTAAGGGTGGCTTCTACTTTGAATCCCTAGCATCTAAGCCCCCACATCTGGCATATCAGTGTTTGACGGAATTTATTTTGGCTAAGTTGGTCTGCATTAATCCTTTTATTTTTAAGGTAATGTTTACTTTGCTTTTCTAGACACTGAATATAGTTCTACTTCCCACAAACTGTATTTTAAGCCCTCAGGAATGTCTGGAAAGTGATGGAGCCCTTTTTGGGTGCATCCCCTTGCCCAGGCTGCCTCTCCATCAGTCACACTCATTGGACTTGAAGTTATGGAGACAGGCAGGATCAGAGGGTCTGGCTGGACCGAGGGAGTGCTCTTGGTGGGACAGGGTAGTGTGGGGTGGGCACGCAGCCTGTAAACGAGGACATATGAAAACAGCACTGTTGACCATCTCTCCCCCTCTCAGTCTCCCTAATCTCTGATCCTGGTCATCACCTCTCTCCCACCTATTGTCCCCTTGTACAGGTTCCCTCCACTCACAGCTTCTGTGTTTAGGCCACTTAAGCCCACCTGACACTGTGCAGCTGGCCGGGGTTTATGACCTGAGTTTATAAGTCTTCCACCAAATTCCCCCCCTTTACTCTAAGAGAGTAGTCACCCAAGTACTGTGGAGCATTGCCAAGGCCTAGGTAGGGGTCTCTCTGGTTACCTAACACAGTAATTCTATCTCTAAACTCTATCTTGCTGCCGCCATTGCTTGCCTATAACTGGTTCTTCCAAATAAGCAATGAGACCTAGGACAGTTCTGTCTGTAACTTGTAACGTGCAGATTATCCTGTTAAAATATGGATTCTGACTTAAAGGACCCAGGGAAGGCCTGCATCTGCATTTCTAACAAGTTCCCGAGTGATGTCCACGTGACTGGTCTGAGGGATTACGCTTTGCGTAGCAAGAACTGGGGTCAGAGCCACCTGCAGTCCCACTGGTAAAGCCATTGCTGCTCTCAAGTCCTAGTTTTGTGGGTTTGTCCCCACCCTATTCCCTGCCTTCGCTTTATATTCACTGTCGATCCTATGAATGGCTAGCATTTATTGGGAAACTACCATGTGTCAGATGCAATAATTCATGTGATAGACGAGTATAGAGGAAAAAACAAGGTAGACAGGGATCAGCCCAACTCCGACCTCAGAACCTGCCCTCCCAGCCACTATGCTTTGCTATTTCCATTTTCTCTTCAATATTTATTGGCCCTGAGGTCAAGGTTTTCAGCTGTTTTCCTCTCTGGCCTCTTTTATTTGAGACTGTCAGGCTAACTCCCCTGCCTCGGACTTGGTCTTCATTTTATTCTTGGTCACTGCCAGCTCTGTTTCTAATTGCCCTCCTCCTTTTTTCTTGCCTTAGTTCTTATTGAACTACTTCCTTTTCCCTATAATTCCTTGAGTTAAAATGGTTATAATAGCCCAACATGGTTGGAAATAGACGAGGTAGTGAAAGAAAGCAGGAAGGAAATCCACGGAATGGTGGAAAAGGACCAGTAGCAGGCCGGTGCCAGCCCAGTGGGAGATTTTGAGACTAAGCTGTCAGAATCTGCTTCTCCATAGGCTAAAGAGGTGTGGAAAAGTGTCTGGCTAGGTAGCAAATGTGTAGGACATTTAAAGAAAGTGTCACCTAAGTTTTCCTTCATTTCATGTATTGGTATCTTTTCTGTATGATGCTGGTCCACAGCTGTCCACAGGCAGCTCTTGACTTACTCAGTCATTGATGTACTCAGTCAATCAGCCTACAAGGAAGAAGGAGCTCCAGGAGGGAGGGTCCCCACACAAACCTTGGGAAGGACAGGAGATGAGGGGGCTGTGGTGCATTTGGAGCTTGGAGAGAGGCAATGGAGGCAAGGGGAAGTGGCTAGAGATCAGTGTGGAGGGGAGGACTGGAGGTCACAAAAGCTTTGTTTAGGAGTTAGGAAATGGAAACGATTCTATGGAAAATACAAAGCCATTGGAGGTTTTAATGTGGAAGAGTAATATGGTCAAATGTGTTTTAGGAAGAGGTCTCTCTGTAGGATGGAGACTGGATTGGGGCAGTGGTAAGACTTTTGCTATGAAGGTGCTTTATAGATGGGGTCAACATCTATACTCAGTTGACATTAAATTAAGGAATATATCTAATGTGGGTAGGCCTCAGCCAATTCGTTGAGAAACCTTAAAAGCAAAACTGAGGTTCCCTCAAAGGAGAACAAATTGTACCTCGAGACTATAGCATCAGGGTGTCTGGGTGGCTCTGTTGGTTGAGCATCTGACTCTTGATTTTGGCTCAGGTCATGATCTCATGGTTCGTGGGATTGAGCCCTGCATCAGGCTCTACACTAACAGCACAAAGCCTGTTTGGGATTCTGGGATTCTCTCTCTCTCTCTGCCCCTCCTCTGCTCTCTTTCTCTCTCTCTCAAAATAAATAATAAATAAACTTAAAAGCAAAAAGACTACAGCATCAACTCCTACATGAGTTTCTAGCCCACTAGTCTGTCCTATGGATTTCAGACTTGCCAGTCCCACAATCAGGTAAGCCAATTTAAACAAATATATAAATAAATATATTTAAATTAATATATAAAAATAAAATTGGTTCTCGGGAGAACTGCTGACACAGTTATATTATGAATTAGGTGAACATTAATCAAATATAATGTGATGTAGGGGCACCTGGGTGGCTTAGCCGATTAAACATCTGACTTCGGCTCAGGTCATGATCTCACTTTTCGTGAGTTCAAGCCCCGTGTCAGGTTCTGTGCTGACAGCTCAGAGGCTGGAGCCTGCTTTGGATTCTGTGTCCCCCTCTCTCTCTCTGCCTCTCTCCTGTCCGTGCTCTCTCTCTCTCAAAAATAAATAAACATTTAAAAAATCATGTAAAGTAGCTCTTTTAATATATAAACCACTAGATGAATGGATCTTAAGACTTTAAAGCTTAATTTAAAGGCTCAAGACAGAAGCCGTTAAAATTCACAATTTTAGTAGTATTATTATTTTTCCATCCTGGTTATAGTCCAAAAGCACCTGTCCTGAAATACCAGACCATTCTTATCAACATAACAAGACTGATTCTCACCTAGAATTTACAACTTTAATAAACTGAATAATGAAACATATGTAGCTAACATATGTAGCTTTAATTAGTCTTGTTAGCTTACAACCCCACCCTCTTGTCTTTTAGAAACTTAAATGGCTCTTACTAGCCATACGAATTAGGGGACCTTAAGTCAGTTAAATTCTCAGTTTCCTCATCTGGATATGGGGATCATTTTGTCTTGATTTGAAGGATTTTTGTGGAAACCACAAAAATGTATGCAAACTCTATAAGCTGCAAAAAGCTAGTCTCCTTGGAAGGCATTGCCTTCAAGTAAAATTGGTGAAGATTCAATCAATCAGCTGTGAGTACAAATTATATTAAAACTGGCCCCGAGGCCTTAGAAAAGGAGGGTACAGAGCTTCTCAAAAGATCAGCAGGACCAAAGAACACAGGTGGAAGACGAAGTACATTAATTACATTGAACTATGTTCTTGACATTGTACTTAAATTCTTCAGTTTATGTCAAGAAGAAAGTCTGTCCGGAACGCTATGCCTTCACATTTCTCAAATGAATTGCTCCTTTCACAACAAAAGACCAGGCATTGGGATCATTGGAAGGCAGTATTATGTGGCAAGAATTCAACGACTTCAACAAATAGTTATAGTTACCTTCTATTTGTGTCCAATAATACTAATCTTCCATTTCCTCTAAAATATGCAGTTTCCCTTAATGCGCTTAAATAAAAAACTTGCCTTATCAGCATGGGTTATATAGGAATGCAGCAAATATGGGGCAAGTCGTGTGTAATAGATGGATGATGGGGAAAACACTCCTCTAAAATACTGTAAATGTTTTTCTGTACATAAGCAACCATTGTCTTATCTAGAAATGCAAGGTTGCATCTGGGAAGACCAGAGAAAGGTAGGACATCTGCTAGTTGCCATGTTCTCATTAGCTTGTTCTGTTTCTCACAACCTACCTTGTAAGGTAGGACATAACATCTCCATTTTATAGTGGGGAAAAGAGATTTTGAGAGTGTACTTGGTCAAGGTCACACCACGTTGGTGCTACAGCCGGTATATATGTAGGGGAGTAGGGCAGGACCTAGGTGAAGGACTCAGAACTGAGTTTAGGTTCCAAGGAGCTCACCGTAGGAGCACGCTGGGAGTTAAGAGCCCTGACACCTTTAGCCCTATAAGTGGAGCCCAGATGAGGCAGAAGCTGACTTCTCCTCCTGGGGGACAAGGATGCCATTCTCCTTCTAGAAAGTTTTGCTCAGATTTTGGTCTGAGTGCAAGCAGATGGTTTTTAATGAATGTCCAAAGAGAGAAGGAATGAAGGGAGACATAAGGACCAAAAGGGAGGAAGGAAAAAGGATAATTCTGAGAGCTTTGGTTCCTTGGAGCCTCACTCCTTCCCTGGTTCCTCCCTAGGGTGTCTATTTTGGGGACCTTGAGATATTTTAGGCATTTTGCTAAGGTTTAAAATGGGTTGTTTATAGCACCTCGATCCTGGCAGACAGATGGAAACAATTAACACCATATCTTAAGAATCTCATACTTGGAAACTTCTCGGCAGCTCTGATGCTTAAAATCCCTCTTTGGGTGGTTAGAGCAGAGATTGAACGAGAATGGAAATAAGATGTGTTCATCACATTTTACATACTGAGTCTTTTAATGTAGTCTCCTAACAGTTACGTGAGGTAGATGCTATGATTAACACTATTTTCCAGATGACAAAACTGAGGCTCAGAGAGGGCCTCAGTATATATATATACTGTGCCCAAGCTCACACAGCCAGGAAGTTAGGGAGCTGGAGTCTCAACCTTCCAGAGCTCATGTCTTTTTTTAGCCAACAGTAGAGTGTTGAATGAAAAAGGGCTGGTGGTAGGTTGAACAATGCTCCACCCCCCTCAAAAAAGATCTATGCATCCTGACCTGTGCAATCTGTGAATACTACCTTAAATGGCAAAAAGACTGCAGATGTGATGAAGTTAAAGGGTCTTGAAATGGGAAGATTATCCTGGATTGTCTAGGCAGCCCCTACTAGGTACAGTCTCAAATATCCTTGTAAGTGGCAGACAGAGGGAGATTTAAAATAGAAGAGGAGAAGATGATGAGCCCATGAAGGCAGACATTGGAGTGATGTGGCCACAAGCCAAGAAATGCTGGCCGCCACCGGAAACGGGAAGGGACAAGGAGCAGATCCTCCCTTGGAGCTTCTGGAGGGAATGTGGTCCTGCCCACAGCCCGGTTTCAGCTCAGTGTAACTGAGTTCTCTGAGATAATACATTTCTGTTGCTTTCAGCCACCAAGCTGATGGGAATTTGTCCCAGCAGCCATAGGAAACCAGCACAAGGCTGGAGCCAGAATCCTGAGGGATAGCATTCCAGGGACAGTGAGAGGGAGTCAGGGGAAACCAGAATCTGAAGCAACAGGGAGTTATTTAAGGAGAGAGTGGTCACCCACTGGCCTATCCTCCTGAGACCAGAGGCAGTGTGCATTTTCCCTTCCACTTCCCTTGCTTCTGTGCTTATGCTTTCTATTCCTGGGCAGCAGCACCTTGAACCCCTGAGCCGAGAAAGGCCTTGGAGGCCCTTCAAATCCATGACACAGCTGGCCAATAGATAAGGATTAGCAGAGATGTTCAGTTCTTCAGAAGCCAGCACTTTACAAAGGCTGCCAGGTACCATGGCAACAAGTGCACACGGTGTGCCCTCAGGCAGGTGGCTTGATCCGCCTGCTAGCACTCCGTGACCATCACTCAGCAGCTGTCTGGGTGACTTGGACACAGTTCTTCCTGAGTTGGGTAGGAGGCAGATGTGAGACTTGCCCTTGATGAAAACCATCCCCACTGACAGCACCGGTGAGGTGTTAAATGAGACAAGGTGTTAGGATGGCCTTCAGGCTCTTCTACTACCGTCTCTGCTCTAGTCAATTGTCAACAGCATGACTGTGTCAGAAAGGCTTCTGCTGGGCTTTGCACCCCTGCAAGGTAGAGGGAAGGTTGACTTTCCTATTGCTCATCTCAAACACGCAAACTCCTTTCCTTAGCCTGAGAGGTGAGGCCAAAAGGGCACCTGGCCAGCCGGCTCCGTGACTCCCCCTCACACCTCTGTGCTCCCTTGCTAACCTTCCTCACCACGCTCCCGCCCAGCTTGCTTCTCTCTGTTCTTGAGATCTGCTGAGGCATGAGATTTTGTACCCGGGAAGTTTTTCCCACAGCTGGGCAGCTTCTCAACCTTCAAGTCTCAGCTCATATGACGCCTTCCCCGACCATGCCAGCTCAAGTGCATGGCCTTGTCTACTTGTTCTTTGTAGTCTCTCTCTCTGCGGACTTATTTTGTTTATCTGTCTACCTGTTTGGTATCGATGCCCCTCGGCCCGTCCCCACTAGAAGGTAAGAGTTGCAAGGGTAGGATGTTATAGTTTCACCTTTCTATTTGCATCTTAAAATATACTAACTCCCTGTTAAGTGTTTGTTAAATAAAGGTATGGCTGAGGCAAGGATGTCAAGGGCATGGGCAGAGCTTCTAGGGAGAGTCAGACCAGAGAAGGGCTGCAAAGCCAGAAGCCAGTAGAGTGTCCGGTGACAAGATGCACCATAGCACGGGAACTTATGCAAGGGAGCCTGAGGAAACTCCTGAACGGCAATGAGGCCCCAGATGGAGGAGATTTTTGGGTTATGAGAGGACCGCAGAAGCCTTCAGAGAATCGAGTCAATACAGAGGACTTGGCCCACAGAGGTGAGCCTGGAAGGTGAATGAGGGACAACAGAGCTGCCCCTCCCCCCCAAAAGCATGCCCATGGGCTGGACACTTTTCCAGAGCTTTCTCACTGGCAAGAAGGCAGGGTCTATCTGTGTGGCGGGATCTCCCTGTCCCGTAGACGGTTAAGGGTCCCCTTCTAGTTCACGGTGCAGCAGTAGCTCACCACTAGACTGTATAGAGAAAAGCTTGGAGGTCAGCCCAGAGGCATCAGAGCATGCCAGGGCAGGGAGGATGGTGGCTGTCTCATAAACCAGGACGGGGGCACATAGAGCCCTTGGAACAGTGCCTGGTGCACAGTAAGCGCTGGGAGGTGTCTCCTTGTATTGGTGGTGTCAGCTGGCCCTGAAATAGGATTTGCAATATTACAGTGTTAATATACGTTTAGGTTGCTTCTTAAG
Organism: Proteles cristata cristata; assembly: GCA_017311185.1. Classification (NCBI taxonomy): domain Eukaryota; kingdom Metazoa; phylum Chordata; class Mammalia; order Carnivora; family Hyaenidae; genus Proteles; species Proteles cristata. Next base: position 591,923 of record JAESUZ010001669.1, on the reverse strand, counting down.
GGCTAGTGCACTGAAATGGAGTCCCTGAAGTGTCCCTAAATAGGTTAATCCCTACCAGAGTAGAGGGATGTGGTCAGGGCTGCCATGGAAATTCAGAGCCACCAATGGTTCCCAAGTGCTGACGCTCCCTGTAGGCATCAACTTACCCCCATGGACAGAATGTCACGTTCAGCTGGGACATGGGGTCAGAGAGGGTTTGTAGAGAAAAGCAGAATGTAGACATTTCTTTCTGCAGTGGGATCATGCACATATATTGGAACAGTGAGGTGGGATTTTTGTTTGTTTGTTGTTTGTTTGTTGTTTTTTAATAGAGCAGCTGATGACTAGTTTGCTGACATTACCTCCTGTGTCTGGGGTTGCCTTTGATGTGGAGGATATAATCCCAACACCTCCAGCAATGAGAATGGTAACTTCAAGCCTCAAAGAACTCTTAGCTCCAACAGAGAGGGGGTGTTTGACTGGCCAACCTGACCAGTTATGTGCTTTTCTAGATGTTGGATGTTCCCTTATCTACCCTAGATGGAAAGAATGATTGGACCTCTTAGCTGATTGGCATTTGTTAGCAAGATTTCAGATAGAGTCTAACGTAACTGATGAAAATTGCTGGGTTTGTATTTCAAGAAAGGAGGTGGAAATGGAGTGCTATTTTTTGGATTTGTCTAAAAATATTTTTAGCAGGGCAATGCTTGAAATTGTTTTAAACTTTTATTGTAAAAGAACGGACCCAGAGAACCATGACAAAAAATGTTAGGCTTGCTGAGTCATTATAAGATGAACACCTTATTTTAACCATCACTGAGGCTCAGAAATAGGACTTTGCTACCCATTCCAGAAACCCTTCAATATTCTCCATCTCAATCACAGTCCCTCTCTCCTCCAAAGGTAACCATTATCCAGACTTTTACAGTCATCCTCTTCTTTCTGTAGCTCTATTCCTCACGTTTACATTCCTAGATACTGTATTTACTTTTACTCATTTAGATCAATTTGATCTGTCTTTAAATTTTTTTTTAATGTTTATATTTGAGAGAGAGAGAGAACGAGTGGGGGAGGAACAGAGAGAAGAGGGAGACACAAGATCTGAAGCAGGCTCCAGGCTCTGAGCTGTCAGCACAGAGCCCAACGTGGGGCTCGAACTCACGAACTGTGAGATCATGACCTGACCTCAAATCAGATGCTTAACCAACTGAGCCACCCATGCACCTCATGATCTGTCTTTTAATTATAAGTTCCTTTCCATCCCTTGCTTTTCTCTTAAAAAAGTATTGATATTTGTGGTATAACTCACATACCGTAAGTCGCCTTTTAATGTGTACAATTCAGAAGGTTTTGGTATGTTCACAGGATTGTGTAACCATCACAACTAATTCCAGGATATTATTATCAAACTTTTAAGAAACCCATACTCACTTCAGTCGCTCCCCACCTCCTCTTCCCCCAAACCCTGGCCAAGCAACTAATCTTTCCATTTCTATTGATTTGCCTGTTCTGGATATTTCATATGAATGCAATCGTACAATATGTGACCTTTAGTGGCTGACTTTCTTTACTTGGCGGATTGTTTTCAAGATTCATCCATCTTGTATGGCATAGATCAGGGTGATGATTTCATGAATATGTACTTATCTCCAAACTCATCAAGTTGCATACATTAAATATACACCACAGCTTTTTGTATGTCAATCGCACCTCAATGAAGGGGTTTAAGAAAAAAATTCATCCATCTTGTAGCATGTAGCAGGACTTTGTTCCTTTACATGGCCAAATTGTATATGTATACAATTTTGTATATTCACTCGTGAGTTAATGTTTGGATTGTTTCCACTTTTAGGATATTATCAAGAATGCAGCTTTGAATGTTTGTGCATAAGTTTTGCTGTGACATATATTTTCATTTGTCTTGGGTATATACCAAGGAGTGGAATTACTGAGTCATATGGTAACTCTATGATTAACTCTTTGAGGAACTGCTGAACTGTTTTCCAAAGTGGCCACATTACTTTACACCCCTACCAGCAATATGTGAGGGTTCTAATTTCTCCACATTTTTGTCAGCACTTATTATTGTTCATCTTGTTGGTTTTAATCATCCTTATAGATCTGAAATGATATCACATTGTGGTTTTGATTTGCATTTACCTAATGACTAATTATGTTGAGCATTTTTTATGTGCCTATTGGTTATTTGCACATCTTTGGAGAAATGTCTATTCATAGTCTTTCCCCATTTTATAAAAAGTTTTGGGTGGTCATACATTCTGGTTTGCCTGTGACACTCTCAATTTTGCCTATTGTAGCTATTTTTTTTTGTACTTTGATTTATTTATTATTGATGCATAGTTGACATCTCTACCCATTTTAAAATTGGGTTGTCTGTTTACAGTGAATTGTGAGAGTTTTTTATTTATACATTTTTTTAGTGTCTATTTATTTTTGAGACATGGTGCTCCAGGCTCTGAGCTGACAGCATGGAGCCCAGCGTGGGGCTTGAACTCACAAACTGTGAGATGATGACCTGAGCTGAGGTTGGACATTTAACCAACTCAGCCACCCAGCCACCCAGGTGCCCCAAGAGTTCTTTATTTATAGATGACCCTAATCTGTAATAGTTTGAGTTACAAGTTTTTGACTTTATGATGGTGCAAAAGGTACACACATTCAGTAGAAGCTGTACTTCAGGGGCGCCTGGGTGGCTCAGTCGGTTAAGCATCTGACTTCAGCTCAGGTCATGATCTTACGGTTCGTGGGTTCGAGTCCCGCATTGGGCTCTGTGCTGACAGCTAGCTCAGAGCCTGGAGCCTGCTTCAGATTCTGTGTCTCCCTCTCTCTCTGACCCTCCCCTGCTCATGCTGTCTCTATCTCTCTCTCAAAAAAAAAAAAGAAAAGAAACCGTACTTCAGACTTAGAATTTTAATCCATTTCGGGCTAGTGATGTGCACTACAGTCCTCTCTTATGATGCTGGGCAGCGGCCCGGAGCCTTAGCTCCCAGTCAGCGACATGGTCATAAGGGTAAACACCCAATACGCTCACAACCATTCTATTTTTCACTTTCAGTACAGTGTTCAATAAATTACATCAGATATTCAACATTCTATTATCAAGTGGGCTTTGTGTGAGGTGCTTTTACCCAACTGTAGGCTAATCTAAGTGTTCTGAACACATGTAAGGTAAACAAGGCTAAACTATGATGTTGATGTCAAATCTAAGAACTCTTTGCTTAGTCCTAGATCTTGAATATTTGCTTCTATGTATTATTTCCTAAAAACGTATACTTTTATGTTCTATATTAGGTCTATGATTCATTTTGAGTGAATTTTTATTTATTTATTTATTTTTAAATTTTTAATGTTTATTTTTGAGAGAGGGAGACAGAGCACGAGTGGAGGAGAGGCAGAGAGAGAAGGAAACACAGAATCTAAAGCAGGCTTTTAGCACAGAGTCTGACATAGGGCTCGAACCTGCCAACCATGAGATCATGACCTGAGCTGAAGTCAGATGGTTAACTGACTAAGACCACCCAGAAGCCCCTAATTTTTATTTTTTTAAATGTTTACTCATTTTTGAGAGAGGAAGAGAGGGAGAGAAAGAGAAAGACAGAGCATGAGTGGGAGAGGGACAGACAGAGAGGGTGGCAGAGGATCCAGGCTCCAGCCTCTATGCTGACAGCCCCTGATGCGGGGCTCAAACTGGCAAAATGAGATCATAACCTGAGCCGAGGTCAGACTCTTAACCGACTGAGATACCTAGGCGCCCCGAGTTAATTTTTATATAGGATAAGATGGGTTTTCCCCCCACGATGAATCCAGCACTATTTGTTGAAAAGGCTGTCCTTCCTTCATTGAATTATTACTGTATTGAAATGATGGTCTTGACTAGCCACACCACACCATGCTAAAATACAATTTTTTCTAGTCATAAAGTGATTGGAAAACAAACCACAGCACATTAGGTATTTCGTGACAAATTTTTGAGATTCAGAGATTTCTTTTTTGAGAGTCCTAATCTTGTCCCTGTGTTTCTCCCTCTAATAAGTAGCCTTTTACTGAGAGATAGAAACATGTGGCAGAATGGAAACGCCTAATCCATATGTCTTAAGCAAAGTTTGGAAAAAAAGTAGGAGGAAGACAAAAAAGAAAGACAAGGGAGGCCCTGCACTGTAGCTTTGAATCTATTACTTTTTACCTGGGAGATCTCGAACTACCTTCCTGCCTGCAAATGGGAACTGAGGGCTTTCTTTGCTCACTCCTTGTAAGTTACATCTCACACATAGAGCTTCCCGCCTGGCTAGGTCTGGCTGCAGCACACCTCTGGTCCCCAGCGGAGAGGAGGGCTTGCAGGGCTTCCATCTTCTGGGAGTCCAACTCTCTTCCTGAGCCCGGAGGACATTGGACTTCAGGCGTACACAGAGCTGAGCAGCTGGTGAGTGGAGAATTTGGCTCAGCCATGTCAGATGGAGGGGTGAGGGTGCCATAAAGTGCTCTCCACCCTGCCCCATACACCACGCTCCCGCCTTCCCTGAGGCGGCAGAAAAGATCAATGACGTAAATGGATTAGGAAAAGCCTGCTCGGCCTCTTCCTGCTGTCACCCCACCTGGGGCTGGAGATTAGTGGGTGGCAGCTGGGTCAGGGGGACAGACGTTTCAATGTCAGCTTTGCTAGAAAGGAGCCCTTCTAAGAAGAGGAAAATAGAAGACCAGACTCCTTCATCCTTCCTCCGGCGAATCAGTCCCGTGCTTCTCTGTGAGTCTGCACTTTTGCAAAAACACAGAGCTCTCTTGCCTTCTAGCGATTTTCAGTCTTCAGGCAGGTGCTAGTGATCATTATAGACGGGCTGGTGTTGGCACCACATCCAACTCTGCGTGTGGCAGGGGAAAAGCCATGAGTCATATACTGGAGATTAAAAAAAAAATGTTGTTAACCTACTTTCCCAGACAGAGAGGAGAGCAGGCACAGGCATAGGTACCTATGCTACTCGCACATAGGTAACTTTTTCACAGCGCATACCTGGCACAGAGGGCGGTGCCATTCTCATGGTTCATTTGTTCATTCATTTATTCACTGAAGCCTTAATTTCAGAGTTTATTTCATTCCCTGAATTGGCCAGGCAACCTCGCCAGCCCCCCAAAAAGCATTTCTGTAGCTTCCTCTGTGTGCCTAGACCTGTGCCCAGCCCCCAGGGATGCAGGTGATCAAAGCATGGTGCTGCCACGCCGCAGAGGGGGCTGGGCTGTGCCTGGGCTGGAGCGGCGAGCGTGGGTCCAGAGAGCTTGTGGACACTGCAGACACTGCCACTCGCATGTCTCTGCAGGCATGAGCCCAGCCTCTGTGACCCTGGCCAGCGCCCTGCAGGTCAGGGGTGAAGCTCTGTCAGAGGAGGAAATCTGGTCCCTCTTGTCCCTGGCTGCTGAGCGGCTCCTGGAAGACCTTCGTGAAGGTAAGGGCGTGTTTGGACCAGTTGAATCACAGGGAGTTGAACACGAAGCTTCCCAAGCCATCTCTGGTTGCTGCTTCTCAAGTCTGCTATCAGTCCAAAGTATTAGATCAAGTAGTCAAATGACACCTACCTATGGAGCTGCACTGAGACTCAGGCCTGTCTCTCCCGACCCATGGCATACAGAAGAAAGAAAGGCCTTGCTTCTAGGGAGACAGTGGCTGCAGCCATATGGGCCTCTCACAACACCTGGACAGTCTGAGCCTAAGGGACAGGAAGCAGGGGCTGCCCTGCTGACACTCCCAGATTGTCCCCTGCCAGATGATGTATCACCTGTGTCCCATCAGGGGCTAGAACCCACATACTAGGTGGTCTAAAGAGCAGGAAGGACATAAATATACAGAATTATTACATTCCAACAGAAGAGTAATTGTAAGATGTGTTTCCCGGGGAATGAGGTTTGTACCAGTGAGGGACAAACTTGGAAGGGAAGCCCCTTCCCCAGACTGGGGTTCAGATTTGCTGGAGTTGCTGTGCTTGGAGCCCACGGTGACGCGAAGTTCGCTGCTTTGCCGGGCCAGAACTGTCTGGCAGTCACTGGGCAAGCGAAGCACAGGAATCGCCACCAGGGACGAGGGTGACCCTCTGGATGGAGGAGGGCATCGGGGAGACACAGCTTCCTTAGCTCATGCTGCCAGGAGGCCTGGAGCCCGCAGCACCTGTGCAGGAGTGATCACTTGGCCAGACGGGGCCTGGAGGTGCTCGCAGGGCCACGGGTCCTGCGTCAGGGCAGAGCGTCACCAAGCGTCCACCAACACGAGCTCTGAGACCCTGAAACAGCAGGAGGGCCCCGCCTCCTGCAATGTCTCTCTCGCGCGCCCTCTGCTGAGAAAGCTGCATGTCGCACGCGCTGTAAAGAGGAGCTGCTTGAGGGAGCAGGTATTGAAAGATGAATTTGGAGCTGCGAGGCGTTACATTAATAACTGAAAAAAACATCGAGTAGGCACACTCACACGCCAGCTCAGAAGTCACTCGTGCTTGGGGACTGCTAGCCTGCAGCAGAGCATCCCCACACATGAGTGAGATCACATGAGTCAGGTGGGTCCCAGTGTGGGAAGACACAGGAGGCTGCTGTGCACTTCTCCCTTCAGTTTCATCTCCCCTATGATTCTTCACTCCCTCTTTCCCTGGGTGTTGGTTCGGGGAGCGGGAGGGGAGACTGATGAACAGGTGCAGTATACCCAGAAGATCAGGTGCCCTGTCCCAGGCTTGGCTCCAAAGAACTCAGACTTGGGCTTATTTCCAAGTGGACCTCTTATCTTGAGACCCTTGGGGCACTGAGGAATTTAGATGCAGGTGGCTGGTGTCCTGGCCATGACCGCAGCCGCCGTACCTAATGCTGCTAGTACATAGTGCTAACAATGCACACATGTATCAGGGTTGAATTTACCCCACTTCTTGTTACCTTGGGCGTTGCTCTCAGTCCATCCCAGGGGCACCTGCTGGTCATGATCCCACAACTGGCCCTCCACACAGTGGTCATTCTCTGTACTCCCATCATGGCCTTGGTTTCAGATTCCTCGGACTACGTGGTCTGTCCCTGGTCAGCCCTGCTGTCTGCAGCCGGAAGTCTCTCCTTCCAGGACCACATTTCTCACATAGAGGCTGCTCCTTTCAAGGCCCCTGAACTGCTGCAGGGGCAGAGTGATGGTGAGCAGCCTGGTGCATCTCAGGTAAGGTGTGTGACATCTCTGTCGCACCTTTGGGCCTGACCCAGGGAAAGGCATGGAACTAGGACCTTCAATCTGTCCTTGGGGTGGCATCCCCAGCTCCCAGTTTAGCCCCAACGATCACTTGAGGCAGAATAGATTTAAATAATTTTATTCCTAGTCTTTTTTTTTTTTTTTTTTTTTGCCAGTCTTTTAGCTCTTTGATGAAGACAGGTCAACTTCTCTGAGCTCCAATTTCTACACCTGTAAAATGGGGTTAACGACTTAATCTACCAGCTTATTATAAATATTTAAAGTCTTGGTGGCTTCCAAGGTTGGTTTGTCTGGGCCCACATGTCTCTGAGTCAGATCACATTAGTGAAAGCATCAAATTTCCCCATTGCCGTGGCCCTGACGCTGTCACTCACGGGCAGACACCCAGCACCCCGAGCCCCTCCACCCTGTCTTACACTGACAGAATCTCGGGGATGAAGCCCTGGACCCCTGTGTTAGACACAGACCTTGGTGCCTCTCAGTCCCTCTGTTTGGATGTCTCTGATGGTGCCATGCTGGACTCAGGTGACATGTCACAGCTGGAGCCATGGGATCTGACCTGCTGAGCAACCACTAGAGGGGCATGTGCTGATGCACCCCAAAAATGCAGGGGACTTAGCTTCCTGGGGGGTGAACTGTGGCAAACTGGCACTTAGTAGGCCAGGTCACCTGGGCATCATCCCTCTACACAGCATCCCTACCACTCAGTTCTGTTCATTGCTTTTTTCTTCTGTCCACTGCAGTCCCCTCTCTGCATCCACCTCTGCTCAGGTCCCATGGGAGGGGAGGGGAGCAGTCAGGAAAGTGGTCTCAGCAGAGGCTCGGCTTACCATCCTCCCCCAGCTCCGGGCTCCTTTCTGAGCTTTGGAGGCTGTACGCTGACTCCTCTCCTCTGACCAACATCCAGCTCTCCCTAGCACACAGAGACCTCAGCTCTCCCCAGCATACAGAGACATTTCCCCATTGCTTCGAGTGTTAGTCCCAGTGCAGGTGGAAGGTGTGGGCCCGCCTCTAACCACCAGTCGCTCTTACCACTATCACCCCATCCTGCGCTCATAGCAGACATCAGCAATCGAGAGCGCTGTTCTCTCCTATTGTGCCAGGAGTCACATTCAAAACCATCACCACCCTTTTCCAGGCATCCTGTACTAATGGGCTAGATTTGGGATTGTGGAGGAAGCCTGTTGTCACTTTGGCGTTAAGCATCACCCAAGAGTACTTAGAGCGTTTGGAGTGCAGGTCAGTTCCCTGAGTGTGGATGGTGCCTCTGGCAGTGCTCAGGGCAGTGCACCAGCATCTGCTCTCAGGGCCATTTCTCCAGAGGTGAGAATGTCTAGTCACACTCCTCAGAGGACTGGTTGATTGATTTAGGGACATCATTTCAGAGAGAGAATTGGCGCATGTGATACTGGACACATGCTCTTGACCTATGGATGCAAAACCCAAAATCAAACTCACTTGTATTTTACTGAGTGGGTGGCTCAAATAACCATGCATTTTTTACATACCGTGCTTTAATTCAGCGTCTCTCTTCTGGAGTTCCAAAAGCTATTTCCTGCAAAGAGAGATCCTAGGGGGAATGTGCCTTGTCAATTACAGCAGAAGCCCCACAACAATAATAAATTGACATTCATTGAAAACTTAGTGTGATCCAAAGGTGGCATAGCCAAGGCCCCGTGCCTGGCTGTAGGTCTTCTTTGGGAAAGTTCCCTAAGTTCCCTTTGTGTTGCCTCTCCTGTATAACGAAGACAATTAAAATACCAACATCACGGAATGGTGGTGAGGACTAAATGAGTTAATCTAAGTAAAAGGTTAGCTCAGAGTTTGGCATGTAAGTGCTCTGCATCCGATAATGATAACAATAATTATCATTACCATTTCCAGGTTCTTTTTATAAAATCTTCATAAATATTCAGGCAGAACACTCACTTTAAAGATGAAAATGAACACCAGAGAAGTCAGATAACGCTCTTCCATTTCACCTTGTTGCTTTCTGACAGGTGATGCTCTTAAAGCACAATGGGCTGTCCCATAGTGTGTCATGTGCAAATGGTTTCAGCTATGTGCATCAGAAAGCCTAAAATACAGTGGCTGGCACCGCAGATAGAGTTATTATTTGCTTCACGAGGCGTCTCAGGATTGCTCAGCAGCTCAGTAAATGTCATCAAGGATCCAGGCTGTGTATTTACATTCCACCCTTTTTAGTTGTTGGCTTTTTTTCTTAATGCCTGTTGCCTCATGGTCTCAAGATGGCAGCTATGACCCATATATTTCATCAGTGTTCAAGGCAACAGTGAAGAAAAAGTGGGACCATTACCTGTGTTCTTATCATCAGTAAAGCACAAGCTTTCTCAAAAGCCCCTTAACAGACTTCCCTTGCGTCTCCTGCCAAAGTGGGGTGTCACGATCACTGTGGCTTTAAGCAGCAAGAGTGGAAGGCAGGAAAGTTCATGGGAGTTGCACACGGTGGTTGGGCTAGGCAGCCAACAGTGTCTGCCGCACGTGGAAATGGAATTGTGTTTTGTTTGCAGGACTACAGAGTAACGGAGGTGACTGAAATCTAATCTTGTACTTTTTCTCTTGAGCAGATGCATGTCTATTCTTTAGGAATGACCCTCTACTGGTCAGCAGGCTTTCATGTGCCACAAAATCAGGTCTGTAAACAAGATACTCAAAGTCTTGCCAGGTCATGTCTTTGGATTGAATTAGCAATTTTCTTCAGGACAGGGATCACTTCTCTTGAGCTGCGCGCCACCCCTCAGTCGTGTGGGTTCGAGGAAGGCATTGCCAGTGGGTCACAGAAGTGCTCCCGCTGAGTCCAGGAACCACCACAGAAGGCTACACAACCCAGTCATCCAGGCAGCCATGATTTAGGGCTGGCAAGCAAAATAAGACTTATCTGTTCAGAGGAAGTAGCAAACTAGAGGATTTTATAGATAGTGAAGACAGATTTATAAAACAGGCTTTAAAGCAGCCCTTCCCGAAGTGGGATGCTTCCCTGAAAAAGGGTTCTGTGCTCAATCCATTTGGGAAAATGCTCCCTGTAATATCTTCCTCTCCAAGATTTTACAGAGTAATTTATTAAAGACTCTGAGAGAGCCTAAAGCACAGAAAATTTTAAATTTTATCACAGCACAGTATAAAATTTTTGACTATGGAATGTGTGTATGTGTGTGTGTGTGTGTGTGTGTGTGTGTGTGTGTGAAAGTTTTCATCTGACCTATAAGAATTCCTTATAGGTCAGTGTAACAAGAGCCAGAGAACCCTCATTTTCCTTCCTTCCTTCCTCCCTCCCACCCTCCCTCCCTCTTCCTGCCTGCCTGCCTGCCTGCCCTGCCTTCCTGCCTCCTTCCCTTCCTTCCTTCTATATCCCTTTGTCTCTCTGATTCAACATCCCAATGTTTCCTGGTGCTTTTTGCTCTCCTCCCGCCTCATGTGAAATCCCACTCTGCTCATGGCATCATCTTCCACTTCTCAGCAGGGCATACCTGGAGCCCCAGATTGTGCTCTTACCTGTAGCTCTGGTTCCTCTCTGGAGCTCTGCCATAATCTGGGCCAACTTCACGGGCGTGTGGCCTGTGTAATGGCATAGTGCCCTGCACTTACGAGGGCCCATGCTTGATTTAATGCTCTGATGTCACTGTCTCAAAATTCTTAAAAGTTGTGAACAAGGGGCCCTGCATTGTCGTTTTCCCCTGGGCTCTGTCCTGCCCTTAGTGCCCTTCTTTTCAGACATGCCACCCTTACCATATACTGCTCCCTCTATCTGCGGTTCCTCCCCCCACTTTTCTGCTGGTTCATGCTAGTGTGTGCTTTTCGAGATTTAGTTCAAGTTCTTTCCCCCAGGCAGGATTAGACCTTTTCCTCTGTGTTATCACCATGTCTATGCTTCCCATGATCTAAATCCTTGTTTCTCTCTCTCTCTCTCTTTTAATGTTTATTTAATTTTTAGAGAGAGACAGAGTGCGAGTGGGGGAGGGGCAGAGAGAAAGAGAGACACAGAATCTGAAGCAGGCTCCAGGCTCCGAGCCGTCATCACAGAGACCGACATGGGGCTCAAACCCACGAACTGTGAGAGCATGATCTGAGCTGAAGTCAGATCGCTTAACCGACTGAGCCACCCAGATGCCCCAGTCCTTATCTGTTTAGGTGACCATCTTTCTCATGAGACTGTGAAGTCCTTGAAGGCAGGGACAGTCTCCCACCTTGTGATTCAGGCATTTGGGTTTGCCATATGAGTTCAGGACACAGAATCCCTGTTACACATGGAGATGGAATTCACAACTGATATTCCATGGCAAGAAATGGTAGTGCCTTTATCTTGAAAATGACTCACAGTATGGATGGGTGTGACAAAAAGCCTGATTTCTGGGTGTGAATTTGAAGAGTTCCCCAATATAAATGGTGGCCACTTAAATGCATGAGGGAAATGCTTAAGAAAATATTTTTTCTTTTGCTTGACGGCTGCATGTGACATAAAGTTCAACCAGTGACTTTTGACCTTGTGCTGACCACTGGAAATTCCAAAGTATGAAAAGGCACAGCCCTTATGTTTCTGAAGCTCGAATTCTAAGGGAAAGTCCCAGTGAGATCCACCTACGTAATTCGAGGAGGAATTTGGCAGAAAGTAATTGAGGAAGTAATTTGAGAAGTAATTACATCTGAGAAGTAGTCGAGAAATAATTTGACAGGTTGCCCAGGTGGGTGTGAGTTGAAGGCTGATCCCTGGTTTGATGCGAGTACTTGGCATGGGTGGAAATCCACTGTGTCAAGCACCTATTTGTCATAAGTATTCCAAGCACAGGATTGTGCTCTCTGAGCACCGAAGAACATTCCAGACTAGAAAGCAGCAAACTTCACACAACTGGCCCAGAGATAATTGCTCTGCATTTTGTGGCCTCAGTGATATATCCTGTGTCCGTCCCTAAACCCTCCAGAAGGAGCAGGCGTCTGTCTAGTGGTAATGAGATCATCTGTTTTCATTAGTCCCCACCACCGACCCCACAAGGTGTTGGCCTCAGCAGTCCAGGCTTCTCATGCAGCCCCCCTTCTCTCCAGCCCCTGCAGCTCCATGAGCCCTTGCACTCCATTCTGCTGACCATGTGCGAAGACCAGCCCTGCCGGCGGCTGCCCTTGCAGTCAGTTCTGGAAGCTTGTCGGGTTCATCGGGAAGAAGTGGCTGTATACCCGACCTCTGCCAATCTCCACGTCAGACGGCTGGCTGGCCTGGTTCTGGGCACCATCTCCGAGGTCAGTGTAGATCTGTGCTTCTCATCCCAGGAGCCACAAGCTATGGGTAGCTGTTGACATTTAAATCAGCTAAATGGTAGTTAATTGAATTGAAAATAAAATCTTCAATTCCTCATTCATACGTACCCGCATTTCAAGCCCTCGGTAGCCATGTGTAGCTGGTGGTGACCATACTGGACAAGGAAGATCTAGAACAATCCCAGCATTGCAATTTCTGTTGGGCAGTGCTGGTGAAGACATTTGAGCAAGCCCAGATTTCTAATGTGGCTGAGATTCTTCGGATCTTTCAGAGTCTTTACACAAAGGCAATAACATCACATGTTTGAAATCCACGAATCAGGTCACCTGTCAAAATTCAACTAGGCTTCATGCAAAGAACTTTCCCTGACTGTGCCTACAGCTTCTGGCTCCTCCTTCCCTCTGCTATCTTGTGTCTGCAGAGGGTCCCCTGGCTGCACTTGTCACACTGTGTTGCTTGCTGCCCTAGCAAGAAGCTGGCACATAGTAGGCTTTTGACTTACCTGGGATTCCCTCTAAACAAAGCCAGAAATGGTGACGCTTATGCATGTTATTTATTGGGTATGTGCCCGTAGGAGAGGGGGAGTGATGGAGGGAAGACAGGATGGGAGATAAGCCCAGGCAGAAGGTTGTTCAGATGGAGACAGCCTCAGCCTGACCGCATGGAGGGTGGAGTGGGGATTCTGGGGCAGAAATTGCTTCCGTGTTGGCCCCCTTGAGGCCGGGGCAGTGCTGCGACTGGGGAGAGACAAGTGAGGTGCCTGTGACAGAAACGCAAGGAGGTCTGCATTTCAGAGGAATCAGAGGGGGGCAGGGCTGGAGACGGGCCGGGCATCTGCGCACCTGTCCAGGGGGTCGGTTGGAGAACTGAGACCAAGACTAACACAGGAGCCGTGTGGACTGAGAGGAGGGGACGGCTGGGGCGGATGCCGTCCACAGTCAATCAGAAAATGCCAGCTCTATCTTGTCCTCCTTCTTGGATCCCTTCTTTCTTGGCATCTAAACATGTCTCCGATTCATTGAGCCAGAGGGGCTATGATGAAGCATAAAGTACAACAGTAAGGTTGACGGGGTAGGGAGGGGAACAGACAGACAGGCAAGCAAACGTGATATAATATGTCATAGAAGGAGAAGTGAGTGATGTGATGAGGGAACGTGACAAAAGGACACTTCCCTCTGCCTTGAGGGCAGAAGTGGAGAGGTTTGGAAGTAGAGAGAACATGGCTCTGGGTCTTGGAGGCACACAGGAGCCCAGCAGGGAGACCCTAGCCAGTAGGGGGAGCACATGAGCAAAGGCAGAGTTGTGCCTGAGTGCCCTGGTGTGGGGGGAGAGTGGATTCCCTCTAGGGTGCATGTGGGTCGTGCCGTCTGGGACGCATTGCGGTTGCCATTGTTGGCTCTCACTGTGTAGGACAGACCCTTCCGAACGGACTCAGCAGCCAGTCTGTATGTGTCTGTATAAATGTCCCCTCTTGACTTTGGGATGCGGATGTGTGATGCACTTGACCTTCAGGTGGAGAGGAGAATTGTGGAGGAAAGCTCCTCGGTGCAGCAGGACAGAAGCTGCCTGCTCAGGAACAGGCTGCATCAGGCGAGTTGCGAGAACGCAGCGGTGTGGGCCCTGGAGCGCCTGCACCCCTGCAGAGGTGGGTACAGCGCCCTGCTATTCGCATTCTATTGTCTCCTGCCCTGAGGGGGACAGATGGCCATGCCCTGGTGGCACAGAAAACCCGGGCAAGCTGCCCTCTTCCAGAGAGCCCCCGAAGAGAAAGGGCTGGGTCCTGAGGAAAGCTTCACCTGGAGATACTTATTTAACAGTTATTTATATCACACGTGAAATTTTTTTATTGAGTTTTAACTGTCCAAGCTGATAAGAACAAATTTCAACCCACAACATAACAGGAAACTTTCTTTTCATTAGTTTCTAGGTGGAGCAAAAGGAAAAGCAATCTGTGAAAGATTGTTTTTGTTGCTGCTGTAGGCATGACCAAGGAACGGATTTTAGAATAATCTTTTTATTTTTTTTTAATTTTTATTTATTTTTTTTTAATTTTTTTTTAATGTTTTATTTATTTCTAGGAATGAGAGAGAGAGAGAGACAGCATGAGCAGGGGAGAGTCAGAGAGAGAGGGAGTCACAGACTGAAACAGGCTCCAGGCTCTGAGCCGGCAGTCAGCACAGAGCCCGATGCGGGGCTCTAACCTATGAACCGCGAGATCATGACCCAAGCGAAAGTCGGACGCTTAACCGACTAAGCCACCCAGGCGCCCCTAGAATAATCTTTTTTTAAAAAAAAAATTAATGCTACTATTTTCTGTCCCTAAAACGAGGTACTCTTTGCCACTAGGTTTGATTCTCCCCCTCAAAAAAAAAAAAGCTCCCCTAACCTCCTTCTATAGCTGTCATTTCCATTTCTCACGTGAGCAAATAGAGAGGGTAAGTACACCTCACAGACTGTAAGTCATGATGCTGATATCCACTTAATTCAAGACAGCCATGCCGGGATGCCTGGGTGGCTCGGTTGGTTGAGTGTCCGACTTCAGCTCAGGTCATGTTCTCACGGTTTGTGGGTTTGAGCCCCATGTCAGGCTCTGTGCTGACAAACAGCTCAGAGCCTCGAGCCTGCTTCGGATTATCTGTCTTCCTTTCTCTCTGCCCCTCCCCTGCTCATGCTCTGCCTCTCTCTGTTTTTCAAAAATAAGTAAGTGTAAAAAAATAAAGAGAGAGAGAGAACCATGCCTTTTGCCTTTCTCATGCCCTCCATCATGCTTTTTGGTTAGTTTCAGAGCGAAGCATGGAGACCCAGAGCTCCCTGGAGCCTGGCCAGAGCACCTCAGCACACAGTCACCGTAGCCTCTCTGTTAGCAGGTAAGCAGCAAGGCGTCAGGAGGTGGGCCATCTGCGTGGGGACTGCTGATACAAAACCCTTTGCTTCTCCAGAAAAAGATGATCCAATTCCAGTAGCAGGTGAAAAAAAAAACAAAAAAACAAAAACACATTTAAGCAGCTATGCCGCCAAGGTGAGGAGAGGCCGGATGGCAGCCTCAGGCCATTCTGTCTCCTCTGGGAACCAAGTTCATTTCCATGTTGTTGTGATTATCTGTTGCCCCATGAGACAGCAGAGCAAGCAACCACAAAGCACAGTGTCTGAAAATAACGGTTTATTGAGCTTCTGGTTGTGTGAGTTGGGAATTCAGGCTGTGCTCTGCTGGAAGGTTCTGGACTCTGCCAATGCCCTTGTGGTCAGCTGCAGCCAGGCTAGTCCGCTTCGCTTCTGGGGGTGGCTGGCTGTTTATATGGGGGCACCCTGGCTCTTCACCAGCAAGCTAGCACAGGGATTGTTCTCATGACAATGGCAGAGTTGAGAAAAAGAGAGGGTGGGAGGGAGGAAGGGATAGAGAGAGGGAAGGGGGAAAGGACAGAGGGATAGAGACATACAAAGGGCGGGGGTGGGGGGTTCACGGAGAAGAGGTGGCTGGTTTGGGGATCAATGTAATATAGATGCTTATATGTACTCAAATCCACATGAGCTGATACTCTCCTACATCTGGAACATTAGGAATTTTGAGACGTGGGTATTTATTTTTTTATATATCAATTTGTTGTCCTTCCATGACTCAGCCAAGGGCCATGGCAGTACTTGACCTCCAATACACAGCTGGGGCTTGACAGGGTGCTGTAGAGCTCACCTCACAGTGATTTTATCTGCTGTTTAAAACTCTATTTTCTCTTTGCCCAATTAAAATGGCTTTTTTTCTGATGCTATAAACAATGTATTTTTTTCACTTCCAAAACATCTTAAACAATATATAAAATTTTTTTTAAAGACTCCCTTTATTTTTTTTAATATTAATTTATTTTTTTGAGAGAGCATGCACGTGTGCACTCATGTGGTGGAGAGGCAGGGGGTGGGGGGCGAAGGGTCTGAAGCAGGCTCTGTGCTGACAGCAGAGAGCTGATATGGGGTGAGATCATGACCTGAGCCAAAGTCGGACACTCGACCGACCGAACCACCCAGGCGCCCCTGAACAGTATATAAAATTCTAAGCTGGAAAGTCTGAACTTCCTGTGATCTCATCACCTGTGTCAGTCAGAGTGTTCCGGAACTGAGGACACAGGACTTGCCTGTCCTGAGCACAGTGAGCCAAAGCAGGGCGTTGGGGATGAGGAAGAAGTGGACTGTGGCCTTGCACCTCAAACCCCACCCTGCTCTTTTCCTATGCAGCCCTAGCTGCCTCATTGGAAAGGTGGACATGGTAATTTCTCCCATCGGCATGGGGCCAAGGCTAAGCCGAGCATACCCTGTCCCACTGAGCACCTGCACGTGTGGGCATTTACTGTGGGAGGCTGTTCCCATTGTTAAACATCTCTCCCCTTCTTGACCACTGGCCAGTGCTCTTCCAACTGAAGGTTCC
This sequence comes from Proteles cristata cristata, assembly GCA_017311185.1. NCBI lineage: Eukaryota > Metazoa > Chordata > Mammalia > Carnivora > Hyaenidae > Proteles > Proteles cristata. The sequence continues at coordinate 575,045 of JAESUZ010001669.1, read as the reverse complement.
CCACATCTTCAGGAGGGACAGCAGCTCAGCTCCAGCACCACTCTGTCTGTGGCAGCAGAAATCTCACACCCAGCAACTCCTTCCCGAAGAGGTTTTCCTCAAAGAAAAGGAAAGGTGAGCAAAAGAAGACTGAAGGACGTCCTCCAAAGCGGTTTGAGTAGGGACCTGTGTGTGGATGACACCGTAGTTGAAAATGGGCAGGGTCCTCTGGGGGTGAGGATGGCCAGGCTCCTTGGGCTGAGATTTACAGAATTAAACTAAAATAAACTTTGCAGGTGTGATCCAAGGCGATAGGTGTTTATTGAGCGACCTTGTTCTGGTAAATGATAGAGGTTGAACATGCCAGGTCCCCCTATTCAGGAAGTTGGTGGCCATCAATGTGGGATGGTGACAAAAGAAGGTATGTGAAATAAGAGGTTCTGAAAAGGCCGAATGTACTTGGAAGGGGCCTTGCGAGCAGGCAAAATGCAGAGCAAAGTTGGGTGGGGCAGAAAGGGAAGGGAGATTCTCCATCCTGCTTGGTACACAGGGTAATAGGGTTTGGGCGAGTGTGGGGAGTAGAGACTACAGAGTAGCTAGGCCAGCACACCTTGGCCTTGACATCCAGGCTGACAGGGGGATGGATGTCCAATGGCCCCTGCAGTGTGCTCATACCTCTGGGAACACTGTCTCCTTGCAGGTAGGCCAGTCTTTCCTGAGGGTCCAGCTTGTTAAGCCTGTGCTGGAGGGTGAGATCGGGTTTCCTGGTGCGGGAAACAGCCCTGGCACCAGCCAGCAGAGCTGCTTCTGGTGGTTAGAAGAGAAGCACCCCCATCCTTGAACAACAGCCATTAGCTGAAAAATTGCTTTAATAATCACACAAGCCCTCAGTGATCACAAAGAGATCAGGGCTCCCTGGAGTGAGGACACACCTCCACTGAGGAGGCTGTTCACTGAGGAGGCTGCCTTTGCCAACCATTCTGGATCCCTTTGGGTACTTCAGACCCAGATGCCCCCAGAAAGCCTTTGTCTGTCTGTCTGTTGTGGAGAGATTTGCTTAAAGCTCCTTAACCAATTCATGAGTAGTTGAGCCTAGAGTGGCCTCAGGACATCCTCCGCCTTGTGGCTGTTGGCCTCCCATACTCCTAACCAGGTCTTGCTGCCCACAGAGGCCACTCTCAGGTTCTCATGAGCTTGGTGAGTGGGCTCTGTGTAGACAAGGTCAAGGAGGCCTTTTTCACTTTCTTTGGTTTTTCTTCATGGTCACTCACTAAGGATGCTTCTACTGGAAACTCTCTCAGGACACAAGTCACATGCTGGCTGGCCTTTTGGGCTTCTGAGACAAGACTGTTGGTGGTTCCCTTGGGGGACACATTAGTAAGACCACCCAATCCTATTACTCTCTGGTGTTAGAATTGGGCCAGTTTCTTAACCTCTTGGAGCCTCAATTTCCTGCCCAATGGGTTGAGAGTATCCACCCCACAGGATGATGGCTAGGTCTAAACAACGATGGGTATTAAAGTATTTCCTGGTCACAAGTGTGATACAAACAATGTGAAATTCAGAAAAGCTGCCCATGTACCTTAGTGATTTAACATGCAGAGCTAGAAAAATGTTTCATCAAACCTAAATCTAAAGATATTTTTGCTTTAGAAAATCTCTTGCATATAACATCTATTTGTATTATATATCTATTTATAATTTTGATACATACAAAAGACTATGTAATCATGCGTGAATTATGAAACATATAACAAAGGAGACACCCAATGTAAGAGCACTATACTCATCTTTAAGACATTGGCTTTGAAATGTCCTGCCTAGCTGGGACCTCAGCCTGGTTGAGCCCCATTTCCCTGAAGTCTGTTTCCTGCTGGCTCTGGGGAAGGAGGTAGGGGGCAACGGGAGATGAGCCCACGGGGGAAGCCCAATCCTAGAGCCAGGGCGCCAGACCCCTGGAATGTGACTTCTCTTCTGACCACAAGTGACTCTGATTGCTTCCCATAGTTCTCTAGGCCGGAGTTCGTCTTGCTGGCTGCAGAGGCCCTGGTGACCGTGCATCTGCCCGGCTCAATTGTGGTAACTGCTGGGTTGGCTGGGTAGGGGTGGAGGGTGGGGAAGGAACCACTCTGCTGGGCAGGCCTGGAGGCTGACTGACCTCTGAGTGGGGTCTCAGACTGGGAGGGCTTGGGATGGGGGAGGGTTGCTCATTCTCTTTTCCAGGCTCCTACCAGTGCTCTCTGCCAAGTCCCACCCTTGCTTCCTGTCTTCAGCACTTCCTCGTCTCCTTGAAGAGGAGCCTGCTACTTCCGGCTCATCCTGCTTGTCTTTCCAGAATCAACTCCACTTTGTCACCTTAATGAGTCAGGAAATATTGTTTGAGCACCTTGTAGGTGCCAGGCCTCACTCCAGAGCCCAAGTCTATGTAATGTGAGCAAAATAGGGTCCTTTCCACCTGGAGCTCACATTCTAGCATATTTGTGCTTGTTTATTTTCTGAGGTGGAAAAGTCAATCGCCCTTCCCTTAGCTCTGCTGCCCCAGCCCAGGGAAGACTGTGGACCCCTAAGGGGTTCACCCTCCATATGGAGGGGCACTCGGTACCTGGATTGAGGATGGGCGGGAGGCTTGTCCCTGCTGCGATCCACTGAAAGAGCTTCCATGATACCAGCCCAGAGTGGGGACAGCCACGACCATACCCTGCTCCAAGATGTCTTGGGGGGGGGGGTGCTTTACTGAGACCCTTCCGGAGCCAGCCTCCTGCAAAGGAGGGGAGCAATAGGCTTCCCTGGAGAGTGGAAAGGGGCAGTGGGAGGGACAGGGTGGGCTGGGCTGGAGCACCAGGGAGTAAAGGAGCAGAACCGGTCCTGGTACGTGGGAGGCTGAAACTCCCCTGTCCCATTGGACCTCACTTAGAAAACACACGTTCAAAGGTGCAACTATTAAAAATTTCAAGGGGGACTCTTATAGAACATTAAACCCAAGAAGAGGGCCCTTCAGAGCACATGGGGTGGCCCCACACCTCTCTCTTAGCCTCTGTACCAGGGTGCCTCAGAGTGTATTGTGTGATCAGCCCTGCCCAGGATCATATAGGAACCCTTTTGCACAGGGTCCTCAGCTCCACATTCACCCCTAGAGTGTGGGGGCAGCCCCTGAGTGCCACACGGTTGGGACATGGTCACAAGCATGGTCTCCAAGGCACTAAAGTCACACATGTCAGTGTTCGTATCTATGACAGTCCTCTAATGGGGACTTTCTGGGCTCACGTGCAGCCCAGACCCCTGACTGAGCTTTGGACATAGGGGATACTCCGTCTATGTCCTAGGGAGGCCAGGGCTCCGAGCACAAGGTGCCATGGAAGTAGAAAAGGGAGTGGGTGGCTCTACCTTCCAGGCCCTCCAGAGAAGGATTTTGAGCCAGACCTAAAAGACTAGTAGGAACTAGCCATGAGGGGAAGGAGAGGAGGAGTATTCAAAGCAGAGGACATTGTGTGCAAAGACACAGGCTGACAAGCCCATGTGGGGGCAGGATGATGGGTGGCTGAGTGGTGGCAGCTGCGATAGCAGATGAATCTAGAATTAATCTGAGCAGGGTGAAGAGAGAAGCCGGGCTTGCTGCTTATCTTTGGATGTGGCTCTGCTGACCAATTTCTTGGTTCAGAACAATCCCTTTAGCTCCTATCTCCTCATTGGATCTGTGCCCACCCCTATTCTCTCTGCTGTGCTCTGGGTGGGGGGTGGGGAGACCCTGGAAGAACAGATTCAGGGTGATTGACACCCCTGGGACATGTGACTCATTGATGAGGTCCCTGAGCCTCCTAAGCCCTCCTAGGAAGTGGAGCCCAAGGGGCAGCAGGGATTTCAGCAAGGGGGGGGCATCTGCTGGGCACCCCCCCTCCCCCTGCCTTCACAGGCCTTGCAGTGCCTTGTAGGGTCTGGTTTTGAGTCCAGTTCTGCCTCTTACTAATTCTGGCACCGTCTCTTTCATGCTTACCATCCCTTACCTAGTATCTCTGAACCTCATTTCTCATCTGCCTTATGGGAACCGTAATTATCTCGTAGGGTTGTTTTTCGTTAAGTGAGACAATGCGTATAAAGTGCTTAGCACAGTAGCCAGCCCACAGTAGCCTCCATGTGTCTTCGTTATTGTTATAATTGATACTATTATCATTTTCAGACCAAAAAAGGGAAATCCTATTTGGCTCTCAGGGCCCTCTGCGTCGTGCTGTTGAGTGGGCAGTGTCTGGAGGTGAAATGTGACATTATGTCAACAGCAGGAGCTGTCTTCAGTGCTGTCACGTCTTTTGTCAACCTTGGGGAGCTCATCTACTTTGGCTTGGCTTACATGAAAGGTAAGAGTGTGTGCATCGCCTACTGCTGGCCTGGTGCCTCGTGTAACCCAGATACCTGGGTCCCTGAGCACTAGACCTTCTAAAAAAATTGCTTGAGGCTGGGACACCTCACCTTGCACATTTAGATGACAGTTAGCATGGTGAAGCTTCAAGCACTCATCGCAAAGTGTGAAGGAAGTGCAGAAGATGATAATGAAATAGTATATGTAAGAGGTTATGGGTTTCTGTGATTTGCTGGGTCTGGTTGATCTGGTTGATTAACCTCGAAGCACTGATGTTAGATAAGTGAATGTTAAAAGCATCTCCATATAGGGATGCCTGGGTGGCTCAGCCAGCTAAGTGTCTTACTCTTTTAAAACTTTTTAAAAAATGTTTTATTATCCATATTTGAGAGAGAGAGTGAGACAGAGTGTGATCAGGGGAGGGGCAGAGAGAGAAAGAGAGAAGGAGACACAGAATTCGAAGCAGGCTCCAAGCTGTCAACACAGACCCCGACATGGGGTTCGAACCCACGAGCGGTGAGATCATGACCTGAGCTGAAGTTGGGCGCTTAGCCAACTGAGCCACCCAGGCGTCCCAAGTGTCCTATTCTTCAGCTCAGCTCAGGTCTTGATCTCAGGGTTGTGAGTTCGGGCCCCATGCTGGGCCTCACTCTGAGCTCCATGCTGAGCCTGGAGCCTACTTTAAAAAAAAGCATTTCCACATAGGTGGGAATATAAAGTGGTGCAACCCCTGAAGAAAGCAGTATAGTGGTTTCTCAAAAAATTAAGAATGCATTCGTCACATGATCCAGCAATTCCACTTTTGCACACATGCCCCAAATAATTGAAAGCAGAGTCCTCAAGAGAGGTTTTTGCACCCATGTGTGTAGCAGCACTGTGTACAGTAGCTAAACAGTGGAAGCAGCCCTAGATGTCCATTGACAGATGAATGGTGTAAGCAAAATGTGGTATATACATATGATGGAATGTGATTCCACCTTAGAAAGGAAGGAAACTCTGACATATGCTGCAACACGGACGGACAGGAGGATGCTGCGCTGAGTGAAATGAAACAGTTGCAAAAAGACAAATATTGTATGACTCCACCTGTGTGAGGTACCTAGAATAGTCAAAATCATAGAGACAGAAAGTAGAATGGTGGTTGCTGGGAGGAGGCAGAGGGGGAGAAGGGGGTGCGGTTTAGTGGGTACAGCATGCAGTCCTACAAGATGTAGAATTCTGGAGATGGATGGTAGAGAGGCTGCATGGCGATGCAAATATACTTAATTGTACTGAACTGTACATTAAACTATGGTTAAGATGGTAAATTTTTTATTATGTTTATCACAATAAGTTTTTTTTTTTAATTTCGATAGAATCATACAGGACTAATGGGAACTCAGTAGTCCACCAAAGAGCCATTATGAAGATCCTGAAGGAACAAGTTTTTCCCTTTTTCCCAGCTCTGCCCTTCCATTAGGGACTTTTATTTCCATCTGTGCAAATATGCCTTTGCTGTAGTTGAAGCTCTCTAAGTGCTGTGAGGGAGAATGGAAGGGAGGTAGAGTTCGGATTATTTGGACTCTCGGGTTCAATTCTGGCTCTGCCGGTCCATCTTGCTTAGGGGTCATAATCTTGGTGTTCCTCTATTCTCCCATCCCCCAATGGGAGAAGCTCGGAAGCTTGTTGTAGGGTTAGTTAGTGTGCTGGGCAGGGGGGCAAGGTAGGGGTGTCTTCTCCCTATAGGTCTCCACAGACCTCCGAGAGACCCCCCTCCCAAGGAAAAGAATGACCACTATATGCTTTGATGTGATGGACTGATGTTGGCTGGATCTTTTGTAAAGTATGAGAGGAAGAATCTTTAGGAAACATTGCATTTGTATTGATCTGTAACATGCAACCTAAAGAAAACCAATGTGCTTGCTCTGAGTTCAACCTTGCGCATATCCTGGTCTGTTTCCCACGGTCAGGCGTGCGTCCCAGACCTCTTCCTGTGGGCATTCTCGAGCCTGAGTAAAATGCTCAAAAGTCACCAGTCTGAGGCTTGGAAATAAACCCATCGGAAGGGTTTGCTAGCCAAACTGTAACCGACACCTGTGTATCGTTTGCAAGAAGTGGCCCCACGGGAAGGGTGAGTTGGTGGGTCAGATTCGGCAACAAGGGCTGGAGGCAGGGGTAATGGAGGTCTGGGCGCTGTCTGGAGAATGCTTTTTGAACTTTTCTGGATGCCTCCTTCCCTCTCCCCAGCATGCACAGCTTTTGAGAGAAAAGGCTGGTTATTCACTTAAAAGGTCTGCCTTCCAAAATGGCAGAATTCCTATGCCCGGGCCACCTGCTGTATGTGCCTCTGGGCTGAGAGGGTGAAGCATGGAGAAGGGTGTGGGCAGAGCAGGGCTGAGGCAGAGCTGCACGGGTCCCAGAGGGAGTGGGGGAGAGGGTCAGGCTTCAAGGGAGAAGAGCAGAGGTGCAGAGGCAGTGAGTGTCTGCGGTGGCTGGGGCTGATTCAGCCTCTCTCCCAGCAGTGCTGGAGGGCAAACTCAGCCTGACCAGAAGTCCTGACCTTGGAGTGGAGTTTCCAAGCTGGCAACATTCAGGTCAAAGATGACTCCACGTGTGTCCTGTCAGTCTGCTGGGGCTATTAGAACAAAATACCATTTTTATTTCTCGCAGTTCTGGAGACTGGCAAGTCCAAGATCAGGGTTAGAGCATCATCAGGTTTGAGGTTCTGCTCCTGGCTTGCAGATGGCCACCTTATCCTGGTGTCCTTACATGGCAGAGAAAGTGAGCCCTGGTTTCTTCCTTTTATGACACTAATCCCATCACGGAGTCCCCATGATAAACTGAACTACCTTCCAGAGGCTCCCCCTTCCCCCATTTCATTGGAGATACAGACATTCAGTCCATATCATGTTATCTCTATATGATGGTAGCTGGAAGGCAGCTATTAAGCGGTATCTTCTCCAAGATAAATAATCACATTTCTCCTCTTGGTGCTGAGTTCCTCTTCCTTGACTCTCTCCTCTCTGTTTCTGACTGCTGGCCCCCCACAGACCCAGCAAAGGTCCTGTGGTAGCAAGTGTCCAGAAGACTTGCTTGTCTCCTTTTTGACCCTTCTGGGCAGAGCTCAAGGCTGTGGGTGTGAAGGGGTGGTGCCTGCCTGACTGCTCTTCCCTCTCTATTTCAGACAAAGAGTTCTTTTTCTTGGACAATGAAACCAGGCTGTGCAAAATAGCCCCTGAAGGCTGGAGTGAACAGCCCCAGAAGACCTCCTTAAATACCTTCACACTCTTTCTGAGGATAAAGTTCTTTGTCAGTTGCTGTGCACAGCTCCAGTGAGTGCTCCAAAATTCTTCCTTTGTTCCTTAAGGGACCTGTGTAGGTGCAGGCTGATGTTAGAGGTAAGGGGTAGCAAGTGCTTGGGGAAGAGTAAATTACGCACAGGTAACAACAGCCGTTGTGGTTGATCTTGTTGAGAAGATTCCAATATGATAGAAGAGGGGGAAGCCAGTGTTTGGGTTGTGGTCAAAATGAGAACTTGCCCTTTTATTTCAAACATGGTCCAAAGCCAAAGTTCTCCCTTGACCCCAAAATAACCGTCCCCAAGCAGCAGATCAGGGTTGGAAGAAAAGATGATGTGTGGCTTTGGAGCTGGGTCATTGCCTCTTCATTCCTTTGCTGACTGAAAACATTATCTGAGTATCAGCTTTCTCACTTGAATCACAGCAACAAACATCTCTGTGGGTGTTGGGTCAAGTGCCTGGCACAGGGTCACCCTCAACTAGTGGCAAGAGGCATGAAGTGGGTAGAGGAAACCACACTCATCTTACTGGCATTGCCCTCTGGGTTCTTTTAGCTTGCATCCAATCTTTTCTCCTTTCCCTGCTTCCTGGACTGAGAAAACCCTCTGGTTTTAGTGTTCTTTCTCCCTCTCTGCATTCCAGTGACCCTTATTCCTGCCTCTCTTTCCCAGGAACAGCCAGACAAGGCACCAATTTTATCTGCAGCTTCGGAAAGACATCCTGGAGGAGAAGCTGTACTGCAATGATGAGACACTACTGCAGCTGGCAGTCCTTGCCTTGCAGGCTGAGTGTGGCAACTACCCCGAGGAGGTAAGGGTGGAAACCTGGGGCTTGGGTCATTGGAGAAGCAGTTATGGGACAAGGGGGAACTATTAAAAATGTGGAGACTGAGACTTTGAGAAGAGTTTTCAGCATCTATCACTGAGATTGAGGTAAATGGCATCCATGCATCCATGCATCCATCTATCCATCCATCCACCTACCCACCCATCCATGCTTCCATGCATCCATCCATCCATGCATCCATCCACCCACACACAACCACCCATTCATTCATCCATGCATCCATCAATCCATCTATTCATCCACCCATCCATCCACCCACCCACCCATCCATCCATGCATGCATCCATCTCTCCATCCCTGCATCCACCAAGCTTTCACTGAGTGCTTTGCCAGCCTCTGAGGGTACAAAGATGAACAAGTCAAGTGTATACATTGTAATGTATTTCTAATTTGAGGTTTCTCCTAAAAACAATAATTTGCTAATTTATTGTGTTCCCACCCTCTTCATTATCACCAACAGTAATGACAACATTTATTAAGAGATCACTCTGTACCTACCATTGATCTAGACAGTCTGCTGGGGTCATTTTGGTCTGGCCTTGTGTCAGAGGCTGAGGAATATTCCTCCAAACTTCATATGTTGAAGCCCTAACCTCTAGTACCTCAAGAATGTGACTATATTTGGAGACAGGGGTCTTTAAAGGGGTGAGTACATTAAAATAAGCTTTCTGGTCAGGTCTTAATCCATTCTGACTAGAGTCTTTGTCGGAAAAGATTAAGACACACAGGGAGACACCAAGCATGCAGGAGCACAGGGGAGAGACCAGGTGAAGACAGGGAGAAGATGGTGAGTCAAGAAGAGAGGCCTCAAGAAACCACCTCTGTCAACATCTTGATCTTGGACTTCTAGCTCCCAGAGATGTGAGAGAATAAATTTCTGTTATTGAAGACATCCAGCCTGTGGCATCTGTTACGGCAGCCCCAGCCAGCTAAGTCAGAGAGGGAGAAGCTGCAGCCAGCAGCAAGTGTGGACACCTTGGCAGGGATCAGTGTCTTTAGTCCTCACACAGTGTGGGGTGGAGAGAGTGCCTGTTTGCTTCAGGGACTGGATTCAAGAGCAAGGACCAGTTCAAGAGTTAAAATGGTTCTCGAGAACCATGGCTTTCAAATGTTTTGTGCCGTGACCCACAAAAAAAAAAAAAAAAAAAGATAGACATTATGACCCAACCCACACCCCTAGATACATAGAACAGAGCTGAAGCAAAAGTTTGGGAAATAAGATGCACTCTTTCTATACGTGATACACATTTGATGTTTCCTATTCTATTGTGGTTCATGCTGGTTATGAACCATTAACCATTAGCTCACTGATGTGTTACAAGGTGCAGTTTGAAAAACACTCTTTAGCCTATAGCATTATCATGTTGCCTTCTTCCCAGTAGATCTTCAGAAGGGACTGCCATGTCCAGAGTCTTCCAAGGCCCTTTTTATCCCTAATTCTGCTGCATTTTTCTTCAGAGCATTTACCACGCCCTGCATGGTATATGCATTTATCATCCATCCTCCACCTCCAGCACATTCCCCAGGTCCACGGAGCCTCGACCTGTCTCACTGCTGTGGACCAGAGCAGGTCCAAGATGCTCTCTGCTGTCCCCACATGGCTCCCAAAGGCAGACACTGTTCCTTTCTCTTGTATGGGTAAAGACAACAGATTACACAAACCCACTCATTTGGGCACTCGCACCCCCAGTCTTACTTTATGGAGGGCCTGCTCCACCCTTGGTATCATCGAAGCCCTATGTGAACCCCACAAAGCCCGTGTTATTTCCAGCGGCAGTTGAGAAAATTTGCGCCTCGGTGAGCTTAGGTAAGCTGGTGAGAGCACAACCTCACGTGGCCTCCTAAGGGGCTTATATTTTGTTGGATAAATGGTTCTGGTGCTGGGGGGAAAAAATTTAATTTGGAAACCACTGTAGTAAAAGACTGGGAGCCGCTGCAGAATTCTAAGCAGGGAAGTGACATGATTACATTTGCATTTTAGAAAGGGAGACAAAGACATGGTGGTATAAAAATAAATCTCCTTAATCACATCATTGCAACAGAACAGCTCTCCTCTGGGTGCATTCTCTTCCAGCCTTTGATTACATGTGCGGGTGTTGTACAGGTGTAAGCATTGCTGCTTCCATTTGCGTTCGGCCTTCCCACTTGCTGGCACATGCCTTCCCGTGGAATTCCTCATCATTTGTGACGATGACAGTGGGAGCCTGAGCACGGGCAGAACTTTGCTCACTTTTCCATCCCCCACTGTCAGACATCAGTGCCATGTAAATGCCATGTAAGTGGTAACTACTACTATCACCGTTCCTGTTGCTTCTGATCTTTCTTTTTGATGAACGATATAGAACTAAATGCTTGTGTTAGGGCTTTTTTAGCTGCATATTGACTTCTTCTCTTGGACATATTCCTAGCTGGGTCAAACGTCCTAAGTGCTAGTAGGCTCATGGCGAAATTGAGCAGTCAGTATGGAGATGTCCCATATTCCTTTCCCCCCACACATGAATAGCCTCCCTCATTATCAATATCCCCCACCAACATGGTACATTTGTTTCAGCTGATGAACCTACATCAAAACGTCATTGTCCCCCAGAATCCATTGTCTAAGTTCATGTTCACTCTTGGTGTTGTGCATCCTGTAGGTTTGAACATATTTATAATGACATATGTTCACGGGAGTCATATAATAGTTTAACTAACCTGAAAATCTTCTATCCTCTATATATGTGTCCCTCCTTCTCCTCCACCCCCACCCACCAACCATCCCCTGGCAATTACTGATCTTTTTATTGTCTGTATGGTTTTGCCTTTTCTAGAATGTCATATAGTTGGAATCATACCAGAAGTGGCCTTTTCAGATTGACTTCTTGAAGTTAATATGCATTTAAGTCTCCCTGCCCCCATGTCTTTTCATGGCTTGGTAGCTCATTTCTTTTTAGCACTGAATAATGTTCTGTTGTCTGGATGTACTATAGTTTATTTATCCATTCACCTACTGAAGGACGTCTTTTGCTTCCAAGTTTGGGCAATTATGAATAAATTTGCTATAAACACCCACGTGCAGGCTTCTGTGTGGACATACATTTTCAACTCCCTTGGGTAAATACTGAGAAGTATGATTGCTGGATCATATGGTACGACTATATTTGGAAGGCAAATTGTCTTCTAAAGTGGCTGTGCCATTTTGCGTTCCCACCAGCAACGAGTGAGAGTTCCTGGTGCTCCAAATCCTCACCAGCACTTGGTGTTGTCAGTATTCTGGATTTTGGCCATGCTAATAACATTCTGAATGGTTCTCTATGCAGCAGATTGCTGAGCAATTTCTTTCCATTTGTGTCTGGGCTTAGCTCAGAGCTGGCATGGGTGAGCTCCCAGTTGAGGAGTCTTAGTCCATGGTCATGTGGGGACAGGTCTTTGTCATACCAGGAGAGGGGAACTATTCCCTTCAGATCCCCTCATCAGACCATCTTGTCCATCACTGGCCCCGAGAAGGCAAGATCCTTCCAGTTCCCTGCCTTCTCCATGGGTAATTGACCTCAGCTCTGGGGAAATGACGTGCCCAAGTTTAAGGTGGGAGGGGCTGCCTGAGACCAGGACATGCTGATTCAGGAATACAAGGACAGGGTCAGCTTCCTCTGAAAGTTCTGCCTTCTTCATTTCTTACAGTGGACCCCAATACCAACCCCTCCAAAACTTCTTTTTTTTTAAGTTTGCTTATTTATTTGGTGGGAGGAGCAGAGAGAAGAAGAGACAGAATCCCAAGCAGGCTCTACTCCAATAGCGTAGAACGCCATGTGGGGCTCGAACTCATGAGCTATGAGATCATGACCTGAGCTGAGATGGCCCCTCCAAAAGTGCATACCTCTCTGCCCCAGAGTCCATATCAGGGAACCCTGCATTAGACGGTGAGGGGTGCTGATCTCCTAGCTGCTCACAGTAGGGTGACAGCCTCAGGGTCCCTAAAGAGCAGAGGTTCAGGCTTGGGGTAAGGTGGGGGTATCAGATCTCTTGTTCAGGAGACAACCTCTGGATCCCCTTCCTGTGGTGAGATGTGGGCACAAACCAAGACCTCCTTTGTAAGAGGCAACAGTGTACTCGGAGCACATGCAGACAGAAATGCTAACTGAATAAAAAGAAACAAAGTTTTAGGGCTGGGTTTTTGCTGTGACTCTTGGGAAGTGGCGTGCCATCATGGAATGTGTGAGAGCATTGGATGACCGAATCTTGTTTCTGTCACTCATCCTGCCAGTGGCAATAAAAGTATCATCCTCCTAGAATTACTGTGGGATCGAAAGAGCTAATTTGTTCTGAGGACCACTTGACATACAGACATTTTCAAAAACAGGTGCTCCTTTCTTCTCTTCCTTCTATTCACGTCATATGGTTTGGGCCAACTTCTAATATGGTAGAAAATGTTATCCTAGGTGTGCACTTCAAGGGAGCATCCTTGCCCTGGGGCCCTAACTGGGGTTTGGATTGCAGACAGGCTTCTGTTGTGCTCAAGGTCCCATAACAGTTACCTTGGCTATGCCCCTTTTTTTCTGCATCTTTCCAGCAGATAGAGACTAAAGCCTATTTTCGGGTTGAAGATTACATCCCAGCGAGTCTAATTGAGAGGCTGACTGCTTTCCGGGTGCAAGCTGAAGTCTCAGAGATGCACCGTCTCAGTCCTGTGCTCTGGGGAGAGGATGCAGAGCTGGAGTTCCTGAGGGTAAGTCCTCTGTGCTCTTGGGAGGGGGTGTAGGGATTCAAGGGCATGCAGTCAGCCCTCCCCTTCTGGAGCTTTCTCTGGGGGATTGGATGTGCTTGGACCTACAAGGAAGTATGAGCAAGGGACTTGAGACTTTGGGAGGAAGGAAACTCTAACATCCTTCAGGGCAAGGGGAGGGTTCTGGGAGCAGGTGGCTCCTCCAATGGGTAGGATTTGGTGAACTGGGCGGGGATAGTAGGTTCTTTCTTTAACCATAGACTTCACAGTCACTTCTCACAGAGACACATGGAAGAACACTCAAGTAAAAAACTGGCATATGAGCCAAAAGCAAAGCCATAGGAAGACCTCGGGTCTTTGGCCTTCCAAGCAACTGTCCTCAGCACAGCACAGCTGGTATGGTCCATGCATGTGGACATAGCTCTGGTCCACACCCTTTTCAGCCCTCAAGCAAAAGCAGTGGCATTTCAGTCCCCGGTATCTGTGGCACACACAGGGCCTAGGATGGGTAGCCTTTGGACACTCCACAACTTCCCTGCTCTGGGCCAAGTGCTGTGTGGAATGGAGACAGGAAGAGCATGCACCCCGCCCCCAGGGAGTCCTACTTCTCCTGGGGAGGACAGACAGGTACCCAGAGACATGCATCCTGTGCTATCTGATGACAACAATAGCAATGTGTCAGGATAGGAGGGAGGGGCCGTTTGCCCTTGCAGATGGAGCTGGGGGTGGGGGGAGTCATGTGGGAGCCCCCATCGCCTTCAGGCCGGCTTCCCCGGGACAGGCCACTTGGCTGGCCTTTAGAGCTGAGAAGGAATTTCAAAAGAAGCTCTGAATTTATACATTTCTCTGTGCAAAAGTCTCTCAAGATGGATAGAAACTGTCCGTGGTGGGTTTTTTCTTTTTTTCTTTTTTTTTTTTTGCCTTTAATAGAGATGGGCATGGGAAAGCAGACCTGCCCAGGCGAGATCTGGCCTTTTCTTTTTAGTGTGTCACTTAGCAGGCTGTCTGCACACCTTGCACATGTAAACTCATAAGCACTTTGTCTGAAAAGCCCTGATGGAAAGGTGCTCACTGCTTTCTCTAACCCAGCATTTGTGTACATTCCTCGTCAGGAGGATGCAGCTTTCCTGTGATGAGGTGCATGTGGGCACCTCAAAGCCATCAGCACACATCTGATGGAGGGTGGCCACAGGACTGCAGAACCAGCGGGGAAGCCAAGGGCTCGGGCCCCTGTAGCACCAAGAATGCCCAACTACTCTCCCCTCCCGAGGCTCCAGCTTTGTTTGCCCAGCTCTGTGTCCCTCCCTCTCCTGGCTGAATGATGGAAAGTGATTGTGAAGGAAGCCACCATCTCATAAGCAGAAATACAGGAAGACTTTGCCTTAGTCACTGATGGAAAACAGTATATAGATTTGGTTTCATTCGCAGGCCATCTTACCGGCGTTGAGAAATACTGGCTTTTAGTTCCCGGTGGTGGCTGGTTGGGCTCCCTAGCGCTGTGTGCCAGCCCTGGGGCCTGAGACACCCACATGAGAGGGCTTTATGACCCCCATAGCACATTGCAAACCTTCTCTTTTGGGTGAGTGTTAGTTAAGCAAAATCTCGCCCTGCATAATGATAAAAGTAACAATTTGCTCCTGATTCTGCTGCCTAGAGACAGTGCAATTATATTTTGTTGCATTAATTGTTGTCTCTGTTCTGTGGGTTCACACGTGTACACACATACACGTTTAAAATTGGGCTTATATTATATATGCAGTTTTGTGTATTTTTATAATCCCATCACACCAACATTTTGAAACTTTATTTTAAATCAACACATGGTGTACCCTAAATTTTTCCTCAATACTCTGTTGTTTGGCACATAACTTGTTTTAAATAGGGGACTATTTTTTTAAAATGTTTTATTTATTTCTGAGAGAGAGAGCGTGAGCAGGGGAGGGTCAGAGTGAGAGGGAGACACAGAATCTGAAAGAGGCTCCAGGCTCTGAGCTAGCTGCCAGCACAGAGCCCGATGCGGAACTCGAACCCACTGTGAGATCATGACCTGAGCCGAAGTGGGATGCCCAACCAACCAAGCCACTCAGGAGCCCCAATAGGGAACTATTTTAAACAATACTGAGATTAGCACTTTTTCTACATAAGTCTTTAAAAAAATTTTTTTAATGTTTTATTTATTATTGAGACAGAGAGAAACAGAGCATGAGCAGGGGAGGGGCAGGGAGGGAGGGACACACAGAATCTGAAGCAGGCTCTGGGCTCCGAGCTGACCAACAAACCGTGAGCTCACGACCTGAGCCGAAGCCAGATGCTCAACTGACTGAGCGCCCCAGGCGCCCTGCACTTGTTCTGAAGAGCCAAAAATTTAGTCCTCCAATAAGAGCAACCTCGGGCTGCACGTATCCCCAGTCCCAGTTCCAGGAAAAGCCTCAGACTGTTCAAGGCTAAAGCCATCCTCGGACCGCCCTCAGTTCAGCTAATCAAAAAGAAAAAAGAAACATTCCTGTGGTCTGAGTCAAGGCTGGGAACTGCAGATACAAACTAGCCAATTTCTCACCACTTGCCTGAACCCCACGTGGGCCCTTTGAACTCACCTCACAATTGGTCATTTTCAAAGGATTCTCAAGAGTTATGATTGGGTCCCACCAAAAGTAATGAACACCTCACAGATACTGAATGGTCAAAGCTGTAATTGTAATTGGTGCTTATGTAATGATGCTACATGTACCGTAACACCCCCATCTCTTACTCCTTAAAAACCCTGTTCGCTATTGTTCTTGGCTTCACCTTGCTGCCATGACACCGGCAGGCTAGTGAGCCCCTGCTGGAGCTTGGAATAAAGACCCTTTTGTATTTGCATCGGTGCCGGCTCCTTGGAGGTCTCTGTAACTCACGATTCGGGCACAACAGTTCTACATAAGTCTTCAGCTACGTTGGTACTTAATTCGTTACGGATGGAATCTCATGAGTGGAGTTCCCGGGTCTCAGGTTATAAACATTGTAAACAGTGTCGATAAATATTGCTAAGACACTATGTTTCAGTCCTTTCTATACTTTTCTTGTCCCCTTTCTTAGGCTGTAAATGTCAGGGCCCTGATTTCTCAGAGCCCATCACAGAGTCCAGTTACCCAATAAACAGTCACTGGATTATTTAATTACAGCTCCTTGTGGCTCCTTTTTTCCATTATCAGATGGTGCCGCTTGGCCCCCAGTTCACCGATGACTAATTCTGCTAGTTCATCATCTCACACTAGAAGACTTGGCAGAAATCCAGTTAGGGTAACGCTGAAAAACCTACTCTGTCTGGAAGATTCACAACTACACTAGCATATTAATCCCAGAACAACTTGTTCAAGGTTAACTCAATGTTTTCCATGCTTCTTCAGCCTTGGAACCACTTTTTTCCCACATAACTAGGGGTTATGATATGCTATTAAACTATTAAGGCTTTTTTTTTTTCAGCTGTTGAAATCAGACTGGCTATAACCTGCTTTTACCCCACTTAGCATTATAACAATGCATTCCCCAGAGAATTACAAATGCTTTGTAAATATCTTTTCTAAAGGCTGCCTAATGATCCCTTTTAAGGCAGTATTGCCTTTTGGGAATACTCTGGCAGCTGGTCCCCCAGCCCAACCTTGCTTGTAGGCACCAAACTCGAGGAAGATTTGTCTTGATTCCGCAGTGTGTTTTCTTAGGACAGATTCCCAGTATTGGAATTACAGGGTCAAAGGATACATGAGTTGTTATGACTCTCTTGATGAACCAGGCTGTTCCAACAGTTTTCAGTATAGCAACGGTGCTGCATACGCTGGGAGCCAGGAGAGCCTGGGTTCAGTCTAAACCTGGCCTGCTGCTGTAGGGAGCAGGAGAAAATAGTGAGATGCCTCTAAGGACATGGAGATACAGTGCCCTCTGAGAGTAATCGGCAACCACAACACGGAAGGACCAGGAGAGGAGCTACAGAAGTTTTCCTGTTAGAGCGTGGAGACATAGAGAACATTATTTATTTTTTTACAGATTGAAAATATCCCCGAAGATCTTATGCATATTCACCCATGCATCAAAGTTTCCTAACTTTACGGAAACTCTGTATTTTAGTTGTGAAGAATGAAGCCTCAGAAGCAAACAGACTCATACTTCCATTTGCGACTCCAAAGTCTCTGCTTTCTAATTTGGAAAGAGACACCTACCTACACCTATCTGCTGTGATGGCTGTGAAGGTGAACGTGAAGATTATGTGACATCATCCAAGGAAAACATTTAGGATGGTGCTTCACCATTGAAAAATTTTGTCCCTCCAAGTACTTCAGGATCACGTCCTTCTCTATAGAATTAAAAAAAAATAAAATGAAAAATAAAATCAAATACTGAACAATTTAAAAATGTAAGCAATTCTAGCAAAGGCATCTTTATTCTAGTGAAACTAGAATTTTAAAGCTTTACACTTTTTTAAAAATATCACAAGTTATTTAAAAGTATTTTACCTTACTGGCTTGGGATGGCCCTAGTATCCTAAGCACATGCCTGGTCTACCATTGGATATTTCAGCCCCAGTGCTCAATAAATAGTGTTTTGGATGCTACTGCTGATGGCAGTGATGGTGATGAGCAGTATCTCCAATGTTAAAACAAGCAGGTTCAGGGTCTGAGAACTTAATCAAAATTATGAAAAGAGCTGTAGCCTCTGAGGGCAGCAGAACCTGTCTGCAGAAATTATTTCTTTTTTAATTATTTTATTATTTTCTTCTTGTTATTTTTTAGAGAGACCGTGTGTGCGAGCTGGGGAGGTGGAGGGGGGCGGATCTTAAGCAGGCTCCACACTTTGTGTGGAACCCCATGCAGGGCTCAATCTCACAACCCTGGGATCATGACCTGAGCCAAAATCAAGAGACAAGCTGAGCCACCCAGGAGCCCCCCGCCCATCTGCAGAGATTGTTAACAGAAGGAGAAAAGTACAGCAAGGATCCTGAGACAGGAACTCTCAGAAGTCATAATTTGTCCCTATTTTTATTGCCCTGAGTGGCAGTGGGAGAAATTGGCCAGGGCAAACTGCTCTCTTTTGCAGGCTAGAGACGGAACTCCAGATCTCACCAATGAAACCCTTCTGAGCGCGTTTCCAATTCCTGGAGCAAGAGGTCCCTGCTGTGAGTCCCGGTGCATCAGCCTTTCTTTGAGGACTGGAGTCTTCTGGGTGAAGATGGTGGTAGACACCAGGATAGAGATGTGATTACCATTCGGACATAAAAACATTTGCATCAGATTTATACCCCGATATCTTAAGAATTTGGTGGGCCTGATGCAGTCCCCATCTCTGATTGACCCTCAGGACTCTGACCAAATTACCAAATTCAGTCCCCTGACCTGGTAAGCTGAGGACAGACCTTGGCACTGCAACATGGTAAGAAATGCCATTTTTCTCTGCAGGGTGTTCATGGCTTATCTTGCTCGAGCAGTGATACCAGCCATCTGGAAGTTGGCTTTCTGTGCCTGGGACTCAGTTTTTCTGTTTAAGTCTATAAAATGAAGCGTTTGTACAAGATAATATTTCAATAGACCTTGATGGACACAATCATGAAAAGGAATCCTTTACCTTGAGGTGACCCAGAAGAGTCTGAATTTTAAAAACTTGCCCAGAATATTGCTACCCTGCTGTATCATTTCCATAATAATGTGTTCCAAGTGCTGTTTTTGGTACTCTGTGAAAAGAGGATTTCTAGGTTAATAAAATAGGAAATGCTACCGTAATAGAGGTGAGGAGAAATTTTGTAGTAAGGAGATCTGTTTAGCTCAGTGTTTCTTAAACTTACTTTGCAATTCTCTTCTTTTTAAAAAATTTTTCAGGGCATCTGTTAACATGTTTTTCCGGAGCTGGTGTGAAGCCCATTATTTTAGGTTAGTGTGACTGTCTCTTCTAAATGGGACTTTTCCTTGCTGCAGGTCACTCAGCAGCTCCCGGAATATGGTGTGCTGGTTCACCGAGTTCTCCCAGAGAAGACAAGACGAGAAGGGGACATGGCCTTGGGGATCTGTGCCAAGGGCGTCATAGTATATGAAGTGAAAAACAACAGCAGAATTGCAACTTTACGGTTTCAGTGGAGAGAAATTGGCAAGATTTCTACTTGTGTGAGTGTAGCTCTGTTGATAAAGGTTTCAATTTCCTTTGATCTGTTGCCCTTTTAAAGGAGCAGTGGGGGCTCATGTGGTCATCTCCTGACCAGATAAACTCTCAGCCTGTCTAACCAGTACTAACCAGTATTTCGATGTACTGTGGCATATTTGGAAGAAGCCTCCCGGGGGACTGGAGAGTCCTCAGGGGGTTATTTCCTCCCTACCATCTCTTGCCCAGTCCTTCCACACCCCCCTGGACAACCATCAGCCAAAAGGGCTACACTTTCCCTCTGTATGGAGATCTCTTAATTTGGGGAATCCTCTGATGTTGAGAGCAAGGTTGGTGGTGGAAGATGGGAGGGGAGAGTCTACTGCAGGTGGGGTGAAATCTGCAAGTTTTGTACATTTCCTTTGTGTTTTAAATTTTCCCTGGGGCATCTGGCCTGTCTCCCGTAAACTATAGGTGTGCTACAGGGATCCTGGGGACTGTAAACCTTTGATACTCATTGAAAACTGAAAAGCATTTTTTTAGAAACAAAAAATTCCTGTTAAATGTATAATATTTGAAACTGTATTTCAATGCCATTTGCATGGATATTTATATACTTCCTGAATTTAGTTGCAACAAATTTGCCATCGAAAGCATTATGGGTGCCCCCACATGATAGTATTCTGGTCCCTAATCTACCTGCCTATCCTGGGGATCCCCAAAGCCAGTATGCCATTACTTTAGTGATGATTTTGTTATCAAATGTGAAGTTTCTTTTCCTTTGGCCCATGAAAAAAATCAGTTTTTTCTTTCCATTTAATTTTCTTTTAGGGTTTTAAGAATTTTCCTACTGCTTAGATTGCTGTTTTAATTATCAGCAACCTGATGTTAGAGTTTCCTAAGTAGAACCTAATTGTTTCTTCCATCTTGGCTGTTGAAGATAATATATTGTTCAAATATCATTCTTGATAGTATTTTGTGATGAATTATTATTAGTCTTGGGGCACCTGGGTGGCTCAGTCGGTTAAACATCTATTTGACTCTTGATTTCAGCTCAGGTTGTGATCCCAGGGTGGTGGGATGGAGCCCCGCATTGGGCTCCGTGCTGAGTGTGGATCCTGCTTAAGATTCTCTCTCTCTGTCTCTCTCTTTCTGTCTCCTCTTCTCCTCCTCCATTTGCATGTGCATGCGTGTGCAAGTGTTTTTTCTCTGCCTGAAAAATATGTTTGTCTTTAGAAGAAAAAGCTTATATCTAAAAGTAATACCCGAACTGAATTTAATTGAGTTCATTAAAGTAGCTTATAATACCACTGTGGGGAAACAGACTTTTTCCCAAATATTTTTGACCATATCTAAAAGTAAACAAATTTATATTTGTAACTTTTTACAAATTATATTTGTAAATTTGTAAAACTTGTAAATTTTATACCATTTATATTTGTAAATTTTGTATGATTTTAATGATTGGACTTACTTTAATTCAATAGAGAGATTATTTGAGGAATTTTGTTTTATTTTATTTTTTTAAATATAATTTATTGTCTAATTAGTTTCCATACACCACCCAGTGCTCATCCTATTTGAGGAATTTTAATTATTAAATTAATTCTACTATTGCATTGCTTCCTATTTTCTTTAGGTCATGGTTAATTCAAAAATTTCAAGGTAATTTATTTTAAAACATTTGTAAAAAGACAGATAACCTATAATATAATTTTAAAAAATAGATTTTTTGACATTATAAAGTTTAACAATCACTTTAAGTAAATGCTTTAGAGTTAAGTTGTTTTAATGTTTACAGATATTTATTTTCCCACGGCCAGAGACAATTTCTTGATTAAAGCTGGAAAGTCTTCAGGTTCACCAGACAAACTTAGTAGCTTAAAAAAAAAAAAAAACAACAAAAAAAATCCTTGCCACTAATCAGGATTTATGTGCCCTGATGGTCATCCTCTTCCTTGGCATGAATGTCTTTTTTTGTGTGGAGAAGTCATCCCATGAAATAATGTCACCAATTCCTTGCCACGAATCAGGCATCTTGCACAGAAAATGGGGGGCTCTATGACCAATACAAGAGTGAGCTCCAGAAGCTGATTTGAAATTTGCCTAATAGCAGAAGCCAAGATACTTCAAATAATGATGGACCATTAGTCTCTCTAGCCTGCAGGGAAGTAGCAATCGAGATAGAGAAAAATACCATTTCGAAGACTGTGATTTGTAGGTGTGTTGGCAGCCTGTTTGTGACAGAGACAACATCAGTTCAGAAGGTTATTCAACCAGGAAAGTCTTGGTTGGGGAATGATGAACCTACCCGAGTTAGTAACTGTTCTTGGTCATTAGCAGTAGTTAAAACGCCCGAAGAGAAATGCATAAAGGCAGGGAAGTATACGGGCTTTGTAGGGCTCTCTTTAAGAAAAAGAATACAGTGGCTCAGTCAGTTGAGGCAACAACTCTTGATTTTGGCTCAGGTCATGGTCTCAGGGCTGTCGAACCCTGAGTTGGCTGAGAGTAGACTCTACTTGGGATTCTCTTCTCTCTCTCTCTCTAAAAAAGAAAAAATGTTCTCTGTATGCAGTGTGTCCTTTCTGGGCGCCTAGGTTGCTCAGTTGATTAAGGATCTGATTCTTGGTTTTAGCTCAGGTCTTATCTCACAGTTCATCGGTTTGAGCCCCGTGCTGGGCTCTGCACTCACAGCACAGAGCCTGCTTGGGATTCTCTCTCTCCCTCTCTTTCTGTCCTTCCCTCACTCATGCTCACGCTCGTGCTCTCTCTCTTTCTCAAAACAAACAAATAAATAAACAAACATTTTTTAAAAAAGGAAAAGAATACAAAGTTCTGAGTACAAACTCTGAAATGAAAGTGAATATTCATTTAGAATGAGAAATCACCAAAGCTCGTGAGTTTAAAAAGTGAACAAACGCTGCAGAACTATGAAGTTAAAAAGTACTATTTTTATTAATTAACTCCCCGATGAACTGTAATTTCTTTTTCTTTCAAGTGTGGGTGGCATGCGCTCTGATTCTGTTTCCATGTCATGGCACTTCTGTCAATAGAGGCAATAGAAATATCATTTAGGCTTTCTTTTGGCGTGGCTGACTGAAAGTTATGTTGATAAGCTGCATAAAACAGGCAGCTTTGCCTAGAGATACACTTGCTCTTTGCAGAGCTGCTGCAGGTCTCTGTGCTACTAGTACAGGGAATCTAGTCAATTCTATTTCATGTGATTCCCATCCATAAAACAGGAATATCATCTGATGTATTGAGAATGCAGTAAATACAGTTATAAAGTATATCCCGGATCGGGCGGAAATGCCACGTGATAGGGGTGTTTTTAAGAATTAAACTACAGTGTTTCATTTCTTACAACTGAAGATTTTTGTCAGACTGGCCTCTGGCTCTGAGCATTTCAAAGTTCACTTTCCACGCTTTACAAGGACATATGAAGACTTGGTCAGAGCCCCCCAGGACCCTCAGCTTCATTAGCTCCTATGGCAAATGTGCGTCTGTCTGGAAGAGCGTCATTGTCCTGCAGTGAGATAGCAATCTGGACACACAAACCAGTGGGTGAAAAAACAGCAACAACGATTAGACTACAGGGAATGAAATATTCAAAATGATAACACAATGCATAGAAATGAATGTGGTGTCATGGAAGCACCAAGCGTGTTTGTACTGCAAGAACAGGGTGCTTTTCTTGTTTGTACGGAAAACTCCGGAATTCGAGTTTTACATCACCTTGTTCACAGAGCAGCTCTCCCATGTGAAAGTTTGCATGGGGATGTGCATGACTCATTAATTGACGTTATCAACATGGAAAAAAAAAATCCAGACTGCTACAGTCAAGATTGTTTTCAACTTTCTGATAGGAGATTCCACTCTTTGTGGTGTTTAATGCCTTAAAGCATTAGTGTATAAAAGGGGAGTTTTGCCAAGAGTTTGTGAGTTGAAAGATGTGTGTGTGTGTGTGTGTGTGTGTGTGTGTGTGTGTGTGTATGCTTCTCTCTTCTCAGTTTTGTTAAAGAATAGGTATTAGATTTTTTAAAAATGGCATTATGCATCTATAATTTTTTTAATACCTGAGTGTTCTTAATATAAAGCTGTCAAGACTATATGAGGTTATCAACGTGTGCTGACAAAGGGGATGGATTCTAAGCAAATATTCAAGTTTGGAAAAGCAAATATTCAACTGCTGGAGTTCAGGAATCATTATAATTGGAATATTAAGAAAAAACCATCGAGGCTATTAGGGCAGCATCCATGAATGTTTGAGAAAATAAGTTATTTAAAAAAATGCTAGGTATGGATTCCAAGTCCACTCACATTTGTATAAGGAGGTTCAACGTTACATGTGTCAATATAGTGAAAGAATACTTAGAAAATGCTCAGATTATTTAAAATTAGGCTATGGGTAAAAGAGTTTCTCAGAGGAAGAGTAATGAATAATTATCTGCCTTTTGTTACTATTTGACACTGTGGATGGGGCTTCTTGGAAATGGTAACTACCATGAATTAAAAGGGATTAGCATTAACCAGGATCAGGAGTTTCAGGAGCCCTTTCAAGCATAAGCCCTGCATTTATAACGTTATCTTCCTAGGAGCAAGTTCAAAGTCCTTACTGAAATATCTAGAATATCTAGACTAGAGATTTTATTTAGAAGTTATATTTAAATGCATATTTATATCATCTCTATTTACTTCGTAATTGATTGTCTTTATTAACATCGTGCATTGAAAATAGTTATGGATCTTTTCCCCAAAGCTCTGTATAGATAATCCTCTCCAGTTTATCCCACTGAACTGACCAATATTATCACTTCATATAATAATGAAGGTATAAATGAGGGGAAGGATTTCTTGGTGATGTGGCTTCAATTCCTGCTGCATTCTCAGAACTCTTGGTGTATTTCCTCATCTGTAGTGAGGATAATTGTATGACCTCCTTCATTTTGTAGCCTTGAGGATGAAGTGAATGAATACCCAGAAAGCACTTAGAACAGAGCCTTGCCCGTACAGTAAGAAATATGAGAATACACACAGAGATCTTATCTTTTCTCTAATCCCACTAGCTGAAATTTCGTCTGTGCCTTCTGGGAGTTTGTGCAATGAAAACTGTGGGTCTATTTAATGGCCTTTCAAAAGGCACATGGAGAATTATGTCCACTCCTTGCTGAGGGCCATGTGTGTGCCTGACTCATTTCATATTTTATTTTAGCATACTTCCTGGCAGATAGTGATTACCTGGTAAACAAACATTTGCTTTGTGAATGAAGAAAAAAAGGGGGGATTTTCTTTAATCTAAGAAAAATATAGGGCCATGGTCAGACAGAGAACATCTGTCATACACTTCTGGATACATTGAGATTAAACTGAGGGCTCCAGCATTTCATAACTCTCGGGACACTTGTGCTTCAATGGACAGTAAAAATGACCAATACATTAAAGTCCGTGTTTGCTTCTTTAAGCGAAAGAAGTTCACCATCACAAGCGGCGTCACTGGGAAAAAGCACACGTTTGTCACTGATTCAGCCAAGACCTGTAAATATTTACTGGGACTCTGCTCTGCCCAGCATGGGTTTAACGCCCAGATGAGCTTCCTGCCAGCTGCAGCTGGTGAGTAGACACTATATTCTCAACCTCCAATTCGGAAAGTTTGTTATTTCATAAAATCACTTGTGTAAATATATACAGTTGACCCAGAAACCTCCAAAAACATTTTAGTTCTCTCTAATAACTCCAGAAATACCATTAAAGTGAAATATGTTTTGTTTTTCTTTGACTGGTAAATGCTGAAATAGGTAACATGGTGGTGGGAGGGGTAAATGGATACAATCTTACTGAAGTGCAATTGGGAATATATATCAAAAACCTTTAAAAGAAGTTCATGTCCACTAGCCCTGTAATTTTGCCTGTAGGCAGGTATTTATCCAAAGGTGATAACTATGGAAGTACATGGAAGTTTATGTTCACGAGTGTTCACTAGAACGTTATTATTCCTAACAGCTACCATTTGGAAGCAAGCTAAGTCCCCAGACACACAAGACTAGCGAAATAAATCACAACACATCTCTATAAGTTAGACATTAAAGTTAGTTTTTGGAGACTGATGACATGTGACCATGTAGATGATATGGTGCTAAATGAGGTAAAGAGAAACACGCAGCCGTATCTTGCTCTGACAGAGATCTCTGCAACGATGGACTATCTACACCATACTTTATGGAGGGTCACTACCCATATGTAACTCCCAAGACTTGAAAGGTGGCAAATGGAATGGAGGAACTGAATTTTTTATTTTATGTCATTTTAACTAACTTACATTTAAACGTAAATGGCCACACGTGCCTATTGTATTGGATAGCACGGGCATAAACACCAGGATAACAATTTGGTTAGTGTTAACATGTTTTAAAACAAGAAAGGAGGGATATGGAAATGAACTGTACCAAAGTACCTTTGCGGGTGTGTTATTACCTTTGAGTCAGGCACATAAGCATGGTTGTTTTCTCTTTTGTGTGTTTTTCAATATTCACCAAACTTTCAACAATGTACATGTGTTATTGCTTTAATTAGGAAGGAGACTATTAGGGAAAATGAGGTCACACATCACAAAAGTCTAGTTAATATTTACTGAATATTTAGGAAGTGCTAGGGAACCATTTGTTATTGTTATTAGTACTTTCCCAGGCAGTATGCTGAGCCCTTCCATGAATTATCTCATTTGCGCTCCTAATAAATACACTGTTTCCTTAAACTGCAATTGCCTGGTGGCTAATGAGGCAAGCACCAGCATTGCTGGGGGAAGCAAACTGAAGCTTGGAGAAGTTAAGTGACATACCAGCTGGGTGCCAGGGCTGAGGTTTGAACCTGTGGCTCCCTGAGCCTGGTGCCTATGCACTTCACTCCACAGTATGGCCTTTTATAACCTGTCAGAACAGGGACTTTCGGACAAGAGAAGTTTGGCTTTGAGTGTTGAATATATTACATCTGTTATTGATCTCTAAGCATTATTTATCCTTTAGTTAGAAAAGGGAACAATATAATATAGTGGCATCAGCCTTCATATTCATACCGTGGTCTCTTCATGCACATCATCAGGGAGTTTGCTAGGGATCCAGGATCTCAGGCACCATACAGATCTTCTGAATAAGTCTGCGCTTGACAAAGAACCCAGGTGATTTGGATGCACATCAACGTGAGAGAATCCAGACTTGGAATGTGGCCCCTGGAGCCCAGTAGACTCTGGGCAGTGCCATTTATTAGCTGTGAGACTTGGGCAACTCACTTGCCTTCTCTGAGCCTCAGTGTCCTCAGGTGAGCACACTGGCATCTGGTGGGCCAGCATGTAGGATGTTTCCAGCTATGTGTCTTGTGGTCATTGCTCCGTGTGAGAAGGAACAGCAGCTCCTGCTTGTGGGATTTTGTTCAGTGCTAGCCAGTTCGTGTGGGGACTGTGAACGCTGGATTCTATGGTCCTGGGACATGGCCTCAATCAGGAAACAAAATCACTGAGCATATCAATGTGGAACCAAACATAGACAATAAAGGGGCATATTAGCAGCAAACTCCAGTAAATTATAAATATTTCATTGAAATCACAGAGTGGCAGTTTTAGGGTATTTGCATGGAGCTGGAGATAATGAATGTAAATTAATTATATTTTACCTGCTATTGCTGAGATACAATGTGAAACATCATCAATATTACTTTTATTGCCTCATACCAGTGAATGTGAAATATGTATAAATAAATAAATAAAGATCCACAGGCTCCCTTGTGAAACTAGTCTTTCTAAGCTGATTTTGCTCATAATATGCTATTCTCTCAAACTGTAAATTCTATCCCAAGAGTTTTTCAGGAATCTAACATTTGTATTAAAAGGATTATTTCAGGGGTACCTGGGTGACTCAGTCAGTTAAGCGTCTGACTTCAACTCAGGTCATGATCTCATGGTTCATGAGTTCGAACCCCACGTTGGGTTCTGTGCTGACAGCTCTAAGCCTGGAGCCTGCCTCAGATTCTATGCCTTGCTTTCTCTCTGCCCTTCCCCTCCTCATGCTTTGTCTCTTCTTCTCAAAATTAAATTAATTTTAAAAGAATATTAGTTCAGGCAATTTTTTTTTGGTTGGGCTGGGTTGAGGTGGTGCTATTCTCTTGTGTTTTTTCTTTTATTGAATTATTATTGACATAAATATGTAAGTTTAAAGTGTACAGTATGATGGTTTGATACACCTATGTATTGCAGCATGATTACCACCATAATGTACTTAAAACCTCCATTTCCTCCCATAATTACATTTTTTTGTGTGTGTGGTGGTAACATTTAAGAGCTCCTATCTTAACAACTTTCAAGGATATAATACAGTATTGTTAACTATAATCACCATGCTGTGTATTAGATCCCCAGAACTTACTGATCTTATAGCTGGGAGCGTGTACTCTTTGACCAACATCTCCCCATCTCCCTTAATCTCCCTTACCACCCCTGCTCCAGGTCCTGGCAACTACCATTCTCCTCTCTGCTTCTATTGGTTCAGATTTTAGATTCTGCATATAAATGAGAATATACAATATGTGTTTTTCTCTGTCTGACTTATTTCACTTAGAATAATACCCTTAGAGTCCATCCATGTTGTCTCAAATAGCAGGAGTTTTTTCTTCCTTATGGCTGAAAAATATCACATATAATATATATGCATTATATAAATATATCATATCATATATAAAACATATGATATATAATATCTATACACACACATTTCTTCTGTTCTTCTGTTGATGGACACTTAGGTTGTTTCCATGTCTTGGCTATTGTAACTAATGCTTCAGTCAACACGAGGGTGCAGGTATCTCTTCAATGTAGTGTTTTGATTTCCTTCAGGTGTATGCCCAGAAGTGGGGATTGCTGGAGCATATGGTAGTTCTATTTTAACTTTTTGAGAAACCTCCACACTGTTTTCCATAGTGGTTGCACCAGTTGGCATTCCCCGCAACGGTGCACAAAGGTTCCCTTTGTGCCACATCCTTACCAACATCTGTTGTCTCTTATCTTCTTGGTAGTGGCTGTTCAGACAGGTGTGACATCTTACTGTGGTTTTGATTTGCATTTCTCTGATGACGAGTGATGCTGAGCACCTTTTCATTTGCCTGTGGGCCATTTGTACGTCTTTTTTTTGGAAAAATTAGACAATTTTTCTTTGCCTTGAAAAATATTTCTTCATATTAGAAATTCTTTCTGCAGACACCATTTTCAGTGATTACATCCATTTGGGAACTGGCCACATCCATCTAATGGCCCCAGATGACTTTCAAACTCAGCGTGTCTATAAATATCTCAGCCTCCCATACAACTCTCTCTACCTTTATCTTTGTCTTGTTCAATCGAGACCACCCGCCCACTCTGCAAGAAACTGGGTGGGGGAGGGGGTCTGATCCTGCACCTTCCAGTCACATCCCACCTGTCACCAAGTACTCTCAAATGGGCTCACTGCTGGCAGTCATGTCCCTCTAATTTGTCTTGCTCTTGGCCTTCAAAGTGACCTTTTAAAAGCACCAATACGATCATGTCCTTTCATGCTGAAAATTTGCAGGGGCTTCCTGCTGTCTGCAGGGACAAGCCCAGACTTAAGGTGGCACGTGAGACTCTTTCCAGCCTGGCCTGAACCTTCACTTATGTCTGGCCCTGAGTCCTTCTCTCTCTTTTTTTTTTTTTTAAATATATTTTTACTTATTTCTAGGAGAGAAAGAGAGAGAGAGAGAGACAGCGTGAGCAGGGGAGGGTCAGAGAGAGAGGGAGTCACAGACTGAAACAGGCTCCAGGCTCTGAGCTGGCAGTCAGCACAGAGCCCGACGCGGGGCCCGAACCCACCAATTGCGAGATCATGATCTAAGCGAAAGTCGGATGCTTAACCGACTAAGCCACCCAGGTGCCCCCCTGAGTCCTTCTCTTTGATCTCCAGCTACCCTGAATGCTATCTTGCAAGCTGCTGAACACGTGAAGTTATCTTGGGTCCATAATTAAGCCTAAGGTCACAGTCCCTTTGGGCCCTGGTGATCAGAAGGCTGAGAATGTCTCAGACGAATCCCCTAGGCCGCTGTCTTTCTCTCTGTGTCCTGGTCACCTCCATTTCTAGTACCCACTGTGGAGTCAGCCCACTTGAGCGTGGCTCCTGCCTTACCATTTATAAACCCTAGGACCTTGATCAAATTATTAACTCTCTCTCAGCCTCAATTACCGCCTCTATAAAATGGGTATACATTATAATACTACCCCAAAAGGGTTATTGTGGAGTTTAAATGAGACCATATAGAGAACGTGCTTACCACTGTGCCTGGTGCATAATAAGCATTCAGCATAGGTGAGCTGTCGGTGTTGATGTTACCACTGTTGTTGCTTCATGTCTGAATGGGCCCACGCTCTGGAGGAAGATCCTATATGACTTGTGTGAAAGCCGCAGGTCATATTCAAATTGCCTAGAGTCCCTTGTTCTTTCTCGCGCACTGTGTGTGAGTGATGGTACCGAATGTCTCAGATACAGAAAATTCTCAAGAAGTATTTTTAAAAGGCCACCTTTCTCAGTGGGCACAGCCCTGGCAGTGAACCAGATGCCAGTGTAGAAAAGGGGGTTCTGCTTTGAGAAAGTCAATGCTCATGGACACCCTCGAAGTGGAAGCATATCACCATACTTCAGACATGCACACGTGCAGACAGACAAAACTACAGCCACACAGGCACTGTGCACCCGAGCATTTTTTCCTTCTCAGTTTTAGCAGGGAGCAGATGGCCAGAATACAGTCATCATTTTCCTTTGCAAAACACAAACTTGGCTTTATAAAGCCTAGTTAATTTAACAACTCTATCAATCAAATCTCAGTTTCTTATGAATGACACGAATAGTGAAGTGGTAAAGAGTCACTTACATGCACGGTCTTGAGTAGGGGCTTCATGAGTACCATTTATTACATCCTTCCATGTGAAAGAGAAAGGGAAGTTCAAGGCGGAGGGAGGCTCCATGCATCTGATATGTACTCATATTTCAGAATATTGGATCTTAAATATTACCAGGGGAACTAAACTGTGTAGAGGTTAAAGACTATATAATCCAGAGTGAGAGCCTGATCTCGGAGCCCAGGTAATTTGAAGACCCACTTGTTTGTTACATTTGTGAGGACAGTTTTGTAAAGGCACTGAGCAGAATGGATGGCAGCAGTAAATGACACACTAGGCTCTGCTGGCATTTGTGACATTGCCCTGAGTGTTAACAACCATCAGAACCTTGGCTGGGGGCCTGTCAGTTACAGGGGGAGGGAGGGTGTCTCCTTACCCTTGCTGTGTTTCCGAGGTTGCTTTCATTAGTGAGTGCTAGTTAGGAAGGCGGGGCATCCTCAGGGCTAACTGCGAGAACCCCACGAGTCAGCCCCAGGACAGACTGTGGAGAAAGAAAAGCAACATGAGGGTCATGCTTCTGTGTATCTATGTTTTTTATCCTTTTCTCCCAAGTTCCAGACCATGATAAGTGTGTGCAAATGGCCAACATGAGTCTTGCACACCTGGCCCCGTCTCAGTCTCTCACCCGGATTCAGCGGCTGTCGGGCTCAGAAAACGCACTGTTCGCACCTGCACCCCGGCTGGAAGCCGCTGCAGGGGGCCTGCGGCGCATGTCTCTGGATAACTTCACCGTGGAAACCAGCAAGGAGACTGCGGCACGGGGAATCCGAGGCAGGTGGGTTTGACACGTCCATTCTCTGAGCCCATGCCACCTTGTACTTGGCCCTCCGGGGCAGTCTGTCCCTGAAGAAGTCATTTAAAGGATGTCAGATATCCGATGGAGGTCTATGCTCATTCAACTATCAACCAATTCCGTAGAGATTTCCTGAAGGCCGGCTATAGGCAAAGTCTACAGGGCGGACACCCTGCCCTCTGTGTTGTTCTGTTGGAGAAAGAACTAGATGAGGACAAAATAAACAATTCGTCATTAGCCTGTTTGGTCTTATCATGAGCCGAGCACTGTTCTCAGTACTTGCACACATCAACTGATTTTACTCTCCCCACCCTGCGAAGAGGTTTCTATCATTCTCCCGGTTGTACAGGGGAAAAAGGGAGAGTTTGGGATTTGAGCCCATCTGGACCTAGAGTCCACACTCCTAACCTTTATACTATGCTGCTCTCTCTGCTGATGCATTGCTTGTCATTTAATTTGTAAGCGAAAATAATGAGCTTCTAAACACAACTTTACATTATAACACATGGATCGGTAAATGTAGAAATAGCCTAGAAGTTGGATGACACTTACATTGCAAGTTATATAAATAGCTTGGATTCACAGGCAGCACATGACCAATGGAGGAGTTGTTTTCTGGAATGAGTTATACATTTGCTTCAGCAAGAGGGTATGGATAATTCATCTGAACTGCATTGTATGTATGTATTATGTACCTATCCATCTAGAATTCTTTTACATATAAATGCATACACATATGTAATTCTTAGATTATTGCCCCAAATTCTGTTAATGCAACTGTGCATCATGGTGCACCACAAGCAAAATCAGCAATGATGGAGAACGATTATCGGTGTAACAACCTACTCTAAAGCACAGCGGCTTAAAACATCAACCATTTTGTTATTCTAGTTCACAGTTTTCCGGGATGGAAATTCAGGCAGGCTTCATTCAGCTAGGTGATTCTGTTTTGTATAGTATTGGGTCACTTGACAGTACTCAGCAGGACTGGTCTGGAGGCTCCAAGATGACTTTACTTACATGTGTGGCCCCTCGGTAGAGATGGCTGGCACGGTGGGCTCTGTTGGGCACCTTTCCTCCCTGTGTGGTCTCAGGCCCTCTGCACCTGGTGCCACCAGCCAGGTAGTCAGTCTTCTCCATGGCAACTCAGGGCTCTAGTGGCTCCAGGTGAGGCTGCCAGTCTTAAAGGCTGGAGTGGAGCTGACACAGTGTCACTTCTGAAATACTTGGTTTCTCAAAGCAGTCACGGGTTAAAACAGACTCAAGGGTAGCAGAAACAGATTTCATCTCTTGATGTAGGAATGTCAAAGAATTTGTGGCCATTTTTACTCTGGCATTCAAATTAATAATACTTTATAGCAATTTAAAAGTAGGAAGAAGCTATGACTGACTCAAGGCCACCTTGAGAATGTGCTGATTGCAAAGGATCCTTCCTGAGGATGCTGGGCTTCCCGGGATCTGCCTGCAGGCTCGCACAGTAGGGCCCACAGCACTGCTGGGCAGCCAGCCTTCTCCACAGGATACTAGGTTAGAGTCCTCAGCAAATGCTGCTGCTTCTTTAATTTTAGTTAACAAATGCCAAAAGTTCAGAACCCTTAGTAACTCACTTCGGAGGTGGCTAGTAACCCTTAGATGAAAAAGGAAATGGGGTCCTTGGCCATCTGGAAGGTCCCAGAAGCACAGCTTGAGATGGTGACTGAATGCAGTGGTTTTGTGGAGATGGTGCTAGGAAGCAGGGGTGAGCAGGGTGAGACAGGAAGGGGAAATCAAACCAAGGAGGGCATTGCCATCGGCGTAGCTGGCATGGATGACCAGGGCTGTTTTCCAGTGAGAAGTGTACAGAAGGCCTCCTGGAATGATCTGTCTGAAGGACAGGCAGGCGACACCTGTGTACCGGCTCCTCTCCCCTCTGCTGGAATGCTGTCCATGGAAGGCATGAACTCCCCCATACTTTTAGGTGGGGTGGAGATAGTGGGGGCAGAGGGCACTGAGATGCAAAAGAAGCTCTAGGGCAGCAGGAAGACCACACTGGATGTCGTCAGCACGAGCCGAGTCTGAGCTCCCGTGGAAGTGCTCACCGCTGCTGTGGCCAGAGCCTGACGTGGGCTGAGGGCAGACTTGCATCTAACTCTGTCGGTCTCTGTGGCATGAATGAGCTGTTCAGCATTTCCTTACTGTGGCTCGGGCAGAGATGACTCAGCCGAGGGCCCCTTCAGTCGGGGCTCTGGGGCCCCCTCAGTGTTTCGCTGCCTGCTCAGCCGTCTATTGCTATATGATCGTGAGCAAGTTCTTTAATAAGGGCCTCAGCCTCCTCATCTATCCATGATGATAACACACCCACCCCCGGGATGGCTGTGGGAATTAAATCATGTTAGGAAACACTGAACATGGGTTGGGTCCGTGGCCAGTGTCCTAATGTGGGTCCCTTCTGCTAGGAACATGCTAGGAACACCCCCTAGAGGGATAGAGTGGGTTAAACATGTATGGTTATTTCCAAATGAGGGGGTTGGAGAAGGCTGCATGGGGCATGTGACACCAGGTCATGAGGGCTGGTAGGTTTGGGCACAGGGAGAGGGAGGGGAGGGTACCATGAGTAAAGGTCCAAGTTCGTCTTGCTAGAAAAGTTGGTTGAGCACCTGCTGTGTGCCAGCCCCGGGCTAGTGGCTGAGGATTCAGCACGATGAGCAGGACAGACACAGTCCCCGCCGCGTGGCACTCACAGATGTGGTAAGCACAGGGGCCTGTGTGGGCAGGAACAGGCTGAGCTGTTGGCCTGGAGCCCAGAGCCTGCGGCTTGGTGGCTGGAGCCGGGACAGGAAGGGAGGGGCTGCATGCAGGCGTTCACACCCAATGAGATGGGACCCCATCCCCAGTGCTGTGCCGGAGTTGTTTGCTCAGGGCCCCTTAAAACAGAGTGGTCGGTAGGGGCGTCAACCCTGACATACCCACCCCCCACCCCAGCCTCACCCTCCTCTCCTGTGAAGCTGGCTCCCCATTTCACATCACCTTTCCTGTGAAAACTTTCCTGACTGTCCCTGCAAAGGGGTGGCTCCTTGATGTCATTGGCTCCATTTAAAGCAGCCGCCCGTGCCCTTCTACCCTGACAACCACATGTGTCTGCCTGTCTGCTTGTTAAACAGTGAGTGAGCTTCCAGAGAGCAATAGCATGTCTGCTTTTTCCTCCGATCTGTGGCCAGCGTGTGGAGGCTTTCCGTAAATGGTCTTTTTTTTTGGGGGGGGGTTTGCAGGAAAATTCACATGACATAAAATTCACCATCTGAACCATTAAAAATTTTTTTTAAATATGTATTTTATTTTTGAGAGAGACAGAGCATGTGCAGAGAAGGGGCAGAGAGAAAGAGGAAGACACAGAATCTGAAGCAGGCTCCAGGCTCTGAGCTGTCAGCACAGAGCCGGATGCAGGCTCAGACTCATGAACCGTGAGATCATGACTTGAGCCGAAGTCGGACACTTAACTGACTGAGCCACCCAGGTGCCCCCCTATCTAAACCATTTTTAAGTGTTCAGTAGCATTAGGTACACTCCCATTATTATGCAAACAATCTCCAGAACCCTTTTCTTCCTGCAAACCTGAAGCTCTGTCCATGAATCATGACCCCCGCCCTCCTCCCTGAGCTTCGGAGAGCCACCATTCTACTTTTGGTCCCTATGCATGTGACCACTCCAACTGCCTGGTAGGGATGAAATCACGCGGGGTTTGTCCTTGTGGGACCGGCAGTAAGTGCCAGCCCTTCTCCTTTGTAAGCAGCAGTGGCACCTGTGGCAGATCAGGCAGGCCGTAGAAACCTGGGCATGGAAGTCCTTCCCTTCCTCCAAAGGTTCTGCCAAATGCCACCTTGTCCTTAGAGCCTCTCTCGGCCCCTCCTGGGAGTGTCCTTCCTCTGAATCCAGGAGCGCTGTACAGGACCTCTCCCTGGGCACTCTGGTGGGCTCTGTGTGGCGTGAAAGGCACCTGCTCCTCATTCTGCCGTGGGCTGGAGACTCTGGAAGGCGGAGCCCCCCTCCCATCCACCTTTGCCCTCAGTGTCTTGCCAGCCCAGGGCCTGACATGTGGTGGGTGCTCCGTCCACGAGGGTTGAACCTGCTGAAATACACAGTAGAAACAGAAGCCAAGTCAGAAAGAGGCCTCATTCCTAATCTCTGCAGAATGGCTCTGGGCTTGCCCCTCGCTCCTGCTCTCGCCTCCTCTTCCCCTTCACTTTCACTTCGCCACTGTCCTTCCCTTTCTAGCTCTGGCCCGTCTGAACAGAGCATCACTGATCCAAGACAACAGCAAGAGGCTCCGTGGGAAGCTGCCTGTGCCCGCATCCCTGTCTTAGTTTGGCTGCCTACAGCAGGGGGGCGGCTGTGAGCTCACTGAGGTGGGGGACGAAGGGCCAAATCTGTTCAGATGGTTGGCCTTCCTTTCTTCCGATGAAGCCCACACTGGCTTCCTCCAGGGCTCTGAGCCGCCATGGCTGCTCTTCTACTCTTCCTTCTTCCCCTCCACTTTGCTTATCCCTCAGTGGAGCTTATCTTGTACACAGCTGACCCTGGAGGAGTGGCAGTGTCACCCCCGAATTCATTATTCTCCTAGGGCATAGACTATTTTCTGTTCACTAGAACAGAAAGGCCAGTTGAATGCCTGCATGAAAGGTTCTTGTTCTCAGCTTGGTATGATGGGGGTAGGGGGTAGGCAGCCCAAAGCCTGCAAGGGCCAGCAGGCGAGTTACTGTGTGGAGCCCTCGGGGGCCCATCACAGTGGGGGAGCCAGATCAGGCACCAGCCAGACTGAACACAAAAACAAACAACAAAAAAATCAGGACCCACTAAAAGCATTGGGGCTTCATACTCATTACCCTGTTTTGGAGCCAAACGTGTATTATTACTTTGCAAGTGTGGAAGTAAATACACTATTCCTATTGTATGGTTAAGGAAATGGAGGTTTGGAAGGGCTGCATGTCCAACACAAAGGAGAGATAATAGAAGGCCAGGTGAGTGTAGGGTCCCCTCTGAGACAGAAAGACCCCAAAGCCATTCTTTCTAGTACTCTCCTGGCAGCCACGTCAGGCTGTGATGGGGTGTCTGTGGGTCTGCTGGCTGGTCAGGCATGTGGCTGCCTTCCCCCCAGGCCACCAGCCATACTCAGAAGTGCCAGGAAATTGCCTCTTAGAGTCCTCTTTTCTTATCTTATGGCCTTTCCCTGCAGCCCCTGTACTGGTCGGGAGCAGCTGGAGACCACCTGTTTGATACAGAAGTCGACGACTTATGACCCTCTCTCCGGGCCGCCTGTTCCGAGCGTGCACAGGGGTAAGGGCCGGGGCGTGGGCCATGTTTGGGAAAAAAGAAACCCTACATGTGATGCTTGCTCTTTTTTTTTTTTTTTAATTTTTTTTTTTAATGTTTTATTTTTATTTTTAGGAGAGAGAGAGAGACAGCGCGAGCAGGGGAGGGTCAGAGAGAGAGGGAGACACAGACTGAAACAGGCTCCAGTCTCTGAGCTGGCAGTCAGCACAGAGCCCTACGCGGGGCTCGAACCCACGAACCGCGAGATCATGACCTAAGCGAAAGTCGGACGCTTAACCGACTAAGCCACCCAGGCGCCCCTGATGCTTGCTCTTAAAGCTTTTGCCACTACTTCATGTTGCCTTCCCAGTCATAGTCACAGTCTTTGTGATTTTTTAAATTAATGTCAAAGCTACTTATGGTCAGGAAGAGAGAGCTCTTGCAGTCCTGCTTTGGCTTGGACCAGGGGCATGTGGGTCTGACATGTGTCAGCCCTGGTGAAGGTTCTCAGTGTTCTGGTCCCGCACAAAGAAGACGTGCTGTGAAGTGGTGTGGCCAGAAATACACCGTCGATTTCAGCTACAACTCTTCACCGACTCCGAATATCACCAGACAACATATACAGGGTCTGGGGAAGACCCTAGGGAAAGTAAAGACAAAATGATTCCAGAACTAAAGAAAATATTTAGGCTAGACAAGCCTTAAGCCCTGGGGAATACTGCTGAGCAGCTTTTTGTTTCTTTTGTTTTTTTGAGAGAAAGAGAGAGAATCTTTTTTAAAAATATAGTTTACTGTCGAGTTGGTTTCCATACAACACCCAGTGCTCATCCCAACAAGTGCCCTCCTCCCTGCCCATCACCCATCCTAGCACTGCTATTGCTGGGTCACAGGGGAGTTCTACTGTTAATTTTTTGAGGAACCTCCACACTGTTTTCCAGACTGGCTGCACCAGTTTACATTCCCACCAACAGTGTAAGAGGGTGCCTAATGAGACAGAGAATCTTTTTTTTTTTTTTTAAATTTTTTTAATGTTTTATTTATTTCTAGGAGAGAGAGAACGTGAGCAGGGGAGGGTCAGAGAGAGAGGGAGTCACAGACTGAAACAGGCTCCAGGCTCTGAGCTGGCAGTCAGCACAGAGCCCGACGCGGGGCTCGAACCCACGAACCGTGAGATCATGACCTAAGCGAAAGTCGGATGCTTAACCAACTAAGCCACCCAGGCGCCCCGAGACAGAGAATCTTAAGCAGGCTTCACACCAAGCATAGAGCCCAATGTGGGGTCGATCCCATAACCCTGTGATCATGACCTGAGCGGAAATCAAGAG
Source organism: Proteles cristata cristata (assembly GCA_017311185.1). Classification (NCBI taxonomy): domain Eukaryota; kingdom Metazoa; phylum Chordata; class Mammalia; order Carnivora; family Hyaenidae; genus Proteles; species Proteles cristata. The sequence continues at coordinate 537,441 of JAESUZ010001669.1, read as the reverse complement.
CTGTCCCCACCAATTACTGCAGACCAAAGAGGGGAAGGCTTTGCTGTCCCATCTCCGTGCTCTAACTTTAGTTTGATTTTCACTGCCTGCAAGCACATCTTTGCTCAAATTCTCCCTTGTACAGACCAATGCAGAACAAAACTAGCTATAGGAAGTTGTATAGAAAACAAGTACCACGCCCTCTGCCTCCATCTTGTCTCTGGTCTTGATAAGCCAGCACTGACCTAGTGAGGCTTTATGAAGCAAGTGTGCTGACCCAGTGACGGTAATCAGAAGTGTGTGTTCTGTGATCCATTCCCAGTATTGTGTGTGTGTGTATACATATGTGTGTAAAACACAGCTTATCCCTTCTGTATTAGGTGTCAGATAATTTGAAGGGAAAGCATAATCTGGATTTTGTTTCTACCTCTAGAGCCACAGAGTAACAGGAGAAAGAACTTTCTACCTGAGCCGGAACGAGAAATTGTGCATGTGACACTGCGCCGGGAGCCACGTCGTGGTTTTGGTGAGAGGGGAGACCGGTCTCTCCCTCTGGGCAGAAGGGAGGCGTGTGCAATTTTCCCTTTTGACTTTTTGACTCCCCTCTCCTGCTTCTCTCTCAACTTGCCTGTTTCAACGATTGTTTCTTTTTCTGCCCTTTAAGTGTCCCTAACAAACAAAGGAATTTCTGGGTCAAAGTTTTCCTGATAAGATTTTGGGGCTCATATCTGAGATTCTAAGTACAAGATAGAAAGAGACTTTTTATCCTAATACTATGTAACAGCCTTTCTGTAGTATATCTAGATTCTTAGGGATGGGCAGGAATAGTCCATCTCTTTCATGTCTTTATTGTTTATTACATTAATTTTTAAAAATGTTTTATTTATTTCTGAGAGAGAGAGAGAGAGAGACAGTGTGAGCAGGGGAGGGTCAGAGAGAGAGGGAGATACAGAATCTGAAACAGGCTCCAGGCTCTGAGCTGGCTGTCAGCACAGAGCCCGATGCAGGGCTCGAACCCACGATCCGTGAGATCATGACCTGAGCCGAAGTCGGATGCTTAACCGACTGAGCCACCCAGGCGCCCCTATTGTTTATTACATTTAAAGGTCCTTAAAATCACACAAGAAACAAGACACTGAGACAAGATACTTTATTAAAAATGATCTCTTTCTGGATAAGATGATGCCATTTGAGGCAATGTGGATTGACCTAGAGGGAAATTATGTTACGTGAAATAAGTCAGACAGAGAAAGATGAATACCGTACGATTTCACTTAATATGTGGAATCTAAAAAACATGAATAAATTAATAAAAAGCAGAATCAGACCCTCTGATGGTTCCAGAGGGGAGGGAGGGGGAGAGTTTGGCAAAATGAAGGAAGAGATACAGGCTTCCAGTTTGGGAATGAGTAAGTCAGGGGAATGAGAGGCACAGCATAAGGAATATAGTCAATGACACTGAAATAGTGATGTTTGGGGACAGATCATAGCTACACTTGTGGTGAGCATAGCATAATGTATAAACTTGTTGAATCACTATGTTGTACACCTGAAACTAACAGAACATTGTGTATGAAGTATACCCAGATAAAAAAAAAACCTCTTTCCTATTTCTGATTATCCGGGGCAAAATGCAGTGCCCATTGTTGAGTTGTGTTCTTAGCTTTAGCTGTAATTACTAACGGCGGAAGTCGACTTTTATCCATGTGTCTGGCAAAGTTGAAAGAGCTGTTCGAGAATCGGACGACTTAGGTACAAATATCAGCAGTGCCACTTGGTAGCTGTGTGATCTCAAGCAAATAATCTAACCTCTCTGGGCAGCATCGTTACGTATCATCTTATTAAATACCATTGGATTCTAGGTTTTGTCATTAACGAGGGAGAAGATGTTGGCAGAGTTGCCCCTGGCATCTTCATATCTTCTATTATACCTGGAGGACCAGCTGAAAAAGCTAAAAAGATCAAACCGGGTAAGTCTTTTTAAATCACCAGACACTGCCTTAAGGAATGGCTCTTTCTCTCCTTGACAGTATTATTAAGATGCTTTATTTTTCCAGGAGGGCAGATTCTAGCCTTGAATCACATCAGTCTGGAGGGCTTCACGTTCGACATGGCTGTTAGAATGATTCAGAACTCTCCTGACAACATAGAATTAACCATTGCTCAATCAAAAGGTATGTCTTCACCCGAGTTCAGAAGCTGGAGGCTTCTATTTGCAGGAGTTCGTTATCACCACGAGGTACTAGATCTTTAAGATTACTTAGGTTTGGTGGTGCTTTTCTCATGCTGCTGGCTTGCAAAGAGTCAGTGTCGTGGCACAAATCATGAAGTTCTGCAGTTTCACGGGCAGAATGGGCTCTATCATTGCTTGTTCTGACCGACGGGAGTGGCCTCCTCCGTCCAGTTCTTTATCAGATGTGGTCGATACAGCCATTGTGTGCTTTTCTGCTCGCTCTTGCGTGACAGGGAGGACATTCTTTTTGTCAGTCAAGTCCTTATGGAAAGTGGCTCCTCCAGGGTTTCTACATAGCTGGGACTTGCATGTGGCACTCTGCCAGGGAGGGGACTGGAGAGCTGTTCTCGAGGGTGCGCTTGTATAGCAGGCACGCTGATCTCTGATCAGCTGATCTCAACCACGCTGATGCCTGGTTAAGACTTGGCATGTTGGAGATCAACCTAAGGGTAAAGTTCTTTAAAGTGATGCTTTTATTTATCCTTGAGGTAAGTATGAGAGAACAACAATTGCCCACATCAGAGAATAATATTATGCATTTTTTGGGACAGGTTTGGGGAGAGGCGTGGATGTAACTGGGGATGTTAACATTCCCCTCCCTCCCGGTTACCTGGAATCATTACTGCATTTTGGTTGAATGGTCCTGTAACCGAACTGCAGACTGCCTGTGAATCCGAGCTCCTGGATTTCTTTCTCACGCTCCCAGTTCTCTGGACAATTTCCCCTTGTGTACAGAGATGCTTCACATCACACCAGACAACATTTTCTGGGTCCTAAACGTGGGAACCCCATTGCCTTGCCCCATGAAGGCACTCACATTCTCTCAGTCTTGTTACACATTCACGCCGTGACCAGGTAGGTTTCCCAAGTGTTGCAGCTGCCCCTGGACAGAAGCCACAGGGCATGGGAGGGGGCGGCACAGCCGGAGCCTCAGCCACGTGCCTTTCACCCTGTGTTTGGAGCTGACCTCGGGGCTCGGCCCCAGCACCCGCGAGCCACCAGCCCCAGTTCATAGTCTCTGCTGGATTTCCCACTGCTATCCCTGTTGTGCGCATCACATTTTAGCCTTCCTTGCATTCCCCTCCACATTTTGCACCAGACTAGGACAGAAAGGAGGAATCGAAGCATCCTTTTCTGGGCAGGAAACAAAGCAGCTGAGCCGATGGGTTCAGTGTCATTCAAGGCTGGCTGCCGGGAAGGGAGGTGTCAGCAGCCGGTACCCAAAGTCTGCAAGGCTCAAACCACAGTTTCACACTAGAATTTTGGACAACTGCTTTCCTCTAATGCCTGTGAATTATATGTCTTTCCACTTTAGGGCCCCAGTTACCTGTTGGGAAGTTTGCCTCCCACTGCTGCAGAGGCTTGACTGCTGTGCCCTTTATAGGTGTTCTTTTCTTTTCTTTCTTTCTTTCTTTCTTTCTTTCTTTCTTTCTTTCTTTCTTTCTTTCTTTCTTTCTTTTTTTAAAAAATGAGATAGAGAGAGACACAGAGAGAAAGAGAGAGAGAACACACATGAGCTGGGGGTAAGTGCAGAGAAAGGGAGAGAGAATCTCAGGCAGGTGCCCTGCTGTTAGCACGGTGCCCGACATGGGGCTCCATCCTACCTGGAGATCATGGCCTGAGCCAAAATCAAGAGTTGGATGCTCAACTGACTGAACCACCTAGGTGCCCCTTGACTGCTGTGCATTTCTATGTGGTTAGGCTGCTGTTGGGGCAGGCACTCTGGACTGGAGGTCAAGGACAAGACAGATAACATTCCCGTCATGGGCAGCCATCACTATCTACAACAGATTGAGTTTTAATTCCCACAGAAGGTCTCTTGGTTTCTGTTTCCTTTAGGCAGGCTCACGTTGTACAGCTTGACTTTTTAATTCAATCATAAGTCCCGTCCTCGTCTCGCATGGAGGGTGTGGAAGAAAATGAACAGATGCTTACAACATTGCCAGAAGGACAATGACAGTAGAATCTGTGAATGAAATGGCTTGGAGTAAGGCATTATAGAACAATGGCCCCACCATTCTTCACTGAATGCCTTTGCACTTGAATAACTTCCAATCTAATTCATTAAATTACAGTTGATTCAGTGTGTGAGTTTGGGTACTTCCCTGAGTGCTAATGAGTCTGTATCAAAAGTGAGCCTACTTGTGTGTTTATATATCCAAATCTAAAAAATATCAGACCAATATGCCTTCATCCGACATGTATTTGTTAAGCAGCTAATATTAACATATTAATAGTAAATACATTGGGGTGCCTGGGTGGCTCAGTTGGTTAAACGTCAGACTCTTGATTTGGACTCAGATCATGACCTCACTATCATGGAATAGAGCCCTGTGTCAGGCTCCATGCTGACAGTGTGGAGCCTGCTTGGGATTCTTTCTCTCCTCTCTCTGCCCCCCCACCCCCCCGCATGCACTTGCTCTTTCTCTCTAAATAAATCAATAAATATTTAAAAAATAGTAAATACATTAATTGAAGCTCTCCATGTACTCAACTAATTTCTCTTCATCTCTCTCTGTCCATAGGTAAGATCTCTCTGCATACATAATTTCTAACCCCTACCAACTCCAAAAGGTAGTTGATACTATCTGTATCAACTAAGGAAATTGAGGTCCAGAAATGTTAAGTAACTTGCCCAAGGCTTTACCTATTGATTCTTGACCTCATGTTCTTTCCCTTGTTTTGTGCCAGGTCAAGGGTCAGACAAGGGGTAAATAGGAATCAGTGGCCCAGCCTTCACCCCCAGGGAGTCCACCATCTTGTTATTACCAAATCCTCTCCAAAAGACCTAACATGTTGGTCTTGGGATCACATGTTGATTACAGTCACGCTCAGTAGGATCTCCAGAAGAGGCTGAGTTTAGGAGTACCACCATGTGCTGGCTGTGGGATCCTGGGAAGCTACTTAATCCTTTTGACTTTGCTTTCTCATATTTGAACTGGGATAACACCTTCCTGGTGGATATGTAGAAAAAATGGAAAGATATATATATATATACGTGTGTGTGTGTGTGTGTGTGTGTGTGTGTGTGTGATTATATAATGCCCATCACATGGCAATAAATTAATAAGGCAGAGCTGGCAACTCTCCAGTTGCTCCTATGTTTTCATAGTTGGGTCACAAACCTCTACATAGGTTTTTAAATCACACTCAGAATCTTCCCTTCCTCTATTCGAAATGCATCATCCTTTCCGGGGTGCTAAACTCACATCATTCTCAGCAGCTATAAAAGGTCTCTCTGTCATTGGAAGAAAATGCTATACCCCACATAGCATGATGCCACTGAGATGCCAGTCTTTCCAAGCTGTTGACTTCTTGGCTTGCTTTTATAGGTATTTGTGGAAATACCCCAAGTGAGGAGAAGAATAGTCCAGCCAATTCTGGGGTCTTCTCTACAGACAGCCCGAGCAACGGGCACCAAGAAAGTTTTGCATCACATGCACAGAAACGGGAGAAGAATACTGAAGAGCTAGAAATGGCTCAGACTCAGAGCTTATTGCCATTAATGGTAATCATTCCCTTGGTTCACTCTCTAGAATTTGAAGGAAAGAGAACAGTATGGACCCCAATAGTCCTGACTCCAAACTCGCACTTCCCTCTCTTTTTGTCAGCTAGATGGGAATTTACTTAATCCTTCTGACCCTCAGCTTTCTCACCTGCAAAATGGAAATAAATGCCTGCCCTGCATGATTATTGAGAAGAACATAAAGGGAAAAAGGCAAAGCCATGCCAGGGACATGCATGGACTGTCGGGCTCAGTGTCTGAATATTCAGTGTCCTTAGTCACTGGCTATAACTGTTACTGGTAATAACATTGGCTGCTACCAAGGGCCATGTATGAGCAATCAGGCATCCATATTTTCTTGGCCTCTAGTTTGCCATTGAGATCCAGTGGCTTTGCTCTTCACAAAGCCAGTAAGGAAGAAGACAAGCCAGCTTTGGGATACAGAGGGCTGGGTGCTTCAGTACCAGGGCCACTGCCTTAGCTGTGTCTCTTTGGACACTGGTAGAAAAGTCTTCTTTTTTTTTTTTTAATTTTTTAATGTTTTTTATTTATTTCTAGGAGAGAGAGAGAGAGAGCGTGAGCAGGGGAGGGTCAGAGAGAGAGGGAGTCAGACTCTGAAACAGGCTCCAGGTTCTGAGCTGGCAGTCAGCACAGAGCCCGACGCGGGGCTCGAACCCACGAACTGCGAGATCATGACCTGAGAGAAAGTCGGACGCTTAACCGACTAAGCCACCCGGGCACCCCTAGAAAGGTCTCCTTTTGCCCTCCGGAACTTTCTCCCTTCTGCTCAGGGCCCCATGAAGCTGATGTTCATAGACTGTGTCAGCCTTCTGTCTACTAGTTGGCTCAGCCCAGGAGAGGCCCTGTGTCTAGAAAAATCTCTCTGCTTTTCTTTACTCTCATCCTGGGACCCCACTCACAACACTTATGACACTGTTGTGTGAGTTTCTCACCAGAAGCAATTCTGGCAGTAACTGAGTGGAGTTAGCACCAGATCCCACAGGTTTTGGGGGGCTGGACTCAGTCCACAAGACTGCCTCCATCTGAGAAGCCAATCAAAAGTAACAGATCCCCAGGTTACCCACACTTCTGTCCAAAGTTGGCTACAAATTGGACGTTCCCATGTCTCCCCTTGGGTTTGTAACTTCCTAGAGCAGTTCATGGAACCCAGGATAACAGTTTTACATTACAGAGGATGCTCTAAAGGGTACAGTGAACAGCCAGTGAAGAGGTGCGGAGGGCAAGGCCTAGAAGGGCCCTGAAAACCGCAACTTCTGTCCTCGTGGGGTTGAGGTATGCCATCCTTCCAGCACATACATGTGTTCTCCGACCCAGAAGCTCTGTGAACCCCATGCTTTTGGTATTTTTATGGAGACTTTATCACACAGGCATCATGGGTCATCCACTCAATCTCTCCTGTCATCTCCCCGATGGATGGGTGTTGGGTAAGGGGGGAAGTTCCAAGCTTCTAATCATGGCTTGGTCTTTCTGGTAACTAGCTCCCATCCTGAAGCTATCCAGAAACCCACCAAGAACTGCCTCTTTAGAACAAAAGACTATTACTCAAGACATTCCAAAGGATTTGAGAGCTCTGTGTCAGGAACTGGGGTCAAAGATCAAAAATTAGTATAAAAGATACTCCCAGTCTCTATAAGGGCATAGGGAGCTCTGTGCCAGGAAGAGAGGAGAGACCCATATATGTATATGCTATTATTTCATGCCCTGGTAGGAGCCAGTAGTTGCGGGTGGGGAAGGGCAGTACTGTCACTCTTGCCTATGCTCAGGTTGACTATGTCCCTCTTCTGAAAGCACAGCTCCTATGGGGCTCTCTTCACCACAGAACTACTCTGTAAGTAGATTCCATCCATCATTCTCTCCTCTTGCTCCTTAGGCTCAGAGAAGGCAGGAGCACATACCGTTTCTAGCCCCAGAGTCCTTAGCCCTCCTTGCTGGTTTCTTTAAATTCCGATACCTCTGAAAGCAGGCCTTGCGTGGGTTCTCCTCCACGGCCTACGTGGAGCATGTACACCTTTGCTTTCCTGCTGGGCCTCTGGTTCAAACAGGCAGGTTACCTCACCTGTCTCCATCTCAGTTTTGTCCTTTATGAGTAGAGGTAATGTCTGTCCACAGAGCTGTGGGGACCGGAGTGCCCGGGATCGGCCTCGCAGTAGGGCTCCAACAATGTTCGTTCCTTCCTAATTGGTCATGGTGCTCAGCTGGGCAGCGCACCCCATGAAGCACAGGGAGAAGGGGTCAGTAAGGAAATAATCCTAATGGCGGACATTTATAGAGTGATTAACCGTGTGTCAGGTAGGATCCCGAGCACCTCTATGTTTTATATCACATAAGCCTTGTTACAAGCTTATGAGATAATTACTATCATCAACCCTCTTGATAGGTGTGGCACCTGAGGCAGGAGAGGAAAGGACTGTGCCCCAGGTCTCTCACGGAGTAAGTGGTAGAGCTGGATTTGAATCTGAGAAATGGGACTGCAGAGCAGAAGCCTTCACCCCAGGGCTGTACCTCCGACGGCCCTCCTTGGCAGGAAGCAGGGCCAAGAGGGATTTGGGTTGGGGCCTCTGAGGCTGCAAACCTGTGAGCTGGTTTTTGGTGAGCAGTGGAAGGGAGCGATGGCCTTCCAAGGCCACAGCGGACCGTGGCTTAGGCTATAGACCCTGTATAAGACAGGCTCTTCTGGGCCACAAGGCCAGTTTTGTGGGCGGGTAACTTTCAGTGGCGTTTACACTCTTCCTTTGGCCTTCACCCTTGGTGGCTGCTTTACTCTTTGGACTTTAAAGTTCAGACAAAACATTCTTGCCAGCCTGTGTAGTGTGTCTTGTCTCTGGAACAATTGGAGTTTTGTCTGTTTTATGCCAATCTCTTTGGGACTTCCTCTAAAGGATTGATAATTTTCTAGCTTACTTCGGCCTGTTTATTTTCCTACGGTGTTACCGGTATTTTCCAATATGGTGAACCAAAAGCAGCCAAGCCAAGGTGACAGACACAACAGAAGTCTGGGAGTATCTGTGGCTCCATCTCCACCCATGGGCACAATTCTTTTTTTTTTTTTTTAATTTTAATGTTTTATTTATTTTTGAGAGAGAAAGAGAGAGGCACAGCATGAGCAGGGGAGGGTCAGAGAAAGAGGGAGACACAGAATCTGAGACAGGCTTCAGGCTCTGAGCAAGCTGCCAGCACAGAACCCGACACGGGGCTTGAACCCACAAACAGTGGGATCATGACCTGAGCCGAAGTCTGATGCTTAACCGACTGAGCCACTCAGGCGCCCCCATGGGCACAATTCTAAAAGTTTCTCCTCTGCTAAACAGTTGTTCAGTAGGGGCAAGTCTGCTGTCCCCTCCACTTGCACAATGGCTGAAACATAATGGATGCTCAATTAGTGTTGTCACATGACTGGATGAATGAACAAACATTCGGTTTGTTCATGCGGTTATTGTCATAGTACGGAGTTGAATTCCTGGCACGTGGTAGATAATTCTTATCTTCTGACCTTTCTTCAGACATTCAACCAGTGTGAAGTAGAGCCCCAGTGCAGCCGCTCTTGCTAGGGGTGGTTGGAGTTCTTCCTGAGGTTTTCTTTTGTTCAAGAAGCTGTCGTATATTGGGTATCCAACATCACTTAGCTGGTGTTATGTGTGAAGCTACCAGGAAGTGCCTAGCTGGCTTCGGTTCTCAAAATGATATTTGCCTCTTGAGTGCAAACAGGAGGGAACCTTCATTTATTGAGCCCTGCCCTGTGCTGGGTATGATCCAGAATCAGAGTGAGAAGGGTATCTCTCATTCCAATTCTGTGAATTGAGAAACTGAGGCTGGAAAGACTGAGGGACTGGTCCAAGGTCATAGAGGGAAGATCTGATAAAGCTGGAAACGATCCCTGTTAAACCTGAAATTCATGCTCTTTTTGGTGTGCGATCCTGGCGAGAGCTAAGAAGTGCTATCTGCTCACGTAGGGCAAGTGCCTTCATGCCTTCTTTATTTTTATATGTTTTGTAGGGGCAGGCTGCTCGTTCTTCTTGTCCTCCATCAGCTTCAGAAATCAATGCCAGCGAGATCTACTTTGTGGAACTGGTTAAAGAAGATGGGACACTTGGATTCAGTGTGACTGTAAGAATTATTAGCAAGCTTGGGGAGTACACAGTTGAAAAGATGTTCACCTGTAGCCTTGGTGGGCATTCTACTCATACGGCAGCCTCTGATAATGTACAAGAAGCACATGGGAAGTGGTGAGCCATGAAAGTCAGTGGGGCCTACATTGGGGTGGGGCTAGGAGTTCAAAGACAAACTGGGAGGGGCAGGACGGGTTGAGGATGATCAGGCGCTCCAAGCAGTGCAGGTGGGATTGGTTGATGGGTTCTGACTCTGTGGTCACATTGCACAGAAAGCAAAGGACAGCAGAGTGGGATGGCAGGGACAATAGCTGAAGGTGAGCCTGATTGATCCATGTCATCCAGCACAGCATCATGGTGAAGCTTGGTGCTTCCGTTTCCAAGGACAGAACAGAATCACCTTGGCCAGAGTGGCATTCAGGATGGCCACTTTGCACTGGCTTCTGAGCTCTATCTGCAGACCCCAGAGGAGGGAGGGGAAAAAAACGGCACAAAAATGATATACTCCCACTGATGGATACGTGCGTGAAGAAATCAGAATAAAAGATACAGTTAGAGCTTTATCTAGGGACCTGTAGGGATGGTGACGATCTATTGTCAAGTTAGAAAAAGAAATAAGTTATAGAGCACTGTGTAGTTGATCCTAGGTTTGTACCTACAAATCCAAACTCAAGCATATGGTAGGTGCCAGGGCAGCCTTTGGGCCCATGGCTGCATCCACATATGCTGTTTGCTACTTATGGAGAGATGATGTGGTATGTCGGTGTGACTTGAATTTCTGAGCACCTGCCATGGGCTAGTTCTGGGCTGGATGTGACACAGCTCCCTTGTGCTGGCTGCGTGGTTATACTCCCTTTGGACATCTAACCTTGCTGCACAGGGGATAATGTAGTCTGGGCAAACAAGTGAATATATAAGACACTGTCACATGGGGACGAAATAATGGGATAGAGTGTCAGGCAGATGGGAGGTTGGGGAGGCCCTTCAGGAGGAGGCAGACAGGTGGTGAGTGTTTCTTTGTGTTTTCCAGGGTGGCATCAACACAAGCGTGCCCTACGGGGGTATCTACGTGAAATCCATCGTTCCTGGAGGGCCAGCTGCCAAGGAAGGCCAGATCCTGAGGGGTAAGGGATGGAGTATGTTGGGAACTGCATTGTGTAGCGTGAGGAGCCCTGGCCTGGGGGAGGGGGGGCGGGTACAGCCTCCAGGCCTTAGCCTCACTGCCACCCTAGACTTTGTGCAATTGACAGTCTCTCCAGGTCCTGGTTTCCTCCCCTGGGAAAGGGGCTGCTTTAACCTGTCATGCCTCCTTGTGATATGTTAACAAGGATGTCTGTAGTGGCACATTGGGAAATGAAGGGTGATTTTAAAATATGAGATTTTAAATAAACTCATTGCTGTTTGGCCTTTACGGGAGAAAGTAGTGCTGCTCAGAGAGGATAGAGTATGCATTGGTGACCCCAATTTCGCATCCACGGAGGATGCTGGCAAGCCTCTTCTCTGCCCTTCCTCACATCCACTGCTCTGAAGTGAGAGGGTGAGTTCTATGTTCTCCAAAATGGCCAGTTGAGCTAGAAAGGGCACCTCGGACCTTAGTTATCTCTAATTTCCCTAAAATTCCCGTGTCTCTGGCAACAACCAGATCTTTCTGACCTGCTCTGAGATAAAAAACTTCCTGGAGATATAAACATAATCCCCAAGTGACTTGAAAATACTTTCAAAAATGGTTTCGGAGGAGCACAGGAGAAGGTTCTACAGAGTTGGCTCAACCTCTCTGTGAGCCAATAAGAGAAAGATGTCTGTATCATCGGTCTATAAAGATGTCCAGGTTTGTGGCTGGAAGCCAGGACCCATGTGGGCTCCTCACAGCTCAGCTTCCTGCCCCTCCTTGAGGCTGCATGGAAGGGGGCTGGGCAGGGGCCTCCCAGAGGAGTCCTTCCTGCGGCCTCAGGAACTCAGAAACATGACATCTGTCCCCCTCCCAGGTGACCGGCTCCTGCAGGTGGATGGAGTGAGTCTGTGCGGCCTCACCCACAAGCAGGCTGTGCAGTGCCTCAAGGGTTCTGGGCAGGTGAGTGCACCATTATCGGGAGCTGTTCTTCCTTCCAGAGCTTTCCTGGACAATGTCAGAAGCTGCAGTTGTCTCTGAGTGGAAGATAGACAGGCAGGGAGCAAAACAAGACTTTCTTCTTTGTCTTTTTGTCTCTGTCACTTCTTCACTTTTCTATGGTGATGTGAAAGCCAGGAGGAAGCAGCCAGATTCCTCAAGCAGAATACCTGCCCCCGCTGCAAAGACCCGTGAAAAGTTTGCTTTTCTCTTGCTGATTCTGGAATCAGACAGCTTAACAGAGCTGATGTGGTGGAGGGATGTCTCGCGCCTCACTCCGGCTGCTCCCTCACATTCTGTGCTCCAGCCTGAGCTGACCAATGCTTCCATCTGCTCTCAGGCCCTGTCACCAGCTGGCCTTTGCATCTGCTGAGAGCTTCTCCCCAGTTCATGCTATTCCCATCACCCCAGGTAAATTCAGGCCATGCTGTCTTGGGATTCTTTTCACAGAGAAGTAGAAACTCAAGACACCCTGAGACGCGGGCATGAACCCATTATTCTATGCAGCACCCAAACGGCATCTGGATATTACCATGCTGTGTTCAGTTCTCCTCCTGAGGGTGGGAGCCACAGAACTGGCATTGCCCTCAAGGTAACTGGGGAGTTGGCAGAGAGAGGAAGGACTCTGGTGGGCCATTCTGGCAAACTAAGGGAGCAGAGGGCCCCTGCTTGCTTCCTTTCCCAAAGCAGTCTTCTGGTATGTAGTGCAGTTAACTTATGCTGGTGACCTTGGTTCACCTAACCTGAGAACAGAGTCATAGTTATTAGTACTTTCCATTAGACTTTTTCTAATGAACGTGATTAGAGAAGGTATGTCTTGCTTGCTGCTGGCAGCTTGCTGAGAGTTGATGACAGGTAGGAATTGTCACTCTGGGATCATGGGGTTGGTGATGAATGACAATGGCAGCAGAAGGATATTAGCAGGGCCAAGTACCCTGAGTGGAAGCTTGGCCTTCCTTAAAAGCGTCCAGTTGGGAGCGCCCGGGTGGCTTAGTCGGTTAAGCATCCGACTTTCGCTTAGGTCATGATCTCGTGGTTCATGAGTTCGAGCCCTGCGTCGGGCTCTGTGCTGACTGCCAGCTCAGAGCCTGGAGCCTGTTTCAGAGTCTGTCATTCCCTCTCTCTCTGACCCTCCCCTGCTCACGCTGTCTCTCTCTCTCTGAGAAAAAAAGCGTCCAGGTGATGTCCAGCCACTGGTTCCTGAAATATGCTTTGTGTAACAAGAGCAAAGAGTGTGTGGGGGAAGAAGGATGGGAAATCAAACCAGAAAGAAAGGAGGAGGCTGGACTGGCATAGGTTGGGGGTACCACGTTAGGGCTCTAGGTGATGGGAAACATTGGAAACTATTGGTCAAGAGTGTTGCGTGCTGCTGGGGGGAGTGCAAACTGGTGCAGCCACTCTGGAAAACAGAATGGAGGGTCCTCAAAAAATTAAAAATAGAACTACCCTACGACCTAGCCATGGCCCTACTAGGCATTTATCCAAGGGATACAGGCATGCTGTTTCAAAAGGACACATGCACCCCAATGTTTATAGCAACACCGTTGACAACAGCTGAAATATGGGAAGAGCCCAAATGTCCATTGACGGGTGAATGGATAAAGAAGACATGGTGTATATATATGTACAATAGAGTATTACTTGGCAATTGAAAAGAATGAAATCTTGCCATTTGCAACTATGTGGATGGAACTAGAAGGTATTATGCTAAGCGAAATTAGTCAGAGAAAGACAAATATCATATGACTTGAAGGACCTGAAGATACAAAATAGATCAACATGAGGGAAGGGGAGCAAAAATAATATAAAAATAGGGAGGGGGACAAAACATAAGAGACTTTTAAATATAGAGAACAAACAGAGAGTTGCTGGAGAGATTGTGGGAGGGGGGCTGGGCTAAATGAGTAAGGGGCATTACTCCTGAAACCATTGTTGCACTATATGCTAACTAACTTGGATGTAAGTTAAAAAAAAAAAAAGAAAAAGAATGTTGCATGTTCAGTTTGTGTCTTAGATCAATCCGTGGGTAGCCATGGGCAGAATGGACTGAGGAAGAGAAGGTAGGGTTCAGGAAGCCAAGTTAGCTGGAGCTTTGCCACAGTCCAGCTGGGCATTGGCAGTAAGGGAGGGAATGGGGAAAGGGGGGCCCTGCGGGAGGTGTTTCTGACGGTGAAAGGCAAGTCTTAGAAAGCAGATATGCATTTGGAAAACAGAAGGGGGTCTGGATCACTGCAAGTGTGGCCCCTAGTTGGTTAGTTGAGGGATGGTTCCATGTTCTGAAAAAGCAGATGTGGGGGGAGGAAGGTTTTTGGCAGTACTAGGAATGAGTAGTGAGGATGCGAGAGAGGGAGATGAATTTGGCCTTGAATGCACTGAAATGGAGGTACATGTGTTACCTCCAGGAACATTTGGCTAACAGGCCCTTGAAAATATGGCTCTGGATCCTAACAAGTTAGGCTAGACTGAAGATTTTAATTTGAGAGTCAAATGAAGCCACTAGTGGAAGTTATCAGAAAATGAAGAAGCGACTGCAGAGTGAAAGGAGTGCCTCCTGGTGGCGATATGAAGTGTAACCTGAGTTTGTTACACCCATCTTCTAGGTTGCAAGACTGGTCTTAGAGAGAAGAGGCCCCAGGACCACACAGCAGAGTCCTTCTGTTAATGGCACGATGGGAGATGGAGGCACCGCTGTTTCCTTGGCAACAGCCTTGCCCGGCAGGCCTGCGAGCTGCATCTCAGTGACAGATGGTGAGAGAAGAGAGAATTGAGTGTTACTATTGTCATGTCATCCCGTGCTGCCTTTGAATTCTCAACTCAAAAGGGAAAGCAGGAAGTCTTCCTCTAGGTTCTCAAAAGACACGGAGCATGATGTGGCTGGCTTTCGGATGCTGTGGAAGCCAATATAATGGAATATGTTTCTGGAAAAAAATACATTGTCCTCAAATGATTGCCAGGCATAACTCTCCCCAAGCTTTCCGAGGCTTCCTGATCAGGTGCCTGGATGCTCATGAATAAATATGTAGGAATGAAATCAGAATGAAAGGGTCATGCATTGCCTGACCAAATCTCTACATTCCAGCCAGGATATCTGTAACAAAAGATCTGGGGCTTGAAGAGGCAGGCTGGGGGAGAGGAAGGCATTCAGAAATCTAGCCTTGCTATTAGCAGCATTTAAAACAGTAAATCTCCATCAGTTTGCAGGGATGTCATTGTGTATCTTCTGAGGGGTGGCCTCTCGGCACTTCTCTGTGATTTTGTTTCCTGTTAGGAAAATGTGTATTTCTTTTGTATTTCATGATTTGGAGCTTAGCCATTTTTTCAGTCTCTTTATAGAGATTTTCCTGAAGGTGTAAGTCAGGTTGAATGCAAGGTAGCCGTAGTGAGTGATGGGGTTGGGTGGAGGGGGAGACATGTGCATAAGATGAGTCTGTTTCCTTTTTCATTGCCCCTCTGCTTACTCCAGTGATGCCCTTTGACAAACTGACTATCAGACGAGGGAGGGGCCTCACGGTAGTGATGGCGAAGTTGGTCGTACAATACACCTGAACCTAAAAGCTTTAGATGCTTTCATTCTCGCCCCAAATTAAGGGTTATGAGCCAGTGCTCTGTCCTTCTGTTGACTGATTGCCAACTGAGCTGAAAACAGACTAGGAGAGACCCAGAGGCCTATTTGCTGTCAGGCTAGGGAGGTTCCTGAGGCTGTGTCCACCTTTGATGCCCAGAGGTAGCCAGTTTGTCTTATGGTCCATCCACATGGGTAAACAAAACAGCAGCTAAAAAATGTCCGTAGAGTTTATCGTAATTTTCTCCATGGTCTAACCAAAATTTCATTTCAAGTATACTAAAAGTGGTTGAGGTTCTAAAGGAGGAATGTGAATATATATGATACATGGTTTACCAAATGATAAGGGCAAATTGTGTCTGTTTATAAACTATATCTTTACCTATAGACTTTGTCAATGATCTGGAATTGCTTTATCCAATATGGTAGCTACTTGGCACATGTGGCTATTTGAATAATTGAAATATATCCAATCCAGATTGATAAAATACATATTCAATTTTTGAAGGCTTAGTTCAAAAGAAGAATGCAAAATATCTCATTAATTTTTTTATATTGTTACAGGTTGAAATGATAACATTGTAGCTATATTGGGGGGGGTGCCTGGGTGGCTCAGTGGGTTGGGCGTCTGACTTCGGCTCAGGTTATGATCTCACAGTTCATGGGTTCGAGCCCCGTGTGAGCTCTGTGCTGACAGCTAGTTCAGAGCCTGGAGCCCGTTTCGGATTCTGTGTCTCCCTCTCTCTCTGACCCTCCCTGTTCATGCTGTCTCTCTCTCTCAGAAATAAATAAAAAACATTAAAAATTTAAAAAAATATTGTAGATGTATTGGGTTAAGCACATTATAGGATTGAGTTTATTTTTACCTATTTCTTCTTACTTTTTTTAAGTTTATTTACTCTGAGAAAGAGAGGTAGAGTGAGTGTAAGTGGCGGAGGGGCAAAGAGAGAAGTGGAGGAGGGACAGAGAAAAAAAGGCAGAGAGAGAGTCCTAAGCAGGCTCTGTCTGCACTGTTAGTGCAGTGCCTGATGCAAGGCTGGAACTCACGAACCATGAGATCATGCCCTGAGCTGAAATCAAGAGGCAGACACTTAAGGGCCTGAGCCAGCCAGTCAGGCCATCTTACTTTTTTTTTTTTTTTTTTAATGTTTTATTTATTTCTAGGAGAGAGAGAGAGACAGCGTGAGCAGGGGAGGGTCAGAGAGAGGGGGAGTCACAGACTGAAACAGGCTCCAGGCTCTGAGCTGGCAGTCAGCACAGAGCCCGACGCGGGGCTCGAACCCACAAACCGCGAGATCATGACCCAAGCGAAAGTCGGACGCTTAACCGACTAAGCCACCCAGGCGCCCCATGGGCCATCTTACTTTTAAAAATGTAGTTGTTTGAGAACTGAAATTAATTACCTGGTTCGTGATTCACATTTGCAACACACCTTGTTTCCATTGGAGAGCACTCATCTAACGGATCTGACTATAATGAATTCTGTCATAAAAATTAGCAAAATGCGGTCTTTTTCTGTAACACAGAAATAATTCACCTACTTGACAGTTTGCATTTTAAGGCTGGTCAGTTTCACTCGTTATCTGCTGACAGATTTATCTTGCTCACCTCCTACAATACAGGTTGTAAGTTTGAAGTCACTCTGAAAAAGAATGCCAGTGGCTTAGGATTCAGCTTCATGCAGATGGAGAGAGAGAGCTGCAGTCACCTCAAGAATGATCTTGTGAGAATTAAGAAGCTCTTCCCGGGGCAGCCGGCTGAGGAGAACGGGGCCATTGCCGTTGGTGACATTATCCTGGCAGTGAATGGAAGGCCCACAGAAGGCCTCGTCTTCCAGGTGGGAAACCATCTGGCCCTGTGTGCACACTGACACCATCCATGTTTCTTTCAGGCCCACCGACCATAAGGAATACTCTGGGCTCTTCGAAGTCATGCTTGGAGCCTGGATCATATAAAGAGAGCAATTGGTGGAACATTCTCACATTTAATTTTCTGTGTCAGCTCTTAAATATCTGACCTTGAGTAAGCCTTGCTTTCCAATTAGGTTTATAATGAAACTGAAGATAAAACCCTGGCTCTGTGCTGGCTAAAGCACACCTAAAATTCCAGAAGGTGGATGTATAGGCTGAAGAGACTACAGCGGGTCCTCTTCTGTCCTTCTTCCCATTTCTCTTTTAAATGTACAGCTTTTGATGTGTAGTGTTGCATTGGTTGTCCTGTAGATGATCAAAAATATAATTAAAAGAAGAGAGAGAGCGAGGAGTGGACACTTCTCAACGCTGACAGCACAAAATCTCAAAGAAATATTATGCATATCAGTCAGGGCCCTGGCTGGGAATTGAGTCACTTCAGGAGAGTTTAATGAAGATGTGGGCTGGTTGTCGAGCAGCTCAAGGGACACTATAGAGCCCAGGGGCTGGGAACAATGGGTGCAGTTACCCATCCACCCATCTCAAGCCCTAAGACATATGTGAAGGAGCAATTATACAACCTGGAAAACTGAGAGAGACCTGGTGAAGTGGATGTGATGACATGAACTGTGCTATTTGCTGCCAGCCCCAGCCATTCTGCACAACCCCATGGGGAGGAACGCAGAAAACGAAATATTCACCTTCCTGCTCTTCTGTCTTTGATGCAGCCCATGCTCCCATTGGCTGAGCCCAACAGGAAGCACCTCCTTCTCCTCCTATCTCTGACTCCCACCCATGCTTCTATTGGCTGAGCCCAACAGGAAGCCTCATTGCAGTCTGCACAGGCCCACCTCCAGAGCACAGAGCAAGGTGGATAGTGACTCTGAACGAGGTGGTGAGGGGTGGAGAATCCTCAGCACAGCATATATTTGGGTGGTGATACCTTCATCTATCTACTGTGTGAGCCAGCTGTTTTCCGAGAACTAGTGTTGGGTCAGCAGCCCTCTGAGGAGCTAAAGACACAGAGGCAGCCAGTTCATTGGTCTCAGGCTTGCGGTGGGGTGGACAAACAAGAAAACAGAACCGACTGTGGAAAACAAGTATCGTGAGAGACAAAACTGCTTGCCCCAGGGAACTGGGGAGGGAAGAAACACATTCTGTGGAAGTCCATTGCCGCCAAGGGGAGAAGGATATTAAATGGTGTCCAGATTAACGGTTCTCAAGTGGGGGTGATACTGCCTTTCAGGGGACACTTGGAAAAATTCTGATATGTTTGTGGTTGTCACAACTGGCAGGTGCCACTGGCATCTAGTGGGCAGGGACCAGAGATGCTGCTCAACATCCTACGATTAACAGGACAGCCCCACAACAGAGTTATCCAGCCTAACATGTCAGTAATGCCAAGGGCATTGCTGGCCTAGATAGGAAACAGGAGCTGTCAGGGCACCTTGGGCTCTGAGAGAGTGGGTTGGAGGGAGAGACTCAGCACGGTGGGAGCTTCGGATATGGGAGCTGAGGGTGCAGGTGGGAAAGAGAGTGGGCGCGAGAGGCAGGTAAGATTTCTCCTGTGTGCTGTGCTGCAGAGCTGGTTGAGTGTGAGATGAGCCAGAGGGGGAGCTCAGCAGGAGAAGGACCTGGTTATATCTGTGTTTTGGAAAGAGCGCTCTTGAACGATGTGGAGGAAGGGAAGTGGGTGACACTGGAGGAGGCAGGGAGCAGAGAGGAGGGCACTGCAATTTCACAGGTGAGAGGTTCTGAATGTCGAGCTGACCAGTGGAGGAAAGCTTGGGGCCAAGGGGCAAGCTTTAGAGATTGGGGTGGTGGAGCGTACATGACTGATGGCCCCTGAGATGAGGGGGTGTGGAGAGGAAAGAGGGTTGAGATGATGAATAGCTGTTTGTTTGAGTCATTCTTTCAATGAAGAAAAGGCATCGGTATTGGCAGGTGCTTCCATGAAGAGACCCTGGGCAGACCCTGGCCACTTCTAGCACAGCACATGTGCATGGCCTTCATGGGAATGTCAGGCTGGTGGCTTTGTCTTCTCTCCCTTTAGGAAATCAGGCCCAGAGCAGTATTCTCCAGAATTCTCTGGAGTTGAGAAATAGATCAAGGGGATAGTGCCAGAGAGTAGTGGGGAGCACAAAGGAGATGTCACAGCCATACCATTCCCACATCTAACTGCAAACTTTGGCTTCTCATAGGAGGTGCTCCATTTACTGCGAGGGCCATCAGAGGAAGTCACACTCCTACTTTGCCGACCCCCTCCAGGTTCACTGCCTGAGATAGACCAGGGATGGCAGGTAAGATGCAGTGGGATCCTCTGGTGCCTTTAAGCACCTTTTTTCTTGTCTGGTGGATTCTGAGAAACCCAACTTTCTTTTAGGTAGGGTTCAATGCCATTTTCTTCCCCTGCGGCAGGAAGATAGTTGGCCTCCAAACCTCAGTCTGTGAGAAGTTCATGAGATTCTCTCTCTCTCTTCTCCTTGCCCTCTCTACTCTGCCTCTCCAATGTTTGGGCCTTCCTGTAGATAGTAACATGTTTAGATCTTGTCTGTGAATCTTCTAGAGCCAGGGCCTCTGGCAGTCCACGCATCAGGGACGGGAAGCCAGGGGCAAGGGGAAAAAACAGACTGAGGGAAGGTAAGAATTTCCATTTTGAAGAATGAAATGAAGAGTAGGATGAATGTTCGCCCTCATAAAGCATGAATTAGCCATGTATGGCCTAGTGCAAAGAAAAGGCACTGAAATCAGGAAAATTCAGAATTTGGCTTCAATACCTATATTAGGTTCTCCAGAGAAATAGAATCTATAGGGCATGTATGTATATGGGTATGTGGGTAGGTGGGGGGAGGTAGGGTGGGTGGGGGGTTAGGGCATGGGCTCATGTGGTATGGGGACTGGCCAGACTAAATTTTGCAGAATAGACTAGTAACCTAGGAAGAAGCTGATGTTGCAGTGTGCGCCCCAGGGCAGACCGGAAGCAGAATTCCTTCTTTCTTGGGGATCTCAGTCTTTTTTTCCTGAGGCCCTCAACTGATTGAGGCTGACCCACATCACGGAGTGTAATTTGCTTTACTCACAATCTGCCGATTTAAATGCAAATCTCATCTAAAAAAATGCCTTCCCAGAAGCATCCAGACTGGTGTTTGACCACATACCTTGGTGCTGTGGCCTAGCCAAGCTGACAGATGAAATTGA
This sequence comes from Proteles cristata cristata, assembly GCA_017311185.1. Lineage (NCBI taxonomy): Eukaryota > Metazoa > Chordata > Mammalia > Carnivora > Hyaenidae > Proteles > Proteles cristata. Next base: position 516,820 of record JAESUZ010001669.1, on the reverse strand, counting down.
TCATCCCAATGCCACCTGTTGGGTCCCTGGGACACAGACTCTGCGGCAGAGATTTGAGTGCCAGCGGTTATGGGGCCAGCTCTTGGAACACCCCTGTGAGGAGAAGGGAGGCAGGGCTGGGCGGTAAGGGAAGATACTGTGTGCAGCTGCCACGGAGGCTTCTGTTCATGCCACAGGGAGCTTTGGAGCTGGGACGGGCCCTCAGAGCTGTCCTGAATTGGGGTGGGAGAGCCTGTGCCTTTGCATTTTGTATCAGCTGGCACTGGAGTGGGGCTGCCCCAGAGGGGACCTGGCTTTGACTGAGACAGCTCCCTTGAGCTGGGCATGGTTCCTGAGGAGGGGCTAGCTGTGAGTTGTGAGTAACTGGCATTCACAGCTGCTGGCATTCACAGCTGCTGGGAGATGAGGACTTTGTCCTGGAGAGGGATCTGTGTGGGTACCCTGCAGTCACCTGTACTGTTCTGCCACTCACTGGCTACAAGGATCTGGGGCAATTGCCTGACTTCTTTAGGCCACATGATTCCTTATTTATTAAGATGTGGATAAAATCAGTCACTTATCACTGGGGTGATACTCACTAGAGACATCACAGGGGATTTGGGGACCCAGATCCTTTTGATTCTTGGACTCCAAGAAGTCATTTGATACAGACTTTGGTGAGAAAATTGCCAGGGAAAGGAAACCAGAAAGCTACCAGTTTGGAAAAGAGGGTAGATGTAGCAGTTGTGTTGAGCAACTAACCAGGGTGGCAAGGTCAAGCCTCACATGCACAAAGATCAGGTCAAGGGCTTGTGTCTTGTGTTTTTGCTGGGGTATCTAGGAAATGCCAGGAAAAAATGGTTCTTCTGTTCTGGAGAATAGATTCACCTAGGAGGGCCCAGAAAAGTCAAGTGCGAGGGCTTAGAGGTATGGTGGGCATGCTTTCTCTCTCCTCCGACTTGAGGGCCAAGTGGAAGAGGAATTTTCATTCATTCACATGGCTCCAGAGGTCAGATAGAAGACCAATGAACGGAGCATTTAGTTCATTACTAGAGTAAAGTAGTCATGGAAAGGAGGCAGCCATACAAAATCTGGAGTAAGGTCCATCCGAGCAGAAGTGATAGCAAGTGGGAAGGCTTTAAGATAGGAATGAACCTGGATGTTTGAGGGACAAAATAATAACAGGCATGCCTGGACTGCAGCTAATGAAGGGGAATGTGGAAAGGGAGAAGCTAGAGAGGGACACAGGGGCCACATTGTGTAGGGCGTTGTAGGTCTTGGCCATCTTGGCCAAGGTGCATCTTGATTGCATCTTGGCTATGATGGGAGGCCACGGGGCTGGAAGTGGTATGAGAGTGAAGAGTTAGGCAGGAGCACACCCTCATCTGGTCTATACTTCAGAAAGACCGCTAAGCTGGAGATGGACTGGAGCATATAAGCCCTCAGTCATTCAAGTAAGATATTGCAGCTTGGACTCCAGTTGTAGCCAAATAGTTGATAATAAATAGTCAGATGTAGCATACGTCTGGGAGGTAGAGTGCAAAGGACTTTGGCTTAGATGTGGTCACATGGAAAGAGAGCAAAGTTTTCCTTGGACAACTGGCTGAATGATGATACTGCTTGCTAAGACAGGGTGTGTTTGCAGAATGCAGTTTAAACGACAGGGCAGAGAAGCGGTAGTACTTAGTAGCGTGTAAAACTGAAATGTCCACAGAACAGTCAGGAGAGATGTCAATTAGGCAATTTGTGGAGACCTGGCATGAGGTCAGTGCTGGAAAAGGTGGATTTGGGAATTGTCGGCAAATAATGTTATTTGAAGCCATGACATGGATGAGATCATCTTGGGAAAGAGTGCAGAGAAGTAAGCCATGGGATCTCCCCCAACACGGAAAAGTCCAATTCAAAGAAATGAGACAGCAGGGGCACCTGGGTGGCTCAGGTGATATAAGTGTCCACCTCTTGGTTTTGGCTCAGGTCATGATGTCACAGTTGGTGAGTTTGAGCCTCGCATTGGGCTCCATGCTGGTGGTGTGGACACTGCTTGGAATTCTCTGTTTCCTTCTCCATCTTCCCTTTCCCCATTCACATGGTCTGTCTCTCAAAATAAAGAAATATACTTCAAAAAAAAAAAAAAAGAAAAGAAATGAGACAGCAGAAGAGTAGGGCCCTGAGGGTGGTGGGAAAATGAGGCAAGGGCAGAGTTCAGAGAAAGCCCCACATTCAAGTACAGTAGATGAAAACAGAATTGTCCTTTGGATTCAGAAAGACGTAGGTCACTAGAGACCCCAATCAGAGTTCCTTCAGTTGAATGATGGAGGCAGAGGCCTGGGTAGAGTGGGTGCAAGGAGAAGTGGGGAGACACAAGCAGAAATAGCAAGTACAGGCATGCATTTGAGGAGCAGAGAAATGAGTGGCCTGGTAGTTGGAGGAGGTTAGGACAGGGATGCAGGCTGGTTGATAGATTGCTGTGGGGAGGTGAAGGATTCTTATCTGAATGTGCCCATTCTCACTGTGAAGTGAGAGGCAAAGGCAGGGGGGTGGTTGAGGAGAGAGTTGAGAAATCATGTAGAGGGCAGAGAGAATAGGAAACTGGCTTCACAAAGGAAGTAAAGAACAATTATCTAGAATTCTTGAGTGCCCACTGGACACCTGTGCTCACACGCTTGGCCTTAGTCAGTGGCTCAGAAACAGCATAAAGCTCACATAGAATGTCACTAGGAATTGGAATGACAATATGGCATTTGCATATAACACAGAATGGAGGCAAAATTGGAGGCACATAACACAGAATGGGAGCTCGGGGTTTTCTTTATTTTTAAGGGAGTGTTTATGGGACAGAACCATGGAATGTTAGCAGAGGAAGAAGGGAAGTGGCGGTGATAACATACCATTGACTGGAAGCCTTGAAGAGGGTGAAGGATTGCTGTAGAGTGAGTCCTGGGGATGTTGAGTTGTTGGGAAAGGAATGGTTGGAAATGAAATTTTGGAGCTCTCATTATGATTATGAGAGAAAATATAAATGGTCTTACAGTTTATTTCTTATCCATTTCAAATTTTAATTTTTGGTATATCCCTTATAATGTACATTGTATATCAGTAGAGTAATAAGAATTTATGATTCACAAGTAAAGGAAAGTGTACCTTTGGAAGCATATCCCTCTCTCATCTGGGGGAGTGGGCAGTCGGCAAGGCAAGGAGAACAGTAGTGTAGGGGGGCAGAGCGCCTCTGTTACAGGTGAGGGCAGGGACGGAAGCCCAGCCCTGTCCGGCTCTCAGGTCTGTGTGCTCTGTCACATCAGGGGTGTGGACCATGGGATGGAAGTGCTTAAAGATAATTTTCAAGAAAAGGTAAAATCATGACTCTCACATAGATATAAAAATGAATATATGTTAAAGATTTTATCTAACTCATTCAATGAGGGAACTAGGCAGATGTTAAAACTGAATTGAAAAATATTTCAAGGAAAAACAAATTTGTTCATACAGAGTTATGAAATAGCTCAAGGTGAAAAATTCAGTAGAGCCAGATAGCCCAGAAGGTTGTACTATACACAATGTGTGGTTTCCATCGACATATAGATTTTTTCCTCCTCTAGAAAGTTGGACAGTGTTAGCGTACCACAGTGTGTCATCACATTGTGCATCAAAATTAGAACCAAGAAGGCCCAACAGGGAGGTCAGCAGTGGAGGGCAATCAAGGAATGTTTGGAGAAGTGGCGGGCGGGGGAGACCTAGGAAAGGGAATCAGAGTGGGCAGGGAGATGAGGCTGTGAAAAGGAGACATTATGGAGGAGGGCAGGTACAGACCAGCATTGACAAAACTCATTTCTTATTGGTACGTGGGAAAAAGGGTCTGTGTTACTTCTGTTTCCATGTTTTCTTAAGTTTTCAAAATATTAAAAAAAATAATGCTTACATTTATCAAGGGCTTCCAATGGCCCCAAGCTAAGGGGTTTAGAGATGGTTACTTGTGTCGTCTAGGATCCATGGGGAGCTGGGCTCCTGACAGAGGGAGACTGACCCCAGAGCCCATCTCTTAACTGCTCTGCCCTACAATCACATGGGAAAAAAAAAAGGTTATTTTTAAATTCTTTTAGACTTTGCTTAGTGCGCACCATTGATCCAATAACCCTTAGCATTTCTTTTAATAGACACCCGTGCTCTCGGCAGACAAAGAATTCACTGGGGCAACTCGCACTGACTCTGAGCAGAGCCCCAGTCTGGATCAAGAGGATGGCCGTAGGGACAGTGCCTCCCCCGACGCCGGGGAAAGCCTGGGTCCTGGTCCAGAGTCTTTCCAAAAGGCCACTGGTGAGGCACAACGGGACCAGGACGTAGAGAGACCCTGGGCCACTTCCTCGATGCAACTGCAGGATTTCCCCCCTCATTTATGCAGACCTCAGCAAGAAATGGATGTCTCAGCGTTGGCCACCTCTTTGGAAAGGGATATGAAGCAAAACTGCTATTCGGTTTGTGATATCAGGGGACTTGAAAGGTAAGAATCACCGTGTTCACAGACACTTTATAAATGGTATGTATTTCCTTGCTAGAAATGACAATCAGGCAGTTAATAGCTGTGTGCAGATGCTTACTGGGTCCAGCACTTTTCTAGGCATCTGGAGTGGGGGTGGGAAAAAACGGATCATAAGATCTGGAGTGGCTGCAGCCACAGTTGGTGAGCTTTTGGGAAAGCTCCCCTCACCCGCTGGTCCTCTAGTACCCTTGGATCCTGCAGATGGCAGGCCTCAGAGGTTTTTCCAGCACACAAACCTTTGTGCTGCTTTCCGCACGGCCTTTTAAAGCATCGTAGTAAGAAAGAAGTTCCCTGATACGCATCACCATTTTTTATTGCTAACGTTACATTTTATAGTCAATACCAGCTTAAAAAAAATCCATCTTCAAACACCAGACTGGAAGGTTCATTTTCATAGCCATTTTTTTAAGTTTGTTTATTTTGAGAGATGGGGGTGGGAGGGGCAGAGAAAGAGAGGGAGGGAGGGAGGGAATCCCAAGCAGGTTCCGCACCTTCAGCGCAGAGCTTGAGGCGGGGCTTGAACCCACGAACCGTGAGATCATGTCCCGAGTCGAAGTCAAGTGTCAGATGCTTAACCAACTGAGCCCCCAGGGGCCCCAATAGTAGCCTTTTTTTTTTTTTAACTCAGGCTTCATTTTGTGCCCATCCCCCATAAGTATTTCCAGTTTTCCATCCTGTTCTGATGAAAAACATTCTGTCTGATTCAGTTTGACAGTATTTATCATATATAGTCAAGGTGCAGAGGAACCGGTTAGGAGCAGAGAGAAGGTACAAATACTGAGAAAGGGTGAGATACTGCTTCGAGGCATGTGCTAGCTAGACGCACGGGCACAAAGCCGGCGAATAATGAGGAACGACTGTTCGTGTTAGACGCTGTATAAACCCACTGCTATGAAATGACTCTTTTTTGCTGATCATCCTAGAAGACCAACTAGGGCAGATCTTTAGGGACTGACAGGTGACATGAAGTATGAAGCAGCGGGTGTAATGAATGCAGTTAGACAGGGCAAGCTCTGTGACTAACAGGGGCCCAGCCTGTGTTCCCTAAAAGCAGTCAGACTCAATTTTTATAAGAAGACTGCACCTGCCAAATAAAAACTAGCCAGTGTGCCAAGTAGAACAGAGTGGGCAAGCACATTCACCAGTGGAATTCATTTGCATGGTCTGAAAATGCGTAAATACAAGCATATTTATAGTTTCTTACAATTGCGGTTCTAGGCAGTCATAGATATACTTGATCACATGATAAAGGAAATAATCTACAGAGGTTTATCCAAGGACAGCTATCAGTGTGATCTTCTAGGAAATATAAAAGGAACTGTACTTCCTTATAGGCGTGAGGCTACTCTTTTGGATTTTTAAAAGTTTTACTGCTAGAGAGTTTGGGGTGATGGATAGAAATGCCGAGTGTTGATTATAAGGTGACTCTGGGTTTAGGTAGAATACTGGAGTTTAACTTACCATGTGCTTGTAATCTGATACAGTTATCAGCCATTAATAATCAGCTTGTTTGTTTTTACTATTGTTAGTTTGGTCACTGTTTCGTTCATGGAGTCACAGAATCTGGGGGTTGTTTAATATAAAAGTGATCAAATCCTACCTCATATCCCACCGTGAAATCTCTTGTGTAATATCCCTGCAGTAGGGTGTCCGCTTTGCTTGAATACCTCCCAGGATGCAGAATTCACTACCTCTTAAGGTGGCCCATTTTGTCACCATGTGATTTTTGATCGGAAAGCGCTTCCTCGTATTAGAGTGACATCTGCCTTTTTCTATCTTCTACTTATATGTAGATGCCTGATTCCTCCTTTCTTTTTTGTCATTATTTTTTTTGCAAGAAATACAACATTGTATTATTTTTCTGAATCAAATTAAATTTGGCTTAGCGTTCCTACTTGAAAGGGTATACCCGATGTCCAAAATGCGCCATCTTCGGAAGGGGTTGCCCTCTCCTAGAGTTACACAAGAATCCTGAGGGCCTTTGCAGAACATTCCAGTAGAGCTTCTGATATTCACTTGTTCTTCCTGCCCTATGCTTGTTGCCCAGGCCGATGTGGTCCATGGAACACAAGGGCAACCTTACCATTTCTCTGTCCTGGCTCCTCTCATGGCCGACACCTCCTCTTTGCACTTGACCTTCCCCGTGGTGGCCCTGGCAAGGACAGTGCTCTGCCTCCTCACATTTCCTTCCTCCACTTTTCCCATGTTTTCTTCCCCCCGCTCAGGAACATTTCTCTCTCTGAAGGAAAGACTCAAGCCATGTTAGCTTCTCCTCTAACAGGACATTAGCCTGCTCTAGATGTATATGTAGTGACTGTCTCCTCTGGGAGGAAAAGCATGGCACGTGCCCATCTGTCTCTGAACACATTCTGCCAGTTCCTGGTGGCATCGTGGCCCCTTGAAGTCTCCTTTAGGAGCATCTGTACCTTGGTTCTGAGGTGGCTGTCCCAGGCAAGTGCCTCCTTTGCTTCTGATATCTGTGCGTCAAGCTCTTTCTGCAGTAAGAGCACGACTTCTTGGTGGGATAGCCTTGGCTTCAGCTGTACCACATCCTGAGTGTGCCTGGAGTGTTGACTCCTGGGAGCTTGAGGCATCTCGAATGGAAACAAAGACCCCAACCCCACCACAGGGTACCGCGCAGGTCAAAAGAAATAGACACGCAGAGTGTTATCACAGCGCCTGGCTCACAGCGGGAACTCAACCCAAGTCAGTTTCTTTCTCTTTCTTGAATTATTTCCAGCTAAAGAACAGGTCTTGTCAACTGAAATTCCCAGGCAACTGTCAGAATTGACCGGCTACCAGGTGGCTACTTCTTAAAGCCAGGTGGCTTGCGAGCACCCCAGCAAGCCCAGACTACTCACAGAAAAGATGAAGTTTTACTTTTCCTTCCTTCCGTTTTCTTTTCTTTTACAATTTTGTATCTGGAGACTGCCATATTGCAGCAGATCTTTAGAAAGCATGTTAATAAAGCAGTACAGTATATTTCCACGGAGGAGGGTTAGAATCGTGTGCCTGCCAGAAGAACGGTTTGGCACTTGGCTAGAGTTGCATCTTATGCAAGGTTTATTTCTAAAGTTAGGGCATAAGACAAAAATCACATCAAATCACGTCACTTTGGAAGGCACGATGTTATTTGCTCCCCTGATGGGGGACAGATCCCTTTTGCTTTGGTTGAGCCTTAGGTGAAGAGCCTTGCTGTCTGCCAAATGCTTATCTTTAAATGCTGGACTCAGAGGAATGAATTGGGAAGGGAGGCTCGAGGCTCCCACTTGTGTTCCCTCTAGGGCTTACACTGATGGAGTGGGAAGCTGGTCATTGCAGGGTGTATAAGGTTATTTCTCTCTCTGTCTCTTGCCTAGCATATATAGTTAAATTCATGTAATTAAAAGGCATGTCGTTTCAGCAAGTATCATTTAGTGAAAGTGATGCTATAAGTCTTCGTGCTCATTAGGAAACACAAAATGAAGCCAGAGTCCTTGAAATGAACCTAAAGTTACTGTAGAGCTTCTGGGGAGGGCACTGTTCCTGGAATAGCACAGGATGATTAGGAGGCTAAAGGTCTAACTCAGCTGTGGCTGCCATGCTGGCTGTGGCCTCAGAGGAGCTGGCCAAGGCATGAGGCTGCCAGGTGAGGGGGGCCATCAGTCCGATGGGAGGGTACGGGGAGCCCCCGTGAAGGCGGAGTGTGCCTGAGGGCAGCAGGTGAGGCAGGTGCCTGGCCAGGAGCAGCATCGTCTAAGAGCAGAACAGGGGCAGGCTGGGGCCTGGCGCCACTGTCAGCAGGCTTCTCTCTGCCCACTTCCAGACTCCCCGGGGATCCCCCCTACTTCCCACCAAACCGCACATAGCCAGGCACACCACTCCAGTAACTCCCGAACACCGACCTTCAGCTCAGGGTTGTCATGCGAGCTTCAATCTCAGCAGTCTACCGGACTTCCCTACTGGAGTGTCCTAGAGACACACCCTAGGGGCCACCAAGCCCTCGGCACACACTCTGACCCCTCACCTCTTGCAAAGAGCTTACCAGAAAGATTGGAGGGAGATAGTGGCGGGAGGTAAAGGCGAAACTGTCAGGCACTGCATTGGCCCGTGGGTACCTATTGCCACCTGCTTGTCTTCTGCCTGGAGGGAGGGGAGGAGGGTAGGGGCAGGTTCCTGCTGGGGCCAGGGTGGGGCGGGGTGTGGGCGGGACATAGGCAACAGACCTGATTTCCCGTTCTCTGCTGAAACTTCCACAGTGTCCCCTTCCGCCTGTATAAGAAAATGCATTTTCTGCACAATGCGGTCAAGTGCTTTAAGGTTGTTTTTTTTTTTTTTTTAATATTTTTATTTATTTCTAGGAGAGAGAGAGACAGTGTGCGCAGGGGAGGGTTAGAGAGAGAGGGAGATACAGACTCTGAAATAGGATCCAGGCTCTGAGCTGGCAGTCAGCACAGAGCTCGACGCGGGGCCCAACCCACGAACCACGAGATCATGACCTAAGCGAAAGTCGGACGCTTAACCGACTAAGCCACCCAGGCGCACCAAGTGCTTTAAGGTTTTAAACCAATTTTCCCTCAAAGTGCTTTGCGATTTTAAAAAATTACTTTCTTAAAGCGAGTGTTCCCCTTTATTCCAGGTAGCATACAGTCTCCTTTTGTGCACATGAATGTGTGTGTATTTACATGAAACATGCATTTACATATACCATGTAGATCTCCTGAGCAGAAACAATGTCTTTTTGACAGTGAAACTCAGGTTGGGACAGACACGTCACTTCTCCAAGGGAGGAGGACAGACTTTCTGGGGGTTTGGGGGCTTGTAGCTATTGAGGGGCACCAGAGCTGAGTTTACAAGAGAGAGGCATTTTGAGAAAGGGAAGGGAGGGCAGCGGGCACATAATAAAGCCAACCCATTGCTTTGGGTGCGGAAGGAGGATGTTTGGTGAAAAGCTAAATCTGTGCATTTTTTTTTTAGATTTTCCTACTCACCCTCTCTAACCAGGCTTTCGACAGATATTTTCTGAGCAAGTTCTCTGCATGTTTGAAGCGCTGTACTAAATGCTCTGCTGGCTGTATGGACTGCTTTTTCTAATCAAAACGCATGTGTAGTGACCTTTAGGCAGCCTCTGGAAGACTGACTCTTCACGTTGTGTCTGTATCTTCACCTCCAGACAGTGAGCCTCACTCACCGTTCATCTGCCTCCTGTGTCACATGGAGAGGAAATGTCACTCCAGCTAGCTGCCTCTCCAAATTGGCACTTTCTCAGTGTTCAGAAAAGGACTCGATATTTGCACAGAGCTCTTTGAAGGGCACCTGCCTGAGTTGCTTCCAGCCTTCCGCTTTGGCCCTGTCCCTCTAACCCCTCTGTCGAAACGGCAATCCTAGTCATGGCCATGACAGCCCCTCCCATTTACTGAGGACTCACCCTGAACCAGGAGCCATGGATGAGTATACCAGAATTCTGTGCTCTAAGCATCGCAGAAATCCTGTAAATTTCTCTACCTTCCCACTTTTCCGATGAGAAAACTGAGGTCCCAGAGAAGTTAATAAGCTTTCCTGAGAACTGAAGTCATAGCCTAGAACTGAGTCATAGCTCAGTTTTTGATGCCGCGTCCTCTGGCAAGTCTCGCATGGCCTCCTGGGCTCAGTAAGGAGCTCCCTCTGCTCCGGTAATGCTCTGCGCTGTGTCTCCCATAGCACTTTCTCTCTGGATTGTAACATTTGTTCACCACTCACTCTTCCCATTAAATAAGGGGGTCCTCAGGCATAGGGGCTGTACTTGATCCGCTGTTCAGAGCAGTCTCTGGCAAGAGCTGTTTGAACCCTGGCTGGCTCTCCTACAATGTGCCAGGATGGGCATCCTGAACGCAGGGAAAGGTAAGGAGAGGGATTTATTATCAAAGCTGGTAGACACATGAGTTTGTGTTTTCTAGTCCTGAATTGGACAGGGATGATGGGGAAGGAGACATACGCCATCTACCGGAAGCCACTTCTCCCACTGCGGAAAATGGAGCCTATGTTACCATCAACTCGACGTGGGAAGGCCAGCTACCCTGTGAAGACTGTTTGGAGGCAGATTCTTGGACCATTCCTCTGCCACAGTTCTGTTCTTGGAGTGTGCCCTCCGAGTCTTTGTCTGTGGAAGCGACCCCTGAGAGCGAGAGTGAATGGGAAGAGCTGCAGGAGGCTGTGGACTCGGAGGATGGCACCCTCAGGTGGGTGTCACTCTGGGCGGACTGAGACCAGGCTCGGTGTTTCAGTTCACTTAGGCTGCGTGATGGCCCGTGGGCATCACCTCATCCCCCTTGCATCCCCTCAGGGGGTCACACCTCATCATGGCATTCACCATGGCCCATGTTCCGTAACAACATCCTATAAGATAGGGTCATTCCCATTTTACAGATGATGCATTTGGGATTTTCCCAGGGTCACACTGTGGGTAAGTGACAGAGTCAGAATTCATCCTCACTCTCCCACTCCACGGACCACATGTTCGGGGCCTTCTTCTGCTCCCATCTACATGTGGCCCTGTGCCCTGTCTCTTTCTGGGAGGGCTGCTTGTGAAGTGCTGATTCCTCTTCTGTGTGCTCCTGCCTGCCCTTGGGCTAAATAGCTTTCAGAGAAGAGCCTCTGTGTCCTGTATTGCCGTCCTTCTCAACAGCCCTTGTGGCTCACAGTGAGCTCTTTCCTGATGGAAGAAGTCAACCTGTTAACTAAAGATGCCACCGGAAGTTGGGACTGGGTCAGAGAGCTGGGGGAAGACTGTACCAATGAAGATAAGAGTAAGTGTGACAAAAAATTGTCTGACTAGGAGCAGAGTGGTTAAACTGCTACCCACCCAACGTCCTGTTAAAGTGCCTATATCATATGTTGTTCCAGTATTTTATTATTTATTTCAAAAAATTTTTAGAAATGTTTATTTTTGAGAGAGAAAGAGAGAGAGAGAGAGTGGGAGGGACAGAGAGACGGGGGGAGACAAGGTATCAGAAGCAGGCTGAGTGCTATAAGCATAAAGCCCCACGTGGGACCCGAACACGTGAACCACGAGATCGTGACCTTAGCCGAAGATGGGTGCTCAACCGATGGAGCCACCCAGGTGCCCTTTTTTTTTAAAAATTTTTTTACTGTTTATTTATTTTTGAAAGAGAGAGAGCATGCACTAGAGGGGTAGGAGCAGAGAGAGGGAGACAGAATTGTTCCATTTGCTAAATGTTCAAGACACTTTCATATAAACACATTTTCAAGGCACCTTGAAACTTACTGAAGCGTCGGCTCCTGAAGCTCTGGGTGTAACTGAGACAGCCTAGTTCACTTTCAGCCCATTGTGTTGTAGCTGCATTTTCATCACAAATGGTTGACCTGAATGTCTTAGAAGCCAGTGGCAGGCAAGCTAATAAGGTGAGGGGATATTTGAAATTCAAATATGCCAAAAGACTGGTTCTTATCTGAAACAGGAAGCAACAAGTTCATAGAGGGGATGACATGGAGGCTTTGAAGACCGTGCCTGCCATTCATGGGGAAGGTGGACACTGACAGCTTTGGGGATGATACAATGATGGGTTCACCTAAGTGTGGAGCAGGCAGGGAGTGGCTTATATGTGGAGGGCAATCTTCCCAGAGTGGGCTTCTCAGGGCTGGGGAGCTAGGAGAAGATGGGGTAAGCAATGCTTTGGGGACCCACAGGGAAGCAACTAAGGACCCCAAGTGTCAGCGCTTATGAAACGTCCAGGGAGACCTGCTGTTCCCCCAAGGATGGGAGCAGAGAGCAGAGAAGTGACAAGAGGGCTTTTCAGTTGGAGAGTCCCAGTCTCTAAGCCTGCCTCCGTCGCTTACCAGCTGGGTGACCTGCAGACGACGACATTTAAACCATCCAAGACTCAGCTGACTACCAAATGGAGATAGCAAAAGCTGCCTCATTCTGGAAGAGAGGTCAATGCTTGTCAAGGGTTTAGCACACTGCCTTGTGAGTAATTAGGACTTACCAGTGTTAGTGCATTTTAGTCATAAATCATAAAGAGGGCTATCTCTCCAGGGAGATAGTGCAACATTATGAATGCATTCAATACTGTTGGTTTTTTTTTCTTTCCCCCGTGTAGACAAAGGAACTGGGCAGCTTCGTCAGACTTGCGCTCTTCCAACATCAGGGGTGGGGAAAAGTACTGGTCCATGTAAGGGTGTCAGGATCTGGGTGGACTGAGTAGCCCTTAGCTACGGGCAGTGGCTGGGGATGTCATTAGGCCTCAGCCCACCACGGTCACATCCCCCACCGTGCTGACAGAAGGCAAGCATATAGGAGAGTGCCCAAGTGAGTTAGTAGCCTGGGCTCCTCGGAGCAGCCTACAGATGCGCTTCAAGGCATCCATGCATCTCTACAGTTAGGATATTGACTTGCTTGCTTCTTTTGGAAAAAGAAACTCTTTGTAAAAAATTTTTTTGAAAAAGTAACTCTTAACATTCTTTAAATTCTCTAAGTGGTCCATAATCCCCTAAAGATTAAGGATCTCTGTTGTGTATATTCTCCCTTTCATCCTGGAGGTGGGGAGAACCCTGGAGGGTTATGAAGAGGATTTTCCTTATGGATGGAGTCATGCATTCTTTGAAACCACATAAACAAATTATTTTCTTGGGTCTTCTTACACAACGAGATAACAATGGCGCATAGGTAGTTTCCATAAATAATTTCATTTAACCCTCACATCAACTTTGAAGGGTATTCTTATTCTTCTTTTATAAATGGGATTTAAAAGGTTTATTTAATTTGCCCCAAATCACACAGCCAGAAGGGGCAGATTCACGCTGCCTCTGTCTGATTCAACTTTTTGGTGCATTTTTACATTTCCTCTAGGATGTGTTTTCCATGTGCACCTTTGTAAGACACATGTCTTCCCCTCAGGTGTCCTGAATCCTACTGTTCTCTTCCAAACTATTTCTTTCTTAGGAGGCCAAAGCAATCCCTGCTGTCTGGTGGGATCGAGAAGACAATTAAGCTGTTCTCTTTGGGGAAGGCTGGGGCCAAACGGAGAGACAAGCCAGTAAGAGCTGCCTATTGTTTTAGGTGAGCAGAGAAAGTTGGATAGGCGCCCAACGAAGAACCCGACATTTCTGCAATGCACATCCTTTCAGCAGTGATCACATAGAAGAGGTGTCAGATGCCCTTGGTCTGGAGAATGTGCTTACGAGCTCTACAACCAGGAAAGAAGCCTATGGGTCCCCGAGAAGGCATCATGGGGTGGAGGGTCTGGCCCAGTTAAGAAGTAACTTCAAAAAGATCATGCCTGTCAGTTCTGAGACTCATTTTGAATAGTGGTCATGACCTCTTTTCAGTTCTGGGGTTTCTGTCCAATAAAGCTGTGTGTGTGTGTATGTGTGTGCGCACGCACACGCATGTGTGCTCACAGCGGGCTTCCTCTTGTGAAAGGATTTGAAAACCAACCGCCTACGTGAAGCTAAGCCAGCCCAGGGTGAGGTCTCACTGCTGCACTGGGACAATGCAGTGTCCCAGTTTGCACTTTTTAGTTCTCCATTGGTTGAAGGAGTTTCCATGGTCTTCAAAGTGCTGTCAGTTCCCTCAAGGGAATCTGCTGAGAGACAGCTCAAAGGCCATGGGAGTAATGGGTTTTGACACCTTTCTCTGTTCTTCCTGTGGAACTCCATATGGTTATAAATTCTTTTTAAAGCATTTTCCTTTTGAACTCAACAACTGGATCTTAAAGATTATATAAAGGAAAACAAGATGGGAATGTGTAATAAAAAAGAAAGAGCAGAGTGGTAGATCTGGCATTATCAGATATTATGAGATAGAGCCACAGCCATAATAAGAAGCTAATATTATATGGGATTAGCTGGTGGAAGCAGTGTGAGCCAAGGGACACACTTAACATGACACAGTAGGGGATACATGACAGTCAGCATTTCAACATGGGGAAGGAAGACACCTTCACAGACATAACTGGAAAAGAGGATTTAGATTCAAAGCTTACTTTATCTACTAAAATTACAGACAGGTTGATTTAGGTGGAAAAAAGCAACACAGAAAAAAGCTGGCGAAATCAGACTCTAGTCTTAACAGATCTACAGATAAATAATACACTTCTTCTGACCCACAAAATAAAAAAGTATAACAAAGAAGCACTACAGAGCTGACAACACTGAGAAAGTTAAAACTTCTGTGCAGCCACAGTGGAAAAATTAATGTAGAAATAGGAACAATGGATTGGGAAGCATTTACATAAGTGTGAATAAAGATTAATACCTATAATATAATAATAGAAAACCCATCATAGTTTATAATAGATTATTAAAGGATTTCAGTAGCCAGTGTACACAATAAAAATGCAAATGGTGGACAAATATATATTCTCTAAAAAATAATTTAAAGTTTACTTATTTTTGAGAGAGAGAGAGAGACAGGGGCGGGGTGGGGGGTTGGCGGGACACAGAATCCGAAGCAGACTCCAGGCTTGAGCTGTCAGAGCCCAGACATGGGACTTGAACTCATGAACCATGAGATTATGACCTGAGCCAAAGTGGAACACTTAACCAACTGTGCCACCCAGGAACCCTGACAAATACATACTCTAATCAAAATACTGTCAATGGATTAATTTGTGTTCACATTTGCAAGATTAAAAACATACTACTCAATTTTGGCAAAAACTTGAGTGAAATTGGTATACTAAGAAGTACCAAAAGTCATATAAATGGTTATGCCCAATACCTAACAACGACAGTCCTCAGAATTTATCCCAAAGGACTAATGCAGAATAAGAAAAAAATCCATGTATTTCAAGATGCTCATTGGAGTGTTGTCTCTGAAAACAACTTGAAAACGGTGAAAATCCCTTAGGATATAGTAATGTGAAAGACAGTTACATCAATGCAAGGGCAAAAAAAGTGAATAGAATAAAAATGGCAGCAGAATAAAATACGGTGATATTAAAGACAGTATGGTTTAAAAAAAAGACAATTATAGGATGGTAGGAAAATGGGATGTTATGTAGCCAAGAAGACAATAAACCAAATACAGAAGGTCACAACCTAGAGCAGTGTTTGGTAAAATAACTCCATCCTGATAACAACTACAGAAAGGCAAATATACATACACACAGATGAGTACGGTGAGGGAATAGAAATCACCCAGGGGTTGGATGATAGATTAGGAGAACGCATTTTGTTAAAAAATTACCTTTGCTTTTCTATACTTCTTACTTGCATCATGAAGTTTAAGTTGAAAATAAAGAGAGACTGAAACAGAATAATAAGAGACAGCAAAGACAAAGGTTTAGAAGATCCTGTGCTCTAAAATTTAATTTATGAACTCCTCTCCATGTGCTTTGATTTCTAATTTCTTGTTCTCTTTACGAGAGAAGTCTGATAGATCGATTGGCTTGTTTTGCTATTAATGAAAAAGAAATTTCTGGGCACCTGAACAGTCTTGCTTCAAATGCACTCAGGGCTGGAGCCAGCTCTGTTAGTGCACTATTACATGGTTTCACAGAACTTAAGTTTAGGGAATTAATCAAACATGCAATGAAGTGAATAAATAACAGTGTTTACAATTTTGGAACCACTTGCACTCTGTTGAACACTGGGTGCTTATTTCCTCTTTGGAAAAGAAATGGATGCCTACAGGCTGAAAATGAATCTAGTCCACCTCCTTATAGGAAAGGACCTCCCCCACTTCTCTCCAGACCTGTTTACTCATTTGGGCCGTATCTCATAAGAACACGTTAATTTGCCTTGGGCGGACTTGACTGCAGCTGCTACTTGCTTTGTTTCAGGGCAAATGTCAGAAAGGACAGTGCAGTCCTAAGGGACTCAGCCACTGAGCGCAACATCTTCCTGTCTGGCTTCTGCATTGCACATCCTCAAATCTGGCAGTACCTAAGTCAAGTCAACTACAGAGGGTGTTAAAAATACAGCTTCACTGGCCTCACCCGTGGAGACTCTAAATCAGCAGGACTGGGGTAAAACCCAGAGATCTGTCCTTTTATCAAGCTCAGCAGAGGATTGTATGTATGGCCAGATTGGGGAAGCATAGTTACACACTGTTCAAGACTTTGCTTGGTCCTCCCATCCTCTCCCTCTGCCATAAATATTTATTAAACTTCTATTATGTGCCAGTACATCATTTGTATGAGGTTGCTCAAACATGAACATGGACACCAATAAATTGTAGAGCTAAGATGGGCTTCCTAACTCAGCATAGTGAAGATGTGATTTCTCTCTGACAAAGTTTAATTTAGAGGTGTGATGAGATACCTGCCGAGTTCCCACAAAGGTATTTTGTAGATATAGACAAGCCTCTTCTAAACTTTATTTTATACATTTTTGTATTTTAAATATAATTTATAAACATAAAAAATATGTTCTGAAAGGTCACAGGCCCTAGAATAACTAAAATCATCTTGAAAATGTAGAATAAAGTGGGAGAAATTGCTATGTCCAACATTAAGCCTTACTAGATAGCTACCTTAATTAAGACAGTGTAATATGACAGAGGGATAGACATACAGATCCATGCAATAGAATAAAGAACCCAGAAATAAACCCATATAAATATTCCCAACTGATTTTTGACAAAGGTGCAGAAGAAATTTAATGGAGAAAGAATAACCTTTCAATAAATAATGCTGAAACATTTGGACATCCACAAACAAATAAACAAAAAGGAACTGACCTAAACTTCACACCTTGTACAAAAATGAACCCAAAGTGGATCACAGACTTAAGGGTAAGTGTAAAACTATGGGGCTTTCTGAAAACAAACAAACAAAAACAAACAAGAAAGCCTTGGGATCGAGGGCTAGGTAATGCATTCTTAGACTTCACATCCAAAGCATGACACATAAAGGGAAAATGGATAAATTGGCATTTTGCTTTGTGAAAGATTCTATTAAGAAAGTAGAAAAACAGGGATGCCTGTGTGGCTCAGTGGCTGAGAGTCTGACTCTTGATTTCAGTTCAGGTCATGATCTCAGGGTGCTGGGATGGAGCCCTGCGTCGGGCTCTGTGCTGAGCATGTAATCTGTTTAAGATTCTCTCTCTGTCTCTCTCTCTCTCTCCCTCTGATCCTCTTCCTCATTCATATGTGTGCTCTCTGTCACTCTCTCTCTCTCTTAAAAAAAGGCGGGAGAAAGTATTTGCAAACCACGTATCCAACAAAGACTAGTATGTAGAAGTCTCGAAACTCGACAGTAAAAAGCCAAAATCAGATTAGAAAATAGGGAAATGTATGAGAAGTATTTCCCTGAGGACTATATACAGGTGACAAGCAAGCACCAGAAAAGATGTTTAACCTCATTAGCTATTAGGGAAATGCAATATATATCAGAATGGTAAATAAATACTGACAATACAAAATGCTGGTGAAGATGTGGATAAACTGGGCCACTCATGCATTGCCAGTGGGACTGTAAAATGGTATAGTCCCTCTGGAAAATAGTTTGGCAGTTTCTTATAGAAATAAAAAGTAAATATGCAGTTACCATAAGACTCAGAACTTGCATTTTAGGCATTTATCTCAGAGAAGTGGGAATATCTTCACACAAAGATCTGTATATTAATGTTCAGAGCAGCTTTATTTATAATAGCCCCAAACTGGAAATAATCCAAATGCTTTTCAACCTGGCGAATCGTTAAACAAACTATGGTATATGGTATATTCATACTCACAAGGGTGATTTATATATGTTTGGATGGATCTCTGGAGAATTACGCCACGAAGCCAGTCACCAAAGTGTGTACAGTATGATTCCATTTGTATGGCACTCTTGAAGTGGCAAAGTTCTAGAAATGGAGAAGAAATCTGTGGTTACCTTAGGTTAAGGAGGGAGTAGGGAGAGAGGGGGCAGGTACATGAGTGTGGTCATCAAAGGGTACCAGAAGGGACTCTGATGGTAAGAAAACTGTTCTATATCTCTCTCTAAAACATTTTTAAAAATGTTTTATTTATTTTTGAGAGAGAGATAGAGACAGCGTGAGCAGGGGAGGGTCAAAGAGAGTGAGTCACAGAATCCAAACACAGGATCCAGGACCTGAGCTAACTGTCAGCACAGAGCGCGACTCAGGGCTCGAACCCACGAACTGGGAGATCATGACCTGAGCTGAAGTCGGACGCTCAACCGACTGAGCCACCCAGGAGCCCCAACCAACTGTTCTATATCTCAACTGTGGTGTTAGATACATAAACCTACCCATATAATAAAACACACACACACACACACACACACACACACACACACACACACACACCAAGGAAAACAAAAGAAATCTAAACAAAAGAGAGATCAATGTAAATACCCTGGTCAACTATACTAGTTGTATGATAATAAAGTTGTTATCCTTAGGGCAGAGTGTGTCAAGTGTCCAGAGGATCATCTGTATTGTTTCTTATAACTGCATGCGAATCTCTAGTGATCTCAAAATAAAAAAAATTTAATTAAAAACAATGTCTTTCCTAACTGCTGTAACCATATTGTGGCTGCCGCACATCCTGGCAGGGCGGATTCTACAGAAAGTCACAGATCCACTGACCAAGAGTGAGAGCTCTCAGCATCTGCTGCCGACTATGTCTGAAGTGCACACGACTCTGCAATAGCACGTCTCCGTCATGCTATCACGGCGACACTTGAAGTATATATATTCTTCATAAATGGCAATTTCATCCTTCAGCTACACAAATCTCTGCTGCAGAATAAGGTACTCAGCTTCAGAGTCAAGCAATTCTAAAGAAACATAATCAGGAAGAATATTGGAGCAGCTCTACATGTTTCTGCCCCATTTTCCATCTGATACACATTCACTGCATACCTGCTATATAGCAGGCTCTGGGCAAGGTAAAGGACGTAGGGATGACCGTGGATGGCAGTTACTCCCTGGAGGGTTGTGTCTTGTGAAGGAGATAAAACACAGGTACATTCCTATCAATGGGCATAATGCTAAAATGATGGTATAGAAAACAATGTTGTAGAGAGAAAAGGGATTTTTTTTTTCCCAGAAGGAAATATTAACCCTACTCGAGGGGAGGGTCTGTGATGGGGCAACAAGGTTTTCCTCTAAGAGGAGAGATATGAGCCTTGAAGAACATGGGGACGATGCAGCAGAAAGACAGAGTGAGCAGGGAGCTGAGAGGCAGGAGAGGAGCCAAGGATGGGGTGTGGGCAGATTATGAACTAAGCCTGGCTTTTCAGCAGTGTTTGTTATAATAAGAACTCTGATCAGAAAGATTGGTCTGGTCTATGGAATGGCAGAAGGACTGATACAGGGAGAGACAAGAAGTAATCAGATCACTTTGGAGACCACTGCTGATCCCAGAGCAGAAGGAATGGTGGGCCCATCAACCAGGATGGGGATGATCAAGGAAT
This sequence comes from Proteles cristata cristata, assembly GCA_017311185.1. NCBI lineage: Eukaryota > Metazoa > Chordata > Mammalia > Carnivora > Hyaenidae > Proteles > Proteles cristata. The sequence continues at coordinate 496,960 of JAESUZ010001669.1, read as the reverse complement.
ATCATATTTGGTGATCAGTTCAGTTTTATACACTCTGAATTTGAGATATCTCTGGATCTGAGCTACCCCAGAGGGATGTTTTCATTAAGAGGGGATCATCATGAATTCCATTGCAAAGGGTGCCATTACTGAGGGCTCAAGGCAAGGCCATGGTGTGGTTTTGTCTATAAGAGATTCTGAAGAACAGACCCTAAAGCTAACAGTGCTACGAAGCGCTAACGTATAAATGGAGCAGCAGAAGGAGGGACACCCCCTCCTTCATGCAGCAGTCTCCCTTCTTCAATTCAGTGAACTGCAAGTCACCTCCCCTGGCACGTCAGTAGCACTGGTGATCACCCACCATAGCCTGTAAGGGTTTAGAGGGTAAGGAGGCCAGGAATGGACAATTCCTCTGAAAACATGTTGGAATGCTACAGCATTTCCCCTTCCATGCCTGTGAGAGAGGGTGGTGCTTTTCCCCACATGAGAGAACTTAAGAGAATAATTTATAAGGCTTGATGTGTGTCCCCTGCAGTTGGAGGTGTGTGTGTGTCAGGGGGAGACAAGGGTGTGTAGCTGCATCCCAGCAGACTCTAAGCCAAGTGTGGGTGACGGTCCAGTGAGGCCGAAGAAATGACCCAGACACAGAGGTCGAGATGTCGGTTTACTGGTGCAACTTACATACAGGGAGTCCAGAAGTGGCTGATTGGACAAGCAACCATTGCTGGAATCTACATGCAGCAAGCTAATATAGCAACTAGCCTAGCAGCTATCTGTAGTCTCTCCTTCCTACATGACCAGTATTCCAAGGAGATGAAGTCCTGCTCTCTGGACATTCTTCATTACAAGGGGGTCTCTCCGGGTTGATGACCCCTGGAGTCCCTGACCTTGAATGCTGAACAACACGGTCTTCTGCATAGTCTGTTTGATGGGAATATGCAAGGAGGATGGGATTTCTACCTTCTCAAGATAGAGATGAACAGGGACATCTGCAGTGTGCTCACACAAGCTAGCTATCCGAAACATACCATACAAAAAGGGCTTACTGTCTAATCCATGCCTGAGCAGTATAAAGGTGAGAGGTGATGGCAGAAATAAGCCTGGTTGGAGAGAAAGAGAAAAAGGACTGCCCACGAATAAAGTGTCATACCCTTTGTAAGATAAGGATGCAGAAGCCTTTCTTATAGTCAAGTGGCCCTACAGGTGGGGCACAGCCTAGAGCCCTTGTAAAATAAGTAGGCACGACCCAACCAGAGAGAGCGAGCGAGCGAGAGAGAGAGAGAGAGAGAGAGAGAGAGAGAGAGAGAGTCAGAGCCTAAGCTCACACAGGAGGTATGTTAGTGAGAATCACAAAAAGACCCCTTCTGTGGCTGATAAATTATACAAAGGTGGGCTTTACTCCCTTTGACAAATCCCTCTTCAGGGCACAAAACCAAGTCTGCATTTGGGCCTCCACTTACCCATTTGTCTGGCGCTTGTACTCATACCACAGACTATGTAAACTCATTGGTACTCGAGTGGGGGAGCAGAGGGAGGGCATTGTAAATAGCTGTTCAGAGACAGCATCACCCAGGCAATGGAGTTGTGCCTGAAGGCACCTTGCAGGGGAATTCTTGGGGGAAACCACAAAATTCTCAGGACAAAGAGCCGACTCAAAATACCTGTGGATCCCAGAGGATCCAGGGCTGCATTCCAGCTGCAGAGATAACAGGCACTGGGCCTAGAGAGTCGGATGTGGGTGTGAAGCTGGGTGAGGAAGGAGAAACTGATGTGGCCATTTCCCATTCCTGTTTCCAGCCCAAAGCAGTCCCGGCCTCAAGGGCAGAGAGAGCTTAACAGATAAGAAGATGGAGGGAATCTTACACTGAAATGGGATTGTTCTGGGTGCTCAAAATTATGGACCCACCCAAGATTTGATAGGCAAGGGCCCAGGAAAACAAATCCATCAGGATATTGAGCTTAAGCGGCACTGGAAAGAAGCAAAGGCATTGTCTTCTGTGTGTCCTCTATTCCGTCTAGCTAATAAGACGCAATAAGATGCAATAAGATGATGACATCTATATTCTTGCTGTAAAGTACAGGGCTTGGCAAAGACCAAGTGGTAATACATGAGGGTTGAAAGGCACCCATCCAGCTTCTCCGCTCGATTTGGCAGTGTTTGCAGTTCACTTTCTGCCATATCATGATTGTACTGTTAATAAGTAGAGCTGGAAACGGAAGGCAGGGCATTTATGTACAAGAGCTGGTGACAAGCGAGCCTGACAACTTTGCAGCTCTCCTGTCAAAGCCTAAGGATTCTCTCTCCTTGTGGTGTGTGCCTGCAGAGCGGTGGGCTGGTTAAGCTCTGCAAACAGATGAGCGGCCAGCTAATGGTCAATCAATTAATATTTATTGGGCATCTACCATGTGCCAGGCTCGGGACTGGGCAGCTGGGAATTCACAATGAGGTGAGTGCATGTCCTTCTGCTCTTTAAATAAAATAGTTTTCGGCTCCCACTGAGATTTTTATTGGCGTTGTACTTTCCACAATTTATTTTTATAGAGTCTTTTATGTGAAGTGTCTCAAAGCTGAGCAGAGAGAAAGAAACACACAGAAAGGCCCCATGGCTCTTTCTGAGCTCACGATTCCCATCAACTCACACTTGGTGGTGCTGGGTGTGAAGAACATCATCTAAAAATAAATCAGGCTGCAAAGCAGAGGCTTGTGCCGTGATGGATCCGAGGGAAGGGTAGGGTTGCTGAAAAGATTCTTTTTCTTCCTGCCAGTGTTTCTTATTCTTAGGCCCCCTTCCCTGGTTCAAACCAGGTTTATAAAATTCTGAACTTGGGCAGAGACCTTGCAGGCTGTGAAAAAAGGACTTTGGGCTCTGAGGTCCTGGGTGGACACTGTTTCCTGGGGTCTGGAAGCCCCTCATGGATCCTCTCTGATTGTATCTGGAGACCCATGGCTTGGGATGAGGGGCCGTTTTGGCATGAATTCTTGCACTTAAAAGAAGCAGGTGGGCCCCACCTCAGCAGAGAGTGGGTATCTGGCTGACCAGCAGGTCCCTCCAAGACCTGGATGTCCAGACCAGGGCTGGGGAGGCCGACTGTGAGATGACACAATCCATGTTACCTCATTGTGCTGGTTACCGCTACTCCCTGATCTGAGCTTTCCCCAGAGATCTGTAGTGAGTCCCAGGTCAAGCAGGGCATGAGGAGGTGGTGTCTGGGGAGGGGGGGAGTGGGGAGGGGCTAACCAAGAGATCCCTCAGCTAGCCTGGAAAGGGGACTGGAGGGATGGACTAGGAGAGGCAGAACTGGGCTGGAGGCACAGTGGGACCAGACCTGCAATAAGGAGCAAGGGCCTGGGGCGGGGAGGGGGGGGTGGTGAAGCATCCTGTAAGGTTGAGTCCTGGGGCCCAAGGGAAAGGGGACATTAGCAACCCGGTCTCCTAGACCTGCTTGTGGAAGGACCGGTGCATCAGTGCATCCGGTCTGATTTGGGGAGGGTATCCAGCCTTACCCACAACAGGACAGACACCATGGCTACAGTGGGTCCTTTGCTTAGAGAGACACAGACAATGAGAGATAGAAACAAGTGAGCACAGAAACTCTTGAAGATCCACAGCCCTAGAAAAATGTGTGAATCCATCTTTCTGGGAAAGGGAAAGAGGATTTAATGCCAAACGCAGTGCTGGATGCTTCTGTATGTTGTCTCATTAAGCACTTACAACCCTACAGACTCTTGTTTTTTTTTTTTTAAGTTTATTTATTTTGAGAGAGACAGCATAAGTGGGGCAGGGGCAGAAAGAGAGGAGAGAGAGAATCCCAAGTAGGCTCTGCGAGGGGACTCAGTCTCACGAACCATGAGATCATGAGATTATGACCTGAGGTGAGATCAGGAGTCGTGTGCTTAACCACCTGAGCCACCCAGATGCCTCTGGACTCTTTTTTTTTTTTTTTAAAGAAACTGAGGCAGAAGTTGGGAAGTAACTTGCTCGAGGTCACCAGCTATTCAGTAGCAGAGCAGAGATTTAAATCCATGCCCGCAAGACTCTTTGGACTACTGGCACCTGGTCAGACACAAGAGTTTGAAAAGGCCTCCAAAGCATGGGAGAAAGTTTGATAACATACTATGTAGTTCTTTTAATTTTCCACAGAAGCATTCAGGAAAAGCCTTCTGGGTTGGTGGCCTCTGAGATTATTGTGTGGTTTAGCGGAAGGTTGGGGGATAGCGACCTCAGGGTCCACTTTGACCAAGCGTTCATTTGGTCTCCGTTCGGGGAGTTCCTGATGCTGTGGGTGGGAATTCTTTCTTCTGTGTGTCCCTAGGATAGTCATCTATGTAGGGACTTAAAACAATATTCATCACATTTGAATTCATTGATGCTGTTCATGTTTGTGAAATGGTGACCACAGGCAGAGTTCTGATATTAGGGACTATGAAAAACAAAAGATACATCAGACCAGGGGGTCCATCTTTAAGAGGACTGGTATGGCTTGCCTGGAGGGTGCCTTGGCCGCTGAGGAAAAACCAGGCCTCTGATGGAGAGAAGGCAGCTATTGTCAGCGACTCATAGAGCAGGAAGCTGACCCCTCCATCCCTGGACAGAGGGTGGCCATTTTTGCTGACCCCCTATTCAGCTTAAGGATAAGGCTGTCTCCTTGGACCAACACCAATGGCTGTGGGTTAAGCGAGGCAGCTCTTGTCAAGACTTCAGGGGAACTGGATCCGCCAGAATGGCTCTGGTCAGGACCCAGTGGGGAGAGATGTATTCACCGAGATAAAAAGATTCCGGCTTCATGTACTGAGGTAATGTTTACATCCTGAATTGCCCCTGCACTGACAGAAAACGCTCAACTGACTGGTGGCCAACTGACCTCGCACCCTGGCAAAGGCTAGTGACTTCTGCAGTAGTCTATCCTGTCCAAAGTTCCTAAACACTCTATCTGTCTTGCTCTGACCCTGCAAACCCACTCCCACCCTGGCCCCTCTGCAGCTGGGGGGAGGGCGGGGGGGGTGCGGTCAGAGGTATATATATGAACCAAGTGACCGTCCCTAGGAAACACAGTCGTCAGTGGTTCAAGATGTGGGCATGGCTCAGAGAGCTGCTGGCATCAGGGCTTAGCTTCCGGAAAGGGATATGCACAGCAGGGTGGTGGACCAGCGACCACAGGGAAAATCCAGCTGGGTCCGCGGTGCGCGCTGAAGAACCTTTAAAGGCCAGCAGGGAAGATGCTGCAGCCTCCAGCCAGGGCAGCAGAGGGCGGTGGCGCAGGATGGCGCTCTAGTGCGCAGGCTCGCAGGCGTCGCTGGGATTGGGTCGGCGGGCTCCCACGAGAACTCAACTGGCAAGGCGGCCTGGGGGCGGGCCGGGAGCGGTTGAGGCCAGGCAGGGCGGGGCAGCCCAGGTGAGGAAAGGTAGCTGGGGGCCAGGTGGCACCGGGGGAGGGTGGGGGAAGCTGCCGCGCAGCAGCGTGAGAGGGCGGACTTGGGCTCACTCTGTGGCCCCGAGAGGAAGATGCCTTTGATGCCCAGGGGCCGAACGGGTGGATTGTGACCCACAGACACCAGGAGGCCTGCATACGCTGGTTTTGGGCAGGCCCTGGGCAGAGAGAAGCCTAGAGGGGAGACTCAGCCTGGGTAGTGTGATGTCCAGCTGTACTGTGACATGTGTTGTGGTTCCCGTGTGTGACAGGTTTGGGGCAGGAAACACTTTGGCTCTGTGGTAAAGAAAGGCCTTGAACTCTCGTTGAGGAGCATGGAGCCGATATGATTGGTAAGAAGCCATCATCAGGCACTAAGACGTGTATGGTCCTCGCTGGCTTGGGCTGGGGAGGTTTCGAGCCCAAGAACTTTGTTCTCACTCAAGGACCAATGAGGATTGAGGGGCCTAGCAAGAAACTGCGTTAATTCATCAGTTAATTCAACAGCCAGTTTTGAACACCTCCTGTGTGCCAGGCACTGTTCTCGAAGTCGGGAATATACATGAACAGGAGAGGCAGGGCTCCTGCCTTGATGGAATTATATTCCAGGGGGAAAGATAGCCAGCCAGTCAAGGCCGAGTCCTTGGTTTTTGCCTTGCCTACTTTTGCCTTGCTGTTTAATGAGATGGCCAAAACAGTAAGGGGTGGGGGTAAGGTTTCATTTTTGGAAGGGGTGGAACCAAGAATTAGTGTTTTGAATATGTTAGGTTTGAGATGCCTACTAGGTTTTTCTCCAACGTGCAATATGCACACAGCATAGTTGGAAAGAATTTTCCAGTGAACTCTGTATGCTTGCCACCTAGGTCCTACCACTAACATTTAGCCACACTTGGTTTACATATTGATTTATCTCTCCATCCCTCTCCCCACCTGCCTATCTTGTAGATTTATTATTTTTTTTATTATGGTGAAATATACAGGATAAAAATCTAGTAGATTTTTACTTTGAGATGTCAGATAGGTCATTGGAAATTTTAGTCTGAAATCCTGGGTGATGTCAGGGCTTTGGAATCACTACTAGATAGATGGTATTTAAACTAAGGGGCTGGTTGAAACCACATAGGTTGAGAGTGTACACAGAAAAGAAAAGGGGAAGCCAAAAAAGGAGGAGGTGGTGGTTAACTGTGGTGAATGCTACTATGTAAGATGGATTTGGAATTAGGATTTTAATTAGTTTAATAAGAATAACTTTTTGCAGTAGAGGGGCCTTTAGGTCAAGGGTTTTTTTTTCCCAAGATAGAAGAAGCTAGAATATGTTTATGTTTATATGCCAGTAGGATTGAACTCCTAGAAAGGGAAAAATGATGCAGATGAGAGAAGGGGGCATTGCAGGGGTAAGTCCTTGACCATCTGAGAGGGGAGGAGATCCAGAGCAGGTGTGTGGTTGGCTTTGACTTGAGCAGGAAAACATATTCCAGTATAACGAGAGGGGAAACTGAGACAAACAGGTGCAGATGCAGACAGGTGGTAGCGGCACCATCTGTGATGGAGTCATTGGCTGAAAGGACAGTAGAGGAGAAGAGAAGAGGTGTTAGAACATGGAGGAACTCTGTAGTCCTTCCGGAGAGTGGAGAAGTGACCTAACTAAGGAAGTGGGATTGGACTGTCAGGCAATGTTGAATACCTGTTTGAGGTGTGTAGTCATGAATTTAGAGTGAGATCAACCAGTGAGGTTGTGTGATCTTCTGGGAATGGTAGACCCCAGAAAGGTGTTTTGATGATTAAATGAAATAATACATGGAAAGCATTGAATAAGTTAGCAAGCACATGATGAGGGTTACCTATTCTTGAGTTCTCATTGTTTTTCTTTTGGTCTGTGCAAATATAGCTGGGGGGTGGGCTGACATTTATTAAGTGACGGGGTCTTCTCTGTTCAAACCTGCGTCCACTGTTTGCAGCTATTTCGAAGTCTTTCTCCTAGTGTGTTATATTTATACAGCTTGATAATTGGGGATGTTGGCAAAAAAAAAAAAGCCAAACTATAGCAAATGGGCCTGTCACTGGCAGACTAATTCAGTCTTGGCCTGGAAGGGCTGGAACTCTGTCACAGTTAACAGTTATAAAGTTCTTGTGAAAATCTATTTTGCATATCATATTGGATCTGATATACTGGGACTTTACAGAATCTACAGATCTAAGATCACTGGAGGGGATTTTCAGCTTAATTGGTTGTCGTTTCTCCCTGACCACTTTAGCTGTATTATGGTACATATAACAACAATGGATGACATTGACGGCTCTTAAAAACGCCAAGTACTATTCTAAGCACATCACATGCAGTGTCTTGTGTAATCCTCACCCCAACTCAGTGAGGCAGGCACTGTCATTATCTCTATTTTTCATGTGCTGAGATGGTGCAGAGAGGTTAAATAACACCCACAGTACACATAGTCTGATCTCCAGTTTTTGCTGCAGACTAACTATAAAAAATTTTTTTTTGGTTAAAGATTGGTTGGCCATCACTCACCTACACTGGAGTGTGGTAGTTAAGGTAATGGACTGAAGCAAATTGCCTGGGTTCAAAAGCTGGCACTTACTAGTTCTGTGTCTTTGGGCAACTCATTCGACTTCTGTGTGCATTTATTTGATTGTTTTTTTAACCTATGTAATGGGAATAATAACAGTACAGTACATGCTCAATAGGGTTATTGTGAGGATTACATGAATTAATGTATTTAATAAGCCTAAAAATAATGCCTGGTGTTTAAATGCTATTACCATCTGCCTGGTAATGCAACCAGGGTGGTGTGTATACTGATTGAAATCATTCACGCAGGGTCCTGTCCAACTGATTTTAGTAGAGTTTGAAAATTACGAGGCACTCTCTTAATGCTCCTAATTCAGGGATCACCTTTCCTTAGACTTTCTTATCTCTCTGAGGGAAACAAATTTAACAATTCACAATTTAACTCTTCAGCTTGGATTTCATTCAGACTCATCTGAGCAGTGAGGTTAATTTCATTAGTCCTGGTATCACATCTCACTTGAAGGGAAACAAGGCATGGGTATTCCATTTTGCCATTCCCAAATTGGCAGCCTGGTGGGATTTGGTTAGAAAGGCCAGCAGGCTGCACAGCTGGTGCTGGGCATAGTGTGTAGTAAATGATGTGGGTCAATAGTCTGCATGTGAAAAGGCTTTGAAAAGGTCTGTAGAATTTAGATTTACTGTGATGTGTTACATTCATTACTGATTAAAAGCAACTGGGAAGGCTTGGCATGGAAGTGAAAGTTCTAAATGACCTTTGCTGGTACACAATAGGGAGAGTAAATTAATGGTATAAAGTAGCGGTTCCCTGTGGGTTTCTGCCAGAATCACCAGAAGGAAGTTTTATGATGCTTTGCAAAATGACAAGCTCCATGTCCACGGATTCAGAATCACTAAGTTATGGCAGCGTTTTGGAATCCATCAGTTTTTTTGAGAGCTCCACAAATGACACAGATACGTAGTTAGCATGGGATGCCATTAGTGCAAATCAGTGTTTTTCAGCCCTGTGTTTTAGAATTACAGATCAATTAGCCTTTTAAAGAATCCTGATGCTCTGGACCTACCCCAAGAATTTTGATTTAGTGGGCTTTCACATGGTCTGGACATTTGGTATTGGTTATTTTTTAAAAAGCTAAGTTGATTCTAACTTGCATCCAGGTTTGAGAATCACTGATATAATCAGTTAGATCTCTCTTCAAAGTTTAGCTACTCATTTAAAATGGACATAGCTTCAGGCAGCGTCTTATCATCAGAACACTGAAAAAGTTAGCATTTCTAAACTTCTCCAATGCAGGTGTTCAATTCAACAATCAGGTAAAAATGGAAGATATGAATTGATGATTGAATTAGCACTGGTCATACTAAGTAATGAAGATTTCAATAAGCTGTCCTGGAGAAGCAAATTAACATTTACTAAGAGCTTTATATATAATCTCAGTCTTTGTGAGGTATATATTATTGCCATTATGTAGATGAGATTTTTGAGGGAGAGAGAGGTTTTCACCCAAGTGTGTACAGCTCCAAAGCCAGGTTCCATTTCCTCCGTAGTTTTTAATCTTGACTGCACACTGGAGAACTTTAATGATCAACACTTGGACCCCATTCTCTGATTTCGTTCATTTGATGTGGCCTGCCATCGGTATTTTGCAGAGTTCTCCAGATAATTCGAATGTGCACAATCCTGGTGGTCTGAATTTATTTTCTTTTGCATCAGCAGGCTGCCCATCTTTGGACTGCTATGACTGGGTTCCTTGCTTTAGCAAATTTACTTTTCTTCATGTCATTTCTTTCTGCTTCTTCCTGCTTTTAATATATATGTATTGAGTGCCCAGTTTCTACCATTCATCTTGGCACTGAGGTGACACCGTGATGACAAGACAGACCAGGTCACCAGCCTCATGGTACTTACACTGAGGGAGATAGACAGTACACATGTGAGCAGATACACATGGGCTGACATACAGAAGTAAACTTTAAAGTAATGAAAAGTGCTTTTTAGAAAAGTAAAGCAAGGTAGTGAGTACAGTGATCCTGACAGTGGTACAGGAGAGTTCCTGTTGTTCTATGCTATTGCCAGAACTGCTTCGTGTTGTTTGTGTGATTGCACGTGTTTCGTTTTAGCCATCCTAATAAGTATGTAGTGGCATCTCATTGTTTCCTTTTGTGTTTTTCTGTTGACATATGGTGTTGGGCATTTTTTCCTATGTTTAATTTACCATCTGTAGTTTTTCTTCGGCGAAGTGTCTATTCAAATATTTTGCTCAAAAAACAAAACTTGGGTTGTTTGTCTTCTTCTTGAGTTATAAGGGTCTGTATGTGTTTGGGAATACAAGTCCTTTTCCATATAGGTGTTTCTTCCAGTGTGCAGTTTATCTTTGTACTTTCTTAATGTTATCTTTTGAAGAGTGGGATTTAAATTTTTTGTTAAGAGTGTCAGTTTTTTCTTTTGTGGTTTGGGCTCTTAGTGTCCTAAAATATGTATTCTTTCATAGTTCTGGAAGCTAGAAGTCTGAAGTCAAGTTGTGAGCAGAACCATGCTCTCGTCGATGTTTATCCAACCATACCCTTAGACTTATTTCCAGAGCGCAATGTATTAGGTAGGTTGAGGATGTTCCAAATCACCATGGAATGTGGGTTCCATTTTGCTTAACAATTCCTTCCTCATTTTGTCTCTTTCCCCTTGCATTTTGTTATATAAGCAACAAGGAGAACTCATGATCACAAGTTCTATACTTTGCTTAGGAATATCCTCAGCTAAATATCTAAATTCATTACAGTTGACCCTTGAATAACATGGGTTTGAACTGCGTGGGTCCACTTATATGTGGATTTTGTTTTATAAATATAGAACAGAACAGAGTAAATAAGTGTATTTTCTCTTCCTTAGGATTTTTTAAATAACATTTTCTTTTCTCCAGCTTACTTTAAGAATACAGTATATGATACATATAACATTCAGATGTGTCAGTCCACTCGTGTTATTGGTAAGGCTTCCAGTCAATAGTAGACTATTAGTAGTTACATTTTTGGGGAGTCAAAAGTTATAGGTGGATTTTAACTATTTGGAGAGTCAGAGCCCCTAACTGCCAGTTTGTTTAAGGATCAACTGTAGTTACAAGTTTTACTTGTGACCCAACAGTTAGAACACAATTCAGCCAGTTTCTGCCACTTTGTAATGACTGCTTTTCTTCCAGTATCCAATAATGTATTCATTATTTCCTTTAAAAAATTTTTTAAAAAATGTTTGTTTTTGAGAGAGAGATGGAGCACAAGCAGGGGAGGTGCAAGGAGAGAGGGAGACAACAAAATCCGAAACAGGCTCCAGGCTCCACGCTGTCAGCACAGAGCCTGATGCCAGTCTGTGTATCTTTTATTTCCCTTGTTTTATGCATTAGGTGGGACTTCTATAATTTGATCTTGAATAGGAGTGGTGACAGAGGACATCCTTGCCTTGTTCCTTATCTTAGAAGAAAGCGTCTAGTTTACCATCATTAAGTTACCTGTAGATGTTGTTGTCGATGTTCTTTATCAAGCTGGGGAAGTTCCCCTCCTCTAATCCTAGTTTCCTGAGAGTTTTTATCATGAATGTATTTGGGTTTTGTTAAATGTTTTTTCTGTGTATATTGATGTGATAATACAATTTTCCTTCTTCAGCCTGTTTTGCATTCCATCAGTTGGTTTTCACATATTGAACCAACCTTGAATACCTGGCAGAAGTTTTGCTGGTCATGGTGTACAATTATTTTTATCTATTTTTAGATTCAGCTGCTGATATTTTTGTTGATTTTTGTATCTGTGTTCATGAGTGATTTTGCCCTATAGTTGTTCTTTTCTTTTAATGTCTTTATCTGGTTTTGATGTTAGGGCAATGTTGTCTTTATAGAATGAGTTAGAAATTGTTTCCTATGATTCTGTTTTATGGAGGAGATTGGAGGGAATTGGTATAACTTTTATTGGTTTAATTTCTTTTATAGACATAGGCTGATTCAGATGATCAGCTTTTCCTTTTGTGAATATTGGTAGTTTATGTTTCATTTTATTTCATTTTAAAAGTTTATTCATTTTTGAGAGACAGAGACAGAGTGTGAGTGGGGAAGGGGGCAGAGAGACAGAGGGAGACACAGAATTAATGGTTTTATTAATTTTTCTCTATTGATTTGCTGTTATCAACTTCATTTATTTCTTCTCTAATTTTCATTATTTCTTTGCTTGTTTCAGATTTGCTTTGGTCCTTTTTCTCTAATTTCCTGAGGTAGAAGCTTAGTTATTGATTTTATCTTTCTTTTTATAATGTATGCATTTAGTATTTTAAATTTATTCCTAAGTACCACTTTTGCTGTATCTCACAAATTTTGATGAGTTGTATTTCCATTTAATTTAGTTCAAAATATTTTTTCTCTTTGTACTTTTTTTTTTTTAGTTTATTGTCAAGTTGGTTTCCATATAACACCCAGTGCTCATCCCCACAAGTGCCCTCCTCCATGCCCATCTGCCCCTTCCCCCCACATCCATCAGTCCTCAGTTTGTTTCTCAGCATTCAAGAGTTTCTCATGGTTTGCCTCCCTCCCTCTCCCCCACTATTTCCCCCACTTCTTCTCCCCCATGGTCCTCCGTTAAGTTCCTCCTAATCCTCCTATAAGTGCAAATAAGTCAGGCAGAGGATAGTTCAAAATATTTTAAAATTTCTCCTGAGACTTCTTTGACTTCTGTGTTATCTTATCACATGTTGATTAGTCTCCAGCTATCCTTCTGTTATTTATTTCTAGTTTAATTTCACAGTGGTCTGAGAGCATATTTTGTATGATTTATACTTCTTCAGATTTGTTTTAAAGTGTGTTTTATGGCTTGATATGTGGTCTGTCTTTGTGAATGTTCCATGTAAGCTAGAAAAGAGGGCTTACTCTGCTGTTGTTGAAGGAAGTAGTTGATAAAATGTCAATTAGATACAGTTGATTGCTTGTGTTGATCAGTTTAACTGTATCCTTTCTGAGTTCTTGCTTGCTGAATCTGCCCACTACTGATAGAAGGGTGCTGAGTTCTAGAACTAAAATAGTGGATTTGTTTCTCTTTGTAGTTTTATTACTTTCTGCCTCACATATTTTGACACTTTGTTAGGTGCATACATGTTAAGGATTGTTATGGCCTCTTGGAGAATGACCAAGTTATCATTCTGTAGTGTCACTCCTTGTCTCTGATAATTTTCCTTGTTCTGGCGTCTGCTTTGCCTGAGATTAATATAGATACTCTAGCTTCCTTTTGATTAGTGTCAGCATGCTATATCTATTTCTTTCCCTATCTAAAAATTGTATCTTTGTTGTTATATTTAAAGTGGGGTTCTGGGAGACAAATTATATTAGAGTCTTTTAAAAAGTCTACTCTGACATATGAATGTATTTATAGACTATTCACATTTAAGGTGATAATAATGTAGTGGGGTTAATGTCTACTGTATTTGTAACTGTTTTCTACTGTTCTTTGTTTCTTTATCTTCCTCCATTTTTCTGCCTTCCTTGATTTTAATTGATTATTTTGTGGTTGGTCATTTATTGAAGTCATTTCTGTCCTTTTAATTAAAAAATTATAAAAATCATTTTCTGTCCTCTTTATTAAAAAAATTAATTTTTAGTGGTTACGTTAGTGTTTGCAGTGTACATTTATAATAAACGTAAGTCTACATTCAAATAACATTATGCTGTTTCATGGGTACTCCCCATTTTGCCTCACATATTTATTTTATTAAGCAAAAGTCCCAATTTTTCCCTCCTATGCCTTATGACATTGCTGTCTTTCATTTCATTTATTCATATGCTATAATCACCCAGGACATTGTTGACATTATTACTTTGAAAAATTATTAGATCAATTACGAATAGGAAAAACAAAAGATTCTATTTGACCTTCATTTATTTTTTCTGTGATATTCTTAGTTTCTGACCTTTTCCTTTTCTCTGAAGAACTACATTAAAATTTCCTGCAAGCAGGTCTGCTAGGGGCAGAGTCCCCCAGTTTCTGTTTGTTTGAGAAAGTTTTTATTTCTCCTTCACATTGGAAGGATAATTTCACTGTATACAGAATTCTAAATTGCTTTTTTTTTCTTTCATCATTTAAAGTACCCACAAAGTGCTCTATGGTCCTGTTTGTGTGGTTCTTACAAAAAAATCTCAGGTAAATCTTGTCTTTGTTTCTCTGTAGATATATTTTCCCCCCTTCTCACTTCTCAAGATTTTCTTTTTGTCTTTGGTTTTCTTCAGTTTGAATATAATGTGCTTTGGTGTTTTCTGAGCATCTTGGTTCTGTGGTCTCATGTCTGTTATTAATTTGGGGAAGTTCTTGATTAATTTTACTTCAGATATTTCTGTTCCTTCCTTCCCCACTTTCTTCCCTCCCTCTCTTTTTCCCTTCCTCCCTCCCTTTATGCTCCTTCTGGTATTCCCATTACACATATGTTACACTGTTTAAAATTGTCCAGTAGTTCTTATATATTTTTCTGTCCTCCACTCCCCCTTCTTTTTTCTCTTTCTTTTTAGTTTGTGAAGTTTCTGTTGACATGTCTTCAGGCTCAATGATTCTTTCTGCAGCCATGTCCAATCTACTAATGAGTTCATCAAAAGCATTCTTCATTTATGTTACAGTGTTTTCCTTTGATCATTTCCTTTTTATTTATTTCTTTTTACAGTTTCCATCTGTTTGTGTACATGACCCATATGTTCCTAACATATTATTTACTTTTTTGTTTTTGCTAGAGCTCTTAGTTATTTTAAATCCCTACCTGATATGTGTGTCATATTGGAATCTAGTTCTGATACTGCTTTGTCTCCTTAGATGGTAAGGTTTTTCTTTTGATTGTTTAGAATGTTTTGTAATTTTTCTTGAAAGTCAGACATAGTATTTGAGTAATAGGAACTGATGTCCTTAGGCTTTTAGAGTGAGGTTTTCTGTCAATCTGGCTGGAAGCTGGGTTCTGTCTAATGTTTCCTATAACGGTGGGTGTCAGAGGTCACAGTTTCCTCTACTTTCTTTCTTTTTTATTCTTTCTTTCTTTTTAAAAAAAATCTTTCCATAGCTCTGTTGTCTTTAGGTCTTCCTAAGAACTCCTCCTTACATGGAGTTTGTGACTTGCAACTTGCAACTTTTTCAATTATAATCCACCGCTAACGTATGCTAACATGGTGAAGCCTAGTTGATATGGTAGGGTTTTAAGGAGGAAAGTATTGTGTAATTTTAGGATTAGATCTTGTATTTTTTGTGGGCCTGAGTCCTTGCGATTGATTTTGTGAATTGTTTATTAGTATCTTTTCTTATCTCTTTACATAAGAGAGATGGCTAGAGGAAGCTAGAGTTGCCAATTGCACTTCTTTCAGGTCAGATAAAGCTCTAGTCAAGCACTCTTCCTTGGAGTGCAGGCCTTTATTATAGGGAGAATGCTTTAGGGACAATGCACAATGGTTATGTTGTTCTTCCCTCCCCCATTTAAAACACAAGGGCAATTAAAAAAATTTTTTTTTTCTCGTGGGAACCTGGTGGAGTTCTTGGAGCTAAAATTCATAAAAGTATTGGGACTCTTCCAAGTCTGGACCCTCAGGGTTTTTTTTTTCCACTCCCCCCCTTTTTATTTTGGAACAGAATTTCATTCCATTCTGTGATTATACATCATCCAGTGAGGGACATTTGGACTGTTTTAGGGGTGGAATTATTATGAAAAGCATTGCTATGAACAATGGTGAACAAGTCTTTATGTGCATGTAACTTTTCATTTCACTTAATAAATTTCTCTTAGTAAATATCTAAGAGTGAATATGCTGCTTATGTGGTAAGTACATGTTTAATGTAAAAAAAAACTGCCACACTTTACTTATAAGCATTTGTATCATTTTACATTCTCCCACTATACGTGAGAATACATAATTTGCCCAAATCATTGCCAACACTTGTAATTTTTCCAAATCATTGTCAACACTTCCAATTTTTAGCCTCTGTAATTTTGGGATTTCTAGTTGGGGGAGTTTAGTGGTACCTTACTGCAATTTTATTTTGCATTTTCCTGTTACCTAATCATGTTGGGATATTTTCAAGTGCTTGTTGTCAATTTCTTTACCTCCTTTGTACAAATGTCAGTCCTTTGCCCATTTTTTAAAGAATTGATATAATTGGCATGGAACATATTAATTTCAGGCAAACAACATAATGATTTGATATTTGTATATATAGAGAAATTGGCACAACAAGACTAAATAACACCCATCATCATACAATTATAATTTTTTTCTTGTGGGAAGAACTTTCAAGACATATGCTCTGAGCAACTTTCAAATATACAGTACAGTAATATTGACTCTAGTCACCTGCTGTATGTGACATCTCCAGGGCTTGTTTATTTTATAATTGGAAGTCTGTACCTTTTTACCTCCTTCACCTCAGGGGTTTTTCACTTTCAAGGCAGTCTATGCTCAGCCTACAGTGCTTTGTAAAACTTACTGCTTAATTCTTCCTACTCCCCACTGGCTCTGATACCTTCTGTTGGAGGTAAGCTGATATCAGCAGTACTTCTCTGTGTCTGCTTACCTCTCTGGATTTGGGGTGGCAATTTGCTCTGTCACCTCAGTTCTCTGGTGGATCTAAGAAAACTCATTGATTTTTACTTTCATTGTTTTTCTTGTGAAGATGAGAGTGATGACTTCCTAGCTCTTTGCTTGTCAAAGCTAAACCAGTATTCACAGTGATCTTTTAAAGAGATTAAAAAATCCTTCATATTTTTACCATTTTTGGTATTCTTACCATTTCTGGTATTTTTGATATTTTTGGTATTTTCTACTTTGTGTGTGTGTGTGTGTAACTTCAAATTTCCACATCTGTCCTACTTTTTCTTCTTGAAGAACTTCTCTTAACACCTTTTAGTGCAAACATGCTGACACTGAATTCTGTCAGTTTTTTCTAGGTACCTCCCAGATTTCTACAATATCTTTGTTTGTCAGCATTTGGACTATGATGTTTGTAATCCATACATCCCCCCTGCCCCCCAATTCAGGTTCTGAACATTTCTTTGATTTGTGATTTCTTGTCATCTATTAATCACAGAAATTTCTAAGTATTCTCTCTTTTGGTGACTCCATTTATACAGAAATTAGGACATTCAATAATGACCCACAACTTTTGAGTGATCTTCCGATTTTCACTCATCTGCTTGTTTCATTTTGGATCATTTCTATTTAACTGTTTTCAAGCTTAACAGTTTTTCTCTTCAGCTGTGTTCAGTCTTGTAGTAGATCCACCTAGGAAATCCTTTATCTCTGATATCATTTTCTATTTCTAGCATTTCCATTTGATTATTTAAAGTACTTTGTCACTCTAGTTAAATTCTCTAACTGTTCATATATGTTGTCCACCTTGTCCCCTCAACCCTTTAACATTGTGCAGTGACATGCTCCTCATTTTAGTTTGAGACCTCATTAGAATCACCTATACCATCATATTTCTACCAAAATTCTGTTTGTGGTTACTTATGTATCCTCTAAGAAAATGGAAATTTTGTAGCACTCTTCTTTTCTTCCTGAGCTCTCACTAGAATTGCCTTTAAATGTCCTTTCATGGCAGTCTGGGTTTTGTCTAGCATGCACCTTGAACCTCTTCTGGGCTCTATTCTTACCTAGTTCCAAAGTGCTCCTGCATCAAGTATTCGTTACAGCAGCATCCCCCCTTCTCAGTACCAATTTTTGTGAGAGTAACTTCAGGCTGCTGCAACAAAATACCATAAACTGAGTAGCTTAAACAACAAACATTTCTTTCTCACGGTTTTGGGCACTAAAAGTCCAAGCTCCGGGTGCCAGAATGGTTGGGTTTTGATGAGGACTTTCTTCCAGGTTGCAGACTGCCGTCTTCCTGTTGTGTCCTCACTGGTGGAAAGAGAGCTCTCTGCTTCCTATAAGGTCCCTAATCCGATTCATGAGGTCTCCACTTTCATGACCTAATTACCTCTCAAAGACTCCACCTCCAAATACCATCCCCTTGGGATTAGGGTTTCAATATATGAACTTTGGAAGGACACAAACATTCAGTTCTTTGCAGGAGAAAACCAAGTGCAAGCTTTCCAGAGTCCACACTTAGTGAGGTCACACAGAATGTATTTAATTCCCCCAGCAACAAATTGTGATACCTTGTGTGAAGTGTTGTCTACCCAGGATGCTCACCTGAGGCTAGGAATTGAGGGTTTTCTGGGGGGTCAGTCATGAAGGCACACAGTATTTGTGTGACTGATGGTGGTCACTGAGATTCCAGATGTCCAGAAAGCAAGCAGATGTTCAGCGTACACCACATAATCATTTATACCACATAGTTACAGCACATATAGCAGGCACAGTGAGTCACTCTTATCGTTTAGGGAAAATTTTGCCTGGCAAGTTCCCAGATGAAAACCACGAGCCAGCCTTGCAGGTAGGTTTTTCTAAGTGTAGCAGCCTAAGGCCTGCTATATCAACTCTTGTCTGCACACGTATGTAATGCATATATGTTTGTGCCTGACATAATCTCAGTTATGGAAAGGCTTAGCTGTACCCTATAAATAAATAGTTCCTTGAGATACACAAGCCAAGGTCTATTGATTAAAGGTACAGGAATTATATACTTTGGAATAGCCAGGCACACTCATGTAATTACTGGTATATTTCCCAAAGAGCAAGAGAAAGGGAAGAGGGAAGATTAAAAGGAGGAACAGACAGATGGACCTGATGTTCAGGAGGGTTGAGGGAAGATGCCAAAGCAAGTTATGTCGTGAGTGAAACAAATAATAGAAGACTGTTTATCTTGATACCTAAATAGCAGAAGCATCTAGGTAAAGAAGTCATTTTCAAATGTATTTAGTAAGTCGTTATTTTTACTAATGCCATTCTAATAATTGAAAAAGTATTTGCTCAGAGTGTGGCTCATGGTAACTATGTCAGTCCCTGAGTTGCAAGTGACTGAGCAAGTGAATTCCAGTGCTTTATAATACAAACAAGATGGTAAAAGGACCTGTGAAGGGGTAACAGTTCTCTCATTTCTATAATCGGTGGCTAACAGCTCTTTAATGTTTAAACTTCCATTAATAGCTTGATTTTTTAAGTAATTTTTACACAATGACCTCTGCGTTTTATTTTACACTTACTGAAGTAGATTATTTATCTTTTTATGGCTTTAAAAAATCAGTTTTGTTGAAGTATAATTATGCACACCTATCTTAATCTTGGGAATAAAGACAGCTTTGTTTTTTCCTTCTGTATTTGAATACATTTGTTTCTTTTTCCTGCCTCCTTGTGCTGGCCAGAACTGCCAATAGCCTTTGAGATTGTGCTTCAGCACCTCGTCCCTCCCTGCTTCTTACCCCCCAACCCTCACACACACATATTGCAGAAAGTAACTAATAAGCCAAAAGTGAGATTTCCTAATGGCAACTTCACTTTCTACGTGAATATTGGTGATCTGTTTAATTGGAAAAAGCAATAACACTATTCTTTTAAAAAAATACACTAAACTAAAAGCAGTTCTTAAGTGGCATAAAACATGTTAAATAATGATAGTTCCAGAAGCTTGCCCTGAGAATTTGGTCACCAGATATATAGATTTCACAGGAAAGAACTCTTATTCCTCAGGTGACTTCAGGTCGGGTAGTAGTTACTCAGTACGGGCATTTGGATTTCTTTCATTTTCTTCCTTCCAGGCCAACACAGGTCTCAGAGTAGAATTTTCAAAAGAATTGGAAGTACTCAGCCCTAGAGGTTAGAATTGCTAGGACAAGGTGCTGAGCATGTCATTTCAAACTATATTTTGGCATCTTGCTTCCAACATAAAGTCCAATATGCAGAATGGTCTTCACTGGCATCTGCTTTGGTTTTGAGAGTATTTGAGACAGACTGACAATCGCACCTTAACTAAGCATTGAGAATACGTACAATATTCATTGGTTCTTCTCTATCGCTCTAACTCCTGAAGAAAAATGTCCTGCATTAGTTTCTTGGGGGAACCAAATTCTTGTGTTTTCTTCCTCTTATGGTCACATGGGACCACTTTATGCCATATTGGAGCTTTATTTGTCTATCCTCAGTGCTGTATCCCAAAGCAGGTAACAGATTTTTAATATTTTCCCCCTTCTCAGGGTTAATTCCTTGATTTTCTACCTTATAGCACTCTTCTTTAGGAGTTGGGAGGAAAACTTTTAATTTAGGGATCTGACCTCTGTGACTTCCCAGGGTTCTTGACATGGTTATGCAGATTGCCCAGTGATGCATACAGATTTTTCATGGAATTAAATAATTAGTTAACCCATCAAACATTTAGAATGTGCTAAAATGTCTAGAATGTGCTGGTCACTGAAGATACAAAAATGAAAAAGTTAAAACTCCTGCCTTCAAGGTGTTTATGGTTCAACTTGGGGAGATGAGTGTAGAAATCATTATAAAAAACAGAAATTATAGGGGAAGCCCTGATGGCATATTACTTAATCAAGCATTGGAAGAGGTAGATAATATGGTAAAAGCTTTCACTATATTCCCTTAAAAGTTTTCTTTTGCATTATAATAAATGAAGATTCTGTTTTTTATTATATAATTTACTTTTATATGCTTTATAGACCATCTAGGCTTTAATGACACACATGCTGAATTTTATAGTCTCATGCTATTGCTGATTTACTATAGCAGCTGCAACTCACAAACTGAATTAAATGTTAATCAGCTTAATGAAGATATTCTTTTGTCTATTTGTCCTAAGACATACTAGACCAAGTGTAAGAGAAGAGAAATTCTTCCAGTTTGATTTTTATATTTCTATAGGGCTGTCTCAAACTCACTGCACCAATAAACACTAGAAGTGGGTATGTGTTTCTGATCGGAGTTTTTTGCTCTGGGAGCAGTACTCACTTACATGAAAGATTTAAAACAGGTGACTGTTGGTATGGATTAATATGGATTTCAGTCTATTCACCTGTGCATTAGAGAGATCCTAAGTACGTGGGGAGTGTATTCATAAAAAGACTGTGAGCTGTTGGAGTGCAGGACCATTCAGATGTTTGATCTGATGGAATGCAGCATATAGCATATTTAAACCCTGACATTTATTCATTTATTTTAAAAAATTTTAATGTTTTATTTATTTCTAGGCGAGAGAGAGAAAGACAGCATGAGCAGGGAAGGGTCAGAGAGAGAGGAAGACACAGACTCTGAAACAGGCTCCAGGCTCTGAACTGGCGTCAGCACAGAGCCTGACGCGGGGCTCGAACCCATGAACCGTGAGATCATGACCGAAGTGAAAGTTGGACGCTTAACCGACTAAGCCACCCAGGCGCCCCTAAACCCTGACATTTAATTAAGAGTATCTCCAATTACCAAGGAGCATCTTGAAATTGTCTGAGAATTTCTAAAGAAAATTCATTTTATTTGTCTTTAGTTAAGATTGTATCATTTTAAACATTTTCAGTCATGTATTTCGGAGGCAGAAGCTTGGGCATTATTCTCAGTGGTTCTTAGTTACCAGTGAGGTCATTAACTTCTCAAGTCTGCTTCCAAGGAAGGCTCACCACTCAAGTCCATTACTGCAGTACCAGTCATGAGGCCACTGCTGTTCTTTTAAAAAGAAGAGATTTTTTTCCCTTCATCAAAATAGCATTAAAAAAAATTAAAAGTGTGATGCATTCAAATTTGAAATGACTATGTTAGAGATTTTATTCAATGTATTGATTGAGGAAGGAACCAGGAAGATGATGAAAGTAGTTCAGAGAAGATTTGATGATATTTTTATAGGCATTTGGAATGAATATTAGAATAAGAACTCTAGGTTAGATTAGAAAGCTTAGTTTAATGTCTGACAGGGCAATAGATGATAATCTCTGATGTTGTCTCTGATGTTGTAGAAAAATCTATAGGTTAACATGTAATTATACTAAGTCTAGGATTTAAACAATGGGTTGTAGTTACAATTCTCTACATAATTGAATGATCCTTGGAAGGACCTATTAAATATTAACCTCATAATATTAAAAGGACATGTCGCCTACCTTTTTGCCTTATATACATGTTTTAAATAATCTTTCTTAACATTCTGTATCTCAGAATTCTAAAATATGTATGCTTCGGGGGTGCCTGGGTGTCTCAGTTGGTTAAACGTCCAGCTTTGGCTCAGGTCATGATCTCGCAGTTTGTGAGTTCGAGCCCCGCACTGGGCTCTGTGCTTACAGCTCAGAACCTGAAGCCTGCTTAGGTTTTTGTGTCTCCCTCTCTTTATGCCCCTCCCCCCTCCTCTCTCTCAGAAATAAACATTAAAAAAAAGAAATATGTGTGTTTCAAAACATTAACTTTTAGATTCAGGTTACAGTAATCCCATATCATTTGCAGGTAGCTAATGGAGAAGTTGCCAAACAAAATGTACTCTAGGTTTTAACCAGAGGGAGTAATTAAACATGATTTTACAGTTCTTTCTTTTATAGGCAAAGATTAGAAAAGAAAACATGCTTATTCTATCTGAGGACTTTTTATATTGAACATGAACTACTTGAAGACAGGTAGTTAATTCTTATCCATTCAATATTGAATCTCCAACACCTACTTTAGCATAAATGTGGCATTCAAAGAATTAAGTCATTGAGTGACGTTGACTGAATAAATATCAGTAATAATCTAATAGAAACTCCTTTGCCTTGTGTGTTTGACCAGGTGAACAACAATTGTGTGCTGGCCCCAGGATACTAATCAGAACTTCTGCCTGACTCTCAAGGCACAAGGCTCAGTACCTGCAGAAGCCTTTTACCCATCTGATCCGGGCATGGGGACAACATGTCTTCACCCAGGAAGGCCACAGCACAGTCTGGTAGGTTCTCATGCCTTGCACTCTTTGGGGGATGTCTAGCAGAAGAGGCCAGAGCGGTGCTTCTCAGACTATAAATACATGTGGGAACCACTGTGGGTTCGTTAACCTGCAGATTCTGACTCACCAGGTCTGTCCTGGTGAACCTGGACAGTCTCCTCCTGAACCAGAAGTCCAAGACTCTACTTTTCTTTTTTTTTAAATATAATTTATTGTCAAAAAATATGGAATGCTTCATGAGTTTGCGTGTCATCCTTACCCAGCAGCCATGCTGATCTTCTCCGTATCGTTCCAATTTTAGTATATGTGCTGCCGAAGCGAGCACAAGGCTCTGCATTTCTAACAAGCTGTCACACTCAGAGTCGCAAGGAATAGATTCTTGTTGTTTTATTTTACTCTTTCCACAGAACATTTTCTAATTCTGTAAATAATATGTTACATATACACCGTATGTAATGTATAATCATATATAATAGTAAATATATAGATTGATCGCAGAGAATTTGGGAAGTACAAACAAGCACAGAAACACAGGGAAGGCTTTTGGCACATAAGACTAACACAGTGGTTAAATGAGATGCCTCTGTCTCAGGTGCTCCATATCGTCATTGTCTTGTCTCAAACATTTAGCAGCCTGCCGTCATTTTTCACCATTTCTTTCGTCACTCTTTCCATGTTCGGCTCTGCTGCTCGTCCCTTTCCTAGACTGTCCTCCTTGTCACCAGTGCTACTCCCTTGCCTACATCGGGCTGTCCCTGCTGGGCTGCTTCTCTGCTGTTGCACCTCTGACTCCAGAAGTCCTTCTGGTCTTGTCTACGTTCTGAAAGATGTGGAGGCAGCTTTCCTTCTCATTGTGATATTACTTATCCAAGTGATATGTTGTTTCCAGTTTCTTTTCTTCCATCATGGATATTACTGTTGATGACATGTTAGTATTTACAGGTTTTATTCTTTGGTTGAATTCCTTCCTTAGGATAAAGTCCCAGGATTGGGCTCCTTGAGCTAATGGGTCTGAATTTTTTATTGCTTTTTGTTGAGAGAGACAGTGCAAGTGGAGAGGGACAGAGGGAGAGGGTGAGAGAGAATCCCTAGCAGGCTGTGTACTGATAGTGCAGAGCCCGACGTGGGGCTCGAACTCATGAAGCCGTGAGATCATGACAGTGAGTTGAAATCAAGAGTCAGACGCTCAACCGATTGAGCCACCCAGGCATCCCAAGAATTTTGTACTGCTTTTATTATCTATTGCCAAATTATTTTCTGGAAAAGGTTGATCATATTACAGGATTATACCAGTTCTACTGTAAAATCACCATATTTGATGTTATCACAGCAGGAAGAAAGGTAATTTAGTTGTTATGAAATGATATCTTGAGTTTCCTTTTCTCTTCCATTTCTAGGATTACTGTCGAGGATTATTTATTTCATTTTGTGTACCTTGATTGTTTAAAAATCTGTGTGCTTTTTCCTTTTTGAGATAACTGTGCACTAACAGTTCTATCAATTATCTTCTGACTTTCTACTAAATAATCTGATCAGATTATAAATTATACTGAGGTCTTTTAAAATATAATTTTGAATCAGTTTCTTTCCTATTTTATGTCCTGAACACCCCGTTTCTTTATTTTAGGTTTTGTGACAAGGACAAAAACAGCACACAAAAAGATGGTTGAGGCGCCCGTTTACCTAAGACCTTTACAATTACTATGCACGTGACCAAACTGCGTGGGTTTTCTTACAAGAATTTACAGTGAAAGTAGCAATTGATATATTTTATCAGCAGAACTTTTTAGATTCTAAATATATATGGTAACTTATAGCTTTGTTCTTTATTGCCACCTAGTGAATGCTCTCTTTTCTCAAGGAAAGAGTATGCTTTGCAAAATTGAAAAGTTAAACATAAAGATGGATTTAAAGTCCACAGTAATGGACATCCAGGTGACTCAGTGAGTTAAGCATCCAACTATTGGTTTTGGCTCAGGTCATGATCTCTTGGTATGTGAGTTTGAGCCCTGTGTGGAGCCTGCTTGGGGTTCTCTCTCTCTCTCCCTCTCCTGCTCTCTCTCACTCAAAATAAAAAAGTAAACTTTAAAAAGTTAAAAAAAAAAATCGGGACACCTGGGTGGCTTAGTCGGTTAAGCGTCTGACTTTCGCTTAGGTCACGATCTCGCGGTTCGTGGGTTCGAGCCCCGCATCGGGCTCTGTGCTGACTGCCAGCTCAGAGCCTGGAGCCTGTTTCAGTCTGTGACTCCTTCTCTCTCTGACCCTCCCCTACTCACGCTGTCTCTCTCTCTCCTAGAAATAAAATAAAAACATTAAAAAAAAAAGTTAAAAAAAAAATAAGAGAGAGCAAGAACCAAGTTACTTTATTTTTTAAAATTTTATTTGTTTAAATTTTAGTTAGTTAATATAAAGTATAATATCGGTTTCAGAAGTAGAATTCAGTGATTCATCACTTACATCGCAAGTGTCCTCCTTAATACCCATCACGCATCTAGCTTATCTTCCACCCACTTCCCTCCATTAACTCTCAGTTTATTCTCTATCATTAAGAGTCTCTTGTGGTGGCTTGTTTTCCTCTCTTCTCTTCCCCCCTCTTCCCATATATATGTCCATCTGTTTCGTTTCTTAAATTCCACATATGAGTGAAATCATATATTTGACTTTCTCTGATTAACTAATTTTGCTTAGCGTAATATATTCTAGCTCCATCCATGTCCTTACAAATGGCAAGATTTCATTCTTTCTGGTGGCTGAGTAATGTTCCATTGTTTGTATATACCACATCTTCTTTATCCATTCATCAGTCAATGGACACTTGGACCCTCTCCATAGTTTGGCTATTGTTGATAATGCTTCTGTGAACATTGGGAAGCATGTACCCCTTTGAATATGTATTTTGTATTGTTTGGGTAAATACCTAATAGCACAATTGTTGGATCGTAGGGTCGTCCTATTTTTAGTCTTTTGAGGAACCTCCATACAGTTTTCCAGAGTGGCTGCACCAGTTTGCATTCCCACCAGCAGTGCAAGAGTGTTCCCCTTTCTCTGCCTCCTTGCCAATACCTGTTGTTTCTTGTGTTATTAATTTTAGCCATTCTGATGGGTGTGAGGTGGTGTCTCATTGTGGTTTTGATTTGTATTTCCCTTATAATGAGTGATGTTGAACATCTTTTCATGTGTCTATTAGCCATCTGGATGTCATTTTTAGAAGAGTGTCTATTCATGTCTTCATTTCTTAACTGGGTGTATTTTTTCGATGTTGAGTTTAATGAGTTCTTTTTAGAGTTTGGATATTAACCCTTTTTTAGATATGTTATCTGCAAATATCTTCTCCTTTTCCATAGGCTGCCTTTTAATTTTATTGACTGTTTCCTTCACTGTGCAGAAGCTTTTTACCTTGATGAAGTCCCAGTAGTTCATTTTTGCTTTTGTTCCTTTTGCCTCTGGAGACATGTCTAGTAGAAAGTTGCTATGGCAAAGTCAAAGAGGTTGCTGGCTGTGTTATCCTCTCATATTTTGATGGTTTCCTGTCTCATGGCTAGGTCTTTAACACAGTTTGAATTTATTTTTGTATATGGTGTAAATAAGTGATCTGTTTTCATTTTTCTGCATATTGCCGTCCAGTTTTCCCAACATCATTTGTTGAAGAGACAGTCTTTTTTCCATTGGATGTTCTTTCCTGTTTTGTTGAAAATTAGTTGCCCATAGGTTTGTGGGTCCATTCTGGGTTGCCCATAGGTTTCTGGGTTCTCTATTCTGTTGCATTGATCTATGTGTCTGTTTTTATGCCAGTACCATACTCTCCTGATGACTACAGCTTTGTAATACAGCTTAAAGTGTGGAATCGTGATGCCTCTAGCTTTGCTTTTCTCTTTCAGGATTGCCTTGGCTATTAGGGGTCTTTTGTGGTTTCATACAAATTTTAGGATTATTTGATCTAGCTCTGTGAAGAATACTAGTGGTATTTTGATAGGGATTGCATTAAACATGTAGATTGCTTTGGATATTATAGATGTATTTTTTTTTTTTTTTACAGGAAGCAGGATTTATTGGTGGGCACGAATGGGGAGGGCACTGCTGATGCTCTCATGAGTGCAGAGCCCACCATTTGTCCAAGGGGCCATGATTAGGGATGTATTTGACCCCACAGCCATCTGGAATGAGCCGCTTTTCAGCCACCATGTCTTTTCAGCCACCTCGTCGGCATTGAACTTGACCCTACGCAGGGCCTCAATCACATGCTCCTTGTTCTGCAATTTGGTACAGATGAACATGATGACCTGGCCAATGTGGACCCTGGCCACTGTGCCCTGGGGCTTTCCAAAGGCACCCCGCATGCCTGTCTGGAGCCTAGACTGGAGAAAGCATGAGGCCAAACCTCAATGTCCACCAGGAAAAGCTGTCTCCAAGGTCCCTTAGGGCAACCCGTACAATCAACAGGCTGCATACACTACCAAGGAGGCTGCTGTGCACAGCCATTGCACACTGGGCCCCATGGGGAAAAGGCACAGTTGGCTTAGTTGGCTGCAGGGATATTATAGATGTTTTAACATTGTTCGTTCTTCCAATCCGTGAGCATGGAATGCTTTTCCATTTCTGTGTGTCCTCTTCAATTCTTTCATAAGTGTTCTATAGTTTTCAAAGTACAGATCTTTTACCTCGTTAGTTAGGTTTATTCCTAAGTATCTTATTGTATCTGGTGCAGTTGTAAATGGGGCTGATTTCTTGATTTCTTTTTCTGCTGCTTGGTATAGAAATACAACAGATTTCTGCATGTTGATTTTATATCCTACGACTTTGCTGAATTCATGTATCAGTTCTAGCAATTTTTCTTGTGGATTCTTTCAGGTTTTCTACATAGAATATCATGTTATCTGCAAATACTGAAAATTTGACTTCTTCCTTGCTGATTTGTATGCCCTTTATTACTTTTTGTTGTCTGACTACTGAGGCTAAGACTTCCAGTGCTATGTTAAATAGTAATGGTAAGAGTGGGATCCTTGTCTTGTTACTGACCGTAGAGGGAAGGCTTTCAATTTTTCCCCACTGAGGATGATATTAGTTGTTGGTCTTTTGTATATGGCCTTTATGATGTTGAGGTATGTTCCATCTATCCTACTTTGTTGAAGGTTTTTATAAAGAATGGATGCTATATTTTGTCAAATATTTTTTCTGCATCTATTGACAGGATCATATAGTTCTTGTCCTTTCTTTTGTCAATGTAGTGTATCACATTGATTGATTTGTGAATATTGAACCAGCCCTGCAGCCCAGGAATAAATCCCACTTGATCATGGAAAATAATTCTTTTAATGTACTATTGAAATCAAGTTGCTAGTATCTTGCTGAGAATTTTTACATCCAGGTTCATCAGGGACACTGGCCTTTAATTTCTCCTTTTTAGTGGGGTCTTTGTCTGTTTTTGGAATCAACGTAATGCTGGCCTCATAGGATGAGTTTGGAAACTTTTGTTCCATTTCTTTCTTTCTTTCTTTTGGAAACAGTTTGAAAAGATAAGTATTAACTCTTCCTTAAATGTCTGGTAGAATTCTTCTGGGAAACCATCTGGCCCAGGACTCTTGTTTGTTGGGAGATTATTTTTTAAGTTTATTTGTTTTGAGAAAGAGAGTGTGAGTAGGGCAGAGAAAGAGGGAGAGAGAGAATCTCAAAAGAATCCCAAGTAAGGTCTGCTCTGTCAGCACAGAGCCCAGCATGGGGCCTGAACCAATGAACCATGAAATCATGAACTGAGCTGAAACCAAGAGTGGAACACTTAACCCAACTCAACCACCCATATGCCCCTTGTTGGGAGATTTTTAATTACTAATTCAATTTCTTTGATGGTTATGGATCTGTTCAAATTTTCCACTTTTCCTTTTTCAGTTTTGGAAAAACTTATTATTATTATTTGTATTTCTGTGGTGTTGGTTGTGATAAAAAATGTGATTTCATCTATTTGAGTCCTTTCTCTTTTCTTTCTGACGAGTCTGGCTAGCTTATCAGTTTTGTTTATTCTTTCAAAGAACCAGCTCTTAGTTTTGTTGATCTGCTCTACCGCTTTTTTTTTGTTTCTATATTGTTTATTTCTTCTCTAATCTTTATTATATCTCTTTTTCTGCTGGCTTTCAGCTTTATTTGGTTTTATTTCTAGCTTGTTTGGGTGTAAGGTAGTACTTTCTTACTTGTTGAGATAAGTCTGGATTGCAATATACTTTCTTCTTAGGACCGCCTTTGCTGCATCTCAAAGGGTTTGGACTGTTGTGTTTCATTTTCATTGGTTTCCATGTGTTTTTTTTTAATTTCTTCTTTAATTTTCTGGTTAATCTTCATTTTTTAATAGGGCGTTCTTAACTTCCATGTATTTGAGGGCTTTCCAGATTTTATCCTGTGATTGACTTCAAGTTTCATAGTGCTGTTATCTGAAAATATGCATGGTATGCTCTCAATCTTTTTATACCTGTTGAAGACTGATTTGTGACTATGTATGTGATCTATTCTGGAGAATAGACTTGGAAGATGGAAAGCAGATGGGCGATGCCTTTAGCAGAGCAGAGGAAAAGAAACCCAACTGCCAGAAAGGAATGGGGTCGGAGAAGCTGCCAATAAGAAATAGCCACATTTTTGCATTAGAACTAAGAAGTATTCAAGAATTGAAGGTACTGAGTGAAACAGGAAAATTATTGAAAGTCTGTAGTACTAGATTTTCTAGACACAAGATAGCTATTCTTTTCTTACCTTGACTAAGGACAGGAAGGCTTGCTCTGTAGAGGTGGAGGTGGAGGAGTTGTTTGGTTTGGAGGTTGGTTGGACCGTGAGGGGAGTGGGGTGTTAGACTGAAAATGGAGAAGTAGTAGAAAGTTTGTGTCTAGCACAAGGTTAAGACTCTCCCTCCTTCCTTCCCATCAACTGTCCTTTTTTCCTCCACTCAACTCTCAACAATGCTTCTCAACAATGCTAGCAGCCAGTTTTACACACCCTAGGAAATCAGAGGATTTATCTCTGGGGAAATTGGCTTTTCTGCAAAAAGGTCTACAGACTTTGGGAAGTTCTCAATTAAAGGACAATGTATGTGTGTCTCCCTCTCTCTTTGAATTTTCATATAACAAGGACTACTTACTACTAGTCAAAGACACACACACACACACAAACACACACACACACACACACACAGCTCCTAATCACCTTCTTAGTATCTTAGTGTTATGCATGAACGAATGGCCAAAGGTCACCAGATAGGTATCTAAGGAAAGCTGTCAAGTAAAATAAACAAGTGGGAAAAGAATGAATTCAGAGACAATGCACGTAGAAAACAAATAAGTAATTACTGTAATTAATATGCCCAGAGAGCTAAGAAGCAATACTGCACCAAGAAACATGAACAGGATCCTCAAAACAAAGACCAATCGATAAACAAAAAGAATTGTTAGAAATTTAGCAACTGTTAACAGAAATAAATACCAGAGGTGAATATAAAGTTGGATATATCTTTCAGAAAATAGGATAAAGAGATAGAAAAGATAAGATTAGAGATGAATCCGAGAGCCTGCATGTAATTAGTAGGAATTCAGAAAAAAAATATTTAAGGAGCTACTTACTAAAGAAAAATTCCCAGACTGAAGGACATGAGTTTCTAGATATGAGAGTGAATTCCAGTTCTAGCAAAACAAAAGGAAAAAGAGACACCACATAGAGGAACATTACTGTAAAATTTCCAAACACAGGGGAAAATCCTAAAAGCTTCCAGGCGAGGGTGGATAAAACAGGTCCCAGGTTGTGCATTAGAGTCAGAATAACATAATAGGGGGACGCTTGTGTAGTTCAGGTGGTTAAGCATCCGACTCTTGACTTTGGCTCAGGTCATAATCTCACAGTTTGGTTCATGGGATCGAGCCCCAAGTTGGGCTCCATGCTGATGGAGCCTGCTTGGGAGTCTCTCTTTCCCTCTGTCACTGCCTCTCTCTCTCTCTCTCCCTCAAAATAAATAAATAAACTTAAAAAAAAAAAGACAAGCATCATATTAGCTTATCAAATTATCTCACTGGAAGCTACAGTAAAGGATTTCTCAGACATGAAGTCAGTGTTATCACATTTATTTCCAGCGTAGGACAAGAAAGGAATTGGAGGGATTGGAATAAGGAAGTAGGATGTTAACCCTGGGAAGAGAACATAACAGTACATGTTATACCAGTGTGCAAATGTGCCGAGAGCTGTTACGAAAGGGCGCATTCTGTGGTGCTCCAGAGTGCCCGCGTGGAATCCGAGATTACAGAGGGAGACTCTGGCTGAACTTGTTAATGGCCTGTGGTTTTCAGTGATGAAATCATGACTGTCTGATACAAGCCTATGTAAGTTTGAATAGAATCACATAAGGGAATCTCTTGGGAGACTGCTAGACTATTAAATATAAAATCTAACTAGACAGTGAGATGCTATTGTAACAATAAATGCCATTATGTATATAAATTAGTAGAGAGGAAGTTGTCTGTTATAGGCACAAAAAGTAGGTCAGTAAATCTAGCAGATTTTTTAGTTTAAAAAAATTCTTTTAAAAAAAAAATTTTTTTTTAATGTTTTATTTATTTCTAGGAGAGAGAGAGAGACAGCGTGAGCAGGGGAGGGTCAGAGAAAAAGGGAGACACAGACTGAAACAGGATCCAGGCTCTGAGCTGGCAGTCAGCACAGAGCCCGACGCGGGGCTCGAACCCACGAACCGCGAGATTATGACCTAAGCGAAAGTCGGATGCTTAACCGACTAAGCCACCCAGGCGCCCCTAGTTTAAAAAAATTCTTAACAGAGCCCTGCATTCCTTTAAAGAAGGTAGGTTAGTAAGGTCCTGGAACAATTTTGTGAATAGACTTGACCTTCTCTCCGTGTTATATACCTCTACAGTACAATATACGGCACACAATACACATTTCAATGTGAAACTACTAGAAATGCGCTCTGTAAGGACCCATGGCAGATACACAATTTGAATATCTCTGTATGACATTGTAATGTGTATTAAAGTTATGCTTTTATCTTTGTAGACAAAAAAAGAAGGTAGGTTATTTAAAAAGTACAAAGTCTAGTAAACTTGAAGGTTTTTCATTTATTCAGATCAAATTTTGAAAACTTCAGATTTGACAGAATTCTCAAAAGCCTTGTAGACAAGGAGACACAATCCCTTTTTTTCTAAAGGTTAAAATCATATATGCTTGAAAAATCACTCTGCATTCAAGTGTCACTTCATTTAGCTACATGGTATTAGAGGCAAATCCTTACAAATATAGAATAAAAGCTGTCTCAAGTAATTTATTCCACTCATTAAATAATCAGGGAGTAGCGCTGGTTGAAAGACCATTTTGAGGAATAGGGTCTGTATTGTCTATTAGGCATTTCAAAATAAGTTTGCTGAATTAGAAATAAAACAGATTAATGTTCTGCAGGGCATTGAAACCACAACCTTTTCTGTCAGGCAGCTGTTAACAAAATATTATTAAATTCATAACTTCTTTTTTTAAAAATGTTTTATTTATTTCTGAGAGAGAGACAGTGTGAGCAGGGGAGGGTCAGAGAGAGAAGGAGACACGAAATCTGAAACAGCCTTCAGGCTCTGAGCTGTCTGTCAGCACAGAGCCTGACCCGGGGCTTGAACCCAAGAGTCGTGAGATCATGACCTGAACCGAAGTTGGATGCTTAACCGACTGAGCCACCAAGCACCCCCAAATTCATAACTTAACTTCTGATATAAACATTTGACCTGCAATTTTAGTTATTTAATTATTACTTATAATTTATTGTGCTGTACCTCACAAACTTCTGACTCAGTAGAGCTTTATCAAGTGTGAAAGCCTTTGAAAGTACAGTGGGATAGAAATCAGGGAAATTTAAGATAGTCTATTCTATTTCCATTTTGTGAATGTCTTAACTTATTAATTGTCCCATAACTGAAGGACATTTTGTTTTTTCCCCCAATTTTTATTGCCCCAAACAATACTACAGCAAACATCCTTGTTCTTTGATCAATATTTACATGCGTATTTATATTTCTTTATGAGAGATATATAGAGGAAGGATTTCTGATTAAATTTTATGTACATGTAAGGGGATTGATACTATTTCAATTTACTTTCCCTTTAATCTATTTCCCTAAACCCTCATTAATAGTGAATTTTATCCATTTTAATAATTTTTTCCAACTGATGAGTTAAAGTGATAACACTTTAATTTAATGTATTAATTTAATGTATTTAATTTAATTTATTTTAATGTACATTTTCCTGAATGCTGGCAAGGTTGTCGTCTTTTCTATTTATTAGGCTATTTCCATTTCATATGAATTTTCTGTTCTTTTTCTTTGCTTTTTAAAAAAAATTCATATGTTCTGTATTTTATAGCTAATAAGCTCATCTTTAATACATAAGAAAAGATCCTCTCCAAGCTTCTAGCTTATCTTTTTTCCTTGTATTTTTATTGAAATACAATAAAATACTATCCCAATATAGTTTTGTTTATATACATATGGTAAAGTACTCATATGTGTACAAGCTCAATGAATTTTCACAAAGAAACTGCACATTGTGTAATGAATGTTCAAACCAAGAAGCAAGATATTACCAGAATCCTAGTCTATCTTTTGAGTCCCTTTCTCAAAGGATAACTACTGCCCTTACTTCTAATACCATAGTTTAATTTCGCTTGCTTTTGAACTTTATGTAAATGGAATCACATTTTATGTACTTTTTTGAGTCTAACTTCATTTACTTAGTGTTTTATTTGTGAGGTTCAAGCATGTTACTGTATGTAGCTGTGACTTGTTCATTCTTATTGCTGAGTAATATTCTATTCCATGGATATACTACAGTTTATTCATTCTATTTCAGATAAACACAGTGTTAGTAGTCTTTGTTACAAATGGTATTGCTATGAATATCCCTGTAAATGTCTTTTGGTGAATATATATACTTGTTTATGTTGGGGATATATACATAGGAATGAAATTGCTGGTTCATAAAGTATGCATCTGTTAAGGTGTAATAGCTGGTGCCTACCAATTTTCCAAAGTGGTTAATCCGACAGCAGTGTTTGAAAGTTTCAGTTGCTCCATGTCCTCATCAAAACTTATTTGTATAATTTGTGTTTTTCATTTTGTCAACCTAGTGGCTGTCTGTGTAGTAACATTACATTTTGATTTTAATTTTAATTTTCCCTGTTGATTAGTGAAGTTAAGTACTTTTTCATGAATATTGGCCACATGGATATCCTCCCTTATCTATTCTTTTATCTGTGTTAGCTGTTCACTTTCCCATTTTTCTATTAAGTAGTCTGATTCTCTTCTTATTCATTTGTAGAAGTTCTTTTTTTTTTTAAGTTAATGTTATTTTCTGAGAGAGAGAGAGACACACACACAGTGTAAGTAGGGAAGGGTTAGACAGAGAGGGAGACACAGAGTCTGAAAGAAGCCCCAGGCTCTGAGCTAGCTGTCAGCACAGAGCCCAACATAGGGCTCGAACCCACGAACTGGGAGATCATGACCTGAGCCAGAGTCTGACACTTAACCGACTGAGCCATCCGGGTGCCCTGAAGTGTGTGTGTGTGTGTGTGTGTGTGTGTGTGTGTGTGTGTGCGCGCGTGCATGCTGGGGATGGACAGAGAGAGAGAGGGAGAAAGAGAGAATCCCAAGCAGCACAGAGCTTGATGCAGGGCTTGAACTCACAAACCATGAGATCATGACCCGGCCAAAATCAAGTGTTGGATGCTTAATTGACTGAGCCACCCATATGCCCCCATTGGTACAAGTTCTTTATGTATCATTTAAATGAGTTTATTATAGACTATATGTATTGCAAATATCTTTTCCCACTCCGTCATTTGCCATTTACTTTCTTTTTTTTAAGTCCTTTCTACATCTTATGTTAAGCTCAAACTTATAACCCCAAGATTAAGAGTTGTATGCTCTTCTGACTGAGCCAGGGTTTTATTTTCTTAATAGTATCATTTAGTGAACAGAAATTTTTAATTTTAAGCAAGTCTGGTTTTTCAATGTTTTCCTTCATCACTGGTGTTTGTTTTAGAAACAATCACTTTCTGAAGGTCGTGAAGATATTTTCTTATATTTTCTTCTAAAAGCTTATTGTTTAACTTCTCAAATTTAGATCTGTGATCCTTCTGAAATGTTTGAATATGGATATTTAATTGAATCAGCACCAAGTATTGAAAGATTTATTTTTTAACAATATGTTCATGAGAGATATTGGTGTTTTCCTTTAACATTCTTGTCTGTTTTTGATAGCAGGGGAAGTCTGGTGTCCTAAAATGTTTTTGAGAAGTATTCTGTCTTTTTTATTTTCTGAAATACTTTGTGTAGAACTGATATTGTTTAATTCTGAAATCTTTGGTATAAGTGAAGTCATAGAGCCTAGAGATTGTTTGCATGTCTTTTCCAAGATTTTTGACCCAAATTCAACTTCTTTATTTGGATTTTCTATTTCTTATTCTGTTTGTGTTTAAAATTTGTGTCTTTACATTGATGAAAGAAAAGGAAGGAGACATAAATGAATGGAAAGTTATACCATGTTCATGGACTGGAAGAATCAAAATTGTTAAAACTGTGCATACTACCCAAAGTCGTTTACAGATTCAGTGCAATCCCTATTGATATTCCAATGGAATTTCATACAGAAGTAGAAAAAGCAATTCTAAAATTTATACAGTACCACAAAAGGCCATCACACTATGCATTTCAAGCTATATTATAAAGCTATAGTGATCAAAACAGTATGGTACTGACATAAAAACAGATACATAGACCAATGAAACAGAACTGAGAGCCCAGAAATAAACTCACACATATATGGTCAACTTCTATTTGACATGGAAGCTAAGAATAATATTCAATGAAAAAAAGATAGTCTCTTCAATAAATGGTACTGGGAAAATTAAATACTCACATGTAAAAAATGGAACTCTACACATACACAGAAATATTATTCAGCCATAACAAAGAAGGAAAACCCTCTATTTGCAGTTATGTGGATGGCCCCTGAGGGCATTATGCTAAGTGAAATAAAACAGAGAGAGAGACAAATACTGTATGGTCTCACTTATGTGTGGAATTTGAAAATATGAAAAGGAACACAAAGTCATACAAAAAGAGATCAGATTTGTGGTCACCAGGAGTGGAGACAGTGGGTTGACGGGGAGAATTGGATGGAGATAGTCTAAAGGTAAAACTTACACATATAAGGTAAGAGTGCTAGGGATGTCATATACAACTTGGTGTCTATCTGGTTAACAGTGCTGTATGTTATATGTGAAAGTTGTTAAGAGGATCTGTATGAGATGCTGAATGGTAACTAAACTGATCTGGTAATCATTTCTGGGCATATGTAAGTCAGATCATTGTACTGTACACCTCACACATATACAATGCTGCATGTCAGTTATATCTGATAGAACTGGGAATGGATAAACGATATGTGATATATTCATACAATGTAATAACATTCAACCTTAAAAAGGCAGAAAATCCTGTCACATGCTACAACATGGATGAATCTTGAGGGTATTATGCTAAGTAAAATAGGCCAGTCACAAAAGGACAAGTACTGTTCAATTCTACTTGTATGAAGTATTGTGAATGGTCAAATTAATAGACACAGAAAGTAGCATAGTCGTTCCCAGGAGCTGGGATGGAGTGGGAAAAGTGGAGTTGTTGTTTAATGGATACTAAGTTTCATATTTGCAAGATAAAATGTTCTGGAGATCTGCTTCGTAACGATATGCATATGGTCAACACTACTGAGCTGTAAACGTAAGAACTTTTATGATGGTACATTTTTTGTTAAATGTTTTGTATCACAATAAAAGTAAGTGAGGGTAGGGCTAGGGTTGGAAAATTATTATTTTGTACCCATTATAAAAGACCGAATCAGACAAAAAGCAGCAATGGATGTAAAACAAGGTGAAAATTTTGATGAAGAGCAGGATGTATGTGTGGTTGGAAACTGTCTCCCTATAGGTTGTGCATTAATTGCAAGATAGAGTAAAATAAAAACATTTTATAGGAGAAAAGCTGTAGTTAAATGAGTGGTCAAAATTAACCATTATTAACCCAAATTAACCAAGGGAAAGATGGACAGTGTAACCTTTTGGATGTGAAATGCTGAGGAAGGAGCCCACCTTTGTGGGCTCATTCCAGTTGAGAATGAATCTTCTGGATTTATCATGAGGACACCTCAAATAAAACAGAAATGAAGAGCATTCTATTGAAAACACAAACAGTGGAACAGAGGGACCATAGTCTAGTAAAATGCTCATATCCAAAACTTTAAAGAGGAATTTGTGTCTTTGAAGACATTTATTTTCTAACTTGTAAATTTTGTTCGCAAAAATTGTAAATAATATTTCTTATAGTGATGTTACCTCTTTTACCTTTCCTGCAGATACTGCAAATTTTAGTACCTTTTAACTCCACATTTTCTTCACCAAATTCTTCCAACTTTCCTGGTGTGTGTGTGTGTGTCTGTGTATAAAACTATATATAGTTTTAATTTCATATATATGTTGTTATTATTATTGTTACTTTAGGCTGTCAGTATTTAATTAGCTTGGCTCATGTATTTACCATTTTTGTTTTTCTATTTGCCTTTTAACATCTATGACCTTTCATGTGAGTTTTTTTCTTTCTATTTGAAAACATCCTTTACTATTTCTGTAAGTGTGGATCACTGCTCATGAAGTCTCTCAGTTTTGATATCTCTTCAAATATGTATTTTCACCTTTGTATTTGTAGGCTATTTTCTGTGGGCATAGAATCCAGTTTGGCAGTTGCTTTATTTCAACAGTGTCTTCTGCTTTACACTGTTGTTTTGAGAAGTCAATTAAAGTCTCACTGTTGTTTCTTTAAAGGTAATTTGTCTTCTTTTGGGGGGAAAATTCTGTCTTTATCTGCCCACTTGTTATTTCTGTATCATTTCCACTCCTTCTCAGATTCCAATTTTACCTATGTTTGGCCTTCTTACTGTATCCTGTGTTTCTTTCCTTCTCTTATGGTTTTTTCCATTTTTTGTCACTCATATTTCTTACAACGTTTTTTTCCAGTTAACTAATTTTCTGTTTAGCTTATGTATTCTTCTGTTAAACTCACCAATGATGTCTTAGTTTCAGCTGTTACATGTTTCAGTAGTTGTTTTTCTATTGAGTTCCTTTTCAATGGCAGAAGTCTTTTGTCCAGTTCCTTTGTAAAAGGTTCAATTTGTTTTTTGTCTGGGAAAGTTGTTATCGCTCCTTCTATTGTGAATGATAGCCTTGCTGAATAAAGCATTCTTGGCTGCATATTTTTTCATTCAGGACATTGAATATTTCCTGCCATTCCCTTCTGGCCTGCCAAGTGGACAGGTCGGCTACTAACCTTATATATTTGTCCTTGTAGGTTAAGGACCATTTGTCTCTAGCTGCTTTCAGAATTCCTTCTTTATCTTTGTATTTTGCCAGTTTCACTATGATATGTCATGGTTTTGACCCATTATTGTTGATTTTGAAGAAAGTTCTCTGTTCCTCTTGGACTTGGATGCCTGTTTCCTTCCCCAGATTAGGGAAGTTCTCAGAAAAAATTTGTTCAAATTAACCTTCTGCCCTTTCTCTCACCCTTCTTCTTGTGGGACTCCTATAATATGGATATTGTTTCATTTCATGGAATCACTTAATTCTCTAATTCTCTTCTTATGATCCAGTAATTTCCTTTCCCTCTTTTTTTCAGCTTCATTATTTTCCATAATCTTATCTTCTATTTCACCTCTTCTCTCTATCACTGTATCTAATTTATTTTGCACCTCTGTTATAGCATTTTTAAAATTCATCCTGACTAGTTCTTAGGTCGTGGTTCTCTGCAGCAAGTTTCTTTGGTGTCTTATATATTTTTTTTCAAGCTCAGCTATTAGTCTTATGACTGTTATACATTCAGATATATTGTTTATATCTGTTTTGAGCAATTCTATGTCTGTGAGGAGAATTCTTCCATTTTATCATTTTGACTAAGTTTCTGTCTTTTGCATGTTTTCAAAGCTTGTGTCCTGCACCTGAGAGTACTGCTATATTAAAAAAGGGTCATACAGTGTCTAGGGTCTGGCACTTAGGGAAGTTTTTTTGGTATATGTTGTGTGTACTCTGTTGTTGGGTTTTGGCTGTTCTATACCCCTGGTCAGTCCTCTGCAGAGCTCCTCCTTGCTTATAGTGGTGTAGTGTTTGTAGTTCAACTAGATGTGTTTTGATCTTTTGTTGAAATAACTCTGCAATAAAAAGGAAAGGGGGAGGGAAACCTGATCCCATAAAAAGAGGAAAATTAAAGGGAAGAAAACAAAACCAGAGAATCAAAAAACTATAAGGCTAAATACAGAGAAAGAGAAAAGAAAGTAAAGAAGAGAGAAAAGGTGGAAAAAGAATAGACTAAAAAATGCCTCATCAAGCTAATTATATATATATGTATATCTATTTATATATGTATGTATGTATACATATATACGTATACATATGTGTATATATATGTGTGTATATAAAATAATGTAGTATAAGATATATATATGTAATAAGAATTGATCAAAAACAAATCAAAGACTCTGATCCTGATTCCAAAACAAAAAAAGAAGAGGGAAGAAAGAAAAAAGAAAAGAAAGAAAAGAGAAAAGAAAGAAAAACAAAAAGAGAAAAGAAAAGAGAAAACAGTTGACTGTTGGTGCCTGGGGCCAGCGGCTGTGCTGCTCTGAAGGAAAAGCGGCTGCAGTAGGTCAGTCAGTCTTACTCCAGTCAATAAGCAGTTGTCAGGCAGAGGGGCAGGATTTGGTATAAGTGGGTCCC
Source organism: Proteles cristata cristata (assembly GCA_017311185.1). Classification (NCBI taxonomy): domain Eukaryota; kingdom Metazoa; phylum Chordata; class Mammalia; order Carnivora; family Hyaenidae; genus Proteles; species Proteles cristata. The sequence goes on along the minus strand of JAESUZ010001669.1, from coordinate 457,364 downwards.
ACCTCCACTGGGCACCGCTGTGCTGTCCCATCGTGTTGGTGTTGGGGGAAAAGTGGTAAGACCCCAATCTCACCTCCTGTGACCAGGTATGTCAACCCACGCTGTTCAGGCAGTCCTCACAGCGTAGCAAGGACAGTCAACTTGCCCTGCTCCTTGGTTCTACGTGCCTTCTAGGTGTTCAGCTGGGATTCAAAACCCAAAGTATTAAAGGACCCATTTTGGTGTGCCTCCTCTCCCCTGTTCCAGAGTGGAGCCTCTCCACCCTGCTGATACAAGGCCTTTGGCTGGCACCTGCAGGTTCTTTTGTCCTTGGGTAAGCAATAAACCCTCTTCCCAGAGTCCTCTTGGAAGGGACTGTTCTCTTTTAGTGCAACTCTGAGATTGCTACACCAGGCTGTGCACTCCGGGGCCTGCTTACTCCTCCCCAGGAGCATGTGCCAAGGCTCTTGGCTTCACTCCGGAGAAAATTGTGCACTTGCGAACCTCCCAAGTTTTAGCTCCTAAGGCTATTTGCAAAAAAGAAACTGGCTCTCTCTGTCTTTCTCACCCCCCGGTCTGTGGTCCAGAGAGGTTTTCCTCTTGTGCTAACTTGATGCTGCACTTTTACAACTTCTCTCTCTTTCTCTCCCTTTTGTCTCTCCCCAGAAAGGATTCCCTCTCCTTCGTGACTACCCTATTTTATGTCCCCCAGTTCACATACACACACCTCGATCCTGCCAGCTGTTTCCCTCCACCTGTAGATCCTACTACCACTCTGCAGATTGATTTCTTGGATGTTCCAAGTGATCTGACCTCAATACAACTGTTTGTGAGGGAGGAGGAAAATCCTAGTCCCCCTACTTTTCTGCCATCTTAACACCCTCCATCATTATAACATCCTTATGACACAGGCACTGTTCCTATTTTATTCTATAGATGATGAGCCTGAAGCATAGATAGATTAAGGAACTTGAGCAAAATCATGAACCACATAAGTGAACTGGGATCAGAGAGGTGAAGTTAAGGTATGATATATGACACTTGGAAGTTTACTGATTCTATAAAACCAAGAGAAAGCTTCTGAGAAATTATTGCACAGTGAATTTTGACAAAATCCAATTTATCAGTTTTTCTTTTATCCTTCATGTTTTTGTGTACTAAGACATTTGCATAATTGTAAATCACATTTTTCTCCTGTTTATTTGTAACATTTTATAGTTTAGTTTTTAGATTTAGATCTCTGATTTATTTTGTTTCTTTTTTTAGATGACATAACAGAAGGATTGAGTTTCTTTTTCTTTCCATGTTATTTCAGAATTACTTTTTGAAACATCTGTCCCTTCTCCATTAAATTACCCAAGCATCTTTGTCAAAAATCACTGAATATATATGTGTTGAATTATATCTGGACTTTTTTATTTGGTTCCATTGATTTATACATCTGTTATTATTCTAGTGTCATAGTATCTTAATTATTACAGCTCTGTAATAAGTCTAGAACTCAAGTGGTGTCTTTCAATGGTGTTCTTTTTCAAAATTTTTGCTATTCTTAAAGTATTTTTTTAAAGTTTATTTTTATTTTGATAGAGACAGAAATAGTTAGAATGATGGAGGGGCAAAGGGAGGGGGGAGTGAGAGAATCCCAAGCAGGTTCCGTGCTACCAGCCGAGAGCACGATGCAGGACTCGAACCTGCAAACCATGAGATCATGACCTGAGTTGAAACCAAGAGGTGGATGCCTAACCGACTGAGCCACCTAGATGCCCCCAAAATTGTTACTATTCTTAAGGCCCACTGCGTGCCATATACATTTTAGAATTATCTTATCAGTTTTTACAAAAAACTCCTGGTGGGATTTTTTTTAAATGTTTTATTTATTTCTAGGAGAGAGAGAGAGGCAGCGTGAGCAGGGGAGGGTCAGAGAGAAAGGGAGTCACAGACTGAAACAGGCTCCAGGCTCTGAGCTGGCAGTCAGCACAGAGCCCGACGAGGGCTTGAACCCACGAACCGCCAGATCATGACCTAAGCGAAGGTCGGACGCTCAACCAACTAAGCCACCCAGGCGCCCCACTCCTGGTGGGATTTTGATTGAGATGTCATCGAATCTCTAGATCACTGGGGGGATTTGACATCTTAACAATGTCAAGTATTCCAACCCAAGGGTAACAAGTAGTTCTCCATTTATCCAGGTATTCTTTAATTTCTTTTAGCAATACATTGTAGTTTTCAGTGTACAGGTCTTAATCATGTTTTAAGTTTATTTTTAAGTATTTCAGATTTCTTAAATTATTTAATTTTAATTTTTGATTGTTCCTTGCTAATGTATAGAAATACACCTGATTTTGTATTCTGACTGCATGTGTCACAATCTTGCTAAATTTATTTAGAATTTCTAATAGCTTTTTAAAAAAATAGATTCCTCATCTTTCTATATAGATGATTATATAATCTTTGAATAAGAGTTTTGTACATTTTCTGTAGCAATCTTTTTGTCTTCTTTTTCTTGCCTAACAGCACTGGCTAATACTTCTAATACGTTGTTGAAAAAGATGTGCTAAGAGCAGAAAGCTAAGAGCTTTCACTTGTTCCTAATCTAAAGGGGAAAGATTTCAGTCTTTCACTCTTAAGAATGTTGTTAGCCATAGGTTTTTTTGTTTTGTTTTGTTTTGTTTTTGTAGATATCCTTTATCAGGTTGAGAGGTACTCCTTTGATTAAGCCTATTGAGGGTTTTTCAGTAAATAGGAATTGAATTTTGTTAGCATTTTTTCTGCATCTATTGAAATGAATATATACTTTTCATCATTTTAAGTATTGTTATATAGTAAATTGCACTGATTATTCTTCAAGTGTTAACCCACTTTACGTTCTTGGATGAACTCCACATGATCACAATAGACTATCGTTTTATGTATTTCTGGATTTGATATGGCAAATTTTGTTAAGGAATTTTGCATCTGTTTATAAGAGAGATGTTGATCAGTAGTTTTCTTCTAATATCTTTGATATTGGTATCAAGATAGTTGTTAGAAACTGAACTGTGTTCTCCCATAATTCCCAGTGTGATTACATTTGGAGATGGGACCTTTAAAGAGGTCATTAAGGTTAAATAATACCATAAGGAGGGGTGTGCCTAATTCAATAGGGCAGATGTCCTTGTAGGAAGAGGAAGAGATATCATGGATATGCATGCACAGAAAAAGGCCATGTGAGGAGACAGCAAGAAGATGGTCAAGGAGAGATGCCTCAGGAGAAACCAGACCCACTGGATCTTGGACTTCCAGTCTCCAGAACTTTGAGAAAATAAACTACTGTTGTTTGACCACTCAGTCTGTGGCATTTTGTTGTGGCAGCCCTAGTAGACTAATATAGTAGTGTTTACCTCATAAAATGAGGTGGCAAATGTGTCCTCTTCACTTTCATGGTGAACTGGTGTTTTTCCTTAAATGTTCTGTAGAATTTGCCAGGGAAGGTATTTGAACGTGGAATTTATTTTGAGGGAAGGATTTTAAATTATGAATTCAATTTCTTTAATAAATATAGAGTTACTCATATCCTGTAATTCTTCTTGGATGAATTATGGTACATTCTTGTCTTTCAAATTATTTGTTCATTTTATGTAAGTTGTCAAACTCACTGACAAAATTATTCATATTATTCCTTTAACACACTTTACATTTTTGTGTAATAGAAAATATGTAGAAAATATGAAAATATAGTGGATAGAAAATATAGAAAATATGGTGGGGTCCTCCCTTTCATTCCTGAGATTGTTAGTTTTTTTTTTTTCTCTCTTTTATTTTTTCATTCCTCTGAGAATTCACCAATTTTAGTGATATTTTTAATGAACCAGATGCTGGTTGCATTTTTCTGTTTTTCTCCTTCATTGATTTGTGTTTTTATTGCCAGTTCCACTCTTCTGCTTCTTTGAATTAAATTTTCTCTTCGTTTTTAATTTCTTGAGGTAGTTTAGTTAATTGGATTTCAGGCCTTTCTACTTTTCCTCATAACAAGTATCCAATGCTGTACACTTCTATAAAACGTTACTTTAGCTTCATCCTTAAAACTTCAATGTGAGGTTTTATCTACCTTTGTGAGGTTTAAGATGCTTTCTAGATTCTTTTGTGACCTTTTTTTTGATTCACAGGTTGAAAAAAAAATTGTTGGTTAGTTTCCAGATATTTGGAGATTTCTCATATATCTTATTATTATTGACTTCTGACTTAATTCCATTGTGATCTGACAGTATTTATAGGATATATTTTATAATCTGTATGATAAACTCTATATGATTTCATAGCTTGTAAATTCATTGAGAATTGTTTTGTGGCCCAGTGTTTGACCTTTGAAAATGTTCTGTGCACAATTCAATGTTTATTTTGTCGTTTTTAGGTGAATTAGGACAATGTGAATTATAGTGTTTCAATTAAGTCTTCCATGTCTTTACTGATATTTTTTTTCCTGTTGTGTTGATTGCTGAAAGTTTTGTGGATATATGCCTTTCTCCTTTCAATTCTGTTAATTTTTATTTCATGTAATTTGCTTAGTTGAATCCATATTTTGAATTGTGATTTTTCTAATAAATTAACCTCTTTATCCTTATGTAATGTCCTCCTTGTCCTTGGTAATGCTATCTTTTTTGAAGTCTACTTTGTCTAATATTAATCTAGCCATTCTAACTATTTTATGACTATAGTATCTCTTTCCCTCTTTTTTCTTTTAAAGTTTGCTGAATTTCTGTTTAGTATCTTTTTCCCCCACTCTGTGCTTCATTTTGGATAATTTCTATTGCTATATGTTGACATACACTGATATTTTCTTTCTTTCATTTTTAAAATCTTTTTTCTATTGTCTTATTTGCTGTCAGTCCTATCCAGTTCATATATTGTGTATTTCATCTCTGGAAGTTCCATTTAGGTCTCATTTTTACAGTTTCTATTTCTCTACTCACTGTGTTTTATTTCCTTGAGTACCTTTATAAAATTTATAATAGCTTGTTAAATTTTCTTGTATACAAATTTCATCTTTGGTTATTTCTAAGTATATTTCTATTGAGTGACTTTTCTGGTCATAGGACATATTTTCCTGCTTCTGCATATGACTGTTAATTATTGACTAGATGTTGAATATTGCAAATTATATGATTTTGGGGTGCCGAAATTTTTTTTTATATTCCTTTAAAAAATGGTATTTTCTGCCTTGCAGTGATAACACTTGAAGTTCAAATTGAGCTTGATTCTTTTTGAGGCTTGCTGTTAAGCTTTTTAAAGGTGGTCTAAGGTAGCCTTTATTCTGGGGATTATTTAGTTTTGCTAATGAGAGGTGTCTATTCTGGGAACTCTCCCTAGGGCCCCGTGTATAGTAAGATCTCCTCATTCTGGCTTATAAGAACACAAACCATTCCTAGCCCTTACTAATCTCTAGGAATTGTCTGGCCTTATTTTCCATAGATTTTCCTGGATGTCAGGGATTGTTCTCCTACATATAAGCAGATCCATATTTTGTAAAAGACATGAGAGGATTTCTTTGCAGACATTCAGACTTCTGTTGTTCTGTACAGGTCCCTCCTCTTTTGATAGTCTGCCCCACAAATTCAGCTGCAAATTCTACCTGCCTCAGGCTCTCTGACTGAACCTTGATCAAGATCTTTCTCTAGAACTCAGTGAGAGTTGTCTTTTGTTTCTCTCCCTGAGTTGTGGCCTGGAAACTCCTTGAGGTCTTAATCTGGGACAATCATAAGGCTCACCTTATTTGTTTTCCCTCTCTCTGAGATCATAATCTGTTGTGCAATGTCTGAAAATTGTTGTTTCGTGTATTTTGTTGTATTTCCTGGTTGTCATTAAGTCCTGCAATGGTAAATTCATCTTAGGAAGATGTGAAAGTCAAGGGTAGGTTATTTTAATTTTCATTTCTTTATTAGGTGACATTGGATATTTTTTATACATTTATGACCTGTAAGTTTCTTCTTCTGTGAGCTTGGTGTGTGTTGTGTGTGTGTGTGTGTGTGTGTGTGTGTGTATTTTTTTTTTTTTTTTTGCCTCCCTTGCATATGAAGCTCCTTTTTAAGTTTACAGAATGCCTTGTTCTTTGATTCTTGGTGTGAAGCAATAGTGGCAGTGACATTTAAGGCCAAGGATTATGGGAGGATATGGTGCAGTTTTAGCAGTCAGCATCAGGAGTGTTAAATGTGCATGCTCAGCATGCTGGGGTCCCATATCTTTTTGCTCAGCTTTTTTGGTGGTTAGAGGAGCTGTCCAGAGGACATAAATAAATTTTATTTATTCTCAAATCAGCAATAGTTGGTTGTTGTTACTTCCAACTAAGAGTATCAGCTGATTTCATATACTTTACTCATTGCTTTCTATTGGCTTGTCTTCCTATTGAATTGGGAGAATTCTGTATGTATCCTAGATATATATTCTTTGTATCACTTCTTCTTGGTGAATGCATTTTTAAAGCTTTGTTGATAGCATATTTTCTTTTTCTTTTTTCTTTTTTAATTAAAAATGCTTTTAACATTTGTTCATTTTTGATAGAGATAGAGTGTGAGTGGGGGAGGGGCAGAGAGAGAGGGAGACCCAGGAGTCTGAAATAGGCTCCAGGCTCTGAGCATCAATCAGCACAGAGCCTGAAGCTGGACTCAAACCCACGAGCGGTGAGATCATGACCTGAGCTGAAGTCAGTCGTTTAACCAACTGAGCCACCCAACTGCCCTGTGTTTATTTTTTTTAAGATTTCATTTTTAAGTAATGTCTACACCTAAGATGGGGCTTAAATACACAGCCTTGAGGTCAAGAGTCAGATGCTCTTCTGACTGAGCCAGCTAGGTAAGCCCCTGTTGACAGAATCTTTTAACTGAATATTCAAATTTATCATTATTTTCTTATTCTTCTTTTTTTTTTAATATTTTTATCTATTTCTAGGAGAGAGAGAGAGAGAGAGCAGGGGAGGGTCAAAGAGAGAGGGAGATACAGACTCTGAAACAGGCTCCAGGCTCTGAGCTGGCAGTCAGCACAGAGCCCGACGCGGGGCTCGAACCCACGAACCGCGAGATCGTGACCTAAGTGAAAGTTGGACGCTTAACCGACTAAGCCACCCAGGCGCCCCATATCATTATTTTCTTCTATAAGTTGTGTTTTTGCATTTCAAAAATCTGTTCCTACGCTGAGATCATAAAAATCACCTCTTATTTTTTCTTGTATATTTTGATCTTTGATCGTGTCATTCTCTGAGATGGGGATATAATCTTTTTTTTTTTTTCTGGTGGGAAAGCCAGTTCCCCAACCTCATTTATTTTAGTGTTTTCCCTACTAATTGGCAATGTCACCACTATCAAATGGCCAAGGCTCTCATGTGCCTGTGTCTGTTTTTGAATCCCTCTTCTCTTTTCTTCATCTACTTTTCTATTCTTATATTAATCCACACAGTTGATTACTTTAGCTTGTAATGAGTATTGATATCTGATAGGGCAAATGCCCCCCATCTGTTCTCCTTGTCCAAGTTGTCTTTGCTGTTCTTAGACTTGTATTCTCTAATTTGTCTACACATGCAGCACACACACACACACACACACACACACACACCCCGCTTGAATTTTGATTGGGTTTGCATTGAATCTGTGAATTAATTTAGAGGATACTTACCATTATTCTGATACTGAGTTTTCTCCTGTAAGAATATGGGTTCTTTAGTAATTCTATTTTTTTACACTTCAGTAAGATTTTGCAATTTTTACTATATATTTTTGGTTTATTTCTAGTTACCTTATATTTTTATTTCTATTGTGAATGATACATTTTCTTTTGTTGCAATGTCTAGTTCATTATTGATGGTTTATGGAATGTTTCTAATTTATCATCAACTATCCTGTCAAACGTTCTTATTATTTTCTAGTGTTTGACTATAGGCTCTTTAACTTTCTGTGTAAGACAATTACTGTATTTATATATATGATTTACTTGCTTTGTTTCCAATCCTTAAGGGTTTTTTTTGTTCTTCTTTTGTTTTATTGCTTGGGCCTCATATATTATTCAATGTTAAATAAGAGTAGTGGTAGCAGGCATTTTTATGTTTTCCTTGAACAATGAGAATATGTCTAAAGTTTTACCATTAAGTATAATGTTGGCTCAATATTTTGAATAGATAACTTTTTCTATCAGTTAAAGAAGTTTCCTTCTATTTCTCCCTTGAAAGACTACTGAATTTTTCAAATGATTTTTCTTTATATGTTCAAATGATAGTATAATTTCTGTCCTTCAGTTAACATTTGTTATATACTGTTTACATTGCTAGATTTGTATGATACTGAACTTACTTTGAATTCTTTGGATAAATCTAACTTAAATCTACACATTTCTTTCATTGCACCTTTTAGTAATATTTTACTTAGGATTTTTACATCTATGTCCATTTTTGAATTTGCCTTATAATCTTTCTTACTTGTATTTTACATATTTTGTTTTTATGTGAGAATCTTGCTAACCTTTTAGTATAAATTAGGTAACTTTACATTAAAAAATTCTCTAAAATAAAAAGATATTTTGTTCATTGAATGTTTGATAAAATTTCATCTGGAAGCCTCTTTGGGTCCAGATGCCTTTTACCTCCTGGGGATGAAATTTTATTTATTTAATTTTTTAAACGTCTACTATATTATTCATGCTTTCTACATATTCTTCAGTAGATTTTAATGGTTTATAAAAGTTTCCATTTCATCAAATTTGCCTTTTTAAGTTTTTTAAAGTTTATTTATTCTGAGAAAGAGAGAGAGAGAGAGAGAGAATATACTTGTGAGCAGGGAAGGGGTAGAGAGCAAAGGAGAGAGAGGATCCCAAGCAGGCGCCATGCTGTCTGTCAGGACAGAGTCCATGCCAGGCTCCATCCAAGAACTGCAAGATCATGACCTGAGCAGAAATCAAGAGTTGACACTTAACCACTTAACTGACTGAGCCATCCAAACACCCCTAAAGGTATTTACTTCTTAAAGTGATAGTTGGGGGGCATCTGGGTGGCTCAGTCAGTTAAGCACCTAACTTTAGCTCAAGTCATGATCTTGCAGTTTGTGGGTTCAAGTCCCAACTCTGGCTCTGCTGACAGCTCAGAGCCTGACGGCTGCTTTGGATTCTGTCTCTCTCTCTCTCTGCCTCTACCCAGCTCACACTCTGTCTCTCTCAAAAATAAACAGTAAAATTAATTAATTAATTAATTTAAAAAAGTGATAGTTGGGTCTGTGGCTGTGCTCTTTTTCCTTCTTAATGTGAATTAAATTGAGTAGTGAAAGAAGTTTGCATAATTTTAAGTCTTTTTTTCCCAAGTCTTTGATTTTGTTGATTGTTCTATTTTCAATTATTTTCTCTTTGTTGTATTTCTTGATGATGTCTTACTTTCTACTTTTTTGGAGATTTCCTCAGTTTTTCTTAGCCTTTATGATGGAATATAAACCTCACTTTTGTCAGTTTTTCTGTTTTTGTCATAAATGCATTTGAAATTTTACATTTTCCCTTTAAATGCTACTTTAGCTAACTTTCACATTAGTTTTGATATGTTGTTTTTTCATCGATGTCTCTTTATATATATATAAAATCAACTCATGTGTTCTAATAGTTCACAGTTCCTATTTGATTTTTTAACATATTCACAAATGCACTTTTAGTTTCCAAAGTATTTGTTTACTATATTTTTTAGTATTTTTTACACTACCGACTTTGTACTATGCCATGTCACAACATTTCATTTTTTTTTTTTTTTACAAATAGTTTATTGTCAAATTAGTTTCCACATAACACCCAGTGCTCATCCCCACAAGTGCCCTCCTCCATGCCCACCCCTCCTCCCCCCCACATCCACCAGTCCTCAGTTTTTGTCAGCATTCAAGAGTCTCTCATGGTTTGCCTCTCCCCTTTCCCCCACCATTTCCGCCCTTCTTCTCCCCTTGGTCCTCTGTTAAGTTCCTCCTAATCCTCCTATACGTGCACACATATGATATTTGTCTTTCTCTGCCTGACTTATTTCGCTCAGCATAACACCCTCAAGGTCCATCCATGTTGCTACACATGGCCAGATTTCACTGTTTCTCATTGCCATGTAGTATTCCATGGTATAGATAAACCACATCTTCTTGATCCATTCATCTGTTGATGGACACTTAGGCTCTTTCCAGGTTTTAGCTATTGTGGAGAGTGCTGCTATGAACATTGGGGTACATGTGCTCCTATGCGTCAACATTTCTGTATCCCTTGGGTAAATTCCTAGCAGTGCTATTGCTGGGTCATAGGGGAGTTCTATTGTTAGTTTCCTTAGGAACCTCCACACTGTTTTCCAGAGGGGCTGTACCAGTTTACATTCCCACCAACAGTGTAGGAGGGTGCCCGTTTCTCCACATCCTCGCCAGCATCTAGAGTTCTCTGATTGACTCATTTTAGCCACTCTGACTGGCGTGAGGTGGTATCTCAGTGTGGTTTTGATTTGTATTTCCCTGATGAGGAGCGATGCTGAGCATCATTTCATGTGTCTGTTGTCCATCTGGATGTCCTCTTTGGAGAAGTGTCTGTTCATATCTTCTGCCCATTTCTTCACTGGGTTGTTTGTTTTTCGGGCGTGTAGTTTGGTGAGTTCCTTGTAGATTCTGGATATCAACCCTTTATCTGATATGTCATTTGCAACTATCTTTTCCCATTCCGTTGGTTGCCTATTAATTTTCTGGGTTGTTTCCTTGGCTGTGCAGAAGCTTTTAATCTTGATGAGGTCCCAATCATTTATTTTTGCTCTTGATTCCCTTACTTTTGGGGATGTGTCAAGTAAGAAGTTGCTGCGGTGGAGGTCAAGGAGGTTGTTTCCTGCTTTCTTCTTTAGGGTGTTGATAGTTTCCTGTCTCACGTTCAGGTCCTTTATCCATTTTGAGTTTATTTTTGTGCATGGTGCATGTCACAACATTTCTAAATCATAATATTTAAGGCTGCCATGATATGGGGGACAGTACTCTGAAAGCTTAGTTCTAAGATCAGAGAAAAATATTTCCACTGGTTTCTATCTGAAATACTCTGTGCAGTGAAAATAACAGAGTAATTAGCAATGCTCCTATAGTAAAACCAGCAACGAGCTTCCTAGGGAGGATTAATATTATATTCTTCAATAAAGCCTGAAATGATTTTCTATATACATTAACATTTTGCTCATTTATTTATGACTAATAATTCAAGAAGTCAAAGTGAGATGTATGGAACACAGTGCTCTTTATCCCAGAAGTAGACCTTGCAAAACGAGTTATATTCTGTAATACCTAGCGCATATGTTCTGTGAGTTGTGTATATTTAGGATCTCTCTGAAGAGCACTTTCTTAAATAATATGGAAGTAGGAACAAAAGGACTGTTCAAAAATTAACGTCCTGAGAATGATCCTAGAAGAAGGATCATGTTTACTCTGTTATTTTTTTAACACAGGGAGAAAAGTGATTAATATAGGAGATAAAGATGAGATAACTCTACGACAGGAAAGTAGATGCAAATCCCCGATATGTAGCTTGCCTTTTCTCATTAAGGCACACCCTTTCTCCATGTAGCCCTTTGCATTTGATGCATTCTTCCCTTCTCTTTGTTCAGGAAAAGATATGGAGGGAACGGACTCTGATATGAAAGACAAGATTTCCTGGGAGAGTTTGCCTTCATCAAGTCAGAAAAGGACATCTAGATCAGTGACTCGTGAGGTAAAACTAGAGGAGGGAATCTCTGCTACTTGATTGTGACTAATACCTAATACCTGAGTAAGCTCTGTAAGGAATAGGTGTCTATTTTGTTCTCAGCATAATAATTCTCATTCTGTTTTACTCTGATGTTGAAGATAAACAAAACAGCTATTTGAAAGAGTGGAACTCTTTGTAACTCTAATGGGAAAAGAAAACCTTTTGATATTATTCCGGAAAGTTTACTTATTTGGGCATCTATTTCATTCTGTGCTACCGATAGAGATACAAAATAAATTTCACATAAAATTTGAGGCAGTTTTAGGTATATCGATGATGAATTTTTAATTGATGGAGACATGGTATGGTGTCTCCAAACTGTGGAAAGGTAGAGGGTTGGGGAAAATCTCGGGCAAAAACTCTCACCTTGGCATGTGTCTCCTTCCTTGTGGAGATAACTGCCAGGATTAAAGCACAAAAAGTGAAATACTTTGTCATCATGTGGGTAGTTTGCGTCTTTTTCTTTTATCTACTGGAACTTTGGGATTTCCATCATGTTGCTGTCCTCAAACTCACATTCTGTAAGTTCCAGCATTATTAGAGATAAAAATAAGTGCCAAGAACAGACACTGCTTTCTTCACTTTCCAGTTTGGCTGCCATCCGAACCCAAGGGTTGACAGTCATACTGCTGCTTGGAAAGAACAGTGCAATGGTTTGGTTGTTCTCTCGTGGGCGAATCTGTGCGTTCCTCTGTGACACGTAAGGTGGCTGCATCAGGGCCACCCATGGTCACATATCTGGCTGGCAGTCTCTAATTCTTAGTGTACTGCTGGGCTCTCAGTTCCACTGTTGATACTTCTCTCTGATCAGAATGATTTTCTGCTTGAAGGACAGATAATTTCAAAATGAGCACCTTCACAGAATCTCCGGAGTAGATCCTTTTTATAATCATACTGACTCCCTTCTAGAACTAGATACATTTTATTGGGGTTTTTTTTTTGCTCCTATGTTTTATGGCTTGACCTATCTAGGATAAAGTTTTGATATGCTTTAAAAGTTTCATTTTAGAAAAGAGTATCTTAGAGAACATTTCTGGATGGTTTTTAGTGTATGTTGGGAAAACCAGCCAATTTTACCAGAATTTGCTTTTAACATTTCGTGAATTAATTTGATGTTACAACCACTTGGTGTCCCTTGAGTTATGATGCTGTCTGTGGGAATTATCTAGACTCATAGACTGGTAGACCATTAGATTTTGAGGCTAGGTCAAATCACTTTTATTCCAACACTCATTACAGACATGAAGAACTTAAGTCCTGGGGAGCTGAAATGATTTGTCTGTGATCATACAGCTCTTCAACCACAGAGAAAAGACTAGAAACCAGGCTTCTGTCTCCTAGTATCACTGCTTTCACTTTGTCCTCATGTGTCCTTGGCATACGCAGTGCAAAAAACCTAACTTAGGCTCCTCATAAAAAAGTATCTAGCCCTTTCTTTAATTTGACACATATTTGATTCAGTGAGCAATCTCCAAAAAGACCTGACATCTTGGTAATTTATTTAATTTCTCCTTGTACCTTCTTGGCGTTGCTGGCCAAATCACATTTCATTCGACCAAAGACATATTAGAGCCCTAAGTGAGCCTTCAATTTGAATTGCAGCCATCTAAAACAGCTTGCTTCTTGGATAAATGTAATCAAGTTGATTTTGAAGTGTGACTTGAAATATGGCTCAGGTTTAAATTACGGTAGGAATTATCACTCAGGTGATGTCATTTTTTTCTCAGTGAGCAAGTGCTAAGAAAATGGCTTTTAAAACATGTCTTGTTGGAAGAAGAGAGGGACCGTGTTGGTGCGATAGTCCTGTTCTTCTTTCCTTCCATCCTCCAATTCCTGTTTCAATTATCCCAAAATTAATGTTTAGGGGTTTGTTTTACCAATTAGCATTGGTAAACAAGTTTTCAGGACTAAGCCAACTCTGTAGAACTCATTCAATTTGTTGGTCATCTGTGTAGTTTAGTGAGAAGGAGTTTTGGGGGGACATTTTCCCTTGACAAACAGAACAACACTAATAACAGAGAGCTAATGTAGCTATAGTAACATCAGACAAATAAAAGCAAAAAACATTAGACTTTAGAGGTCACTATATAATACTGAAAGGTTTAGTTCACAAAGAAGACATAAAATTCTAAATGTATAAGCACCAGAGTATGTAAATCAGCATTGGACAGAATTACAAGTAGGAACTGATAAATTCACTATGAGAGTGGACCTTTTAAAAAATATCTTTTGGGGCGCCTGGGTGGCTTAGTCGGTTAAGCGTCCGACTTTCTGACTTTCGCTTAGGTCATGATCTCGCGGTTCGTGGGTTCGAGCCCCGCGTCGGGCTCTGTGCTGACTGCCAGCTCAGAGCCTGGAGCCTGTTTCAGTCTGTGACTCCCTCTCTCTCTGACCCTCCCCTGCTCACGCTGTCTCTCTCTCTCCTAGAAATAAATTAAAAAAAAAAATTATAAAAAAAAAAATAAAAAAATAAAAAATATCTTTTATTTTTAATAGATAATAGTAAAGTAGAAAATTACAAAAAAAATTTAACAAGATATATATAATGAGCATATATATAGAACTTGCATCCAGAAGTTAGAGAACCCATATTCTTTTCAAGTATACATGGACCATTTGTAAAAATTTTCCATGTACAAAATAAAAATATATTTCTACAAATTTCAAATAATACTATATATATTTAAATTTATAGTGCTGACTGTAGTCTCTGACATAAAGAAATTCACTTAGAAATCAACCACAAATAGATAAAACATGCATCTGGAATTTAAAGACGTACTCATACCTTGTGGGTCAAAGAAGAAATCATAATGGAAATGTAAAATGTTTTTAATAGAATAAATATAAAATTATAGTATATAAAAACATGTGGTTTTCTCTTTATTATTCAGTAGTTAGCAAATATATACCAAATGCAAAATATAAATTAACTACCATAATAGATTATACCGTTATATTTACAATGGTACCAGCTATAAAGTATATGAGTCAGTTTAAGAATGGTATGAATTGCCTTTCTTGAGAATATTTAAAAATATTTTGATGTATAGCTCTATGATATTAATGGATAAGTGGAGTTAATATCATAAAGAAAACATCCCTAATTTAAACTACAAAATGAATTTAACTTAATTTCAGTAAAATTTCCAAAGTTTTGTTTTGTTAGTCTATATGTGAGATTTGATTAACTGATTACAAAACTTTGGGGAAAACAGAAGGTCAAGAATAGGCAAGACAGTATTAGGAAAGGGAGCAAGAGTATATATGTGGTGGAGGGGCCACTGGCCTTGCAAAGTGTCAAGGCCTATTATAGCACTGTAGGAATTAAGGAAATGTGAAAATAGTATAGAAAGTGGTGAGGAAGACCAGTGAAACTGCATAGAAATTCTAGAAAAGACATATACACGTAAGAGAACTTTTTATGTGACAGGTGACATTATAGATTTCTAGAATGGTGTGCTAAATTAGTAGTGCTGGTACCATTGGTTATTCCAACAGGAAAAATAAAATGGTATTATTGCCTGTGAGTAAAGATGAACAGAACGTTTTCTTCATCATGATGAGAAAATGATCTTGTGTTAGCCTAATAGCACCCTGTTTCTCTGGATACTTGGTAGAAGCAGACTGTCAGCTGTATTACCAGGTGGCATTGGCTATGATAAAAATGACCTCCGGACTGGAAGGATTATGACTAGGACAATAAATGTCTTGGTAAGAGTACAAATGGGGTGAATGTGGGAATCCCTTTGCAGTGAGTCCAAGGTTAGGTTCATGCATTAGTACAAGAGATACAGGTTCCTGTGCAGCTTGAGGTTTCTAAGGAGGGGGACATAGGTACCCACCCATGTGGTCTCATTTCTTCACACCCGAGCTGAGAGTAGAATGCTGTTAGGACTCCTAATGAGGGCAAGCCTAAGGCTGTCCTGCTCACATGTTGTGGTTTTCACCTTATTCTTCTGCAAAGCTCATCTGGTAGCAGGTATGGCTTACTGGATCTTGTGAATGTCCATTTGAATGCAAGATTCTTGTTGGTGGTTGAGCAGAGTGGGTGAGGTACCCTTTACACTGAAATTGTTTCTAGGTGAATTGAGTCCCCAAATATTAAAAGCAAATGTTAAATAGTTTTAGAAAAGTATTTGAGAGTTGATACTTTTCTTACTCACATAGGGAAAGACTTTTATTTTTTATTTTAATTTTTATTTATTTATCTACCTATTTTCATTTGAGTATAGTTGACACACAATATTACATCAGTTTCTGTGCTCCAACACAGTGATTCAACACCTCTGTACATTGTGCTATACTTGTGTCACCACAAGGAAAGACTTTTTATGTTTTATATATTATTCAAAATGGCAATTAGCTAATCCACCAGAACTTAATATATTTAGAAAACTACTGCTAAAATATGAGTTAACCTTGCATTTCAAGTAATCCTTATTCATATTAGATTAAAAACCTAATAAGTTACCTGTTTTGACTTGTTCAAACCAAGTGAATATGCTTGATAAGAAGAGCGTTGGGTAATTATTTACATATTTCCATTAACATGCTTGTTTCCAAAATTGATTGTATTTGAGACCATATTCTGAAATGATGGCTGTATATATGCCCACAAGAGGTATTCCAGGTCTACAAAGTTTCATGGAGTAAGCAACACACACACACACACACACACACACACACACACACACACACACATACACACACACACGCAAGTGGGGAAAGATTAATAAGTTTTACAAAATCAGAGTCATCCAAGATACTTCATTTTATTTTTAATTTTTTTTTTAATGTTTTATTTATTTCTAGGAGAGAGAGAGAGACAGCGTGAGCAGGGGAGGGTCAGAGAGAGAGGGAGTCACAGACTGAAACAGGCTCCAGGCTCTGAGCTGGCAGTCAGCACATAGCCCGACGCGGGGCTCGAACCCACGAACCACGAGATCACGACCCAAGCGAAAGTCGGACGCTTAACCGACTAAGCCACCCAGGCGCCCCGATCCAAGATACTTCAGAAGAGATGAAAAGACATGGTATATAGGCTGTGGCCTCAGATGCTGCGTGAGAAGTAGGCATGAGATGAGGGTGGTCACTTAGGCAGAGGCCAGAAAGCTCTGCCTGGACTTCGGATCTGCTGTTTCTTTTGCTCATGATGCTTCCCTGTCTTCTTTGCTCAGCCCTTCCTTTTGCCTTTTAGGTACATGGAAGTTACATATCACTACCACCAGTTGTAATTTGTACATGTTTTCTTGTGTATTTTCTTTCCCCCCACGAGAATATATTCATGCAAGGGCGGAACACACAACTCTCTTGTTCATTGTTTTATCCATAGCACTTAGAGTAGTATCTGTGCATACTGGGTCCTCAGAAAATAATTGTCAAATGAATGGATTAATTGAAACAAAATTGAAGACTAAAATATTGATCACTGAATTTTTATTTTAATGTGATTTTTCCCCCTCTAATTACTCTCATTTTTTTAACTATACAGGACCCCATGAATGCAACAAAGTGGACAAAAGTCTATGGGGCAGAACAAAATTTCATGGCAGAGACATACTTAGAATTAATTACTGAATTCGATGATATAAGTATTAAAATAAAGATAAATATAGTGCTAATAATTTTGTATTTAAACTAAATGTAATAAGCACTCATTATAAGAATCTTCACTGGGCCACAGTGATAGTCTTTTTTTTTTTTTATCACAAATGAAGCTTATTTTTATTAACTTTTGCAAAATAATGGATGATTCGATAAAAATTGTGTGTACATAGTACTTTATACTCTGTTTTGACAGTTGGATAATATTTAATAGGGAGAAATACATTTCAAGTGATTTTGTAGGAATAGAAATCAAACTGATGGTGATTGTGGTTTTAATTATGTTATTAAAGACCTTATTACTCTTCCTAAGAAACTATAGAAATCAGGGGCACCTGGGTGGCTCAGTTGGTTGAGTGTCTGACTTCGGCTCAGTCATAGTCTCATGGTTTGTGAGTCTGAGCCCCATGCTGGGCTTTGCACTGATAGTGTGGAGCCTACTTCAGATTCTGTTTCCCTCTCTCTCTGCCCCTCCAATGTGCGCTCTCTCTCTCTCTCCCCAAAATAATAAACATTAAAACATTTTTTAAAAAGAAGCTAGAGAAATCATATTTCTTTTAAACTATAAATTCCTAAAATCATAGCCATAATTTTCTTTCCTTTCTTATTCCTGTAGGCTTTGACAAAGGAAGATAGCTCAGAGAAGCTAAAACTCTCTCTTAAGAGTTTCCAAAATGATTATGAGGATATTTTAAAAGATGCTACAGAAAGGTATAATATGCTTACTTAGCTTTCTATTTATTCATATTCATAACTAGCTCTCTCAGTGGAGACAGTGAATAATGGCCTTCAAGTGTTTGGTTAGTTTTTCAGGATACAGCTCTTTGTAGTAAGTACAACCTGATTTGGCTAGAGATAGGATGTATTTTTGATCTCATAAATACAGTATTAACAGAAGAAAAAGATATCCCCAAAGAATGTAACTTCTCTGTCATCTCAACAATTGTACAGTTCCATAGTCTTGGTGTTTGGAACTCTGGAGAGGACAGTGTACTTGAGGTGAGGTAAAGCTAGTATACGACTAAGTTTTACAAAAAATGATATTTGGTTTCAGAAAGAAAATAATGTGCTGGAAACAATAGAATTGTTAGCATGGTGAAATTTTGGTTCTATAGATGAAAGAATTTAAGGGACCAAGAGAAGAGTAAATTTCCATTAGAAAAACAAAAGAAACAATAGCATTTACCCTTATAAACTGTTCAAATTTAGGTGTTATATGCAAAATCATGTCAAATAAGAACATTTTATTGAGCCATATTTCCTTAGAGATTTATAAGTAATATTAGTGGAATAGCACTGCATAATAATGTGTACAATATATAACTTGTATATACAACTTTCAAAAGTGCATTAGGTGAACAAACAATAATTCAAAAAGCATGCTGAGATATTATTATAATCTAATAGTATATACTAATTTACTAGATAACTGATTATATACTAAGCACTGTATACAACTGCAAAATATTACACAGCTCTTGCCCTTTATAGGTTTTTAAAAATTGTTTTTAATGTTTATTTATTTTTGAGAGAGATACAGAGCATGAGCAGGGGAGCGGCAGAGAGAGAGGGAGACACAGAATCCGAAGCAGGCGCTAGGCTCTGAGCTGTCAGCACAGAGCCTGATGCGGGGCTAGAACTCACAAACCATGAGATCATGACCTGAGCCAAAGTCAAAGGCTTAACTGACTGAGCCACTCAGGTGGCCCTAGTTTACAGTTTAATTAAAGAAACAGATATGTAAAAGACAAATTTAAATACAATGTAGTAAATATTACTATAGAGTTAAAGTCCAAGGATTATGAATTTAGAAGACAGAGAAATATGTATGGGGGGCTTCACCAGCTTCTTTGAAGAAAAGATATGACCTTAAATAAGTAGAAATCTAGTAGATGAAAAGGAAGGGAAGATGGGGCACCTGGCTGTATCAGTCAGTTAAGTGTCTGACTTCAACTCAGGTCATGATCTCACAGTTTGTGGGTTCAAGCCCTGCATCGGGCTCTGTGCTGACAGCTCAGAGCCTGGACCCTGCTTCGGGTCCTGTGTTTCCCTCTCTCTCTGCCCCTCCCCAACTTGTGCTCTGTTTCTGTCTGTCAAAAATAAATAAAAGTTAAAAAAAATGTTTTAAAAAAAGGAAAGAGAGGAAAGAAAATTTCAAGCAGGGGGAAGAGGTTTGAGCAAAGGCAAGAAGTTGTGAAAATATCTTATTAATGGTGAAAAATGTAATGTGTCAAGAGTTGTAGGTACATGTCAATTGGAATGCCAGGAAGCTTGAGAAGGTAAGCAGTCCAGCGAAACACAATGTAGGCCAGCATGTGAAGGAAGTTGATATATGTGAGACCAATGACTGTGTATTTTAGTCCATTTGTTAAAATGAGGAGAAAGTACAGGGACTTTTTTTGCTGTATCCATGAATATGTCTGTCTATCTATCTAGAAAGAGGAGTGCTGGTCGCCAGGTGGATGATAGCTGGCAAGAAATGGGGAGCAATTAGATATTTATAGTAATCCTAAAAAAAGATGAGAAGGAGAAAGAGTAAGAAACTTGAAATCACTCCCAGAAGCAAAAAAAAAGAGGCATTTTTTTTTTTTGTCATTGTTAAGGTTAACCTTAGGAGATTAGGATGACGATGAACAAATTGGCCAGGGCCAGATTGCCAGTGTTTTAAACTTATGTAAGGAGCCTGGGTTTATCTTGAAGGTGATGGGTAGGCACAATTAAATTTGAATTTAGGAACAGTTGTCTCTAAACATCAGAGATTAGAGCCAGAAGTCAAATTAGGAGGCTTTTGTTAAATGGGGTTATGAATGAAAGCACAAGTAAATAGAGTAATTAGTGAGATGTTGGAAAGGAACAGAAAATGGGTATGGCTAGCATTAGAAAAATCTGTTTGAGATAGGAGGTTGAAAAGGGTTTCTATTTTTTTCCAATTTTTATTTAAATTCTAGTTAGTTAACAAATAGTGTGATATTGTTTTTAGCAGTAGACTTCAGTGATTCATCACTTACATATAACACACAGTGCTCAAAAAGACGTCAACATGCAACATACATATAATGACAAGTGCCCTCTTTAATACCCATCATCTGTTTAGTCCATCCCCCATCCACTTCCCTCCATCAACCCTCAGTTTGTTTTCTTTCATAATGATACACTTACGATATGTTTCCCTCTTTTTCCCCCATCCAATATGTTCATCTGTTTTGCTTCTTAAATTCTACAATATGAGTGGAATTACTTTGTATTTGTCTTTCCCTGGATGGTTTATTTTACTTAACATAACAAACACACTGCACCTACATCCAGGTCATTACAGGTGGCAAGATTTCATTCTTTTTTATTGCTGAGTAATATTCCAGGGTGTGTGTGTGTGTGTGTGTGTGTGTGTGTGTGTGTGTGTGTGTATAATATTTTCTTTATTCATTTTCAGTCAGTGGATATTTGGGCTCATTCCATAATTTGGTTGTTGTTGATAGTGCTGTTTTAAACATTGGGGTGTACGTGCACCTTTGAGTCAGTGTTTTGGTATCCTATGGATAAATACCTAGTAGTGCAATTGCTGGGTCATAGGGTAGCTCTGTTTTTAAATTTTTGAAGAACATTCATATTGGTTTCCAGAGTGCCCGCACCAGTTTGCATTCCCACCAACAGTACAAAAGTGTTCCCTTTCCTCCACATCCTCATCAACATCTATTATTTCCTGAGTTGTTAATTTTAGGAATTCTGACTGGTGTGAGGTGGTATCTCATCATTGTTTTGATTTGTGTTTCCCCAATGATGAATGATGTTGAGCATCTTTTCATGTGTCTCTTAGCCATCTGGATGTCTTCTCTGGGAAAGTGTCTATTCATATTTTCTGCCCATTTCTTTACTGGATTATTTGTTTTTGGGTGTTGAGGTTGTTTTTTTTTTAATTTTTTAACTTAAATATTTTTTTTTAATTATTTAGTTTTGAGAGACAGAGAAAGAGCACGAGCGGGGAAGGGGAAGAAAGAGGGAGACACAGAATCTGAAGTAAGCTCCAGGCTCTGAGTTGTCAGCACAGAGCCCGACGTGGGGTCTGAACTCATAAACCGTGAGATTATGACCTCAGCCAAATTTGGACGCTTAACTGACTGAGCCACCCAGGCGCCCCATGAGTGTTGAGTTTGATAAGTTCTTTATAGATTTTGGATACTAACCCTTTATCCGATATGTCATTTGCAAATATCTTCTCCCATTCTGTTGGCTGCCTTTTAGTTTTGTTGACTGTTTCTTTTGCTGTGTGGAAGCTTTTTTATTTTGATGAGGTCCCAATAGTTCATTTTTGCTATTGTTTCCCTTGCCTCTCAAGACATGTCTAGTAGTAAATTGCTGTGGCCAGGATCAAAGAGGTTGTTTTCTCTTCTAGGATTTTGATGCTTTCCTGTCTTACGTTTAGGTCTTTCATCCATTATGAGTTTATTTTTGTGTATGGTGTAAGAAAGTGGTCCAAGTTCATTCTTCCTCATGTTGCTGTCCAATTTTCCCAACACCATTTGCTGAAGAGACTCTTTTCCATTGGCTATTCTTTCCTGCTTTTTCAGAGATGATTTGGCCATATGTTTGTGGGTCCATTTCTGGGTTCTCTATTCTGTTCCATTGATCTGTGTGTCTGTTTCTGTGCCAGTACCATACTCTCTTGATGATTACAGCTTTGTAAGTTCGAAGATTCCAGTTTTAAGTCTGGAATCGTGATGCCTCCAGCTTTGGTTTTCATTTTCAACATTGCTTTAGCTATTTGGGGTCTTTTCTGGTTCCATACACATTTTAGAATTGTTGTAGCTCTGTGAAGAATGCTAGTGTAATTTTGGTAGGGATTGCATTGAATGTGTAGTATTGGCATTTTAACAATATTGGTTCTTCCAATCCATGAGCATGGAATGTTTTTACATTTCTTTGTGTCGTCTTCAGTTTCTTTCATGAGTTTTCTATAGTTTTCATTATATAGCTCTTTTACTGCTTTGGTTAGGTTCATTCCTAGGTATTTATGGATTTCAGTGCAGTTGTAAATAGGATGAATTCCCTGATTTCTCTTTCTGCTGCTCCATTATTGGTGTATAGAAATGCAACCGATTTCTGAATGTTGATTTTATATTCTGCGACTTTGCTGAATTTGTTATACCCTATACCCAGATTGTAGTATCCTCAACGACCAGAGACCACCGGGGAGACCAAGTCACGCATGCAAAGGCAAAGGGCTCACAGACTTTACCAGCGCAGTGGACCCATGCTGTGTGCCCCGAACAAAGGCAGAGTAGGGTTTTTATGGGGTTTGTGACAGGGGAGTTACAGAAGTTGTGGCATGGAAACAGTGATCCAATCATAATTATACAATATCATTGACAGCGGGTTTAACCATACACATTGTCTAGAGTATTTGTTACTTTTGGCGAGACCCAAATACAACATTTAGAGTACTTTTAAATTTAACCAATTACAGAGCGAGCCTAGGGTCTTGTTCGGCGCCTAATGGGTTAACTTTAACATTAGGTAACAGAGTTTTATCTATAGTTGCTGGCCTTTCTTGATTGGGCGTTGCCAAGGTAGTGTGGTGGAGTGATGTGGTGGGCAGTTTCTTCAGCCTTGGGCAATGTGTAACTGCCTGATAGTTTCAGGGAAACTGAAACTTAGGCCTTCTAGTTTAGAGGGGAACTTAAAGCCTGTTATGGAGTCAGTCTGGTTTAGACCTGTGTCCTTACATTTCCCCCTCTATCTTGTAACTGACCCAATGGGTCAGTCATATCTTTATTACTTTTTGATTAGCTGAACTGAGGGCTGTCCGAGGATGGCTTTAGCCTTGAAAAGTCTGAGGCTTTTCCTGGAACTGGGATTGGGGCTATGTGCAGCCCGAGGTTGCTCTTAATGGAGGACTTAATTTTTGGCTCTTCATTTTTCCCTTCCCTTGTGTATTTGAAGTCCCAATCATGGGTCTTCGGTCGGGGTCCCAATCATTAGGGTGGCAATACTGCAACCTAAGTATTATGGGTTGTATTGCCCCCAGACATTCTTGCATGAAGGCAAGCAATCTATTTAAATGATAAAATCTCAGATGGACATTGTTAAAGATTTAACGAGAGTTCAGTATGATGCAATTGACATAGAAATTCAGTTATTTTTGTGACATATAATAACTCTATAACAAAACATTAAAACTTTAGGATTTACATATATATTCGGGCAATTATAGCATTTACCCATGCAATACAACCTAAGGTTTACTGTTGTACATAGTGTTTTTCCAAGTAACTTAGCATCTTAAATAAAAGGGCCTATCTGGCCAAAAGACCCTTTTTTATTATTTAAATCCTGGGAAGTTTGTTGAAACCTTAGGAAGTTATAAAGTGTATCCTAAATAGGATTACAGATTATTAAAAATCTTAAAACCTCTTTTTTTAAAAAACCAAAGTGGCAATAAAAGATCTTAAAGGCGAATGTAGAAAAACCTAGCTCCTTTAACATTGAGAAGTTTTAGCTATGCAATTAAAGACCTGATAAAGATGAAACCTAAAGCTTTGGTTTTCTTGGCAGCAAAAGGAGAAAATCTTTGTTTACGTTGTCTTATCAAGAGCAGATTTACAATCCAAGGAAACTTTGTGTTTTGACCAGAGAGAAAAGCAGAGTTTTAACTTTATACCAGTGTACTTTTTAAATTCCATTTATCTCAATCTTAGTTTATCCTGATCACATATAGAATAACTTTTCAAAGATTTTCCTTTACGGACCTTTTACTTTTTTTTTTTTTTTTTGCCTTTAAACTTTGTCTCAAAACCATTTTTTCTAAACAACCAGTCTTATTTAGGACAAAATTGCTTTCTTTTACCCTTAATCATGTATTCTGTTTAGATAGAGGGCATGCAATTCAGGCCAGACATGTTTTCAAAAGGAGTTAACCCCATCTGGTAGGAGGAGTTGCACACTGTATAGAGTGCAAAGGGGAGGAGAGCTACCCAGTCTCTGCCAGTCTCCAAGGTCAATTTAATTAAGGTCTCTTTTAGAGTTCTATTTTTTTTTTTTTATTCATCTGTTCTGAACTCTGGCATCTGTGTGCACAATGTAATTTCAAATTAATCCCCAGGGCCGTGACTAAATTCTGGCTTACTTTGGACACAAATGCAGGTCCGTTGTCTGACCCTATCATTTGAGGAAAGGCATACCTTATGAAGATGTCTTTTAGGAATATTTTTGGCCACGATCTGGGCAGTCTCATGTTTGGTTGGGAGTGCTCGGCAGGCAGTGGTTCCTCAGCCCCTTGGTAGGCGTTCTTCTTTATTAAGGGCCATTACTTTACCCTGGAGATCCCGCAGCTAGCCATCCGCAACAATGAGGAGCTTAATAAGCTGCTGGAGCCAAGGTTAAATTCCGCATCTGGTGTCAGCGGCATTTCAGGCAGGCCATCAAGTGCATGGTGGTCGGCGATGGGTGAGTGTGCTGTGCGGAGGCCACGGGTTGGGCGGGGACGCCCCCGGAGACCTTCCCGGGCTGGGGTATGGCTCCGGGGATGTGGGAGCCACTGGGGTGCGGGCAGCTGGCTTGGGACCGGTGCTGTCAGCCCTCACGCCCTGACGTCACTACTGCGCGCTCCTTAGAATGCTGACCCCGGGGTCCATTAGGAACTCGGTGGATTTCCCTTTTACTTCTAGGGTTACCTTGGGTTTGGGGAGGGGTACCGAACCCTGTTTCCCCTAGTCACTGTCATCTTCCATTACTAGAATGGGAGTTTTAGATTTATTTTGGGGGCAATCTTTGGCCCAATGTTCTTTTTCTTTGTAGTAGGAGCATTGATTTTTGCTTAAGTGGGGGTGCCCCTGGAGCCACTGGGAGTTCTCCTTACCTTCTTTCCCTGAAACCAACTGACTGAAGCATCTTTTTCGGTCCTCCGGTTCCACAGTTGCCGCGAGTAGGATCTTGGCTAGACCCTGGTTTTGTCTCTTTTCAGCTTTTACCTGCTTGTCCTCTGCGCTTTCCCTGTTGCTGTGTACCCTCTCTGCCATGACCACGAGATCTTGGAGACTATTTTTTTCTAGACATTCTAGTTTCTGAAGTTTTCTCCAAATGTTGGGAGTGAACTGATTAATAAAAGTCATGGCCACAGCAGCTAAGTTTGCTGGGGCCTCTGGATCTACAGGAGTGTACTGGCAGAATGCCTTTATTATTCTCGGAAGGAATGCTGCAGGGCTTTCCTTTGGTCCCTGACTGACATTGTAGGCTTGTGAGCCGCAGCCTTGAGACCTGTCAATAGAGTCTGGCGGTAGACTAAGAGACTCTCCCTACCTTTAGCCGAGTTGTAGTTCCAATCTGGCCGTGCCAGGGGAAACCCAGGGTCAGTCTGAGCCTGGTCAGTAGTGAGAACTCCAGTGGGTCCAGGAACTAATTTCCTGGCTTTTGACTGGATTTTTTTTTACACTTCTCAGTAGTGTAAAGAACCTGCAACAATTACTGGCAATCATCCTAGGTGGGCTGATGAGTAAACAGAACAGTTCCTATTAGGTTAATAAGGGCGCGGGGATTCTCTGAGAATGGAGCATTTTGAGAACTCTAATTGTACAGATTATTTGTGGTGAAGGGCCATTAATGGTGGGGCTGGTTGCCGCGATCATTAGGGGGGCCCGTGGCCCTCAGGGGCAGGACAGTAGAGTCCGGTCCCTCAGGTGTCATTCCACGGCGGCTTCGAGTCCCTTGGGCAGGGCCCGTTTTTTGTTGATCCCAGGGCCGCTGGGGCAGAGGGCGCCGGTGGCTTGGGTGGCGCCTTTGCCCCTCCTGCTGGGTCCTGTGGAGGAGATTGCCTAAGGAGGGGGAGAAGTTAATTTTTCCTCCTTTCTGCCCTGTAAGATAGGGTAGAGCAGAGCAGAAAGTTTAGTTTCTTTTTCGGCGGCTCTGAAGCCCGGGAGGGCGGGTGCTTTTCAGCTACCACCAGGACGTCAGGTTTCTGTGGAGGCAAGAAATTTTTAATCCAAGGGGGTGGGTTATCAACCAGATTGGCCCAAACCATGATGTCCGGTGGCCATCTCACATTGAAAGTGGGCCATTCTGTGCTGCAGTAAGTTTAGAATGGACCCTTCCTGACAATCACTGACAGATTGTGAGCTCGAATCCTAACTTCCTTGAAGTGAAGCAGGACTAAATCTAGAGGTTTTGAAGTGGATTGTCCCATGACATTAGTCCAAACAAGATAAAGTATCACAGAGAACAAATTAAGACACAGATATAAGAATTAGTCCTCCTGGCCAGTGGAGGAGAGAACGAAAGTGAGATGGTGGTCTTTGCACGCTTTCCAAAGGAAAAAAAAAATATGTGGGGTGGCGACCCCAAAGTCCCATAGAAAGATGAAGGGAAAAGAAGGGAGAGAAAAAACTTTCCTTAAGTGTCCTTATCAGTCAAGGTCACAATGGGAACTGCACGTAAACAAACAGACCTGGACACAAGTGATTGAGAAGAAAACGAAAGTACGACGGAGAAGACAAATGAGATCCTATTGCTGCCACCAGCAGGATCTATTGAATTCCAGCTTCACTGCCACGGGAATTTCTGACCACGGGGGACCTCTGCCCGAATTCCAGCTACACTGCCGCGGAAACCCCTGTCCGTGGGGGACCCCTGCCCGAATTCCAGCTGTAGTGCCGCGAAAACCCCTGTCCGTAGTCTCTCCTTCCTGTGGGTCCAAGATGTCTCTTGGATCCCACAGCCTTGAGCTTTCGCGGCGCGTCCACCTGGCTCCTTTGAGGCCCTTAGAGACCAAGCACCGAACAGACCAGACAAACAGCAGGCATACAAAAAGACTTAGACATAGAAGAACAGGGAGACGCGTGCACTCACCAGCCGGCGATCAGGCCCAGCGTGTCGGGGTCCCAGGGGTTCTGGGGAGGAGGATTCCCCCTCTGAGGAGGAGGATTCCTGGCCAATGCACCAAATGTTATGCCCAGATTGCAGTATCCTCAACGACCAGAGACCACCGGGGAAACAGAGTCACGCATGCAAAGGCAAAGGGCTTTATTACGGGCTCGAGCTCAGGCTCACAGACTTTACCAACGCAGTGGATCCGTGCTGTGAGCCCCGAACAAAGACAGAGTAGGGTTTTTATGGGGTTTGTGACAGGGGAGTTACAGAAGTTGTGGCATGGAAACAGTGATCCAATCATAATTATACAATATCATTGACAGCGGGTTTAACCATACACATTGTCTAGAGTATTTGTTACTTTTGGCGAGACCCAAATACAACATTTAGAGTACTTTTAAATTTAACCAATTACAGAGCGAGCCTAGGGTCTTGTTCGGCGCTTTAACATTAGGTAACAGAGTTTTATCTATAGTTGCTGGCCTTTCTTGATTGGGCGTTGCCAAGGTAGTGTGGTGGAGTGATGTGGTGGGCAGTTTCTTCAGCCTTGGGCAATGTGTAACTGCCTGATAGTTTCAGGGAAACTGAAACTTAGGCCTTCTAGTTTAGAGGGGAAACTTAAAGCCTGTTACGGAGTCAGTTTGGTTTAGACTTGTGTCCTTACAAATTCATATATCAGCTTTAGCAGCTTTTTAGTGGAGTCTTCTGAGTTTTCCACATAGAGTATCATGTCATTTGTGAAGAATGAAAATTTGACTTCTTTCTTGCTGATTTGGATGCCTTTTATTTCTTTTTGTTACCTGACTGCTGAAGCTAAGACTTCCAAAAATATGTTGAGTTACAGTGGCGAGAATGGACATCCCTGTCATGTTCTTGACCTTATGGGTAAAGCTATCAAGTTTTCCCTGTTGAGGATGATATTAGCTGTGGACGAAGAGAGATTGTATTTTAAGATCAGGGAGAATTGAGTATTCTTACGTTATGGCAGAATTTGTACATAGGAAGACAATAATTATATATAACTATATATATGTTACTATATATATTCATATATATATATGAAATTAGGATTTTTGAAGAAAAGACTTAGGAAACAGAAGGTGTGGGGTTGAATGTGGAGGGATTAATTTTGATCAGGGAGAAAGTAAAGAATAATGAAACATGTTGATGTATCTAAGTATCCATTTTATTTTTTTGAATGTTTATATTTTGAGAGGGAGAGAGAGAGTGCAGGGGAGGGGCAGAGAGAGGGACACAGAGGATCAGAAGCGGGCTCTGTGCTGGTAGTGCAGAGTTTTTATGTGGGGTTTGAACTTATGAACCACAAGACCATGACCTGAGCCAAAGTCAGACACTTAACTGAGTGACCACCCAGGTGACCCCATAAGTACAAATTTTAAAAGAGATTAAGTTGAATGAATTCTTGCTTTCTGGGTTGCATTTTCCAGAAGGGGCTACGTTTTTACTAAGGCAGAGGTGAAGATAGGGGCTAATGAGGGTGGTGGTTCTGAATTAGCTGCCATGGAAGAAAAGTAGAGGAGACTCAACAGGAACATATATAACAGTATTTTCTACCTGGCTCTCTGCTGATGTTAGAAACCTCAGTGCCTTCAGTACTTTTCTCCCACAGCCTGGGTAAAGGAGGAAAGAAGGGGCATGGGTAGATTGATCCAAGATGGCTAGTTTGCAAGGCAGATAAGTGTGGGAAGAGATGGAGTTTGTGATCAGACATTGGGGCTACAGAGTGATCTCTTTGAAGTGGGCCAGTTCTGGGTGCTGACAGCAGAAGTACATGGCTAAACCCAAATCAAGATGAATGTTAACTGAATAGATTATCAGAGATTCTTTAAAAAATGTATACACTCTTTGAAACCATGAACAGCTATATGTATTTCTTTTCTAGTGAGAGTGACCCCAGCATATCGGCCACCAGTGGCTCCTTTCTAAAAGACAAGTGGAGCAGTGAGGATGAAGAACTTGCAGGGCCATCCCAGACTGTCCCTCATCAGATCCACGGTATGATTTCATCCTACTTTTATTATCACATTCTTGAAGAGGCTCTATTTCAGAGGTATGAACAAAGAAATCTCTAATATAAATGTGGAATACAGCTAGGAAAAACTTTCTTAGATGTAGAAAGCATGATTTCCTGGATATTGTTACGAATGAAGAAAATGCTCCACACCTCACCTTCATAAGAGCAAATCTCTCCCTTTCCTTAAATATTTTAATTTACAGTAAAATCTTGGATTGCAAATAACTTGTTCTGCGAGTCCTCAGCAAGATGGACAAATATTTCTAATAAATTTTAACTTGGTAAGCGAGCAATGTTTTGCAATACAAGTAATGTGTGATGCCGAATGTCACATGCTCACAACGGAGCTAATGGTTCTTGAAATTCTGATATGAGTACTTTGGATTACAAGCATGTTTGCAGAATGAATTATGCCTGCAAACCAAACATATCAATTTAATAAAATGAACTCTCTATATTTTCTTTAAAATTTTTTTTGTTTATTTATTTATTTTTTTTATAAAATTTTTTTAATGTTTTATTTATTTTTAGGAGCGAGAGAGAGACAGCGTGAGCAGGGGAGGGTCAGAGAGAGAGGGAGTCACAGGCTGAAACAGGCTCCAGGCTCTGAGCTGGCAGTCAGCACAGAGCCCAACGCGGGGCTCGAACCCACGAACTGCGAGATCGTGACCTAAGCGAAAGTCGGACGCTTAACCGACTAAGCCACCCAGGCGCCCCTTTGTTTATTTATTTTTGAGACAGAGAGATACAGAACACGAGCTGGGGAGGGGCAGAGGGAGAGAGGGAGACACAGAATCTGAAATAGGCTCCAGTCTCAGAACTGTCAGCACGGAACCCGATGTGGGGCTCAAACTCACAAACAGCAAGATCATGACTTGAGTTGAAATCGGATGCTTAACCGACTGAGCCACCCAGGAGCCCCTATTTATATTTTCTTATACTAGGAATTATAGATTTGTATAGACTTGCACATGACCTGCTTGTTCATTTTTTAAATTTTAATTTGTTGCACAGTATATATACTTTGTAAGTAAAATAGCAACTTTTTTGCATTATACATAATTGTATGTTGTAAGGAAAAAATAAAATACAAGTATGTATAAAAAATTAATCATAATACTGAAAATAGTCACAAGTTTTGTGTATATGTATTTGCATTTGTATGTAATATAAGCATGAATATAGCCATGAACATATATAGATTTATATATAAATTTATAAAAATTATAAATATAAAATATATAAATTTATACATATATAAATTTTTGTGTGTGAGGTCGGGAAATCCCATACCTCAAAAACCTTGGAGCTAGAGAGGATTATAGAGGTCATCCATTTCAACCTTAGGTCAAGTTCCAGAATCATCTTCTCTAATGACTTTTAAATTTGGAAAATGTCAAATCTAATGAAGGCCTTCTCACACTTATGTAAATTATTAAAATACAGATCTGACACAAAAATAGTTTATAAGAAAATTAGCATATAGTTCTGTGACGTTAGACAAAGGTCGACCACTGCCAACAACGTATAGTGCGTTTTCTTCACCCTTTAAATTTCTCTTGTACTGTTTCTGTTCTTGTTAGTTTTCTTTTCCAAAGTGTTGAATAAATAGAATCATTAATATGTTCCCTTTAAAGTGGAGGGGTTTTTTTTTGTTTTTTGTTTTTGTAATGCTGTTGATACTCAGGTGGACCATTGCTTTTATTAGCATTTATTTTTTTCCTGAAGAGTATTTCATTATATGGCTACACCAGTTTGTTTATCCATTCACCAGTTGAGGTACATTTGGGTGTTTCCACATTTTAACAATTATGGATAAAAAACACTACAAACTTTTACATACTGGTTTTGTGTAAAACCTACATTTTCATTTCTTTAAAGTAAATTTATCTATGATTGGGATTTCTAAGTCATAAGTGTATATAACTGACAAACTGTTTTCCAAAGGGGCTGTACAAATATGCTTTATACCTTCTTTCCTCCTGTTTTTCCTCTTTGTGTTTGTGTTTCAGTTAAGGTAAAGTTTATCAACTCATCTTCAGGTTAATTGACTCCTTCCTCAGCTGCGTTAGTCTACTACTAAGGACCCCATTTGAAAACATTCTTTAGCTTTCTTACAAAGTTTTTTATTGGTAAAACTTTGATTTGACTTTATCTCAGTTTCCTTCTCTGTTCAAATTCCCTATCTGCTCATGTATTTTGCCTACCTTTTCCATAGAGCTTTAATATATTAATCATAGTTATTTAGAATTCCCTCTCTTATGATTCTAACACATGGGTCATGTCTAAGTTTTTTTTTTTCTATCGATTGCCTTGTTTTTTTGACAGTGATTTTATCATTGCTGCTGCTTCTTGTATGTCTTGTAAATTTTGACAGAGTGTTGATGGTGGGTGTAGAAAAGTAGCGATTGAGGTAAATGGAATTTATGCCTGGAAGCAGTCATGCCTGTTTCCCTGGTAGGCCATTAGCATAGGCTTTTGATTTAGTGTGTTTGGGACACGAACTGAATTTTAGTTTTGTGTTGCTGTCGTTACCTACCGTGAACTATTAACTCGAAATTTCTCAAGATTTGAATTGTACTTAGCGTGGGAACTGCAATGTGAGAGTTCCCCTTCTCCTTCCTGTTCCATCCTTAGCTTTAGGCCTTCCCTGTGTACCTGTGCTTCAGAAGGGCTCTTCCCCACAGTCATGCCTCGCTCTAGGTGGTAGCCTGGTGCCAGCTGGTCTGCACAGGAGGGCAGAGTAGTTCTTTGTGGTCATAGTCCAGTCTCAGCCTGAGGCAAGCGCTCTGTCCCTGGTTGTCACAGGAGGGACTTTGTCAGTGATGCTGCCTCTTCTCATGGCATTCAAACTCTACTTTATATATATATATATATATATTTTAATGTTTTTTTAAATTTATTTCTAGGAGAGAGAGAGAGAGAGAGAGACAGCGACAGCGTGAGCAGGGAAGGGTCAGAGAGAGAGGGAGTCACAGACTGAAACAGGCTCCAGGCTCTGAGCTGGCAGTCAGCACAGAGCCCGACGCGGGGCTCGAACCCACGAACCGCGAGATCATGACCCAAGCGAAAGTCAGACGATTAACCGACTAAGTCACCCAGGCGCCCCTGCTTTATATTTTTGTCAGGTTACGGTGGGAGGAGGTTTCCTGTTCCTTGCTTAGCGGTAGGAGACTTGTAACAGCGTTGGTATAGGATCCTGAGATTCAGACTGTTTCCTGCCCTTCCTCCAGGAGTGTTTTTCTTTTGCCTGTTCCAACTGCATCGGCTTTTCACCTGTGCACAATGGAGTTTGCTGCTGTTCCTCCTGCAATTGAAGACTTTTCTTCAATGGGGAGGGGTAGGTCCGAGTAAGGGCTTTAAACATTTTCCATGTGTGGTAGCAACTCTTTTCCTCCGGGCTTGTACCACTGAGGGAAAGAGTCCTTCCATTTCCTACTCTGTTTCCATCTTTTTATTTATTTATTTATTTATTTTTTATGAGCACCTATTGGAGACCTGTTGAGTCTGCAAGAGTATTACAAAACTCTCTTTTATCTGTGGCTTCCCAGAATTCTAAATTGTCACACGAGGCCATATTCAGCCTTCAGCAGTATATTAAGTGTTTTATCTGACTACTTATTTCATATTTATATGGGGTCTGGCATCTCTTTCTCACATGGATTAGCTGCTGCAAGTGATCTCATGGTGGTGACCTGTCTCTCTTTGGAGGAGCCTGTCTCCAATGGATTCAAATGTTTTTATTTTGTGGTTTTCAACTTTTATATGTGGTTAGTGTATGGGTGATGCTCTTACCAACTTTCTGCATTTTAGGTAGAAGCAGAATTTTTAATACAAATACAGTTTTAAAATAAAAATGATCACATCCCTCCATAAACAAGTCTTTTTAGTAAATACATAGTTACCCAACATTTTTTGGAAGTGCAATGATACTCCATTGTATGAGTGCACAATTATCTGTATAGTCAGTCTCTTCTTGTTGGTCATTTACGGTAGTTCTTTTATATTAAATATTATTATTTAATATAAATATTAAATATTATTATAATATAAAGTAATATGATAAGCATCCATGCAACTGAATCTTGGGACAATTCTTAGATCGGGTTGGATAAAAGAAGGCAAGCTTTATTCATACAGCTACTGCTGCAGCAACAGCAGGACTCCTATGATCTAAGATCAGTTTCTAACCAAGCAGGTGGTTTTGACATCTGAGATTCAGAGCGATGGAGCAACAGGAAACTTGCAGTTGCTACATCAAGGGTCATTCTTTTGAGTTCTGTCTGTGTTTGGACATTATGATAAGATGATTTTGTTTTGCTTTATTACAGTCTTGCAGTGACAAGTAATATCAATGCTATATGACATTCATTTCTGTTCAATAGGAGAGTGGCATGGCCTGGCTCTCAGAAGCAAGGCCGGTTCCCCAGGGACGGCAGACAGATGCTGCTTTTTCTTCCCCAGTCCCCTTCTTTTCCCCTCCTTTTCATTTTCACTTTAGGGCTAGGTCTCTCCTGGGTTCTGTTACTGAGACTGAGGTCTGTACTAATAAAGGATTAAGGCCAGAAAACATAAAGAACTACAAATTAATAAGTAAAAGACTAGAAAAAAATGGGCAGAAGAGACCGTGTGAGCAGGGGAGGTTCAGAGAGAGAAGGAGATACAGAATCCGAAGCAGGCTCCAGGCTCTGAGCTGTCAGCACAGAGCCTGACGCGGGGCTCGTACCCACAAACCGTGAGATCATGACCTGAGTCGAAGTTGGACGCTTAACCGACGGAGCCACCCAGGCCCCCCTGCTATGGACTATTTTTTTTACCCACCCCATAGACCCCCAAATTTATGTGGAATCTCCAATGTGATGGCATTCGGAGATGGGGCCTTGGGAAGGTAACTGAGCTCAAATGAGGTTATGGGGGTGGAGCCCCATGATGGGATTGGTGCCTTTAGAAAGGGATGAGGAACTAGATCTCTCTTTCTATAACGGATGCAGGAAGAAAGTAGCTGTCTCTAAACCGGAAAGAGGGCATTCACAGAGAATTCAACCAGCTGGCACTCTGAGCTCAGACTTTTAACTTCCAGTATTGTGAGAAAGAAACAACAACAAATTGTTGTTTAAGCCTCTGAATCTATCACTTGTAGCATCCCACAGGGACCAGACAGGTGTCACTAGGCACTTCGCAGAAGAGGAAATCTGAAAAAGGCGCTCAACCTAATTTTTAGTCAGGGAAGTGAAAATCAAGCCACAGTGAAGCAACAATTTACAATGAAATTTATTTTTTAAATAAATTAAAGAAATTTAAAAATGTGACAGCAGTTCTAAGTGCTATCTAGAAAGGCAAATCCTTCCCTTAATTTTTGAAAACCAAATGTAAAGGGGAGTAAGAGGTACAAACTTCCAGTAATGAAATAAGTCCTGGGGGTGTAATATAAAGCATAGGGAGTATAGTCAATAATATTGTAATGACTTTGGTGACAGGTGGTAAACTAGACTTATTGTGGGGATTATCTCATAATGTATAAAGATAACAAATCACACTACAGCTTAAAGGAATAGATATTGTATGTCAATAGTACATTAATAAAAAAAATTCGTAGGCTAGTTGGGCTGTTGCTACATACAGTATTTTAAATTATTTTGTTCGTTCCCACAAAACCCTTTTTGTTCTTTCTCCAAGTTTTTATTTAAATTCCAGTTAGTAAACATACAGTGTAGTGTTAGTTTCAGTTGTAGAATTTAATGATTCATCACTTACATACAATACCCAGTGCTCACCACCTATTTAACTCACTCTCTGCCCATCTCCTTCCATCAACCCTCAGTTTGTTCTCCATAGTTAAGAGTCTGTTTCTTCGTTTACCTCTCTTACCACCCCATGTTCATCTGCTTTGTGTTTTAAATTCCACATATGGGTGAAGTCATATGGTATTTGTCTGACTGACATACTTTGCTTAGCATCATACTCTCTAGCTCCACCCATGTTATTGCAAATGGCAAGATTTCATTCTTTTTTGTGGCTGAATAATATTCCATTGTATATATAAACCACATCTTCTTTATCCATTCATCAGTTGATGAACATTTGGGTGCTTTCCATAATTTGGCTGTTGTTGATTTTGCTGCTGTAAATATTGGGATGCATATATCCCCATGTACACTTTGAAATTCAGATTTGAGTGGCATGGTATTCATTGGGAAAGTATTGTCATTTTTGTGATATCAAGTTTTTCCCTCTATGGAAAGAATGAGGTGTGTCAGGGGATGAGCTGTAGTGTGTGTAAGCTGCAAAATGGCGATTGTTTCAAGTTTGCCTTCCAAAGCCTCACATAAGAATCACTCTTGTCAATTATCTTAATTGAAACATTTGGGAAGTAGAATTCTGGGAGAAGTAGTTCAGCCTAGCCATATTGACATATTGCAAAATAACCAGAGTCTGTCTTTTGTCAACTTGGCACCCACACACATCTCTTTAAACCATACCTAATCTCCAAATGAAAACATTATGTGTCCATCTGTGATGATACAGTTATCCTGTGTGTGACTGAAAACACATTCTTACCCCATCCTCAAAAGAGAATATAAAAATCTCCCCTTTTTCCTCTTTTTAATGTTTATTTATTTTTGAGAGAGAGAGAAAGAAAGAGAGAGAGGGACACTGAGCGTGAGTGGGGGAGAGGCAGGGAGAGAGGGAGACACAGAATCTGAAGCAGGCTCCAGGCTCTGAGCTGTCAGCACAGAGCCTGGTGCAGGGCTTGAACTCACAAGACCACAAGATGATGACCTGAGCCAAAGTTGGACCTTCAACTGACTGAGCCACCTATGTACCACTCCCCTTTTGTCTTCGAGTGATGTCTTCCTTGTTGAGCTGATTAACACTCACCTTCAATATCCTATAAAAGAAAACAAAAATTTGTGGTTAATTTACATGTTTGAATATAAGTGAATACTTGATATATTGTATCAGACATTTATGCTGAAGAAGGAAGATTTGCTTATAGTATTATGTCCTCATTTGTGCAAGTGCTCACAAGGTTGTATCTGGTAGAACTGCTTTCTTCTACTCACCTGATGTTCTCTTTGACCCCAGCAAGCACCTCAGTTGGTTGTGGTTCCTTGTCTGGTAGGGTAACACAAACCTTCATCCCTGAAAGGTTGAAGCTAGTGGCAGTCATGTCTAAATTTAATTGTTATCATTTTCCTTTCACTTTAATCACTGTAAAGCCTCTCTAGGAGATCACCTACACTCTAGACATGCTTCTTCTTACCCCTACTGTTTAGTAGGAACCCAATTTCCCCCTTGATAATTAGAATTAGTCATATCAAGCACTATAGTAACCCCTCTTTTTCTGTCAATTTGGTAGCAATGAGGAGCCAAAAATGGCCTGGTGGCATTCTCAACTTCCAACTTAGTGGGATCCTTGTTGTGTTCTCTGCTGGAAGTGTTTCTCACTCACTTAGGTCTGCTTTGATTTCTTTTGTCAGTAGTTAGTGTGTTACAGTTTTAAACACACAGATCTTGTACATATTTCGTTCGATTTTTATCTCAGTATCTTATATGTTTTGGTGCTATTATTAAATATTTTACCTTCCATAGTTCACTGCTGGTATATAGAAATATGATTGATTTTTTTATATTGCCTTTATATCCTTTTACCTTATTAAATTGACTCTTAATTCTAGGAGTGTTTTTGTATATTGTTTTTGGGATTTGCCTATGTAGGCACTCATGTTACTTTTGAATAGACACAGTTTTTTTTTTTAATGTTTTTTTTTTAATTTATTTCTAGGAGAGAGAGAGAGAGAGAGAGCGTGAACAGGGAAGGGTCAGAGAGAGAGGGAGTCACAGACTGAAACAGGCTCCAGGCTCTGAGCTAGCTGTCAGCACAGAGCCCGACACGGAGCTCGAACCCATGAACTGTGAGATCATGACCTGAGCTGAAGTCAGACGCTTAACCGACTGAGCCACCCAGGCATCCCTTTTCATTTCGTTTTCTTATTGCACTAGCTGGGACCTCTGGTGCAACTTTGAATAAGAGTAGAGAGAGCGTGCGCCATTTTAGTGGGAAAACATGCTGTTTTTCATCATTAGGTATAATGTTAGTTAGGACTTTTGTGGATCTCTTTTATCATATTAAGGAAGTTCTTTCCAATTTTAGTTTCCTAAGAGTTGTCATCATGAGTGCATGCTGAATTTTTGTTCAATGCTTTTTCTTTATCTACGGAGATGATCACATAGTTTTTCTTCTTTTGTCTGTTAATATGATGACTTATTACCTGTTGATACAGTTGATTTTCAAACGTTGAATTTGGTTTGTATTCCTGGGATAAGCCCAACTTTGTGATTTTTTTCCTTTTTATATGTGGCTTGATTTTATTTGCTGGTATTTGGTTGAGGTTTTTGTGTTTACATACATAATAGATACTGATATGTGGTTTTCTTTTTTGGAGTGCCCTTTTCTGGTTTGAGT
The DNA here is from genome assembly GCA_017311185.1 of Proteles cristata cristata. NCBI lineage: Eukaryota > Metazoa > Chordata > Mammalia > Carnivora > Hyaenidae > Proteles > Proteles cristata. The sequence goes on along the minus strand of JAESUZ010001669.1, from coordinate 419,685 downwards.
ATCAGAGTAAAGCTGCCCTCATAAAATTAGTTTGGATGTATTCCCTTCTATTTTATATTTTGGAAGAGTTTGCACAAAATTGTTATTATTGCTCTCTTAAATGTTTGGTAGAATTCAGTGAAACCATCTGGTCTTGGAATGTGTTTGTTTGTAGGGTTTTAAAATACATATTTGTATTCATTTTCTAGGGCTTTCATAACAAATTACTAGTGACTGAGTGGCTAACATAACAGAAATGTATTTTCTCACAGTTCTGGAGGCTAGATGTCCAAGATCAAGGTGTTGGCAGTTTTGATTTTTTCTGAGGCCTCTTTTCTTGACTTGCAGATGGCTGTCTTCTCCTTGTATAGTATCTGGGCACTATTTTTTTTTCCATAAGGACACTAGTCATATTTGAGGGTACATCCTAAAAATCTCATTAACTTTTTTTTTTTAATATTTTTATTTATTTCTAGGAGAGAGAGAGAAAGAGAGAGAGATAGCATGAGCAGGGGAGGGTCAGAGAGAGAGGGAGGTACAGACTCTGAAACAGGCTCCAGGCTCTGAGCTGGTAGTCAGCATGAACCCACGAACCACGAGATCATGACCTAAGCGAAAGTCGGTCGCTTAACCAACTAAGCCACCCAGATGCCCCAAAATCTCATTAATTTAATTACCTCTTTAAAGATCCTATCTTCAAATACAGTCGTATTCTGAATTATTAGAGGTTAGGACTTAAACATATAAAATTCTGGAGCAGAGAGACATAATTGAACCTATAACAATATTCAATGTTTTAATTGACAAAGGACTATTGGATCATCTTTCTCTTCTTTAATGAGCTTTGGCAGCTGTCTCATCCATATAAGTTGTCTAATTTATGGAATTAGAATTGTTTATAATATTGCCTTATTAACTTTGTAATGTCTGTAATATCTGAATTGATACCCTCTCTTTTATTCTTGATTTGGTAAAGTGTGTTTTTTCTCTTTGTTTTGTGATCAGTTTGGTTAGAGATATTCAGTTTTTAAAAATTCAATATAATTTTATTTATTTTTATTATTTTTAATTGAAGTATAATTAGCAGAGTGTTATATTAGTGTCAGATGTATGATAGTGATTCAACAATTCTGTACATTACTCAGTGCTCACCACAATAAGTATAGTCATTATCTGTCACCAAACAATGTTTGGACTATATTCCTTATGCTAAACTTTTCATCTTCATAATTTATTTTTTTGGTAACTGAAAATTTGTACCCTTAAGCCCCTTTATCTATTTCACCCATCCTTCCACCCACCTCCACACTGGCAACCACCAGTTTGTACTTTCTACTTAAGGTTCTGTTATTTTGTCTCTTTTTTTCCATTTTGTTTCTCAAATTCCACATAAAAGGAAAACCATATGGTATTTGTCTTTTTATTGATCTTTTCCATGAACTGGCTTTTTTAGTTTCAGTTATTATTTCTCCTATTGTTTCAATTTTATTGATTTCTTCCTTGGTAAGAGTTATTTCTTCTGACCTAACATAAGCATTGAATACAACAGATTTCCCTGTGAATACTGCTTTAGCAATATCCCCAAATTCTTGATGTGTTTTTATTTATTCAATTCAGAATGCTTTTTCATCCTATCCGCTACAGCTCAAACAGTTTGAGCACCAATACAATGTAGCATTAGATTAGTTATATTATAACTAATGCAAACAAATAATTGAACATATAAATAAATGGGGAGAACAAACAAACCTCCCGTGTAAAAGAATTCCAAATAAATTATGTTGAGATTCCACTCTAGAGTAGATGGAGCATAACACCCCATCCCTTTGGTGTGTGTTGTACATAGTGGTTTTCTTCTAAAGAGTACAGTATGGAAAGGGGGGTAAAAAAAGGAACTTCATAGTAAAGAAACATGATACACAGCTGCAGCAGGTGAACAAGGTCAACACCAGTCACGTGGTCAGCAGGTCCCCGTGATGAATATGGCACTTTACCTCGCTGATCTTCCCCCACACTGAAACCTTAAGCTAATTATGAGAAAAACATCAAACAATTTCCAGTAGAGGGGCATCCTAGAATATATCTGATACTTAGTCCTCAAACTGCCAAAGACATCAAACGCTTGGAAAGTCTGAGAAAGCATTCCAGCTAAGAGGAGCCTAAGGAGACATGGGAACTAAATGTCATGTGGACTCCGAGATGGGATCCTGGAACAGTAGAAGGATATGTAGGAAAACTAAGGAACTGAATGAACTATCAACTTCAGTTAACATATTAATAATAATGTATTTATATTGGTTAATTAAATTCTTTAAAAAAATTTTTTTAATGTTTTATTTATTTCTAGGAGAGAGAGAGAGACAGCGTGAGAAGGGGAGGGTCAGAAAGAGAGGGAGTCACAGACTGAAACAGGCTCCAGGCTCTGAACCGGCAGTCAGCACAGAGCCTGACGTGAGACCCGAACCCACAAACCGCAAGATCATGACCTGAGCAAAAGTCGGACGCTTAACCAACTAAGCCACCCAGGCGCCCCAATTAAATTCTTTTTAAAAATTTTTATGTATTTTGAGAAAGAGAGAAGGAGAGTATGCATGCACACAGAGTGAGAAAGGGCAGAAAGAGAGGGAGAGATACAATTTGAAGCAGGTTCTATGCTTCTAGCACAGAGCTTGACGTGGGGCTCAAACTCATGAAGCATGAGATCAGGACCTAAGGTGAAATCAAGAGTCAGACACTTAACTGATTAACCACCCAGGTACCCCAAAATCTAACAAATATACTCTCCTAATTTAATTGTTAATAATAGAGGAAACTATAGCAGAGGATATATGGGAACTCTCTGTATTACCTGCTATTTTTTTTGGTAAACATAGATCTGTTCTAAAGTCTGTTTTTTTAAAGTGTTCTCTAATTTCTGTTGTCACTTCTTCTTTAGAAGTGACACGGGTTATTTAGAAATATGCTTTTAACTTTTTTAATATTTGAAAAATTTCCAGATATGTTTTTACTTGTACTTAATCTCATTATGGCCCAAGGGCATAATTTATATTAATTCTTTTTAATTTGTTAAGGTTTGATTTTTGACCTAGAATATGGTCTATCTGGTACAGGTACCATGTGCACTTGAGAAGAATTTTTACAATGTTGTTGGATAGAGTGTTTTATATAGGCCAGTTAGATCAAGTTGTTGTTTAGTTCTTTTCTGTCCTTGCTGAATTTCTGTGTACATGTTCCATTGATTCCTGAATGAAGAGTTTTGAAGTCTTCAGTTATATTTGTGAATTTTCTTTCTTTGTTTTTGCACTATCAGCTTTTCCTTTTTCTGAAATTCTGTTAGGCGCACACACATTTAGCATTGTTATGTCTTCTCTGTGATTTGACCTCTTTATCACTAGTAATTATCTCTAAAAATTTGTTTTAATTTTTAGAGCAGTTTTAAGTTCATAGCAAAATTGAGTAGAAGGTACAGAGATTTCCCATGTCCTCGCTGTCTTTCCATATGCATAGCCTCCCCCACTATCAGTATTCCTCACCAGCGTGATGAATTTATGACAGATCAATCTTCATTGACATATTATCACTCTGAGTCCATAATTAAGATTTGAGTTCACTGGTGGTGGTATACATTCTATGAGTTAGGGCAGATGTGTAAAGACATGTTTTCACCATTTTAGTGTCAAACAGAATAGTTACACTGCTCTAAAAACTCTCTTTGTTCCTCTTATTCATCCTTCTTTCCCCCAGTAAAGACTTTTTAGCCCTGGTAATGTTCTTGGTCTGAAGTCTACTTTGTTGTTGATATTCTCTGCTACTAATACAGCCAGTCCACTTTCCTTTGATTAGTGTTTCCATTGTATGTATTTTTCTATCTCTTTACTTTTTAAAAAATGTTTTATTTATTTCTGAGAGAGAGAGAGACACAGCGTGAACAGGGGAGGGTCAGATAGAGAGGGAGACACAGAATCCGAAGCAAGCTCCAGGCTCTGAACTAGCTGTGAGCACAGACCCCGATGCGGGGCTCGAACCCATGACCTGCGGGAACATGACCTGAGCCAAAATCAGACACTCGACCGACTGAGCCACCCAGGGGCCCCTCTATCCCTTTACTTTTAACTTGCCAACATTTTTGTACTTAAGGTGGTTTCTTATGGGCATTGTATGGTTGGGTCTTCCTTTTTCACCCAGTCTCCTGATTTCTGTTTTTTAATTGGTATGTTTAGACTGTTTGCATTTAAATCTACAATCTTTTTAAAAAATGATTTTAATGTTTATTTTCGAGAAAGAGACAGAAAATGAATGGGGGAGGGGCAGAAAGAGAGGGAGACACAGAATCTGAAGCAGGCTCCAGGCTCTGAGCTGTCAGCACAGAGCCCCATGCGGGGCTCAAACTCAAAAACAGTGGGATCATGCCCTGAGCCAAAATTGGATGCTCAACCAACTGAGCCACCCAGGTGCCCCCCATCTATCTACCGTCTTTTAACTCTACCATCTTGCTAATTGTTTTCTATTTATTCCTTCTATTCATCTTTTTTTTTTTTTTTTTTTGCAGATTTCTCCTGGATTCTTTTGTAATAGCATTTTATTTTCCCAATTGCTTTTTAGTTATACCTCCTTAAAAATGTTCTCTTGGTTGCCCTAAGATTTATAATATATATACATCTTTAATTTATCACAGTCTGTGTTTTCTATCTTCAAATAACATTAAAGCACTTTACCTGTGGCATGAGGACTTTCCTAGTGTCTTCCTAATTTCTCCTCATGATCTTTTGTACAATTGTTGTCAGGCATTTTAATTTTATGTAACAATAATTATGAAAAATATGTATTCACTGCTTTTGTTTTAGGTAGCCAGCTACTGTCCAGGAAAATTAAGGGAAAAAAGAATTTTATACATAGCTACTTTCATGAGGAATTTTTAGAATTCTTCATTTGTGTAGAGTCAGTTTTCTATTCTGTAGTATATTCCTTCTGCCTGAAAATATCCCTTGAACATTTCTTACAGTGCAGGTGTGCTGCTAATGAACTCTCAGTATTTGTCTGTAAAAGTGTTTATTTCTCCTTCATTTGTTTTGAAAGACATTTATGTTGGTTGTAGAATTCCAGGTTGTCGTAAGACTTATTGTGTGATGATGAGCTTTTGTATCTGAGGCTTGGTGTGTTTCATTCATTTTGGAAAATTCCCAACAACTGCCATTTCAAATATTTCTTCTGCCCAATTCCACTCCCACTCTCTGTTCTATTTTGGGTTTCTAATTATAGGAATATTAATCTGTGTGATATCCATGGGCTGTAGCTCCTGGATGCTGTCTTCTGTGGCTTCACTAACTCTTTTTTCTCTTTCAGTTTGAGTAATGCCTATTGAACTATTTTTAAGGTTGCTGATTCTTTTCTTGTATGTATTAAGCCTATAGATAAACCCACTGATAGCATTCTTTTTTTTTTTTATATATTTTTATTTATTTCTAGGAGAGAGACAGAGAGAGAGAGATCGTGAGCAGGGAAGGGTCAGAGAGAGAGGGAGATACAGACTCTGAAATAGGCTCCAGGCTCTGAGCTGGCAGTCAGCACAGAGCCTGACGCGGGGCTCAAACCCACGAACTGCGAGATCATGACCTAAGCGAAAGTCGGATGCTTAACTGACTAAGCCACCCAGGTGCCCCAGCATTCTTTATTTCTATTATAGTAATTTTCGTTTTTAGGATTTCTGCTTGATTTTTTTATGGTTTCCATGTCTCTGATGAAATTCCCCATTTGTTTATGCACATTGTAAATTTTTCCACTGAAGCCTTTAACTTCAATCTTACTTATTTATAACTCATTGTCTGATAGTTTTAACATTTATGTCCTATCTCTGCCTTGTCCCTTTGATTGTTTTATTTTTTGACAGTTTTATTTTTTTCTTTTACTTGCTTCTTTGTGGGCATTTAATTTCTTTGTTGAAATCTGGATAGCTTGTGTTCTAGAGACTGAGGTAAATAGGAATAGGCATACCTCTTCTTTTTGTAGGCCTTCAGTCTGGTGAGTTGAGTCAACTTAGTCAGGAATTGAGCAAGGTTTGAGTTTTGATGTTGCCATGGTTACTCCTAGTGCATCACCAGCTTCAGATTCCTGTATGACTACCTTGTGCTTAGAATGGAAAATGTCAGAGGGTTTATTTCAATGCCTACCCTCTGCCTAAGATCTCCCCATTGCACTTGAACCTCAGAGAAGGTTTCTGTCCATGTCCTTGTTCATTTCGCAGCAACATAGTACTCTTATTTGTACTTCTGTTAATTGCTAACCTAATTGAGGGTGGAAGTGCATTCCCTGTTGTCTTTGCTCAGCATTAGTTGTAGACAAGTGCAGTGTCCCTGGTTCTTTGGGGTGCCTTCTGGTTACCTGTCTTCTGGATCTGGTGCCTTCTCAGTTACCTGTCTTTTCTTTAGGGGTAGAGAACATGTTATGGTCTGAGCGTAGAATGCTTTCCTCCTCTCCCAATTCCCAATGTTATTGTGTCTTAACTTGTGCTTTGTGGATAATAGAGTTTGCTGCCCTTTTCCCAACTTCTTCTGCTTCTGACCCTAAGAGAAGATAGGGGAAAGGAACTGGATAGGGATCATACCTTGCCCACAGAAGCTGTTGCTTCCCTCTGTGAGCTTGAACCACAGGCTCCTCATTGTTAAGTTTTTTCCTGAACTTTTGATGACGTCTATACATGTGCTATCTTTTGATATTTTTGTCTCTTCTTCTTTAATTTACATACACATGTCTCTGTCCTGTGAGTAAGTTCATTATCAACTGTCTACTTTGTTTCTTATAGTGTGTTGTTTAATTATTAATTCTATAAAATCATGTACCTTTTAAATTTTATTTATTTTGAGAGAGAGAGAGAGAGAGAGGGAGAGACAGTCCCAAGTGGCAGAGCCCCTCATAGGGCTTGAACTCACAAACCGTGAGATCATGACCTGAGCCAAGATCAAGAGTCGAATGCTCAACTGACTGAGCCACCTGGGTGCCCCTGTAATCATGTAGTTTTGACCTTTATTTTCTTAGGTCTATAAACTTATTTTTACCTCATTCTTTTTTTAAATTTAATTTTTATTTAAGGTTATGATTCAGCATTTGTTGGGTTGAATCCAGAACTTCAAGGCACTTCCCAGGTGATATTGATACAAATGTAAATATGGCAGGGCACCTGGGTGACTCCATTGCTTAATAGTCTGACTTCAGCTCAAGTCATGACCTTATAGTTCGTGGGTTCAAGCCCTGCATTGGGCTCTGTGTCAGCTCAGAGTATCAGCTCAGAGCCTGGAGCCTGCTTCAGGTTCTGTGTCTGCCTTTCTCTCTGCCTGACCCTCAATTGTGCTCTGTCTGTCTCTCTCTCAAAAATAAATAAACATTAAATTTTTTTTTAAAGAAACAAATGTAAATCTGGCCTCTTTTCTGATGCTTTCTTCATCTAAGCCTCTTTCCCCCAGAGGCGTAACCTCCCCTCTGTCTGTAGGGTAAGACACGGTGGGGAGGCATCAGAACTGAGATGTAGGGGAGTTTTGCCAGCATCAGTAGGGGACAGCTAGGGAGGAATTGGAAGCGTGCCTTGAATTTTGCACAAAGGTTTTTTTTCACTCTTGTGTGTGGACTTGGGTTGAAGTTGCTGCAAACGTTGTATGGTGGCACTAGTGATCTGTGGCACTGTGGCTGATTTTTCAGCATTCATTTATTGCATCTCTTTTCCATTGAGTTGTGGCAAGGCAGGCTGAGAAATTGTTTTCAACTCAGGATGCGAACCTGATTGGTCTAAGGATAAATCTATCCCTTTTGCCAGTTATGTTTCAGACACTTGACCTGCCTGTAATTTCAAGTAAAGTTTTCTTGGATGCTTTCGGGAAACTTTGGCCTTGCATTTAAGAAATAGGTTGTAAGTGGGGCACCTGAGTGGCTCAGTCAGTTAAGCGTCCAGCTTTGGCTCAGGACATGATCTCATGGTTCATGAGTTCAAGCCTCGCATCGGGTAATGGGGTTGACAGCTTAGAGCCTGGAGTCTGCTTCAGATTCTGTGTCTCCCTCTCTCTCTGTCTGTGAATTTGACTACTCTAGGAACTTAATATAAGAGACCATTCTGTTTTTTGGGGGTGCCTGGGTGGCTCAGTTGGTTAAGTATTGGACTCTTGATTTTGGCTCAGGTCATGATTTCACACTTTGTGAGATTGAGCCCCGCATCTGGCTCTGTGCTGAGAACAGCTGAGCCTGCTTGAGTTTCTCTCTCTCCTTCTCTCTCTGTCCCTCCCCGCTCATGTCTCTGTCTCTCAATAAGTAAATAAACATTTAAAAAGAGGCCATTCTGTTTTTGAAAAGCTCATTTTTAAAATCATTTATAATAATTTATATTCTATTACTTCTTCCTACAGGTAATAGATCTACAATATAGGTTATGTTCCATTCAGAATGGATTAAAATTTTTTGCATACCATATTGCATTACTCATTTTTTTTCTTCATCTTGTATTTTATTTCCATCTTGCTCACTAACACATGTAGTTCTGCATCTCTGATTTTGCAGTTTGAGCACAAATAAATTCTTATTGATTCTCATTCCATTTGACTTGATTTGATTAGTCATCTTCCATTATAAACTACACTTCAAGGACTGAATTTTACCTGAGAAGATAATTACAAATGTGCAGAAGAGTTGGGGAAAAGGATCAGAAAGCTTACAGGGTATGGATGAATTGCTGTGTGGCTTACTCAGCATCGATCACATCCTCCTCCTAACATGTTTTTCCGTATGGCCCAGGCAAGAAAACTAAAAACTACAATTCCCAGAAACCCTGGCAGTTACATGGGTTTGACCAATCGTATGCACTTAGCCAAGACTTAAGTCTGTGGAGAAGCACTCAAGTTGCTGGTACGCACCTGAACACTCATGGTATTCCCAATGTCTCACTGTAACTAAAGCGGCACACCACAGGCACCAACAGTTATTGTGCTGACTTTCTAATTCTCCGTGATTGCTAAAGTAGTGTCATCTGGGAGCTAGTGATTAGAGCAGCGGTGTCCTGCTCCCTCAGATTCCTCCTTATGGCAAAGCTAGCCCTTTTTGTGGCAGACCATTCTGCAGTGTTATTTTTGGACCATGTTGGGGGGAAGCACCTGTTCTTCAAACCTGTCCAATGATGTCAGCACCAAATAGCTAGATAAGAACTGCCCTTCTGCACAAATCCCTTCCTGTGATGATTGCCATTATTGTAGCTGAAGCCTGACCTGTTTGCCTTGATTGGAATTCTCAGACCAGGCTGCAATAAAAAGAAACCAGATTCAAAATGATGTTAACAATAAAAAAGCAGATTTTCTCCCATAATGGAAATGCAGAGGTAGGTAGTGTTCCAAGTTCAATTTGATCTGTTGCTCAGTGATGTCATTAGGACCGTAGGTTCCTTATGTATGTATTTTTCATATTTGCTGTTTTCAGCTCTTTCCTTTCATGTCACAGTAGGGCTGCTTATAAAAATTGGGGTCTTATATTTCTGTATTTATGTCTGGGCAGGGGATGGAGATGGGAGAGAGGCTTGCTTCTCTTCCTTGCCCATAAGCCCTGAATAAAGTTCTTGCTTCCCATTGACTCAAATCACTACATATTGCTGAATTATTCACTGGCAAGGGAATCATTGTGGAATGATCACATATGGCTTTAACTAACCATCAGGGTAGAATCAGTGTCAACAACAGTGTCCACTATAGTCATTCAATTGTCAATACCTATACTCAATTCACATTGTTACACAGAACACTTCTCAGTCTATAGCATCTTTTATTTATATAGCACTTAACAGTATTTTCCAAGAATAGTAGATTTTGTGTAATTTCAAAGGGTATAATCATGATTTTTCTGAACCACAGATACTTTCTTTCAAAGTAATAGTTTCTTCATTTCTGGAAAAACGAATTTCCAGTAATCTATAGGTGGCTGTGCCTTTACTTATGAGAAAGCAACAACAGAAAGAAAATCTCCCTTCACATACATACAAATAACTTACAAATGTGAATTTTTCTTTTTCTTAGGTATACAAATTGTTTCTGAAAGGGAGCTAGCTCAGTTAGCTCACGTTCGACCATTACTGTTCAGCTTTCATGAGCGATCAACCATCAAGGATTGTTTTAAAGTGCTTGAGAAAAAAGTAGCAGAATATGAAATCCTCCAGGAATTTATGGTAAATATTTTGGCTTTAACAAAAGTGCATTTGAGATTTTCCACATTACTACTAGAGGGTTTTTTCTTTTCCGTTTTATTCTTTGTTTTTTAGATTGAGTACTTTGTTTTTAAATATTAAGTTTGTTTTTAAAGTAATAGGTGTATATAGTAAAAAAAAAAAGTTAAATAGCATAAAAGGTTATAAAATGGATAAAGTCTCTTTCTTTTTCTCTCTTGACTTCCTAGGCTCCCTTTCCACTATTAAGTTTGTCATATAAGCATCCAGAAAAGCATTAGCATGTACTTTATTCACGATTACCCTTTCCTTCTTAAAAAAAAGTTTCACCTATGAAATAATTTCCAAATATATTATCAGTACATATAGTTCTATCTCACTCTTTTTTTAAAACTCTCATTCTTTTTAAGAGTTGCATAGGATAGTTAATTGTATAGATCCAAAGACCCTCTTTTCTTTAAGTAGTCCCCTACAATGCCCATTTAGATTGTTCTAGGCTGTTATGAACAGCAATTAGTCCTCTTCATATGCCTGTACATATGTATGCGTATCCTTTTTTTTTTTTAATGAAAGACTCCATCACAAGTGTATCTTTCTTTGGTTTTTGTTTGTTTTTTTTTCTTTTAATTTTTAAATATGTATTTATTTTTTGAGAGATAGAGAGCAGGAAAGAGAGAGAGAGAGCAAGGGGAAGAGGGGCAGGGAGAGAAGGAGACACAGAATCTGAAGCAGGCTCCAGGTTCTGAGCTGTGAGCAAAGAGCCCAAAGCGGGGCTTGAACCTACAGACCACGAGATCATGACCTGAGCTGAAGTCGGACACCTAACTGACTGACTATCTTTTAACATGTATAATTTTTTAAAAATGTATAAATCCTTGATCCAACTAGATTTTACTATTTTGTAAGGTATTTGTTAGGGACCCCACATTATATAGCTATCCTGTTGTCCCGAGATCTCTTGAAACTTCTCTTCAGTGATGTAAAAGGCCACTTTTATTACATACTGAAGTGATACATAAATGTTAATGTATTCTAGGACTTCTTCCATTGATTTGTTTATTCATATGCAGTTACCAAACTCTCTTAATTAGTGTAGCTGTATGGGATCTTTTACTGTTTGTTAAGACTAACATTACTTTCCTCATTACTCTTCTTTTACAGAACTGTTCTAGTTCTTCCTACAGATATTTTTTTCCCAAGTTAATTTTAGGATTTGTTTGCATAAAAGTTAAAAGGGTAAAAATCTGATCATATCATCTTACTGCGTAACACCTTCACTAGCTTCTCATGAGCCACGCCAGTAGTTGCCAGAGCTTATTTAAAGTTTGGTGGTGCCAAGTTGGCTACCCAAGAGTTACTGAAGAGCTTTTGAAAAGTATAGCCTCACAGGCTTTATCCACAAATATTCTAATAGAATAGGACTGGATACATCTCTGCCTCTTTTGTGTATGAAACAAGGCCTTCCTGGGTAGTTTTAGTTTACCTTCTGGACTAGATCATGTTCTCTGTGCTCTAGTTCTCATACTATTTACTGTTTCCCCAAGAGGAGATGTATGCCCCTGTGCTTTTATTCCTGTCCTTCTAACTGGAGTGATACCTGCCCACCTCTGCTCTCGTTTCCTTCCACACACACACAAACTTTCATATGACTAACTTTAATGGCAGTAATTGGTGTTTCCATTATACTAGCATCTCTGTACATTGACTTCATAGGTGTCCATCTGATTACTCTCATAGCTCCTTAAGGATGGGGCCATTTTCAGGTTCATCTTTGCATTCCAGTGTCTAGAAAAGTGCTGAGTACGTACTAAGTGTTCAGTCAGTGTTTCCTGAATTAACCATTGATAATGAAATTTTTTTGAAAGGAAGAATTCCTTAATTGATATCCTAGCTGTAATTCCTTCATGGGCCAAGGAGTAAATTATGAATCTGTTTATATTTTTTGGTTTATCTACTTACATATATTTTTTGCAGTTATATTTGTTCATTTGTTTGTTTGTTTATAAAATGATAGATTTATGAGTAGGTCCTAAGAAGGAATGTCCTGTATTTGCTTTTTTTTTATGAAAAAGGAAAAATATTGAAGTTTAAGGGAAAAAATATCTTTAGAGAGACTAGCATTTTCTTACCAAGCGATATCTCAAATTTGAGATTTTTTTTAATGTTTATTTTTGAGAGTGGGAGACAGAGCACAAGTGGGGGAGGGACAGAGAGAGAGGGAGACACAGAATCCAAAGCAGGCTCCAGGCTCTGAGCTGTCAGCACAGAGCCCGACGCAGGCTCGAACCCACGAACTGCGAGATCATGACCTGAACTGAAGTTGGATGCTTAACCAACTGAGCCACCAAGGTACCCCTTTCTATAGTATTTTTTAATGGGATTTTGACTTCACTTATCATACAACACATTGAACATTGGATCATGCCATATAGAGGCATGAACACTAAGCAAAGGCAGATTTTTTTTTTCTTTTACGTTTTGTTGTAGTAAATACGTGACTTGTATTTTTTACCTTTTAAAGACTTTAGATTATAAGAACCTACCTGATGAGTTCAACTCGGGGAATGACCTACGCAACAGAGACAAAAACAGATATCGAGATATTCTTCCATGTAAGCTAAAAATGGTTTTATTTTCCTGTTTATGCTTGGGAAAAGATAAAAAGTGTGTTGTCTGGCTTTCAATAGGAGGCATTTTGACCTGTGACCATGATGAAGAGCTCCAGTAGCTAGCAGTGGGTGGCCTGGGCATATTCTTGAATATGCTAGAATATGGTCAAGTTCAAGTGTTCTAGTTCAGGTACTTCTTTCAGCAACTAACATAGGGTTACTTACAGAAGTCTTTCAACCTTCTTCTTATTCATAAGCTACTTCTCAGGCCATGAACTATCCAAAATAGGAAGTCTAGTAGCCTGAGACATCTGTCACTATTGGTACCCCAGGCCTGACCACCTTCCTTGGCCACCCAGGTTCCTCAAGGGGTTTTTTGATTTCTTCACCACACACTTCTTGAAGTAACATAGAAGATTCAAAAAGAATCATATCAAGAAAGCCAGGGGAATAATTAAATTCTTCCTCTCTTCAAACGCTGAGAAGACTAACTGGGAGATTCACATACCTGGACACACTGCAAGTTTATGCAGTCCTCACTTTGCATAGCTCCAGTATGTACAGATTTTAGTTAGTGTGTTCAGTTAAGAACACTATTCCCCCAACAACACAATTCAAATTTCAGTAATCACAATATATTAACTATCGGTAATCGCATAAAGTATAAGCCTCACTTCTAGCTCGTCTGCAGATTACTATGTAAATAACAAATGTGCATCATGATCAGTGACTATTCATGTCACTTATTTTTTTCTTTTACTTCTTTTAAAATATGGCTTCAGTTGGTCACTGTGTGTCTGTTATTCAGCTCATGCACAGATAGCAAAGCATATTATAGTTGTGTTGCCTCTTTATTTTTTTGTGATAAGCCCACATATCATTTTATAAAAATGGGTTGTCAAAAGTTGCTTGGTCAACAAAGATGAATTGAAGCAAAAGGGGAAAAAGTAGTAACACTGAGTAGAGTTAAGAAGAAACAGTGTCCTGGAAGAGGTTATAGAACAGTCATAATTTGTCCTGTTGATTATTAAGATCTTTTGCAAAATTGTAGTGCTTGCACAGTCATATTTATGACCCTATACTACTGTGCAAGGCAGGAATGGGTCTTACTAGGTTGTCCAGAGATTTTTACGTATAAAGAAAATATCTTGCATTTTTATAGCACTTTACAATTTGCAAAGCATTTTAAAATGCATAATATATGTTATGTATATATCTTATATAATCTTCATGGAATCCTCCTGAGGTACACCATTGGATATCACCATTTCTATGCCTCACAGAAGAGGGAGTAAGCTCTGAGGTTAAAACGTGTTTTGAAGGCTAATAAAGGAGTGGGGCCATACCTCATGTCATGTTCTCTGACTGCTGGCCTAATACTTTTTCTGCCACTTATTTTTGGGTCAGGATCTACTCAGAACTAACTAATAATGATAGTGACTTAGATTTCTATTACTTTTCCACTTTACAGAGCACGTTTACATATATGTCATGGAGTGCTGTCTATAGTTATGCAAGGAAGCTCAGAGTAGATAATATCTGAATTTAAGGATGCAAGCAATGAGGAGAGGGTGATTTCAACTAGTGGTTCTGGACAGTTGCATCTTCTTATATTTAAAAATGAACTATACCCTTATGTCATACCTTAGATAACAATTAACTCAAAATAGATCATAAGCCTAATATGAATTAAAACCATAAAACTTCAGAAGACTACTTGGGAAAAATGTAGTGTCCTTGGGTTTGGCAGAGTTTTTCTTAATAGGACACAAAAACCCCAAACCACAAAAGAAAAAACCAAATTATACTTCTTTGATTAAAAAAATAGATAGATAGTTTTTCAATGTACTGTTAGGAAAATGAAAAGGCAAGCAACAGACCGGGAGAAAACACATTCAAAACATTTGTCTGACAAAAGGCTTGTGTTTAGAATATGTAAAGAAATTGGGGTGCCTGAGTGGCTCAGTGAGTTAAGCGTCTGACTTTGGTTCGGGTCATGATCTTGTAGTCCATGAGTTTGAGCCTTGCATCGGGCTCTGTGCTGACAGCTCAGAGCCTGAAGCGGGCTTCCAGTTCTGTGCCTCCCTCTCTCTCTTCCCCTCCACTGCCTGCTCTCATTCCCTCTCTCTCAAAAATAAATAAACATTAAAAAAATTTATTAATTAAAAAAAATAATATGTAAAGAATTTCTATGACTTGATAAGAGGACAAATAACCCAACAATAGGTGAGCAAAAGATTTACATGGTGACTTCAAAAAAGATGTATGGATGACAAATATGTGAAAAGATGTTCATATCATTAATCAGAAAGAAAATGCAAATTAAAACTATAATAAGATACATTTTACACTCGGTACGATGGAGTTTAACAGTTTCTTATAAAGTTAAGCATGAATCTACTACATGACTCAGCATTTCTATTCCTACAAAAAATTTAAGCATGTATCTCCATAAGGACATGTAAATAAATATTCATTCCAGTTTTATTTGCAAAAGCAAAAATATGAAAACAACTCAGTGTCCATCAATAGCAGAGTGGATAAACAAATATGGTATGTCCATTCAGTGGGTACCACTCATGGATACCACTCAGCTATACAAAATAGTAAACTGTTTTGTTGCATACCTCTGGATTGTTCTTGGAGGTAACGCCTTTAAAGAGGTGATTAAAATAAAAACAGGGCCTTCAGGTATACCCTAATCCAGTCTGACTGGTATTTTGTAAGAAGAGGAATTAGGACACTCAAAAGGCCAGGGATATATATATGACGGAGGCTACATGAGGCCGCATGAAGACATATCAAAAGATGAGCCTCTTCAAGCCCAAGGGAAAGCCCTGGATCTGGATCTGACACCTGGATCTTAAACTTCTAGCCTTCACAAATGTGGTAATGAATGTTTTGTGTAAGGCCCCCTGTCTGTGGTATTTTGTTACGGCAGCCTGAACAACTGATACACTGTGTTGCTTCATTTACATAAAATTCTAGAAAATTCAAACTAATTCATAAAGTTTATCAGTGGTTGCCATGAGGGCAGGAGTGAAGCAGGCAGAATAGATTATGAAAGGGCATGAGAACATTTTAGCAGTGATGGAGGTGCTATCCCGCCTTCAGCGTTGGTTTCATGGGTGTCCATGTATGACAATTATACCTCAATATGCTTTAAAAAGATGGCTAATGAGAAATGCAAAAGATACTCACATTTTTTATGCTTTCTACCATTTACCCTTAAAATATATAGTTAGAAAAATACAAGGTCTTTAAAGGAGAGATTCAATAAGCATCCATACTCTATACTTTACTGAAGTCACCGTATGTTTCTGTTACCACAACCACTAATAGTAATATAGTAGTAGTAGCAGTAGTAGTTGTTGTTGTTGTTGAATGTACTCAGTGCTGTTGTAAGTCCTTCTCAGATAGTAATTCATTTAATCCTCACCACAACCAGATGATGTTGGTACTCTTAGTATCTTTACTTTAAAGAAAGTCTGAAATAAATTCATTACCTTCCCCACAGTCGCATTGCAAATAGGAGACAGGTCTGGTTTCAAACTTAGGTTTATCCACCGTGCAGTGTGCTTCTCTGTATTAATTCTTTTCCAGACGATTTAAAGATTTTCTTGTGCTGTATGTTATTTTCTATTTCAAGAACCATTTTTTTAGCACCTAAATGATAGATTCTCAGCCATTCTTTATATAGAAATAAAACTATTTTGCAAAGCTTGTTGCTTGCTTCTGCTTCCCTTCCTCTCCATCTTCCCTTAATTTGAGGTCTCTGTTCTGATTCATTAGTTATTTGGTTAGAGATAGGCTATGTAGCGGATATAGTTGTCTCAAACTCTGCCTGTCTACAGCTCTCTCCTTTTTTATTTTTACCCTGATAATGAATATCTTTGTTGATTTTAGAATTGTGGGATTCATTCTTTTTTCTAAGTTTTTCTGAGTGTTACTTTATTGTCCTCTAGCTTCCAGTGTTTCAGGTGAGAAATACAATGGTAATGTGACCTTATTCTAAAATTTGTTAATATTTATTTTTGAGAGAAAGACAGAGAGACAGAGAGAGATAGAGCATGAGTGGGGGAGGGACAGAGAAGGAGGGAGACACAGAATCCGAAGCAGGCTCCAGGCTCTGAGCTGTCAGCACAGAGCCCGACATAGGGCTGGAACTCATGAATGGTTAGATCATGACCTGAGCCAAAGTTGGATGCTTAACTGACTGAGTCACCCAGGTGCCCTGACTTTATTCTGTAAGAAACATATTTTTTCATTCAGGAACCTTATGGCATTTTAATTTTTCTTGGAATTCAGAAATGTTGCCATGTATGTCTCATTTCATTGGTCTTAGAATTCATAGAACTTTTTAATCTGTAGACTCAGTCTTTAGCTCTAGGAGAGTTTCTTCAGTTATTTAGTAATTGCTCCTCCTATCTCTACTCTGTTTTTCTTCTTCTGGAGCTCCTGTGATTTGTAGGGTTGGTCTCTTGGATCTTTCTTCTAAGGCTTTCAACTTTTCCTTAATTACTTCTTTACTTTTGCCTCTTGGTAATTTTGCACGTACTTCCACCTCTCTCTCTAGATTTAGTTCTTGCTTTCTTTCACTTGGTATTCTGGAAACTAATTTAAGTTTCAAGAAGACCATCCTCCTTTAGTCATCTATTAAAATTTTTAGCTTGTGTGATGCTTAATCTTGTATGTCAACTTGGCTAGACCACACTACCCAGATATTTGTCCAAACACAAGTCTAGATGTTGTTGTAAAAGTATTTTTAGATGTAATTAACACTTAGATTAGTGGAATTTCAGTAATTCAGACCACCCTCTCTAATATGGATGAACTTCGTCCAATCAGTTGAAAGCCTTAAGGAAAAAAAAAAAAACGATTGAAGTTCCCCAAGGAAGAAGCCATTTTGCCTCCAGATTGCCTCTGGACTCAAGACTTAATGTCAGTTCTTCTTTGAATCTCCATCCTATAAATGGCTGACTTACTTTGCAATTTGAATTCCATACTTTGCAGGGTGTTTGCCATTACAGTGAGAGCATAGAATTTGAGAAAGAATGGGATTCTGAAAATTTGAATGAAAACATATGGGAAGGTCCTGGTAGAGATGGGCACATCAAACCCGTAAATGCTGAAGAGTCTTCTTTCCCAATACTACTGACACTGGCACTAATCTGACACTAATTCCAGGGACCAAAAGTGTCACCCTGGCTCACCAGGAAGAGTAGTGCTTAAGGAGGTCAGATAAGCAATGAAGTTTAAGCTTGGGCCCATTTCCTAATGGGTTCAGTGGGTTCCGAGCCACTGTAGTTATTTCTGCAGTTCTGGAACGCATAATTGGAATAGGCATGCTCAGCATCTGGCCTAATCCTTGCCCTGCTTCTCTGACCTGTGGAGTGAGGCCAGTTATGGCAGAAAAGGCCAACGGGAAGCCTGTATATCTGTTTCTGTCTAGAAAACAGTAAACTAAAAGCAATACTGTGTTCCTGAGAGAATGCAGAGAGATTAATACCACCATTAAGAATTTAAAAGGTACAGGGGTGGTGATTCCCACAACATCCCCATTCATCTTACTTATATGACCTGCACAGAAAACAAGTGGATCTTGGGGAATGTCAGTGGATTATTATAAGCTTAAGCAAGTGGTGACTGTAACTGCAACCATTGTACCAGGTGTGATTTGATTGCTTTGGAAAATGAATACCCTGGTACCTACTGTATATCTATTGATCTGACAAATACTTTTTCTCCATACCTGTTAGTAAAGACCACCAGAAGCAGTTTGCTTTCAGCTGGCATGGCCAGCAATACACATCCACTGCTCTAACTCAGGAATAGATGAATTCTCCAGCGCTATGTCATAGTTCCCAGGGATCTTGATTACCTTTCCCTTACTTAAGACATCACACTGACGTTATGCCAATTGAATCTAGGGAATAAGAAGTAGCAATTAACCACTCCAGACTTACCAATGAAGCATTTGTGTGTCACAGGGTGGAAAATGAATCGAACAAAAATTCTACCTCATTGAAATTTCTAGAGGTCTAGTGGTATGGAGAATATAAAAACATTCCCTTCTAAGGAGAGGGGTGCAATATGCAATATGTTGCATCTGGCCTCTCTGACAGCCCAAAGAGGTAGAATGCCTAATGAGCCTCTTTGGACTTTGGAGGCAATAAAGTGGAGCCCCAGTCAGAGCGGAGATGCCTGCCTGGTGACGAGAAAGAATCTCGCGGCTCTCTCATCCCTCCCTCACCGACACCGTCCATCCTTCAGGGACCCATGGACCCAGCTGGAGGCGGTCTCCAGCAATATTCCTCATTTTTGGGTGCTACCCTGGATCATTTACTAAGATGGGTTTTGAGTAGGGCCCAGAACAAGAGCAAGCTCTTCAAGTCCAGGCTGCTGTGCATGTTGCTCTGCCCTTTGGGCCATATGATCCAGTAGATGCAATGTCAGTAGCAGCTAGGGATACTGTTTGGAGCCTTTGGCGGACCCTTACAGCTGAATCAGAGCTCAGGCTTTTAGGAAAGCCCTGCCAACCTCTGTGTATAACCACTCACCTCTTAAGGAGCAGTTTTTGCCTGTGATGGGGTATCAGTAGAGACAGGACATGTAACTATAGGCCATCAAGCTAGAAAGTAGAGCATGCAAAGCAGCACTCCATCATCAAATGGAAGAGGTAGATACAAGGTTGGGTTTGAGGAGGCCTTGAAGGCACGTGTAAGTTAGATAAAGGGACCAAAATGTCCATGATCCTCTTTCCTTTACCTCCTGTCTTCCAGCCTGCATCTGTGGCCTCCTGAGGAGTTCCCTATGGTTAGTTGACTGAGGAGGAGAAAACTGAGATGTTGTTTACAGATGGTTCTGCACAATATGCAGGTACCACCTAGAAGTAGGCAGCAGGAACACTACAACCTTTTTTGAGGGGACATCACTGAAGAACAGTGGCGAAGGGCAATCTTCCCAGTCGGTAGAACTTTGAGCAGTATTCTTGGTTGTCCATTTTGCTTAGAAGGAACAATGGCCAGAGGTACAAATCTGTACCAATTCAGGGGCTGTGGTCAATGGCTTAGCTGGATGGTCAGGGACTTGGAAGGAACATGATTAGAAAATTGGTTACAAGGAATTCTGAGGAAAAGGTATGTGGCTAGACCTCTCAGGATGGCCAAACTCATGAAGATATTTGTGTAGTATGTGAATGTTCATTGAAGGGTGACTGAGAGGATTTTAATAATCAGGTGGATAGGATGACTCGTTCTGTGCATGCCAGTCACGTTCCCAACCACCCTTGCATTAGACAGTGGATTCATCAACAAAGTGGCTGTGCTGGCAAGAATAGAAGTTACAAATAGGCTCAGCAACGTGAACTTCTCATCACCAAGGTCGACCTTGCTGCGGCCGGTACTGAGTGCCCAGTCTGCCAGCTGCAGAGATGAACAGTGAGGCCCCAATATGGCACTGTTTCCCAGGGTGTTAAGCCAGATACCTGACAACAGGTTGATTACATTAAGCTACTTCTATCACAGAAGGAGCAGTGATTTTTTCAGTGCCTTTTTTTGTTTGTTTGTTTTTGCAGAATAGACATTGTATATGGATTTGCCTTCCCTGCATGCAGTACTTCTGCCAAATCTACCCTCCATGGATCCACAGAATGCCTTAGCTAACATCATGGTAGTCCGCACAGCATTGTCTCTGACCAAGGAGCTCACCTTGAGGCAAATGATTTGTGGCAATGGGCTCGTGTTCATGGAATTCACTGGTCTTAGACATATTCCTCATCCTCCTACAGCGACTGGCTTGATAGAACAGTGGAATGGCTTTTTGAAGACTCAGTTTACGGTACCTGCTAGGTGGCAGTACCTGCAAGGGCTGGCCAGGGCAGTGTTCTCTCGGAGGTCATGTGTGCTGCAAATTAGCATCCGGTATGTTGCTTTTTCTGCCGCAGCCAGGATTTGGGAATTGAGGACTGGAAACGGGAGTGGCACAGCTCACTAAGACCTCTAGTGATCCAGCGGCAAAGCTTTGTTTCCTATCTCTGTGACCTTACACTCCGCTAGTCTTGAGGTCTTAGTGGCTGTCTTCAGTAATGTTGTCTGGCATTTGATGTGGTCTTTCCATCTGCAAACTTGAGTCTTCCTTGAGGGCCAGCAGATCACGGACTTACTTGTGGACTGTGGAATCTAGAAGAATTGCTGCATGCCATGGAACAAATTACTTAGCCCCTTTGAGTAAAAGTGTCTCGTCTGAAAAGCACGCATATTATACCTCATTCAAAGGATTGTTCTGAGGTCCAGATGAGGTGATGCATGCAGGGTACATACATGCTGCTTGGGCCTGGGGCGCATGTTAGCCCTAAATTCTACAACTATCTCATCTTTCAGGGGAATATTTCTCCTGTGATCACTTGAGCTATTTCTTTACTACTGTGTATTCCATAGTTTTGCTTCTGAACTTCCTTTTATGTATTTTCTTTATATGCTCGGTACTCCCTAATATTTTACTCATAATTAT
This sequence comes from Proteles cristata cristata, assembly GCA_017311185.1. Classification (NCBI taxonomy): domain Eukaryota; kingdom Metazoa; phylum Chordata; class Mammalia; order Carnivora; family Hyaenidae; genus Proteles; species Proteles cristata. Next base: position 398,403 of record JAESUZ010001669.1, on the reverse strand, counting down.
CATTGTTTTCATCTTTTTTTCTGAGTTTGGGGGAAAATCTCTAAATCACTAATTTGTTTTTCTATTCGCTTCTCACTTTACAGGTTTTAGTTGAGAAATTGTGGTTTTTATCTGAAAGCAAATGTTTATTAGTTTAGACTGTTTAATTTTCACACATTTAATCTCCCTTTTAAAAATAAATACTCTTCTACTATAAAGTAGTATATATTCACCATAAAAAATTAGATAATAAAATAGCCACTCCTAGTACTTTGGTAAATACTTGCTAGATTTATTATTATTATTATTATTATTATTAATTATTATATATTTACATAAAGTAATATGATGTATTTGTATATATGTTCATATATGAAGAGGATCTCACTATAATGCTTTTGTTACTTGATAATTTAATAATATAACATATCACTAAATATAGGTTATTCTTTTTAAATAATAAAATAATGTTATATTTCATTTTAAATAAAAATCAGAGTTTTTAAAGTATTCTTCCTTCTTATAGAAAGGAAAACACTTGCTATGATTTTTAAAAATTGTCTCCTTTTGTGAAGTACTGACCATCTTCATATATCTAGCAATTGTTTTTCCTATTTATTCATATTTACAAGGGGAAGTTTATGTTTGCTATGTTGGAATTTGAGAAGGGTTCTGTCAGAAATTGTGTAAGGCCCTGTTTAGTTATCTCAGTCATACCTTCTTTGCCAGATGAGTGGCCCACAGGACTCTGAGTAGTAGGGAGGGGCTATTGGTGAGACCAGATTCTCTGGATTTATAGAGAATGGCATTCCCTTGCTTCCTCAGAGGGCTCCTTCTTTGCCGTGTTCAGTTCAAGGGAGTTGGGTAATGTTAGGTAACTCCCTTGGCCTAATCATATCTGTGCCATATGTAACAGAAATCTGTCAAAGTATCTAGATACCAATGGCAACCTTCTCTGTTTTGTAGAAACAGATGAAAACAAAAAACACACCTCATTGTATATTTTGTAGGTGATGCCAATATGACCTGGGGAAGGGAAGAATTTAAAGTCACGGGCTCCGATAACTCTTGAAATGACACTCTATGCCATCTTCTCTACTGGTCAAAGAGATGAATGAATTTACCAATATGAAATACTTTCATGAATCCAGGGTGAATTGTGTCTCCTACTTTTCCTTTATCTACCAGATATTTCTGTTTTTATGATAGATGATTCAACACGTGTTCCTCTTGGAGAAAACAAAGACTACATCAATGCTAGTTATATTAGAATAATCAATTCTGGAGAAGAGTATTTTTATATTGCTGCTCAAGGACCACTGCCAAGTACCACAGATGACTTTTGGCAAATGGTTTTAGAAAATAACTCTAATGTTATTGTCATGATAACCAGAGAGATAGAAGGTGGAGTTGTCAAATGCCACCATTACTGGCCCGTTTCTATGAAGAAGCCTTTGGAATTGAAAAACTGTCGTATCTTCCTGGAGAACTACCAGATACTTCAATATTTCATCATCCGAATATTTCAAGTTGTGAGGAAGTCTGTAAGTTTTTAAAAAATCAGTATTAGACATATATTTCATTAGATAAGCCCCATATCAGGATAAGAAGTAAGGATTAGGCTGTGTTATAGACTGTGGGTACTTTTTTGAGTGACTTGGTTTTACTTCTCCTTGGCACTAGAAACCAAGATACCACCATGTCTGTTTTTGCTTAACCAAACTCTGCAGAGAGATGAAAAACCTAAGCGGGGAGATGGGGCAGGGAGCATCAGTATTGGAAGTTGCCTGATCCTGGGATGCACTTTGGCTACTTCTGCTTAGTGTGACATATGTATTGAGTCTTTCAGGTACATTTCGAACCACTGTGCCAGGCACTATCACTGCCTTACCAAGTAGTGGAGATTTGGGAATGCTTACTGTGGTCTGTGGTAATACTGAGATCTGTATGGAATACTTTGGGGGCCTGGAAGGGACGTACTTAGCTTTACTTAGGGTTCAGGGGAAGGTGTACTGGAGGAGGATATGTCTGGATTGAGAACTACCCAATAAGAAAGTTAGAAATGAGAAGTAGGTGATCGAGATATAAAATAGCATGGGGTATGTATGGAGAAATAAGTAGTTAAGTGTTTGGGGGAATGTAAAATTTTAACTCAGGAGAAAGTGAGAGGTGAGATGAGGCTCTAGATGTAAGCAGGGACCAGTCAGAACATGAAGTATCTTGGAGTTTGGCTAAGGAGCACAAACTTTTTTATGAAAATAATTGGGAGACTTTGAAGAGTTTTAGTCAGAAGGTATCGTAATCTCAAGCAGGGCAGTTGGCATTGAGATGGAACCCCGAGAATTTGGTGTTTTTCATATAAAATTGGCAGACTTATATGTGACTTAGGACTTGTGACTTATAAGTGACAGAAGGAATGGTCAAAAATTAAGTTGCCCACTACAGTAGCCACATGTGACCATTTAAGCTTAAATTTAAATTATTTGAAATTATATGAAACAACAAATTCAATGTTTCACTTGCAGCAGCTGCATTTCTAATGTTTAGTCACTTGTTACTAATGGCTATCATACCGGGTTGCACAGATTTAGAATATTTGCATCCTTGTAGAAAGTTCTAGTGGGAAGTGTTGATCTAGAATAACTCAGAGATTTCTTGCTTTAATATAATAAAAACTACAAAAGGAATGGTTTGTAGGATCATTGCTATAAGTGGATTTGATTAGCAGGTAGGTGATACATACTAGAACCAATAAATTTGCGGTAGCAATAAAATATGCATCTGTGCTATTATTTCCTTCCCAGCAGCCTAACTATGGGATCCCTGAACTCAGGTTAAGGGGCTGACCCAGGGAGAGAGGTTGTTTACTATGTGTGGTAAAATTCAAAGGATGAAAGGAGTTAACAGTTTGACGAGAGAATGATTCAGATAATCAACCGTGACGTCTAAACTTAGGGAGACAAATGGAATCTGGAGCTGGTCAACTAGGAGTAAATGGAGGGCAGAAAGGACAGGAAAGCTCCATTTGGTCACACTGTTGTTGGAGGGAAGATCTTTGATACTGGTCATTATAGGTGATGGTAAATTCAAGGGGTGACCATTGCTGTGAGGACCAGAAGAAACAAGTGGTCTCCTCTACGAGGGAGAAATACAAATGCTATGAGGTTAGAGTGTCTGTTGGGCTGTTGAGACCCTGGATTTGCCCTGGATGATGTCAGTGCCTGTGGCAAAGAGAGGTCAGGATCTTTGGTGAACATAATCGATTGACTAGAGGCTAAAGCCACTAGGTAATTGCAATAAGATGAAGCTAAGAGGTATGAAACTCCAAAGGAAGAGGGGTATTTACACAAACAGGAGTGGGCAGCAAGGAGCATGTGGCATGACCTCCATGCTCTGTGGGGCGTGGGGAATGGGAGAAGGGTTGTGGGAGGCAAGGAATGAAGTGGACAAAGCATTTAGGGAAATGATGAGGGTTTCAAAAAATTTACTCTCAGATGGGGCACCTGAGTGCAAAGGGAGAAGTTGATGAAATTCAGGAGTAGGGTGAGAGGGAAAGATGGAACTGAAAAGTGAGGAGGGTTGGAGCATAGGTGTGACCTGGAAGGCCAAGAATGATGGCTGACGCTGATGGCTAACTTGCTAGCCGTGTGCTAGGCGCTGTGCTTGGTCTGTGCGCTAAGGTTGAGGGGATTCGCTTCAACCCTCACTCCCCTGATACTTGTGGATTCCCTCCTGCATTAACCAGGCATTGTGCCAGGTTCTGGAGACAGAAAACACACACACACACACACACGCACACACACATACACATACACACACACGCACACACATCAGCTCTTAGAGCACTTACAGTCTAGTGGGGAAGGAAGTTCCAAATGATGTGTGAGGTACATGTTACCTCGGGAGGAAGACAGTATGCTTAGAGAGTACAGGCAGGTGAAGGGCACAGAGGAATGATTATTCTGCAAGAACTCAAATGCTTGAGTCTACCTGTGGAGGCTCGGCAAAGCAGTCATGACCTTTGAGCTGAGGCCCACAGGGTCCATTACCATGGGGTTAGTGCTTAAAGAATCTGCATCCAGGTTTCTAAGTGATTGATTCGGTCAGAAAAGTGACGAAGTCCACCTTTGTGCAGATTCTTAGGGGTCAACAGTGGCAGGAGAGATTTAACCCCTGAAATATGTGGTAAAGCTATCCTCACTTTGGTGCCTTCACAAGATTTTCAGTGTCGTTTTCATCATTCAATTTCACGTACCAATGAAGAAAGTGCTGCATTAGGGAAAAGCAAGGGAGGAGTGAGAAACTCATTCCAAATTTCCTTGCAGGGGTGCCCAGAGCAGTAAAATGAGGGCTTCACACTGGGAAAGTGCCATCCTTTAGGAAGGGGTAATGGGCCAACTCGAAGTTCTTTATTAGCTGAGAAGAGTTTCATGACTGTGCTTCAAGGGGGCTCAGCATGAGAGTGGGGGCACAGCCCACTTACCTGGTCACTGCCTACACTGTCCTCATTACCAGAAGAGGTCGGTGTGCCCCTGGTCAAGCAACTTGGCAGCACCTACCTGTTTTAATAAAATTTTGTATCATAACCACCTCACGCCAGTCAGAGTGGCTAAAATGAGCCAATCAGAGAACTCTAGATGCTGGCGAGGATGTGGAGAAACGGGCACCCTCCTACACTGTTGGTGGGAATGTAAACTGGTACAGCCCCTCTGGAAAACAGTGTGGAGGTTCCTAAGGAAACTAACAATAGAACTCCCCTATGACCCAGCAATAGCACTGCTAGGAATTTACCCAAGGGATACAGAAATGTTGACGCATAGGAGCACATGTACCCCAATGTTCATAGCAGCACTCTCCACAATAGCTAAAACCTGGAAAGAGCCTAAGTGTCCATCAACAGATGAATGGATCAAGAAGATATGGTTTATCTATACCATAGAATACTACATGGCAATGAGAAACAATGAAATCTGGCCATGTGTAGCAACGTGGATGGACCTTGAGGGCGTTATGCTGAGCGAAAGAAGTCAGGCAGAGAAGGACAAATATCATATGTGTACACATATAGGAGGATTAGAAGGAACTTAACAGAGGACCAAGGGGGAGAAGAAGGGCGGAAATGGTGGGGGAAAGGGAGAGAGGCAAACCATGAGAGACTCTTGAATGCTGACAAAAACTGAGGACTGATGGATGTGGGGGGGAGGGGGATGGGCATGGAGGAGGACACTTGTGGGGATGAGCACTGGGTGTTATGTGGAAACTAATTTGACAATAAACTATTTGTAAAAAAAAAAAATTCTTGTATCATAGTCTTTAAGCTAAGATAGAATGCTTTTCTTAATGTGTTAGCTCACCTTTCACTCTGAAGTGTTTGGGATTCTTGGTTTCTCTGCAGCACCATGGTCCAGAAGAAAGATGGTAGGTTTGAATTCAGGAGGCCTACATTATAGTCCGAGCTCTAGACATGTGAGACTTCTGACCTAGCATACACCTCTCAATGACCCTGATCCTTACTGTTTCACCTGTAAAATGGGGATAAAACCATGCCTACCTCCCAGAGTTGATGTGAGGATTAAATGAGAGAGTACGTGTGAAGTCTCCAGATAGTACCTGGCACATCATCAGTGCTTAATTTTTTTTTTTTTAAGTTTTATCTATTTATTTTGAGAGAAAGAGAGTGTGCGTGCTCATGCAAAGTGGGGGAGGGGCAGAGAGAATTTCAAGCAGGCTCCACATTGCCAGCAGGGAGCCTGAGGTGGGGCCCAAATTCAAGAATTGTGAGATCATGATCTGATATGAAATCAAGAGATCAAGAGTCAGGCACTCAACCAGTGGAACCACCCAGGTACCCCTGAAAGTCCTTATTAATTCATCCTACCTGTTGGTATTCTTATTTGCATTATTGTATGACCATAGAGTCGCTATTATTATTATTATTATCATAATTATTGTATTGGAAATTGAGTTGAGATCCTTAACACAAAAAGACAAATCTCTCTCTTCCCCTCCTCTCTCCTCCCTGTCTCCTCTCTTAACAGACAGGAACTAGTCACTTTATAAAACACTTACAGTTCATCAACTGGCCAGACCATGGCACTCCTGCCCCTGTAGATGGCTTCATAAAGTACGTGCGTTATGTGAGGAAGAGCCACCTTACAGGACCTGTCCTTGTTCACTGCAGTGCTGGCGTGGGTCGGACGGGGGTGTTCCTGTGTGTGGATGTTGTGTTCTGTGCCATCGAAAAGAACTTTCCAGTAAGTAAAATTCAACAGATAACTTGATGCTGTTAGTAAGCCCTCTACTTTTGACAACCTCCTAGGATCTGAAGATTTGGCCTTCAAGAGGTTTCAGGAGGAAGCACATGAACTTTAGGCACCTGCTTCTCAATCAAGCGGTGCAGGTTCTGGGAGGGGGTTGTGATGGTTAAAATACATAATACAAACAAGTGGCGTGGACCCTTGTTGGGAACACAGTAGGTGCACAGCGATTGCGGGTTCATGTCCCTTTGCTTTCCCTCTACCCACATGTACAGCTTTTAAAATCCTGTTAAAGAGGGGCGCCTGGGTGGCTTAGTCGGTTAAGCGTCCGACTTTCGCTTAGGTCATGATCTCGCGGTTCGTGGGTTCGAGCCCCGCGTCGGGCTCTGTGCTGACTGCCAGCTCAGAGCCTGGAGCCTGTTTCAGTCCGTGACTCCCTCTCTCTCTGACCCTCCCCTGCTCACGCTGTCTCTCTCTCTCCTAGAAATAAATAAAATATTTTAAAAAAATAAAAATAAAAAAAAAATAAATAAAATCCTGTTAAAGAATGTTGATGACGTATGCCTGTTTTTAATGAACAGGAATTACATGCACATAAGCACACCGGAAAAAATGTAGACTCCAGAGTTTTAATGAGAGGTCTCCAGCTTTGACTGCCAGATTTGCCTTATACTTCAGGTTTTGGTGACTCTGCAAATTGCTCACCCTCTCCAAAACCCAGTGTTTTCATACATAAAATAATGATAATAATATTGCTGTATTTGATCAGGCATTCACAATTCATTGCTTTCCTCCTAAATTTGGAAACAGCTGAGAGATAGGCACAAAAATTAGACACTTATTGATTATACTATTATTGTTACTGTTGATTAAACTGATTAGGGAATATGATCTTAGATTTGTGGCCAGAAAGACTGACTCACTGAACTGTTTTCCTGCCCTGCAGGAATGCGAAGGGGAAGACATCCATTTATTAGCAGGCACTGGGGCAAGAGCGGCCCTTACCAGGGCACAAGGAATGTGAAAAGCCACACCTCAGTCCTGAGAAAATGGGTAACCGGGCATTTGCCCTGCTAGGCAAATTCTGCAGTTAGGGTATCGTCGCAAAAATCAAGTCTCTGCTCTCTTGCGCCTTCTGTAGTTAAACCCTGCTAGTGCTAGACTCTGTCCTGTGGCAGTAGAATGGCTCTTTTGGTTTCAGAACTCATTATCCTCAGGTTCTATTATGTGGGAGGGTGGGAAAATGGTCTTTCCCAGCAGCTCTTGGAGGACACAGGAAATTACTTTTTGTCAGAAACTTGAACCAGTATCTCCCAGCATTTTACTGTTTCTGAGTTGTAGCCCCTTCCCTGACGTAATCACTGAGGGAGATGCTGGGCTATTTAGGCCAGTCAGGAATTTGTAGGCCATAAGACTGAGAGTAAGAAGAGAACGGTTTTCCAAAGCAAACTCAGAGAATGAATATAAACTAGTGAGTCCCCGCAGTGTGCTCAAAACTGCTGGAAATTTTCATAGTATAAGTCTGATATTGCCCATTCCCATAACTAATGTTGTTTGAGCCTTTTAGCAGAAAATGTTAGTATAATTTTCTTTTATATATTCCCCATCATAGCTTCTTAAATAATTTGTTTATATTTGTCCTTATTCCTTGTAGAAACTATAAATATTATATTTTATGTTCCTAAGGAGCACTGTTTTCTCCCACCTTGTGGAATGTGTTTTATAATAAGTCATCTGTTGCTTTAATTGACAGTGGTTTTTTTAGTGGTGCATAAATAAGGGTCCATTTTACAATTTAGGACGCTTAGATTTTGATGGAGTAATTCAAAAAAAGAAAATATATCCATCGCTTCCTTACTGGCTTTCCATAGAACCTGGATATGTCAAATGTTCCTACTGATTCCCTTTCCACTCTTCTCAGAAATTTTGTCCACAAAACCTCCTCAGAGTGCGGTCTTGGACCAGCACCAGTCTGGGTGGGGTGTGGGGAGAGGAGTTGTTATCTACAGTAAGATGACATTTCAAGATTAGTTGATCAATTATAACTCTAAAGGATATGAAAATCTGAGAATATGTAACCATTTCTTTCTTTTTATTTGTTATTTTTATAGCCATTTTCACTTTTAATCATGCCCGCTTCAAAATTCTTAAAACGTTGGGGACACACTAGCTCTTATCTTGCAGAAACAGAGACTGCTCCGTAGTTTGAACAGTCTCGATGGACCTTTCCCCTCTCACCGTCATTAGGGTGCGGTAATGGTAGTTCATTACCGGTTACCATATTATCACACAATGAAGTGAATAATCCAAAATTTAGCACATTGGCCTTTACATAATTAAAAACTCTTGCTACACCTCTATGCACACTGTCAAGTTCATCTGCCAGAATTGGCTTTGTTTGTTTGTTTGTTTGTTTGTTTGTTTGTAGCAAGACTCTCTTGCTGAAGCAGTGTGATTTTTCTCCTGGCACAAATTCCTTGATCTGAATACTTCAGACTGCTTTCTTGTATTGTGGCTCTGCTACCAGAACATGACCCTACACAAAACTCAAGCTTTAAATCACATTGAGCTAGTTGTTTGTCCGTAATCAAAGAGCAAAAAGGAAGAACTCTTCCTTCTTGTCACATCACATTCAAATAACACATATCCTGGAAGAATCACTGGTTCCAGTATCTCTTTATTCATTAAGTTGCAATGGAAAATACTGTGATACTTGTATTTGCTTCAGAAGTTGGTACCACTTCAGAGGTGCATGGGTGGCTCAGTTGGTTGAACATCCAACTCTTGATCTCAGCTCAGGTCTTGATCCCGGGGTGGTGAGTTCAAGCCCTGCACTGGACTCCATGCTAAGCATGATGCTTACTTAACATAAAATAAATTAAAATAGAAAGAATAGAATAGAATAGAATAGAATTAAAATTAAAAAGTTGTTACCACTTCATATCATTAGCCAGCCCGTGAATTTGTCAAGCTGGCATGTCGTCAGGAAATAAAACTTTCTGTGGGTTTCTATAGTGTACCTGTGCCAGAGGAGTGTGCAGCCCTGAACTGTTGTCCAGCCTCTTCACTGGTGGGACATGAGCATTGCAGGGGGTTATACAGTATGAAAGGAAAAAGCAAAGAAAATAGTACTCTGTTTTTTATTCCACATATTTACCCCAAATTTCCATGTAAACATCTTGAGTACTTTTTCACCATTGTCCTGGCAATAGTATGTGGGTTTTTAGCCTTAGCAATTCAAAGTGCTATTTTCTAAGTCTGCAGAGCGTTATGTTACATGTGAAAAATAATGAACATCAGCTTCTGTTGACTTTTTAATTTAATATTCTTTTATTTTTTTAATATTTCTCTTTTTAAACATTTGTTTAATTTTGAGAGAGAAATGGAGCACAAGCCGGGGAGAGGCAGAGAGAGAGGGAGATGCAGAATCCAAAGCAGTTTCCAGGCTCTGGGCTGTCAGCACAGAGCCTGATCCTGGGCTTGAACTCAGATTGTGAGTTCATGACCTGAGCTGAAGTCAGCCGCCTAACTGAGTGAGCCACCCAGGTGCCCCAAATTTAATATTCTTTTAAATAATTCTTTTGTCTTCACACTTATTACTTTTTTTATGTAAATGGCAAGTAAATTTTAATAGTTTCTTTACTTTGTTAGCCAGTACATCTTTGCATTTAAAACAAGAGTGCTTTTAGCAACTCACAGTCAATAATGGCTGTAAGATTCCATACATAAGGAATCATAGTTCCAAGTAAAATGAACATGAACTCTTTTTGCCTTCATTTCTTTGCAGTCACTTCCATGATCATCATTTGGTTAACAGCTACAACTACATTCAGAAAGCTGTGTCTTTTTTTGACAAGACAATCCAGTGACACTTGTTTTGCCATCAGTAAATTAATACAAATAATATAAATTCATTTCCATAATTTGCCTAATCTTAATCTTATAAATTATAAAGCAGGTTTTCAAAGAAGCAACAGTTTCTAAATTCAATAATATTTCATGTCTGTATTTCTTCTTATGAATCATGCTTTTGGTTTCAAGTCTAAGAACTCGTCACCTAGCCTAGGTCCTAAATAATTTTTCCTATACTGTTTTCTAAATGTTCTGTGTTTTATGTTTTATATTTAAGTCCATAATCCATTTTTGTAAAGTTTATTTATTTTGAGGTGGGAAAGGGCCCTCAAGAGAAAGGGAGAGAGAGAATCCCAAGCAGGATCTGCACTTTCAGTGTGGAGCCCTACACTGGGTTCAAACTTATAAACTGTGAGACCATGACCTTAGCCTAAACCAAGAGCTGCATGCTCAACCAACTGAGCCACCCAGGCACCCTAAAGTCCATAATCCATCTTGAGTTAAGTTTGTATAAATGTGATATTTAAGTCAAGGTTTACTTAAGTTTTCTTCTTTCCTTCCTTCCTTCCTTTCTTCTTTTCTCTTTTCTTTTTCCTTCCCTTCCCTTCCCTTCCCTTCCCGTCCCGTCCCGTCCCGTCCCTTCCCTTCCCTTCCCTTCCCTTCCCTTCCCTTCCCTTTCACCTATAGATGCCCAATATTCTAGGACTATTTGTTGAAAAAGCTATTCTTCCTCCACCAAATTGCTACTGTACCTTTGTCAAAACCATTGGACATGTTTGTATGGGCCTATTTCTGGTTCTGTATTCTGTTCCATTGATCCAGCTGTCTATCCTCTTGCCAATATCATACTATAGATTCCTGTAGCTATAAAATAAGATAGAGTGATTCCTTTGTTCTTTTTCAAAATTGTTTTAACTTTTATAGGGTCTGTGCTTTCCTATATAAATTTTAGAACTAGCTTGTCTATATCTACAAAAAAAGCTTACAGGGGTTTTGATAGGAATTGCTTTAAATCTGTAGATCAATTTGGAAAGACTGATATCTTTGCTATCTTGAATCCTTCAATCCATGAACACGATATGCCTCCCCATTTATTTAGGTCTTCTTTGATTTCTTTCATCAGCATTTTGTCATTTTCAGTGTATAGATCCTATATGTGATTTATTAAATTTATCCTATTTCATTATCTTTGGAGTAACTGTAAATGGTATTATGTTTTTATGATAAGCTTCTACATGTTCATAGTTTGTATATAGAAATGTGATTGATTTTTGTGTGTTGATTTTGTATGCTCTGATTTTATTGAACTCACTATTTCTAAGAGGTTTTTTTTTTCTTCTATTTTGTTCTGTTTTTAAATTCCTTGGGATTTTCTACATAGACAATCATTCTAGTTGCAAATAGGAATACATTTATCTCTTCTTTTCCAGTCTGTATGCCTCTTATTTCTTTCTATGGCCTTATTGAGCTACCTAGAACTTTAAGTATTGGGTTGAATACAGGTGGTGAGAACAAACATTCTTAAGGGCAAAGTAAATTAAAATAATTCATTTTGTGAAAGACCCTTTGAAGAGAATGTTAAGCTACAGACTTAGAGAAACTGTTTGCAAATTCCACATCCAACAAAGGTCTTACATTTAGAATATATAAAGCATCCTCAAAACTTTAATAGTAAATAAAGAACAAAAAAAAAAAAACAAAAAACAAAAAAAGCAACCCAATTAGAAAATGGGTAAAAGGCACGAACAAACATTTCACCAAAGAGGACAAAAAGATGACAAATTAGCATGTGAAAAGATGTTGGGCTTCATTAGCTTTTAGGGAAATAAAATTAAAACTATGATGAAATATCACTAGACATGTATCAGAAAGACTAATATTAAAAAATAGTGATACCTCCAAATGCTGATGAAGAGTTGAGGACACTGGGTTAATTATTTGTTGCTTGTGGGAATGTAAAATAGTATACCCATTCTAAAAAATAGTTCTACACTTTCTTTAAAACAAACAAAAGCAAAACTGAATTAAACTTACCATATAACATCAGCAGTAGGACTCCTGGGTGTTTATCCCAGAGAGGTGAAAACGTAACAGTTATACAAAAGCCTACATGTAACTGTTCATAGCAGAGTTATTCATAATAGCCCAAAACTGGAATCAACCTAGATGTCTTTCAGTAAGTTGATGATTAAACAAACTGGTATATATCCATTCCATTTATTTTTTAATGGAATACTACTAAGCAATAAAAAGGAGTGAACTGTTTATGTACAGTAAAACCTTGGATTGCAAGTAACTTGTTCTGCAAGTGTTCTGCAAGATAAGCAAACATTTCTAATTAATTTAACTTAATTAATATTAATTATTAATATTTATATTAGTATTTAATTTATTATTATTAATAATAAAATATTAATATTAACTTAATAAACAAGTGATATCTTCCAATAAGAATAATATGTAACACTGAATGCTACATGCTCGCAACTGAGCCAGTTTTTCCTCTCTCTCTCTCTCTCTCTCACTATGGGATTGTGGGTGATTATCTCCCCTGCTCAGATGCTTGGTCTCAGGCTGCAATGTTTGACAGAAATCTGATTTATCAGAATGTTGGAAGGTACCCACAACTGGCAGTAGTGTGCTTTTTGTCACTTAAAGTGAAAGTCCTTTGCTTTTCCATACAAGAGTAAGCTTAGGAATGCTTTGCTTCATTTTAAGTCAGCCTGCCTGCAGATATAGACCCTTTTCTCTGCTGTGTTACTGCCAGTTACGTTAAATATAGTATATGACAAGAGTTTATTAATACTATACTGTAGTCACCATCCATTACTGATAGTGAAAATCATCCTACACAATAATCCTCTTTCTTGTCTCCTCACACCAGCCACAAAGGTTTTCAAAGGTAAGTGCAGGTTAATTTGTTTATTTTTCTTTTTATTTTGTATTTCCTTTATTATTTTATGTGATAATACAGCACTGTAATAATTTTTCATTTTATTATGGGGAAATTCACTTTGATATACAAGTGCTTTTGAGTTGGAAGCATGTTTCTGGAATGAATTACGCTCTCAAACCCAGGTTTTACTATACACAACAATTTAGATGGATCTCAAGGCAATTATACTGAATGAAAAAAAGCCTCAAAAAGTTATATATTACACGATTCCATTCATACAATCCTTTTGAAATAACAAAACAGTAGAGATGGATAACAGAAGGGTTAGGGACTGGGTTGGGTGAGTAGTTCTAATGGATAACATGAGAAAGTTTTGTGATGGAGCAGTATTATATATGGATTGTGGTTGCAGTTACCTGAGTCTTATCTGTGATAACATTGCACAAAATCACACACACACATGCATACCCAAATTCACAAGCGATTGCATGTAAAACTGGCAAAATCTGAATAATGATCAAAATGTGATCCATGGATCATACCAATGTTAACTTCCTGGTCGTGATACTCTATGATAATTATGTAGGATGACATAATTGGGGGAAATCAGGCTTAGGGTACATAAGATCTCCATGTACATATTTTTGCAACTTACTGTACATCTATAGTTATTTCAAGATCAAAAATTTTAAAGGCTCAATTAAAATTTTAAATTATGATAAAAATGAAAACCTATAAAAATCAAGTAATGGTTACATTTTCTCTGATTTTATATATTTTGGGGTTATAGTTAACAAACCTTAAAATTTCATGTGTCTATGTGGTCTTGCTGGACATGACTGATCCTCAGCTTGCAACCACTTGTGACTCTCCAGACAAGTTCAGCAACACTTGAGCTGGCCTATATCCTGTTCCACTGGTGATGCTCCGTGATGCTGCACCACTGTCAGATTGCCATGCGAGTTTCTAAACACTTGCTGCCAGTTTCTGGACTCATCTCATTGCAGACTAGCAACAGCCCCTTGTAGACCTGCACCAGCTCAGCGGCCACACTGGGTAGGCTGGTCTCCATGCACAGGTGCAGAATCTGGTTTTGGGCCAGCTGTTGTTAGGGTCTCCATTTGAGTTGAGAGGGCTTTTTAGATGAGAAACAGCTGTGTTACTAATGTGGCCAGAAAAAGTAGTCTATGCTCAGACTTTTCCAGAATTATAGTCCTGTTTTAAGATTTCCCATTGGAGAACAGAAAAGTAGACACAGGGGCAAATTTGTTGTTATTTCTTTTGGAGCACATTTCTTATTATAAATGATTGCTTCCTGCTTTTTCCTGGAAACCCTTTTAAACTAAAGTCTTCTTTATCCATTAGGCTCGTTTAAAAACAGTGCCTTTTCTTATAGTTGAAAATGAGATCTTTCTGGTTATATCTTGACATCTTTCTTTTACTGGAAAGAACTATGGAGTACTCATTTGGCAATCTGTGGGTTTGTATTTTCCCCCATGTGAATAATACAAAATCTCTGTCATCCTGTTGCAGTTCAACATCAAGAATATAGTGGCCCAAATGAGAGAACAGCGTTATGGCATGGTTCAAACGAAGGTAAGCTCTCACTACCTAAATTCTAATGAAAAGAAAAGAGAATATAACGATTAACATGTTTAACATATTACAATTTGTAAATCTCTTTTACTTACATGATGGCATTGAATTCTCACTGTTGGAGGTAGACATTAACTTTTCTCTGATATTACTGATGAAGTAAGTACTTCACATTCAGAATAATGAAGTTTGTTCTGTGAGGTCAGTCATATAGCACATGGTGGAGCCAAGAAGGAAACAGAAGTCTCCTGATGGCCAAACTCATGATTTGTCCATAATGCCATTCTATTTAAGTAACATATCTAAAGTGATTTGCAAGTTACTGGATAGCAGTTTGGGAATATTTACTTGCCACTAAATTATCAAAGTCATTGGTATGTCATAAAAAGATAGCATTTGTGTTACAGATTAGTTATTAATCATTGAGAATGAGAATCTAGAAAAAGCATGGATAATGAGAACAAACAGGTACACCTGAATCTTTAGGTTGACCTGTTTTTAGGCCAACAATGAATGATACATGAAGCATTTTATTTGAACTAAGGTTGCCTGAGAGACCTGAGGCTGTACCTAAAAAAAATTTTTAAGCATGATTTATCCAGGGCATTCTAAGGAGACTGAGATAAAGGGTCAACTTCCCTTGCGTTCAGTGAAGCCTTGAGTTAACTAATTCTAGACCAGGCACTATACTATGATCATTTTTCTTCCTGATATTTAAGTATATATATATACGTAAAGAACTTCTTGGTTAAATGTTTGCTCTTTTGGGGAAACTTTCCTTTATGGTGGAAAATTACAACTGTGTTCTCTGAAAGTGGATATTGGTATTCAATGACTTAACATTCTGTTGTTTTTCATATTTATGTATATAGGAGCAGTATTGCTTTTGTTATAAAGTTGTGCTTGAAGTTCTTCAGAAGCTTCTGACTTTCGATTAAGAAAGACTTCTGTTGCTTCACACTTGAAATTACCCAGTGGCTTGGAGTTTCCTCATAAAGAACGCGTTCCAGCTGTCCTGAAGGGCTTTGCTCAGGCGTACGGGGTGCTTTCTTGGTGTATCATTTGACTTGCTTGCTGACAACTCTCTGAAGGCAGCATCATTTGGTTTGCAGTGAACAGTGTTTACCGATTAATCTTACTTATATAATATAAAAATATCTTCTCACATTTTCCAATGAAACAAAAGTTGCATAAAGCAATTGCAGCCTAATTGGTTGAAGGGATTACAGAGCCCAATAAAGGACTTAAACTATATTCCTTAAGATTTTATTTGGACAGTCAGCTAAAGGGAGCTGAGGACTTCCAGGACCTTATAAAGCCCCTCTTCTGGGAGAACATATGGCCAGTAAAGGCAAGATCACATCATGACCTCTTGGAGGCATTTTCAAGACAGATACTTACCCGTGTCTTTTAGCTGAAGTATGTACTTTTAGCTGGTATTTGAATAACTCAGTTCGCTAATGAGGGTGGATTAACTTTTTAAACAATCTGGATTCCATTTTCCTATAGTTCCACACTCTTGGTGGGGACAGGTGGCCCAGGGACCTCAGAGGACAAGCTGCCTTTCTAGAGCAGCTGCACAAGGACCTGTTGGTCTGGGAAGCATTTCATGGGTGGGCAGAGTTCCTCTACTCCATCACATGAGCACACTGGTGAACCATCCAAAACTAAAATAGATGTTTATATAGAAAGTCCAAGAGGAAATTTTTGCCCAGCTTGAGTTCTTTCCTATCCCACCCTAACACTTAACATATTACTCAGTCTTCTTTGTTAAAAGTACATATTATATCTTACTTGCCTCTTACTCTTTGCCCTTTAGCTAACCAATAACCTTTGATATAAGCATTATTACATAATTCTGTGTATCTCTTACGCCAGATCTATTGCTTAAACTAAGATCGATGATAGTTTTTTTTTTTTTTTTTTTTGGAGTTCCATTAAATCATTTCTTTCCATTACTGCCCCACCTCTGCTTTAACATTTAGAAGTTGGCTTTGGGAACCAGATTTTGGAAAACCAAACTGACAGTTGTGAAATGAAAACTTCCATGTTCTCTTTTTGAAAAGATGTGGCCATTATTACATCCATATTATTATAGGACTTTGCCTCATATAATTACAGTGATATTTTGGTCAAGGAATCTTAGTGACCAGTTTTACCTGATTATAAGCAAGTGATACATGTCTTTGTGCAGTGTAATTCAATGGAGATCAGAATATTCCATGTATTATATTGAGAAAATTTCTAATATTAATCTGTAAATCTTGAATTTTTAAGAAGTTTAGTTTGTTCCCTTGGCTGAATGAATACTTGAATTTGCTGAATTATCTTAGTAAATTTCATTTTAAAATAATTATATGCCAGAAATATATTTTATATTAAATCAGATTGATGAATCTACCTATTTACTTTGTTCATATAAATAATAATCTTTGCTAAACATTAATTTCTTTCTGATGATTGGCCTTTAATATTTGTATCCCTCATTTTATTTTCTGTTATTGTAAAATAATAGATATAATGTACAACAGTATTCCTAAGAAGGATTCTATGGTGTTACTTAAATGAAAAGACTTACTATGTATTGCCAGAAGTATTTTTATTATCTAGGCCTTGCAATGTTCTTATAAAGAAAAGTGCCACAATTCTTGATGGTAAACGTATTTCTTCTTTGCTGTGTGCCTCATATTTTTATAGCTGGACTAATTTTTAGTTTTTCAGGGAAATTAAATAAGTAAATATGGAAATACTGATTGCACTTGTTTTATTTCATTTTTGGAAAGTGAATCCAAATTGAAAATGTTTAACTGATTGAACTGCTAATTTTCCTACCAATGATAAATCAATCTTTGCCTAGACCTATGAATACAAAACTACCATTGACACCTTTGTGAGTGTATGAATGTGTAGAGGAACGTTTAAAATATTTAAATAAAAGCATATATGCATTTACTAAGTTTCAACTTTAAATACATATTTTTAAAGTTGCATGTGCTTGATGGACTTACATGTTGGACCAAAGCATTTTAGAAATAAACATTGTAGGTTTTATTCTCATATAAAGT
The DNA here is from genome assembly GCA_017311185.1 of Proteles cristata cristata. Taxonomy (NCBI): domain Eukaryota; kingdom Metazoa; phylum Chordata; class Mammalia; order Carnivora; family Hyaenidae; genus Proteles; species Proteles cristata. The sequence continues at coordinate 380,758 of JAESUZ010001669.1, read as the reverse complement.
CTTGGCAATTTTTTTTCCTTGGGCTTTTCACCCCTAAACTCTCTAGAACATGATGGAATTTTCAATTAACTTTACATTTACTACTCAGAGGTCATTTCAGTGATTTATTCTTACTGAAAAATATTAAATGAAAACACTTTAAAACAAAAAAGTTTCATTTCCTACATATTTTCTCTTACTACCTGGGAAGAATTAATTTCCTTATATGTTGTCTTGTGGTTTAAGTAATAGAACCAGAAGATTTGGAAAGTATCCATTAAGTAAAAACAGGTTAGTGGTTTTCAGTGGGATTGATGGATAGGTCAGTGGAGTACTCAATTTGTCTACAACTATAATCAAAAAGTAAGTAATGACCTCATCATGTAACAATTTGAATTAGAAGGGATCTTAAAACATGCCTAATGTAACTATCATATCTGAAACTTGACTGTGAGAAAGGACATTTTTTTTAGAAACTAATGGCCACATCATATTGGGAGGTGAAAAAATAGAGCCTTCCCATCAGAAAATCAGTAACTCCTGTAGCACTATAGTGTTGCTCTAGAGTTATCTAGCCAATACAGAAAGACTACAACAAGGGATAAGTGATATATGAATACTGAAAAGTTAGAACAAAATGATCTTTTGTTTGTATATTTGCTCACATAGAAATAAAAAGACAACTAAAATACAGGATCAGAAAAAATCATTATGAAGTCTCGATACAAGATCACTGTGTAAAAATTATTCTTTTTCTACACCAGGGGTCATCAGATTGTGGCTTGCAGGCCAAATCTGACATGTTGCCTGTTTTTGTAAATAAAGTTTTATGCCCATTTGTTTACGTATTGTCTATGGCTGCTTTTGTGCTATCGTGACAATGACCAAGGTAGTAGTGGCAGAGATCCTATGGCCCGTAAAGCCCAAAAATTATTACCGTCTGGCCCTTTAAAGGAAAAATGTGCCACCCTCTGTTCTATATCTTCCATAGGAAAAATACCTCTGAGCAACAAGGATATGTAAAATGTATAAAATACGTAAGATTTAATTTACCAAGAACTTGACCAGTGGATGCTCTGATTCTCAATGAACAGTAAATACATGAAAAGGATGAAGATATTTTTGAAAAAGAAGAGTTAATTTTGGGGTAGAGAAAGCATTTGCCTTAGTAATAATCAACATATCATCTAAAGTCACAGTTAACACAATGTGATTCTGACTCAGGGATACACACATGGATCAGTGGAACAACACAGTCAAGAAAGAGACTCAATAGATTCATATATTTGTGAATTTATTATATACTAAAGGTAGCATTTCAAATCCAGAGCATCAGCATTTATGAAGCAAAAACTAATAGAAGTGATAAAACTGAAAAGATAGATGAGTCTGCAATTGTATTTGGAGATTCTACCATTCCTCTCTTTGATAGAATAAATAGACAAATGAGTAAGAATATAAAAGATTTGAATAATACTATAAACCAGTTTGACCTCACTAGTATTTGTATAACACTGCACCAAAATACAGTAGAATACACATTTTTTTTCAAGTGCATGTGGGACGTTCACCAAGAGTGATTATACTTTGATTCATAAAATAAGCCTCAATATAATTCACATGAAAGGAACTTTATAGGTATATTTATGGAATTAACTAGAAATCAGTAACATAAAGATATTTCAAAAGCTCCAAAATACTTGAAAATTGAACAATGTACTTCTTCTTTTATGTATTTATTTTAAGAGAGAGAGAGGGCATGAGTGTGGAAGGGCAGAGAGAGAGAGAGAATTCTCCCATGGAGCCAAGCAGGCTCCATGCTGTCAGCATAGAGCAGGGTTTGATCCCACAAATTGTGAGATCATGACCTGAGCTGAAATCAAGAGACAGACGCTTAACCAGCTAGGCTGTGCAGGCACTCCAACAATGTACTTCTAAATAACATATGGGTCAAAGAAAAAAAATCTCAAGAGAAATTACAAAATATTTTGAAGTGAAAATAAAAACAACATGGAGCAGTGACCAAAGTTTTGGAGAAATCCATATGCTTAGTTTGTACAGTGTTGAATTTATTATCCTTATGGAACCACCTAGTGGCTCTACAAGCCTGGGATGAAGGCCTAGATCTGGAGGAATGTTTTCCTTGAAGATGATGCTTGAAGGCATGGGAATGGCTCCCCCAAAGAAAGTGAGATGGAGGCCAAGGGAAGAGTCCTGGGGAACTGCAGCAGACTATGAGTCTGGAGTACTCTCTTGTCCATTAAGAGAGTGGATACAGAATTGAATATGAGAGAGGCTAGTGTTCAGGAGGAGACAAGAATCCCAAACAGGAGTTTCGTCTCCATATTTTTTGAGCTTACAAGATATTACCCACGTGGTGCACGTGAAGAAAGCAAGATCTTGCACATATGAATGTGGAGAAAGTAATCAGAGGGTAATTATTAACTTGTGTGTGTAGGAAGCAAAGGGTCTGGGGGACAAGTGGTGTTTGTGATCAAAGTACAATAGTAGATTGGTGTCAAATGGAAAGCAATTTCCTGCAAGTGATACAACAAGTTACTCATGATCCCATTACAATATCTCGCTAGCTAACCTTGGGTGCCTTCGTTCCTGGTGACACCTTCCCATCCTAAGCTTTTCTCTAACTCACTTATGTAAGTAGAACCTATTTCCCCACAGGGAATGTCAGTGTTTTCATTCCTATCTTGACTGCCTTCATGGCCCAGCCTAAAAGCCACCTCTTTTGTGAAGTTTCCTAATATTCCTCTCTCCTTCAGCAGTTACTTCTCAAACTCTGTAGTGAAGAATCCATTTCATTTACAAACAGATGGGCGCTAAAACAGCCAAAATACCCATCAGATATTTAGTGGAAAGTGTGGTGAGCTAATTTGAGGACAGTAGCTGAAACTGGGTGATAGTCTACTTCAAAAGTGAGTAGGTGTGAGGAGCAGTTGGTAAAACCTAAAGGAGTTGGAACAATCTAGCTTTTATCTACCATAAGAGCTAATCAGCTAAGACTCCTTTCCAGAACTGAGTCCCACATTGAGGAGAAACTGTAGAATCAACATTTAGCAAAACAGAGATAATAGGAATGAAAATAAGAGAAGATCTATATAAAAGTGAATGAAGGGAACAGAGGCAGAAAACTTCAGAAGGTGCGCTCAAAGAATTTAGCAGAGCTATATGAACAAATCACCTTAAAGTTCAGGAAAATTAAATTCACATGAAAATGAGCAATAGGAAAGTGTCATGATTAAATACCGTACAAGTTAATATAAGGGGAAAAACAATGCTAGAGGACTTACCTAAAAACAATGAAGATATACCAGAAAGACACGGTCAAAAAACAGATCAAAACTATAATGTAATATTAACCCAATAAGCTTAAAGACATTAGGAAAATTATATAGGACACACAAATAACAAAAATCAGAATGAGAAAAATTCAAAGTGGTATGACAAATCGAGAATTAGAAACAAAAATGGAAAAAAATGAAGACTAAATTAGAGCACACACACAATAACTGATGCCTTGAGAGAAATAGGTTTCCAAGGAGGAACATTTTCAAAACAAAGTGAAGGAAGGAAACAGCTTGAGAGCATGAGTTATCAATGACAAGCAAAGAAGACTACCATATAGATAATAGAACTTTTATTTTTTTTTAATGTTTATTTTTGTGAGAGACAGAGAGCAAGCATGAGCGGGGGAGGGGCAGAGAGAGGGCGACACAGAATCTGAAGCAGGCTCCAGGCTCTGAGTTGTCAGCACAGAGCTCAATGCAGGGCTCAGGCTCACGAACCCTGAGATAATGACCTGAGCTGAAGTTGGACTCAAAGGACTGAGCCACCCAGGCGCCCCTAGAACTTTTAAAGAAGAAAACCAAAGAAAGGATACAGGGCAACACAATAAACTATAATTTAAGAAAATATTCCTGAAGTAAAAATCATTTCAAAATGCATACTGGAATACCACAGTATATACCTGAGAGTGTCAAATGAGCTTGACCAATACCCAGAAATGTTTTCGTAAAATTAGTGAAGTTTGAAAATTAGTGAAGGAAAAAAAAGATGCCTTTGGGCATCTGTGCCAAAGAATATGAGGAAAATAAAATTAGATTACTATCAGTCTTTTTGACAATAACATTTTATGACAGGAAAGATAGAATAATATATTTAAGATTTTCAAGGAAAAACTATGTCTTGATTTATAAAAGGTGCATGTTGATGTCAACATGGGAGAAAAATTGTTTCCAAGAATTTTTCTGGGGAACCTACTAAAGAATACACTTTAAATCACCAAAATAGGAGCATCTGGGTGGCTCAGTCAGTTAAGTTTCCGACTTCAGCTCAGGTCATGATCTCATGGGTCATGGGCTTGAGCCCTGTGTTATGCTCTGTGCTGACAGCTCAGAGCCTGGAGCCTGCTTCAGACTCTGTGTCTCCCTCTCTCTCTGTCCCCCACTTGCACTCTGTGTGTGTCTCTCTCTCTAAAAAATAAATAAAAACTAAAACATTTTAAAAAAATAATAAATTACCAAAATACTTAGTCATTGATTTAATGACATTATGCATGTATTTTAATTATATATGTAATACTTTATATATATTTAATGCTTATAAATGTGTGGATATATGCTTTTTAAAATATAAAAGAGTTAAAAGGGAGAAATTATAGTGTGCAAATGGCTATATAATTAACAAGATAGATTTTAATCTTTTAAAAATGGGAAAGAATAGAATAGTGTAGATATAGTATAGGCAAAAAATGTTGAAGTGTTTTTGGTAATAATTGGTGGAGTAGTTTTGAATTGCTATCTTGAGACTATTGCAATATTGGGTAAAGCAAATGAGTAATTATAGAATATCTGAATTCATTCATCCTTTGTGTCCTTGTGAATGAGGACTCTCAATGTGAAAGAAAAAAGATATAGGCATAATACAGAAGTTAAGTAAAAACCCTATAGTTCACACTTAGAAATGACAATATGAACTAAGAAAGTATTTAGATGATTGGCACATAGATAGATAGATGATAGATAGATGACAGACAGACAGATAGGTAGATAAATAGATAATTGCTGATAGAGATGATAGAGAAATGCTCTGTCAACTTGAATGGCCTGGAAACAGTGACCAACCAGTAAAATTGAGCATCACTAGTGCCCAGATTTTGGTTTCTAAATCTTACGGGAATGAAAATGACATAAAGACATTTCCAGATGCAACAAAACTTAAAGTTGGCCTCAAGCAGAATTTCCTAAAAGAAATTAGGAACACCTGGGTGGCTCAGTTGGTTGGGTGTCTGATTCTTAATTTTGGCTCAGGTCATGATTCCAGGGTTATAAAATCAAGTCCTGCATCAAGCTCTGCATTGACCATAGACCCTTATTAAGATTCTTTCTCTCTCTCTCTGCCCCTCTCCTCCATTCATGTGCTCTCTCTCTCTCTGTCTCTCTAAAATTAAAAAAAAAAGTCTCAATGATGGAATAAGAGCAGAGAATGGGTTAAATCTTTTGTTGGATTTAGAATACACACAATTAATTAAAATACATTATAACAGAAGGAGAGGGCAAGATGGCAGAGAAGTAAGGAGCTCCGTGCTTGCACTCGCGCCCATACATCACACAGAAAAGATCTGAAGCCATTGGAAACCTTACATAACCTGAGAGACTGGGAGGAAAAGGATGCAGAATCCACTGAGAAAGCCTTCTAACGTGAGTGCGAACTGGGGAAGGTAAAATCGGGCCGGGATCGGAGCCTCCAGGGTGGGAGGCGATTCCCCTCTACCCTCTAGGGGAGTGAGAGGGGAAAAGGAGAGAGTCCGAGACAGAAAAACCTCCGCTCAGGGGGGAAAAAAACCTCCGCTCGGTGCATAGAAAGACCGTACTTGCCAAATACCTGCACACCAGGTCCCCTCGCGACAACTGGTCCTGGGGGAGGCTGAGCACACAAACTGCTTCTTTGTGCCGCTACTGGAGGTTGGATTTCAAGCAGCAGCGCGCCTGCCGCCATTGTAGCTCCAGGGCAGCTGGGGCCCCTGAAAGAGACGCGCAGACACCCGGCGTCCGCGCTCCTGGCTGGCTGGAACTCGAGAGGGAAGGCAAAGAGCTAAAAACTGGGAAATTTGCCTGTGAGTTCGTGTTTCGGGTGACGAGCCATAGAGGGACCCGGTTTTCCTCACTCCAGCGGGCTCAGGCTACGCGGACCCGGCAGGCAAGCCCCCGCGCATGCGCGCCAGCCCGACCCAGAGAAGGAAGCTGCGATTCTGACTCCGCCCCCAGAGCTCAGCAGGGAGCCTGGAATAGCCCGAGGGGGTTGCCTGGGAAGCTGTGTCTAAGGCAACTTCAGCGGGGCGCGGACTGGGATTTGGAGACTGGAACTGGCCTGGGTTGAAGAGTGCAACCAACTTCGGCTGCGTCCCCGGAACGGGGAGTTGACACGCCCAAAAAAGCGAGCTGCAGCGCGGGGTTCAAGAAGGGACTGGAGCACCCTCACTCTCCTCCCCACAACGCCAAGGCAGAACCCCCGCCTGAGGCATCGGATCACGCCACGCCCATCCCTGCCTGAGAGGTGCCCTCCTCCCTTTTTTTTTTCCTCTTTCTTTTTTCCTTTTTTTTTTTTTTCCTTTTTTTGTTTTTTTTCCTTTTTTTCTTCTTTCTTTTTTTCCCCTTTCTTTTCTCTTTTTTTCTTCTTCTTTCTCTTTTCTCGCTTTTTTCCCCAAAACACTGACCTGATTAACTCTGGTCGCCAGCTTGCTTAAACAATCACAACAAGTCCATTCTGTAAATGTAAATTCTACACCTACCTACATTTTCAGCTATTTCTCTCAGGAGTAACTAGACTATATAGTTTCTCTGGATAATTCCAGCATCCTTCTCTCACCTATCCAACCATATTCTACCCTTTACCTCTTTGAAAAAAGCTTCTTATCCCTTCTGCCTGTTCATTCTATTTGCAATTCTGCCTCATCTCGCCCTGCCTTCTCTCTCTTTCTCTATGCTCTTCAACCAGCACTGCATACACACGGCTATTTAACTGTAGCTGGGAAATCCAGGTATATGCTTTAAACTGTTCTTTGACCATCGGTTTTCTTCTTTTTTCCTTTTCTTTTCCCCTTTTTGACACTTTTATGTATTTTATACTCCCTATTATTCGCCCTCCCTCCTCTGTCTTTTCTCTTAACTTTTTCGTTTTTCCTCTCTCTTCGCATGTTAGTTGAATCAGCCTGTGTGTTTGTGTGCTCCTGCTCCCTGTGTGTTTGTCTGTCTGTTTTCTTTTCCAGGGCTACCTCAAGAAACAAGCTAGAGTACACAAGGTGAAGAGTCCCAAATATCACTACGAATAGGAAAATAAAATAACTAAGGTCCCAACAAGAGAGACCGAGGGATACCATTCAAAAAAACAATCTCTGAAAGGATAGGCCCTGGAAAGTCAAAGAGTCTTCTTGGATATAGCAGCGCTCATAGAAACAGAGAGCATAACAGGTCTTTAAAACCAACAAGAGCCGGAAAGCTAACTAAAATGATGAAACGAAAGACCTTACCTCCAAAGAAACTCCAAGAAGAAATGACAGCTAATGAATTGCTCAAAACAGATATCAGCAGCATAAGTGAACAAGATTTTAGTATAATAATGGTAAAATTAATAGCAGGGCTCGAAAAAAACATAGGGGACATCAAAGAAACTATGGGTACAGACAGAATGGAAAATAAAAATAGGCATGAAGAATTTAAAAATGCGATAAATGAGATACATAGTAAATTAGAGGCCTCCAATGCACGGATTGAAGAGGCAGAAAGGAGAATAAGTGATTTAGAAGACACCATTATAGAAAAACAAGAAGCTGACAAAAAAAGAGACAAACTGATCCAGGAACAGGAAAGAAGAATTCGAGAGCTCAGCGATACGGTCAAACGCAACAATATCCGTATCATAGGAATCCCAGAAGAGGAAGAGAGAGGGAAAGGTGCTGAAGGAGTCCTGGAACAAATTATAGCAGAGAACTTCCCTGACCTGGGGAAGGAAGTCAATGTGGAAATACAAGAGGCTCAGAGGACTCCTCTCAGACGTAACTTGAATCGATCTTCTGCACGACATATCATCGTAAAAATGGCAAAATACAAGGACAAAGAGAGAATTTTGAAAGCAGCTAGGGAGAAAAGGGCCATCACATACAAGGGAAACCTATCAGAGTGGTGACAGACCTATCTACTGAAACGTGGCAGGCCAGAAAGGAATGGCAGGAGATCTTCAATGTGATGAAAGTAAAAATATGCAGCCAAGAATCCTCTATCCAGCAAGCCTGTCATTCAAAATAGAAGGAGAGATAAAAACCTTTCCAAGTAAACAGAAACTGAAAGAATTTGTCACCACGAAGCCAGCCCTGCAAGAAATCCTGAGGGGGATGCTCTGAAGGAAAGGTTGCAAGGAACAAAGATTCCAGAGACACCACCACAAACATGAACCCTACAAAAGATACGAAGACTCTAAACCCACATATTTCAATAATAACACTGAATGTAAATGGGCTGATTGCTCCAATCAAAAGACATAGGGTAGCAGAATGGATTAAAAAACAAAATCCATCTATATGCTGTCTACAAGAAACTCATTTTAGACGGGAAGATACCTTCAGATTAAAAGTAAGGGGATGGAGAAATATATATCATGCTACAGGAAATCAAAAGAAAGCCGGAGTAGCAATACTTATATCAGACAAACTGGACTTTAAATCAAAGACAATCACAAGAGATGAAGAAGGGCACTACATAATAATTACAGGGTCCATCCATCAGGAAGAACTAACAATCATAAATGTCTACACACCGAATATGGGAGCACCTAAATATCTAAAACAATTAATCACAAACAGAAACAAGCTTATAGATAAGAATGTGCCAATAGCAGGGGACTTTAATACTCTGCTTACAGCAATGGATAGGTCAACCAGACAGAAAATCTCTAAAGAAATAATGGACTTGAAAGACACATTGAGGGGCGCCTGGGTGGCTTAGTCGGTTGAGCGTCCGACTTTTGCTTAGGTCATGATCTTGCGGTTCGTGGGTTCGAGCCCCGCGTCGAACTCTGTGCTGACTGCCAGCTCAGAGCCTGGAGCCTGTTTCAGTCTGTGACTCCCTCTCTCTCTGACCCTCCCCTGCTCACGCTGTCTCTCTCTCTCTCTCTCTCTCCTAGAAATAAATAAAACATTTAAAAAAAAAAAAAGAAAAAAGAAAAGATACATTGGACCAGATGGACCTGACGGATATATTTAGAACTTTACATCCTGAGGCCAGGGAATTTACTTTCTTCTCAAGTGCGCATGGCACATTCTCCAAGATAGATCACATACTGGGACATAAAGCAGCCCTCAATAAATATAAAACAATACAGATCATACCATGCACACTGTCAGATCACAATGCTTTGAAACTTGAAATCAATTACAGGAAGAAGTCTGGAAAACTTCCAAAAACATGGAGGTTAAAGAACACCCTTCTAAAGAATGAATGGGCCAATCAGGTAATTAGAGATGAAATTAAAAAATATATGGAAACAAATGAAAATGAAAACACAACAATTCAAAATCTATGGGATGCGGCAAAGGCAGTCCTAAGAGGAAAGTACATTGCTCTCCAGGCCTATTTCAAGAGATTAGAAAAAGCGCAAGTCCAAAATCTAACAGCTCACCTAAAGGAACTAGAGGCAGAGCAACAAGAACGCCCTAAACCCAGTAGAAGAAGAGAAATAGTAAAAATTAGAGCAGAAATAAACAACATAGAGACCAAAGAAACAATTGAACAGATCCATGAAACCAAGAGTTGGTTTTTTGAAAAAGTAAACAACATTGACAAACCTCTAGCCAGACTTATCCAAAAGAAAAGAGACAGCACCCAAAGAGACAAAATTATGAATGAAAATGGACTTATTACAACCAACCCCTCAGAAATACAAGCAATTATCAGGGAATACTATGAAAAATTATATGCCAACAAATTGGACAACTTAGAAGAAATGCACAAATTCCTAAACACACACTCACTACCAGAATTCACACGGGAAGAAATAGAAAACCTGAACAGACCCATAACGAGTGAAGAAATTGAATCAGTGATCAAAAACCTCCCAACAAATAAGAGCCCTGGACCTGATGGCTTCCCTGGGGAATTCTACCAGACATTCAAAACAGAATTAATCCCAAATCTTCTCAAGCTATTCCAAAAAATAGAAATCGAAGGAAAACTCCCAGACTCATTTTATGGAGCCAGCATCACTCTGATTCCTAAGCCAGACAGAGATCCAGCAAAAAAAGAGAACTACAGGCCGATATCCTTGATGAATACGGATGCAAAAATTCCCAACAAGATCCTTGCAAATCGAATCCAGCAGCATATAAAAAGAATCATCCACCAAGATCAAGTGGGATTCATTCCTGGGTTACAGGGCTGGTTCAACATTCGCAAATCAATCAATGTGATACATCATATCAATAAAAGAAAAGATAAAAACCATATGATCCTGTCAATAGATGCAGAAAAAGCATTTGACAAAATACAGCATCCCTTCTTAATAAAGACTCTCGAGAAAGTTGGGATAGAAGGAACCTACTTAAACATCATCAAAGCCATCTATGAGAAGCCTTCAGCTAACATCATCCTCAACGGGGAAAAACTCAGAGCTTTCCCCCTGAGATCAGGAACACGACAGGGATGCCACTCTCACCACTGTTTTAACATAGTGCTGGAAGTCCTAGCATCAGCCATCAGACACCAAAAGGAAATCAAAGGCATCAGAATTGGCAAAGAGGAAGTCAAACTTTCACTCTTCACAGATGACAAGATACTCTACATAGAAAACCTGACAGACTCCACCAGAAGCCTCCTAGAACTGATCCAAGAATTCAGCCAAGTTGCAGGGTACAAAATCAACGTACAGAAATCGGTTGCATTTTTATACACCAACAATGAAGCAACAGAAAGAGAAATCAAGAAACTGATCCCATTCACAATTGCACAAAAAACCATAAAATACCTCGGAATAAACCTAACCAAGGATACAAGAGATCTGTATGATGAAAACTATAGAAAACTTATGAAGGAAATTGAAGAAGACACAAAGAAATGGAAAAACATTCCATGCTCATGGATAGGAAGAATAAATATAGTTAAGATGTCATTACTACCTAAAGCACTCTACACATTCAATGCAATTCCAATCAAAATTGCACCAGCATACTTCTCAAAACTAGAACAAACTATCCAAAAATTTGTATGGAACCACAAAAGACCCCGAATAGCCAAAGTAATCCTGAAAAATAAAACCAAAATGGGAGGGATCACCATCCCAGACTTTAGCCTCTACTACAAAGCTGTCATCATCAAGGCAGTATGGTATTGGCACAAAAACAGACCCATAGACCAATGGAGCAGAATTGAGAACTCAGAAGTGGACCCAAAAGTATACAGCCAACTAATCTTTGACAAAGCAGGAAAGAATATCCAATGGAAAAAAAAACAGCCTTTTTAACAGATGGTGTTGGGAGAACTGGACAGCAACATGCCGAAAAATGAAACTAGATCATTTTCTCACACCATGCACAAAAATAAACTCAAAATGGATAAAGGACCTGACTGTGAGACAGGAAACTATCAACACCCTAGAGGAGAAAGCAGGAAACAACCTCCTTGACCTCCACCGCAGCAACTTCTTACTTGACACATCCCCAAAAGCAAGGGAATCAAGAGCAAAAATAAACTGTTGGGACCTCATCAAGATTAAAAGCTTCTGCACAGCCAAGGAAACAACCCAGAAAATTAATAGGCAACCAACGGAATGGGAAAAGATAGTTGCAAATGACATATCAGATAAAGGGTTGATATCCAGAATCTACAAGGAACTCACCAAACTACACGCCCGAAAAACAAACAACCCAGTGAAGAAATGGGCAGAAGATATGAACAGACACTTCTCCAAAGAGGACATCCGGATGGCCAACAGACACATGAAACGATGCTCAGCATCGCTCCTCATCAGGGAAATACAAATCAAAACCACACTGAGATACCACCTCACGCCAGTCAGAGTGGCTAAAATGAGCCAATCAGAGAACTCTAGATGCTGGCGAGGATGTGGAGAAACGGGCACCCTCCTACACTGTTGGTGGGAATGTAAACTGGTACAGCCCCTCTGGAAAACAGTGTGGAGGTTCCTAAGGAAACTAACAATAGAACTCCCCTATGACCCAGCAATAGCACTGCTAGGAATTTACCCAAGGGATCAGAAATGCTGATGCATAGGAGCACATGTACCCCAATGTTCATAGCAGCACTCTCCACAATAGCTAAAACATGGAAAGAGCCTAAGTGTCCATCAACAGATGAATGGATCAAGAAGATGTGGTTTATCTATACCATGGAATACTACATGGCAATGAGAAACAATGAAATCTGGCCATGTGTAGCAACATGGATGGACCTTGAGGGTGTTATGCTGAGCGAAATAAGTCAGGCAGAGAAGGACAAATATCATATGTGTGCACGTATAGGAGGATTAGGAGGAACTTAACAGAGGACCAAGGGGGAGAAGAAGGGCGGAAATGGTGGGGAAAGGGAGAGAGGCAAACCATGAGAGACTCTTGAATGCTGACAAAAACTGAGGACTGGTGGATGTGGGGGGGAGGAGAGATGGGCATGGACGAGGACACTTGTGGGGATGAGCACTGGGTGTTATGTGGAAACTAATTTGACAATAAACTATTTGTAAAAAATAAATAAATAAATAAATCATTTGTCCATTAAAAAAATAAATAAATAAATAAAATAATAAAATACATTATAACACTACCATGTTGTTCAGAAGTGATGTAAACAAATTTTAATTTGTTCTAATGTCATTGCATTATTCACAAGAAGGGTACATTTACAAGTTAATGTTAGATTTTGGTAACTTTAAAATGCTTTCTATAATTTCTATTATAGCTACTAAAAGAATAGGAAAACAGTATATAATCTCCAAACTGAGAGAAAGTAACAATGGACAAAACAGAAAAAAAAAAGTAAGGAAGGAGGGAGGTAGAGAAGAAGGAAGGAAGGAATAGAGGTGGGAGAAAAGGAAAGGAACCTAGAGGATGGTGCAAATAAAAACCACATAAGAAAATAGCTTGAAGCCCAAAGATATCAGTTATTACAATAAGTGAGAAGTGGGTCAAATGCTTAAGGTAAGTGAAAAATATCAAGAGACAAATCTAAAACACAAGGATGCAAAGTGGTTGAATATAAAAGGGTGTAAAAAAAGGATGCAAACACTAGCCAAAAGAAAGTTGGTGTAGTATGCTGCTTTTAGACAACATGGAATCCAGGCAAAAGGTATTACTAGCAAGGTTCACTGGAAGTATACTGAACATTCTAAATTTGCATACACCTAATAACAGGACCTTAAAAATATAAAGCATATATAAAACAAGACATGTATATAAAACATGAAAATTATAAAGAGTACAAATAATAGTTGGGAATTTTAACCAATCTCTCTTAGTAATTAATAGAACAAGTGGACAAAAATCATTTACACTCCAGAGAGAAGATAGCCCTCCAAAAGCCTAAGAAAGAGGCCTCAGAAGAAATCAACCCTACTAGTACCTTGTTCTTGGACTTTTAGCCTCTAAAACAATAAGAATTGTGAAAAAAAATAAATTTCTGGTATTTAAGCCAAAAAAAAAAAGGAAAAGGAAAAAAGTCAGTGGGATTATGGAAGGATGTGAAGTGACCAGCTGACCAAAGAACATATATATAGAACACTGCAGAATATAGATTTTTTTTCAAGCCCTGTGACACATATAATATGTTCCCACCATAAATGATCATACCCTGGAACATTAGGTTCCAATTTCTTCCAAAATCCATATTGAAATCATATGCATTTTCTAAACCAAATGCAATTATGCTAGAAAGTAACAAAATGATAACTGGAAAACCCCATATACCTGAAAGTTAAGAAATGACTTGGAGAGGGAGGGAGGCAAACCATGAGAGACTCTTGAGTGCTGAGAACAAATTGAGGCCTGATGGGAGTGGGGGAGAGGGGAAGGGGGGTGATGGGCATGGAGGAGGGCACTTGTTGGGATGAGCACTGGGTGTTGTATGGAAACCACCTTGACAATAAACTATTTAAGAAAAAAATGTATTTTCAAATAATAGAACAAAAGAATAATCATAGTAAATATTAAAATAACTTTCAAACTGGTAATGACTTTTATGAAACAGCTAAAGCAGTATTTAAAGGGGAATTTGTAGCCTTAATACATATATAAAAAAGAAATAATTATTTGTGATAGCCAAGATATGAAAGCACCCTACATGTTCATCAGGGGATGAATGATAAACACACACACACACACACACACACACACACACACACCAATACTATACAGCCACAAAAAGTGAAATCTTGCTATTAGTGACAACATGAAGGGACCTTCAGGGCATTATGCTAAGTGAAATAAGTCAGACAGGGAAAGATAAATACCATATGATCTCATTTACATGTGGGATTTAAACAAGCCAAAAAAACCAAGCTCACAGACATAGACAACAGATTACTCGCTGTTAGAGGGTGGTTCAGGGGATGGGCAAAATATGTAAGGGTGTCAAAAAGTACAAACTTTGAGTTATAAGTCATGGGGGTGTAGTGTGCAGCATGGTGATGAGTTAATAATGTTAAGTTACATACTTGGAAATTGCTAGAAGAGTAGATCTTAAAAGTCCTAGTCACAACCAAAAAAAATTTTTTGGAACCATGTGTAATGATGGACATTAGCTGACCTTATTGTGGTGATCGTTCTGCATTATATATAAATATAGAATCATTATGTTGTATATTTGAAACAAATATACTGTTTTATGTCAGCTGTATAGCTCAATTTTTAAAAACTGAAAAAATAAAATGAGAGAATATTATGAATAAGGTTATGCCAATAAATATGAAATGAACATATTTCTAGCGCAGTATTAAAACCAAAACCATCCAAATGGAAAACTGTAATAGGTCTAAAATTTCAAGGAATCAAATTCATAATTAAAAACATTCCACAATAAAAAGTTAATGCCTAGGTGGCTTCACTGGCAAGCTTTCCAAGATAATGAATTAGAAATTATTCCGATCTTATACAATTATATGGGAGAAAAGAATTAGGTTAGCATAACAGCCATATCAAAACCCCAAAAAAGGAACTGTCAGACATGACAGGTCAATTTCACTTATGAGCATATATGCATGTATCTTAAAGCTGTAGCAAATTGGATCTAGAAATAAACTGTTAGAAGATAATTTTTGAAGAAAATGTATTTATTCCTCTCATTTAATATTAAATATACACAAGTGAAAGATTTTATTTAACTCATCAATTAATGAGGGTGCCCATAAGGTGTTTCGCAGGAAAACTCAAAAACCACACATGAATGCTGAAATTTACAAATAGATGACAAATTGACTTTTACTATAGTGGGTAAGAAGAAGGATCAATTATTCCTCCACTGAGCAGAATTAACTTGCATGTCTATGGGTAAGAATCATTTGCATGACGGTTAATTATGTACAATTTACAGAGTTATAAAATATCAATTATACAAAGTATGGTTCCCATAAAATCAGAAAACCTAAAATCAGAAAATTTCTAGTTTTCCTTTGAGAACGTCAAGGAACCCGTTTGATTCATTTCAGGGCCCTTCACATTTTTCCTGGCAATATACAAAAGATAATATGTCATGATCATGTTGGGCTTATTCTAGGGATACCATATTGGTTTAACATTGTAAAAACCAGTGAATATAATTCATCACACTCATGGATTAAAGAAAATCGTATGGATAGTTCAATAGATGTAGAAGAAAAATTCTGATGAAATTTGATATCCATTCTTGATTTTGAAAAAGAAAAGAAAATACTTAACAAAGTAGGACTAGAATTTTGCTTTAATCTGTCAGCAGATAGCTACAGCACACTTAGAGCAGATATTCAATAGCAAATATTGTTCCCCGCCTATAAGTCAAGTATTGTCTTGGACTTGTCTTCTGAAAAGTGTGGGGAAGGGGGAGCGGAACTGGGAAACTGAGTCCACCACACAGCCAGGCTTGGATAATAACCCTAAAGAAACGACAAAGTCCTTTCATGCAAAAGGTCATGTCTTCCTCACCGGTGATGCTTCTTAAAGTTCTGCCTCAGATATGAAGAGAGTGGATTTGTAAAAGGTGAAAGATTTCTGCGATCCGAAGAGAAACCAGAGTACGAAGAGAGTGGATTTGGATTAATTATACCCCATAGAGCACCTCTCAAATTCTCTTCCAGTATCCTTTCTGCTCAGGATCACCGTGAAGATGTTGGCAATGCAGTACCAATCCTTTTAAAAGCCCTATGCATAAAAAGTACTTCACAGGCCCAACAGAAATGCATGTGTTAGCAGTATTTTATTCTCCAGGAAACTACATCCCCACAGCACAGTATCCTAGTGCTAGAGTGCTCATTGCTGCTTGTATGAAGCAGAAAACAAAGTGCAACATTCAAGTCATTTGCAACAAGGGGTCAACAGCATTCCAGAGTCTGAGCATTACTGGAGCTACAAAATGGAAAAGTGTGTGGGTCTCTTAGTGACTGTCCAAGCTGGATTGCCAGTTAGAATGGGGGCATGTTGGGGCCAGCCTCGGATGTCTGGGCTGGCACACTTATGGGAGCAGCAGAGTTCCAATGACCTCTTGGGGGAGGCAACGCTTGTGCCTGTTGGCACTGACTGCTGCCTCCAGAGCTAAGCGACATTCTTCTTGTCGGGGCATTCGGGCACAGTGGCCACCCCTTAACTTCTCAGGTCAGGTAAGAGACTGTCAAGGCTCTTGACAGAGGCAAGGACCATGAATAAGGGATTTCTAAGGGAGGCCTGGAGTTGAGCAGGGGGTGCTTATATTTTCTCTGGCTCTAGACCTTCAGGGAAAGCATGTCAAGTTAAGAGCAGGGAAATGGAAGGGTGTGCTATAAAAGGGAGTCAAAATTGTGTGACAGGAACAGTCTGGCAATATGTTATCGTTGGGGTTCACTGTAGCGATGAGGCCAGAACTGGATCTGTACCTGTGCCCAGCTGGGTGTCCTGCCAGGAACTGGGGTGCGAGGAGCCAGGGCTCTGGGGGCAGTGGTGGGGAGGACAAGGAGGATCTCCAGCAGCTTTGGGAGGCAGGCTGGGAGACCCTAAAACAGTCTGCGGGCAGAGGGGCCCTGGGCTGGGGAGGCTAGTCTTGCCAAGGCCTCTGCTCTTGGTATGCACAAAGATGGCTTCCAGCGCCTCTCCTGTGAATGTAACTCATGCGCTCCCTGGTCGCCCACACAGGGTACATGCGCCTCCTGGCTCTTCTGCACTTTCCCTACAGCACACCTTTCTTCTGAGAAGAGCAGGAGGGAACAGCGTCCGATTCAGTCCCAGCCCTCTCCTGCCAAATGTGAGCATAGTTATGAAATGCAGGTGCAGATGCGGAAACATAATACGCGTTTGTCACTGTGGCCCCGGACTCGCATAGTGCATGTGCCATCACAACAGCAAATGCCATGTTACGCAGTTATTGACTGACGGCTTTCCTCCAAGCTCTTCCACGACTTGCTTGTGCTTTATTCTGTTTTTTGAGACGCGATTACCTACGTCCTCAGTAGCAGTCGGATGAGTGGTGAGTGAATGGACAGAGATGTTGTGGTACTTCCCCATCACATAATGTCAGTGTCTTGGAGTGTGGCTCACTCCGGGCATTGGTTTACACCATGAGCACGCAAGCCTGAAATGCTAAGGTTTTTCCACAGAAACGTTCCATGAGAGTCAATAAGAGAAACGTTCTTGGATCATAGAAGGTTGGGAAACACACTCCACGTGCCCCTCCTGGACTTCCACAGAGCACATTAGCCCGCTCTCATCTGCTGGGACTGGAGGGCAGCCTGCATGCAAAAATATCATCTCTCTCTCGGCCCCTGGTATGAAATTACCGCCGGAGGATGAGGGATGAGTGAAGTAAACATCTGAATGCAATAATGAACTTGGTTTTGTCTCACTAGAGGATCTACAGAAATTCCACCAGTTTGATTCGAGCTCACCCACAGTTTTTTCAAGATGCACCCATGAGTTCCACATTCTTTGATTTCTGGCATATTTGAAGATGTTTTGATGCCTACATGGCATTTGGCTCTGTATAAAATCCATATGTCCCTCCTCTCTCTCACTTGGGGTGTTTTGTAGATATTATTTCACTTACTTAGCATTTTATCCTGCTTTGGAGGAATCCACTGTGTTGAAACCAAATTCTCATACAAATACTGGGCACATTTCATTGTTTTCGTTTAACTCATTACTGGCTAAACCAGCAAGAAGATCAAGGAACAAGAATCTTTCCCTAAGCACTGCCAACTCGCTTTTAAGCTTTTCTTTTCCTTTTACCTTTTTGTTGAGTGTCTCTCTCACCTTCAGCTTCCATTTTGTGCAGCCCTAATTGTCAGCTAATGGGCACTACCTTTGTGCTGTTTGTTTCCTGCCTTCTAGTACCTTTGAATGGTTTCCACGGTCATTCTTCTTCCCTTTGAAAGGAAGCCCTTCTCCTTACCAGCTAATGGTGAAGGTGGTATAGGGGCTGAGGGCTGGAGGCTGAGTTCGCAGCTGGGACTTTTCTCTGTCATTTCTAAATGTGTTCTCAGTGCCACTGTCCTCTGTGCATGTCCCTGCTGCTCAATTCCAAGTAGTTCAGAGTTTTGCATAAGTGAATGAATGCAAATACCTTATTTGCACAATGCATATCCCTCGTGTTCTGGTGAAGCAGGCTGCCACAAATGTTCTTTTGCTTTTAGAGAAACCAAGAGGCACTCCAGAGCCAAGAATAAATAGCGTAAGAATTGTCACAGAGGACCCTCAGGACTTGTCCTTCTTTGGGGGAATGAAAAGCGACACAGGGAATTTTCATTACACAGCGCCTACTGGAGTTGTTAGTAGATAGCATCGGACAGACAAAATGGCAGTTTCGGCCTCATTCTCTCCCAGGTCGTGTTTCAAGAGAGGCCAGCCAGGACTAATGAGAGTACAGTTGCCATCCTGACTCCTGTTGTGGCTTGTATAACACATTCTGGGAAATCCCCATGAAGCTAATCTTTCTGAATTTTGGCATTCCTGTTTTGCCCAGCAGCTTCTGCTAATAACAGATAAAACAAGATTACTGGTTAAAAATAAGCCACAGTGTATGTCAACCCCAGGATCCTGCTCTCCACATGTGTCGTTGCTCCAATATTTTAATCCCCCTGCCCCAGGTGTCTCAGGGAGGGGATGAAGACGCCAGTGGTCAAAGGTGGGCATGTGATTCAGAGCCCTGTTCCTCCTGGACCCTGACCAGTGACAACTCACTCACTGAGAAGAGTCTGAAATGAGAAACCAAAGGCACAAGTGAGAACAGAGAGAGAAGGAGCTAACGGGTGCACACGGGTCCCCCTCACAATACTGCCGTTGGGTGTGACTCACTTTTTCCGTGTGGCCTGGCTCGTGTTTACTGGAGACTGGCCCTGGCCTGTAGGTCAGGTCCTCTTTTGTGGATGCGGTTTTCATGTGTTTCTCCTTCAGAGGAGTAGCAGCGGCTGTTCATCCTCTCACCCATTCCGAGGCCCTTTCAGGGTAATGGCCTTTCCCCGGCCAGAAATGTCTCAGTCCATGGAGCACACACGCCTGCCTTGTGTTCCAAGCTGGGGAGAAGGAAGGCTGTGGGCATCAGGCCGGGCAGGACCTTCGCTGGGCTCGACTTTCATTTGTCTCTTTCTTGGTCATATGCTAACTTCTTTCTCCCCCTAGGGTCCCTTCAGATGGGGAGTTTGGCACCAGGCTGGGTTTAGAACAGGCACACCTCTGGTGAATTTCACCTTCCAGAAATCCACCCTCCCGCCTGAGAAAGAAAAAAAAAAAAAACCCAGAAAACAAGCCACAACTTTGAAAGTTAATGGTTGGGGTGATAAGTTCACAACTTAGCTCTCAGTTAACCTTGGTCTAATGCATTTCTAATTTTACCATGTGCATTTTGTATTGTCAGTGCTTCGCGTCCTTTCCGGCCCCCAGGAGCATTAGTGAAATGAATGACTAAAGTAAACAAATGTGATAAAAATGGGCAGTGGGGTGAGTTCGTCCCAACGCTAAATATAAGTCGAGTGCCGAGTGTGCATGAGCGGCGGGGAGAGTTGGCTCCAGCTTCCTCAGAGCGTGAGGTCTGTGCGGCCTTGCAGAGCAAGGTCACCACACAGTGCAGACTCCACTCCGTAGCTCACAGTGGCTCCTGAGAAAGACAGAGACAGAGAAGAGAGACAGAGGTGAGAGGGAGGGGGAGAGAGGTTCATTGGTTCTTGTTTGGAGGTGAGGGCTTGTCCTCAGCATGCCGCTCCTTCCCTGCACCTGACGCTCAGCATGGGCTCTCCTGGTGGGGCTTAGGGCTCTCCTGTGGTCAGGGGGGAGGGAAGGGGAGGGCTGCATGGGTGCGGTGTGTATGAGAATTCTCTGGCCGGAGTCATTCTCTGCTTGGCTTTGGATCTGAAAGTGGGCCTCCCATTGGAGAGTCCCATTGGGCACCAGGACTTCCTGTACCCCCATCATTTACCCGCCAGCAGCACTGGCCCACAGAGCCCACTGAGCCCGGCGCCTGTCCTTTGGCTCAGGTGGCTTCTACGGCCCTGATACAGGCAGTGCTACTAAAATGCCCAGTTCTCACACTGCAGGCTGCTCATCCCAGTCTCCAGTCAGCACTGATGCAGAGTTACAGGCAGCTGCCGAGGTAGGGGCATCTGCCAGGGAACCCTGAGAGGGAAGGAGGGAAGCCATCGGATCAGGCCTTGTTAGATAACCACGTCTAAGTGGTCTTCCTGCCACTAAGCCCTGCGCATCTCCGTCATGCCCCACCACATCCCACCCATATGCCCACACACAACAGCCGCTGTGCATGGCCCTCCTGGAGAGCCTCTCTCTAAAGGACACCTCTAATAAGGCTACTCTGCTCAAAAGCCACTGGGTAAGCTGAAAAGTCATCTCCACTGGCTCTGCCTTCTGCCTCCTGTGGAAGGAGACCAGCAGAAAGCAGCCCTCACACCTGGGTCTAGACGGAGGGGAGCTGGAAGACAAAGTCTCCTTTGAGGGCACTGGGTTGGCCTCAAGGACAGACAGGCCCTGCTCACCCTGCACCCAGGCACCGAGTAGGGGCAAGGCTGCGGGAGTCTGAGGCCAGGGACAGATGCCCACAGGGCTTCTAGTTTAGAAGGCCATTGCTCATGCCAGAGAATCTCCGGGAACCAAGGCCGTGCTCTGATGGGCTGTTAGCCTCTCACTGTAACTGGAACAGCAGGCTATTCCAGCTATAGCTACATAAGCTCAGAGGGCTTGGGGAAGGTTCCAGCATGTGGGGAGTCGTGAACCCACAAGGGAGGCCCCTCAGCCTGGAGGGTCTCGATGGAGGTTGTACCTGTGGGTCAGGGTGCAGTGCCCTGGGCGGGACTCCCCATCACAGGCCCTCTCATGGAGCCGAGCACGCTGCTGGCACTCAGCAGATCATAAATCATCATCCCGCACAGCCTTCAGCTGGGATAACTCCACAGCTGGAAGAATTTTCTTTTTTCCCCCAAAACTTAACACATCATAAAACACAGACATTTGGGGAATGAGAACAACCAGGAGGTGTTTTCGCCTCCAAGGCTGTGTTCTGGGAAAGCTTGGAAGGTGAGGTTTGGAGTCTGATACATCTCCACACCCGACCAGCCTCACCAGCAAGCCCTGAGAACAGCCCTTTCCTCAGGTTCCCAAGCCTCTTCTGGACAGGTGGCCTGGTTGCTGTGGCCCCATGATCACCAGACCTAGGTCGGAAGAGGCCATGGCTCCCTCTCCGGGGCCATCTTGGATCTGTGGCATGTGGCATAGTAAGTTTGTCCTAGAATTCAGCACTGAGCCTCCTCATCCCTTCTGACTCTCAGCACCTGCATCTGGTCCAGGTATGTCAAATTCACATCTTGCTCATGACCCCACAGGTTTCTGATACCTGCTCCCTGCTCAGTGAGCAGAACGCCTACCAGCAGCTCCTTCCCAAGGTAGAACTTCCAGGTTCAGGGTGGACAGTAAGTGGTCTCCAAAGATAGTCACCTTCAGTCTTCCCTTCCTTGTAAAGTGCTCTGGTTTGAGAGTACTCTCCATCCTTGGTGACTTGACCCAGGGCCATATCTGTCTTTTGCCTTGACCAACGAGATGCAGGCAAGTGATCATTTTAAGCCAGTTCTAAGTCTGATCCTTAAGAAGTCCGCTTTTGCTTCTTCTGGGGCGGCCTACACCTTGCTAAAAAGAAGCTCAGGCTAGACCGCTTCCTACGAGGCCATGTGAAGAGAGGGGCCATCTGATGAGCACCCCACTGGGAAACCCACTGAGACTATCTCGTTAAGAAGGATGCTGTTAAGATTGGGTGAGTTCACATGGATACGGTGCTTAACAGAGAGCCAGACACATCGTAGCCACTGGACCAGTGTCCACTCCCCAACTCTTCTCTCCAGTTTCCATGCCCACCTGATCCTAGAGATGCCATCTTTGATTCTGGTAGCCTGAGGGACAAAAGGATAAATATGGATCAATAACACTTTGCCGCTGTGGGACCTGTGGGCCCAGACTCAATTCTCAGTGCTGGTTCAGACGGAAGTGCAGATACACCACTTCCACGCCAGGGAGGCACACACAGCACTGTGACAGTCACCTTCTGACTCGTCACAAAAAGCTGAGGGCTCAGCATGTCCAAGATGATGACCTGGAATGCTTCATCAAGACTTGCCCAAGGCAGGTGAGGGAAGCCCAGACTGGGGTCTGTGTGTGCACATTTATAGCCCATCAAAGAGAAATTTAACTGGACATTTGTTAAAAGCAGTAAGACTGATTTTATCTGAATACCTGCCGTAGGGAAGAGAGACTTCACTGCAGACCTGAGTCCAGCTCCAAGTAGAGCAGAGGAAGCTAGGGACGTATCACCAAAGGGTAGAGTGCAGGTCATGAGAGGTCAGTGGATGGGAAATTACTGAGGGAAATTTAATTAGACTCAAGAGTTGGTGGGCGGGGCAGTCTCAGGGAGCGTCTTTGCCGAGCCACAACTTCTGTTCTTATCAGATCAAGGGTCCCCAACACTGGTGTTATAAACTTTACCCCCATTCATCCATTCACTCACACTCTTTCTGTCAATTAGGATTATGGAGCATTTTTAAGGGTCGGGGAGAACCTAGTAAGCAGAAGTAGACATAGTGCTGTTCACATGGTGCTTCCAGACTCTTCTGGAAGATTAAAATGTCCACATTTATCAGATCTCACAGTGACTGGTGGAGATGAGAAGCACAGAAGGGAGGGTGCCCTCAGGACACAGGGCATTGGAATGTGCCTGTGCTCAGGGTTCAGGCCGCACTGACTTCTGGTCCGGACTGCAGGTGGGTGAGGGCTGGCAAGCTTCTCCTCAGTCCCTCGGGCGCCCTTCAGGGGAGGCAGCGCCACCTTCAGGCTGCCCGGAACAGAGCAGCCCGAGGGAAGGAAGGAAGGCGAGGATAGTCCCAGCGGAAGTGGAGCAGGGTCACCCCCCCACCCTCCCCGGGGCCCAGGGGAGCGGGCAATGGGAGATTTCAGGAGGACAAGATAGAAGCAGTCATTCTGGAGAGCAGGAGAGGAAGGTGAGAAGAAAAACACGGTAGGTTTTGACATTCGAAGTAAGACATTTGAGATGTTGAAAAACGGATCCATGGTCGAATGCACTTGACCTGTTATTTTCACTTTGTCTACTTTGTCTCTTTCTCCCCATTAGGTTTATACACATATACAAATATGACTAAATATATATGCATCCCAAACCCATGGATATGTGGTTTATGTATATATACATATGTTTATATACGTGGGGTTTTATGTGCATTAGGAGATAAAGTTCTATATCTGTGATTTTCAGCTGCAGTTCGCGGTGTGGGAACAGGCGCAGGAGCTAGAAGCAGCTGATACTTTCAGGAAACCGCAAGCTCATTCCTTTGACTGAAGCCAGGGGCGAGGGGAAAGGGCTGGCTTAGCTCCTGTCCCCGGGGGTGACCACAGAGAAGGAGCAGATGGGACATATTAGCTTTTCTGGACAAAGGTCACCTTAATTGGAGGTGGGGGATGATTGCACGCCCATGAAATAGGTGACAGTCCAGCTGATGTGACCTGCCCTCGGACCCATCTGCACATGCACGGCCCCACTGCCTTCTGAGAGCATTTCTTTTAGACTAAAGTGGTGTTTTTCAAAACCACCGGTCCCAGGAGCCTGAGGGAAAAAAAGCCAAGTATGTTAAAAAAAAAAAAAAAAAGCTGCAAATTCCCCTTTCCTCCCCTTGGGAGGATTGCTTTTATTCAAGGCTTCTTGGTATCTAAAGCTGTGAGAAGTGTCACAGTTCAGCAAAATTGTAGCTCTCCTTAACCTAGAGTCAAACTTGTTTGTTGTTCTACACAATGCTTCCCGCCACCCAGGACACCTGTGTTCCCTGGAGTGTATTATGAGAAACACTGGCAAAAGATACCATTTTCCAGAGGTTCTGCTCCCATTTAAATATGTTGCCAGGGAGTAATGCATTGGCACATTAACACACACACGTTACTCAGGAGGAATGCAACACAATTCAGTCAAGAGCACCTGTGTTCGGCAGTGCAGCTGCCCCTCCTCCCCCTGCTCCCCGCACAGGACCCGGATAGGAGGCTCTCACACACCCACAAGGGGGTGTGCACGGCGGAAGCTGGGGCCGTGCTGGCAGTCCCATAAACAGCTGTAGGGAGAGGGTGACCAAGATGAGTTTCCAGCAAGCAGCATTTTAATGGGGCCTTGAACGAAAGCTAACTCTTTGACAGGTGTAATTGGGTTAGAAGGGGTTGAGGAAAGAATGGGAATAAAGGTCGTAGGAGGCAGAAGGGTGGAACTCTAGTTCAGGGGTACGGCGGGCATGAGGCTAAGGACACAGGCTTGGAATCGAAGTATTAGGTATGTCAAGTGAGCATAAGCGGTAGCATTGGGTGGCCGTGTGTAAAGCAGGGGTTCTCGTGCTTCCTTTTCTCATACACCCAAGGGCTGGGGCACACGCATTGGTGCTTGGCTCACCCAGACAGTCATTCTTACCTGGGCAGGTAGGACGGGGGTGGAGGGTGGAGTGTAGTTTTGGGGAGAGTCTCTTCAGGGACTCTGATTGACCACAGTATTGATCCTATCTTCTTTCCAGTGTTCTGATGCTTTGACATCTTGGAGCCCCGCTGCCCTTCCCAGGAGCAGCCAAGGTTCTTGAAGATGGGAAACCACTGCCCTAAGAGTGTGCTTTTCAAATGCAAACCAACCAGTCCAGAGCCCACTTCCTTTTTGGGGGCTCTCACACTCCAAGTCACTACCCATCTACTCTAATGCCCCCAGGGCCAGGTACCACACACCCTGTGCCCCAGAACCTGCCG
This sequence comes from Proteles cristata cristata, assembly GCA_017311185.1. NCBI lineage: Eukaryota > Metazoa > Chordata > Mammalia > Carnivora > Hyaenidae > Proteles > Proteles cristata. The sequence goes on along the minus strand of JAESUZ010001669.1, from coordinate 355,281 downwards.
AAATTCTTCACACTAGCCACCCCGTAGCCTGCTCACCCTGCCTCATCTAATCTTTCTTGTGGAAAGATTGGCCACATTGTCCCCTTGGCATCTGCCTTCTACTGTCCCTGGTGCTTTCTCAGGTGGTCCTGCATCGTGGGCTGTGCCTCCGGCCGCTGGGTACCTCTGCGTATAACACATGTCCTCCTTCATGCCAGTCATTCCTGTGTCTGCATGTCTTAAATCATTTTCGTGTCAGACCATCTGATTCAAACAAATCCCAGGGGAGCCTGGGTGGCTCAGTTGGTTAAGCATCCAACTTTGGCTCAGGTCATGACCTCAGGGTTCATGAGTTCAAGCCCCATGTCGGGCTCTCTGCTGTCATCCCAGAGCCCACGTTGGATCCTCTGTCTCCCTCTCTCTCTGCCTCCCCCCACACTCTCTCTGTCTCTCAAAAATAAATAAACATTAAAAAGGAATCCTAGCCACCCTTATGACAGCCCCTATGGGTATGGCGAGCAGTAGGTAGGGGTGACCAGGACAGCCCTGCACGACACCTGTTGCCCTACATAATTATTAATGGTGCTTCTTATACTCTTAAAAAGAGTCCCAGTTTGGGTAATGAGTTTTAAAGGACTGTGCCTCTCGGTTGATAATCACAGGTGAAATGTAGCAGGAGAGGCGGGTCAAAGGCAGAATCCCAGAGGTTCCCAGGAAGGGGGCTGAGGACTGATATGAGGGAGGGGGAGAGCCTGTGCTTGTCACATCAGAGGAACTGAGATGGGGAGGTCGCAAGTCACAAGGTGGAGAAGGCAGAGAGACCCACGAAGGTGCCACGCTGGCTGCTCTGCGGTGGGAGTGGGCTGCAGGGCTGACGCCTGCAGGGGAGTGTGAGTGAGGGCAAGAAGGGAAGTGGTAACCTCACGACACAGTATTCCACTTGGTATCATGAAGGGAAGTGGGGAAGGAGATGGGGTAGGAAATTGAAAGGCAACAAGGCTGAGGAAGTATTTTAAGTGAATAACTGGGGTTTTCATGAGTTTCGTGGAGGAAGAGAAGTGGTAAGAAAGAATATCCAGTGGGTGGACGGACAGTCTCTTCAATAAATGGGAAAATTGGACATCCCATGCAGAGAATGAAACTGGGTCCCTATCTTACACCAAAACAAAAATCAACTCAGAACGGATGAAAGACTTAACATGTAAGACCTGAGGTTGTAAAACTCCTAGAAGAAAATGTGTGTGTGTGTGGGGGGGGAACTTCTTTACATTGTTCCTAGTGATGACTTATTGGCTTTGATACCAGAAGTACAGGCAACACAACCAAAAACAGGTCAGTGGAACTCTATCAAATTAAAAAGGAAAGGAAAGAACAAATAATAAATAGAGTGAAAGGCATCTTACGGAGTGGGAGAAAATATCTGCAAACCGTCTATCTGATATTTGGTCAATATCCAACATATTAAAAACAGATATAAGGTCTACAACACAATAGCAAAAAAGTAAATAACACAATTAGAAAATGGGCAAAGGGCTTAAATAGACACTTTCCCAATGAAGACACATACATGGCCACCAGGCATATGAAATGATGCTCAATATGACTTCACTATCAAGGAAATGAAGATCGAAACCACAGTGAGATATTATCTCACACCTGTTCAAATGGTAATTATTTTAAAAAAGGAAAGTAGTGCTGGGAAGGGTGTGGAGAAATTGGAGCCCTTATAAGACTGTCAGTGGGAATGTAGAATGGGCAGCCGCTATAAAACACAGTGTGGAGGCTCCTCAAAACATTAAAAATAGAACTACCATATCATCCAGCAATTATACTTCTTTATTATAATTTTTAATGTTTTATTATTTATTTTTGAGAGAGAGACACAGAGACAGAGTGCAAGCAGGGGAGGAACAGAGAGAGAAGTGGACACAGAATCTGAAGCAGGCTCCAGGCTCTGAGCTGTCAGAACAGAGCCTGACTCAGCGCTCGAACTCACTGACTGTCAGATCATGAACTGAGCCAAAGTTGGACACTTAACTGACTGAGCCACCCAGGTACTCTTATGCCCCAGGAATATATATTCAAAAGGGTTTAAATCAGGATCTCAAAGAGATATCTGCACCCCTATATTTATTATGCTACTATTCATAACAACCAAGATATGGAAACAATCCAAATGTCCAGCAACAGATGAATGGGTAAAGAAATGTACATATACACAATGGGATATTATTCAGCCTTAAAGAAGAAAGGAGTCCTGCCATTTATGACAAAATGGATGAATTTAGAGGACATTATGTTAAATGAAATAAGCGAGTCACAGGATAAATACTGCACCATCCCACTTACATGAGCCATTAGGAAAGTCAAACTCATAGAAACAGATAACAGATGGTTATTGCCAAGGGCTAGGGGGAGGGGGAAATAGGGAACTGTTTTTCAATGGGTATATGCAAGATGCAAGATGAATAAGCTCTAGAAATTTTTGTTATACAACATAGTACCTACATGTTAAATGTCTGGAATTACTCTTTAAAGTACATTGAGAGGATAGAACTCAGTTAAGCGTTCCTACCAAAAAATAAAAATGGAAAAATAACACAAGGAAAAATGTTTTAGAAGTGTTGCATAGTTTTAGTGCCTTGGTGACTTGGTTGTGGTTATGGTATCACGGTGTGTGCCTAAGTCCAGACTCATCAAGATGCTTAAATTCAATGTGTGCATGACTTATCCATTATATCTCAATAGAGCTAAGAAAATTAAAAGGAAGCCCTAAGACAGAAAAATGGAAAGCGGTCAGGAAGGAATCAGGAAGGTGAGGGAATCCAGAATCCAGGGGGAAAGGTTTGTCTTGAAAAGAGGAAGGATATTTCTCAATAAAGACCCGCTGGGGGAAGGCAGAGACATTCTGAGGAAAGGGGGAGAGAAGGTGAGAATGTCATTATTGGATGAAATTCTCAATAAATTATGAAGTGCATTCATCTGGTATGAGTTTAGGAAATGGGGGTGGGTTTGTGGATTTGGGGATAGGAGGAAGATTGGGAACAGCTGCTGGGGGAATCTGCTGGAACATCAGCAAGGGGTGCAGACCTGGGCTGTGCAGCCGCCCGGAGGGGCCGGTGGAGGTTAGCAAGGGCTGACTTGTCAAGGAGCCAAGGCACACAGCTACATGGCTTCCCCCTCCATGCTGCATGGGCCTGGAGGGGAGAGAGGAAGCCAGGTGGTGGCTTATCACAGTGCTAGTGCCTGACAAGGCAGGAATGGAAACATGTAGGAGGGCCAGGGATCTGGGGCTGTATGGGAGGACAGAGTTCAAAATGATTTCACGAGGCACTTGCAGGATGAAAACAATGGGTGATCTTTATGCAGATGAAAAGCAGGTGAACAAGAGCTGGGGAGAGGTTGATGGGCAGGTAGAGGGTGGTCAGAGGGCATGGCCTTGGAGCTGGAGCTGGAGCGATTCTTGAGGGGTGGAGAGACCTAAGGAGAGGACATGTCTGTGTGTCACTGAAAAGAGTGGAATCAGAGTCCACCAGAGGCTTGGGAAGTAGAGTTCCAGAAGAGTCCTCAGCATTGGGTTGATGCCCTATCCTCTATCCTCACCGGAGCCTAGGCACTGATGATGGGGGGACAGAGTCAAGAGGAGCGCTGGGGGCCTTGGGCTCCCATCCTCTGAGAAGACAGGGGACTTGAGGAGAGTCATGGATGGCAGGAAAACAGGTGGGAGATGGGTCTGGGAGGGAACATTATTCTCTGATGATATGGTGAAAATACCACCACGGAATGGACCACACGGTGGGGTTATAGCAAGGATGGGGGTTTCTAAAGTACAAGGTCAACTCTGCTTTCTTTATGAGTGTTCCAGGCTATGGTGCCAAGTCACAGAGCAATGTATGTGATGGGATAAGGCTAATAGGAGTAATGGAGTCAGTTACTCACAAAGTAATTAGGATCCCTGAGATGGGGAGATGGGAAGGTGGTTGAACTTGAGAATGTTAAGCTTTCAGATTATGGGGAAAAGGTGTTTAAAGTTCAGAGTGGATATTGAAGTTCCAAGAGTCATGTCTGGAGTAGAGGTGGGAAGGAGAACAGAGAGGCGGGGCCTCTGGTTTAAAGACGAGGGGCGGGGTGAGGTTGCTGAGTGACTACGCAGGCGTCACCGAAGTGGGGATGCTGAGGGGTCAGGGTGGGTCTGGGGCTTGGGGGAGGTCAGGGCTACATCTATAAATGTAGGCACTATTGCCATGAAAGAGATAGGAAGAGCATGAGGCTACACCTGGAGTAGTGTAGACAGAAAAAAGAAGAGTTAAAAACCACAAACTTTGCGGTGCCTAGGTGGCTCAGTTGGTTAATGGCTGACTGTTGATACTGGCTCAGGTCCTGACCTCACGGTTCATGGGATCAAGCCCCGCATCGGGCTGTACGCTGACAGTGCAGAGCCTGCTTAGGATTCTCTCCCTCTCTCTCTCTCTCTCCCCCTACCCCACTCACAACTCTCTCTCAAAATAAATAAATAAACATTTTTTAAAAATCCCAAACTTAAAACATAGCAGTTGGAGAGATGAGAAAGCTCCACCAAAGGACACAAAGACAGAGCTGTCCTCGATATGGCAGAAAAACCGGGAGATGTGGCAAGGAGAGTGCTTCAAGAGCGAGGGAGAGGACAGTGGTGTCAGATGCTTCTGAGAACTAGAGGAAGGTGAAGGCTAGGATCTGACTCTTGGAATGGAAAATAGATTGAAAAGAAATATGAAGCACACAGTATCAGGAAGGCAGGGAAAGATCTAACATTCATGCCATTAGAGTCCCAGACGAGGAAAAGAAGTTGGGGCTGAGAAAGTATGCCAAGGGGGAGTGGCTGAAAAATGTCCAAATATGGAAAATGACATAAAGATATAGATTAAACAGGTGAAAAACAACCAATCGGGTAAACCGAAAGCAATCCGTGAGAAGACTTATTATGATAAAAACATCTGCAAACTAACGACAAAGAAAAAAATCCTTGAAAGCAGTGGGAAACAGCACAGGCATGGAGAGGAAAAGAGTGGCCGTGGATTGTTCACCTGAAACTCCAGAGGCCGGAAGAAGTGGAACACATTCCTGGTGCTGACAGAAAAGAATCTAGAATCCTATGTCTGGTAGAAATATCCTTCAAAAGTGAAGGGAAAGTAAAACACTGGTAATACCCATATACAAGAGAAGATTCATACCTAGAATATGCAAAGAACTTGCAAAACTCCACTGTTAAAAATAAGCTAGTCAGAAAATGGGCAAAAGTAACGAAGAGGATAGATGCGTGGCCAATAGGTGCTGTGAAGGTGTTCAACCTCACCAGCCACTAGGTGGCTGCTTCAGACCCTGATGGGCAGTGAGGGGACAAAAGCCATTATCAAAGCGCTATGGACTGCGTGACTTCATATATAAAGCATTCTCTAAATGGTTATGTTTTAGGGATGGAGAACAGATGTATGGTTGCTTAGAGTTAGTGATGGGGGTGTGTAGGTGGGAGCAGACTGAGGGCGCCAGATCTGTGTGGTGGCGGAATAGAGCTGCGTCTGCGTTGAGGTGGTGGGTAAGTGAATCTACACAAGTGTGAAAAGGGCATCCGGCCATTGTATGCACGCTCTGCCAATGTCACATTCCCAGCTTTGATGCTGCCCTGTGGGTAAGTCAGATGAAACCACTGAGCAGACAGGGTGAAGGGGATAGAGGAGCTCTGTGTACTGTTTGCTACTGCCAGCATGTGGATAGCTATTTCAGAGTAAGGACTGCAGCCAATCATTCAAGCAATCAAGCAACCAAGACCAAGTATGAGAGAACCAATTACTTCCAAAGGAATGGTTGAGTGACAATAGTTTCTCCACCAGCAGCAAGAGATGCCGGGAGCACACGGAGTTAACAATTTCAAAATGCTGATGGAAGATAATTATGATTTGATTTTCCTATCAGGCTAAACTGAAAAATGAAGTAAGAACACGAAGATATACAAAGGTCCCACAAAGTTACATCCATCAGATGATCTGGATAAGAGCTGTTACAAAAACATGTTCAGTCTTTGTTTGGCGCCGTCACTGGGACCAGAGAGAGAACCGTGCAGCGGAAATACTGAGAAGCTGTCTTAATAAGCGATGGGAGAAATTACGATTGTTCAGTGCCCTTTAAAAAACTTTTGTCAAGTTGCGGCGCCTGGGTGGCTTAGTTGGTTAAGCGTCTGACTTTCGCTTAGGTCATGATCTCGCGGTTCGTGGGTTCGAGCCCCGCGTCGGGCTCTGTGCTGACTGCCAGCTCAGAGCCTGGAGCCTGTTCAGTCTGTGACTCCCTCTCTCTCTGACCCTCCCCTGCTCACGCTGTCTCTCTCTCTCTCTCCTAGAAATAAATAAAACATTTAAAAAATTTAAAAAAAAATAAAAATAAAAATAAAAAATAAAAAATAAAAAACTTTTGTCAAGTCATGAAAGAATACTTTCTCACTGCTTGACACAAATATAGAGGAGAAGGAAAATAGAGTAGAAGTAACACATACTTAAGACACTGTATTTTAAAATATTAGAAATGGGGGAGAATTAAAGTGGTTTTATTTCCTTGTACTCTCTGCCTACTTGCAAAGAGTAGTTTGAACAGTGCTTGCTGGTTCAGGGTCTGTCTAGTGCATTATCGCTTTTTGTTTCTTTGTTGCATTTTATCTCTCTCTCTTTTTTTGTGGGGGAGGGGGCAATATACTTACCTTTGAAGATAAGATCAGTTATTTTTTACAATCAGTTATTTGAACTCTTTTTCTTAAATCTATTTTGGAAAAATATAACCAGTCGATGAAAAGATAGTATAACTGCACACTTTGCTGTCTGGACAGGAACTGAGTAATAGTGATGCAGGGCCAATCGCCAACAGACCTTGAAAGATGTCCCATGGCTGGTCACTGGTCATGATCAGTGGACTCAAGGGCTAGCTGTGAAGTGTGTATTTTTTTTTCAAATACAAGATTGGACCATGTTGTTGGAGCACTGGTGTTATTTCACACCCCAGAGGTCCACAAGAAGACACAGCATAGTCACAAGTCTGAAAACTGGAAACAGAGGAGAAATCTTGGGAGCAGGATGAGTGCTATTCATGTGTATCACAACGGTGCACAATGAGAGTTACCTGCACATTTCCGGGATGAAAGTGACCTGAGAGGGGCCTTTGAGAATGGGCGTGGAATCCCTGACCTGTGTCAGAAGCCATAATTAGATTTTAATTATAAAAATTAAAAGTAATGTTTTGTATGTAAAGGTTAAAGGCAAAACTGACTAAAGACAGAAAGAACACATGGAGGACAGGATGCATGCATGGGTAGCGATCTCGCAAGGTCCATGGCTCATCTGGAATGGGAAAAACAGATATTGCAGACTTGCTCCGAGAAGAAAGTAAAGCTAGGAATGTGTGCTGGACAGGTAAAAGAGCAACTGCAAGGGCAGAAACATAATGATCACTTCAAAACCGTAAAGGAGGGGCGCCTGGGTGGCTCAGTTGTTTTAGTGTCTGACTTCGGCTCAGGTCATGATCTCGTGGTTCGTGGATTTGAGCCCCGCATTGGGCTCTGTACTGGCAGCTCAGAGCCTGGAGCCTGTTTCAGATTCTGTGTCTCCCTCTCTCTCTGTCTCCACCCCTCCCTTGCTCATGCTCTGTCTCTCTCTGTCTCAAAAATAAATTTAAAAAACTATTAAAAAAATGTTTTTAAAAAAACCCATAAAAGAAGCGAAAACTGACTCTGCAGGGAAGAGAAGCCATGGCAAACCAGGACTATAAAAGAGCAGAAATAAGTCACATTACACCAGCAGTCACACACAAGGTGAGCTGTTTAACTTGCCCGATTAAATGGTAGATATCATTGGACCAAAATGTAAAACGCTGTCTGTATGCTGGTTACATGTGACACACCTCTACAAGGCCATGCAGAAAAATCAAGGGATAGGGAAAAAATGAACTCTACCAGGCACGCCCAAACCTAAATAAAGACAGTGAAGCAAAATTAATAACAGACCAAACAGAGTTGACAGCAAATGGCATTTGGGGGATAATGCAGGACAGTGCATTATCCTAAAAGATAGAGTCTGCAGTGATGAGCCGTGCGCACTTAATGTAGCCCGGGAAAATTAAGGACAATATTGCCTCAACATGCATAAAGCAAAACCCGACAGAATTCTAAGAAATTGCGAAACCATAAGCGTAATGGGAGATTCGAATTTACTTCTTTTGTAAAAAGTTTTTAACATTTATTCATTTTTGAGAGACAGAGAGAGACAGGTGTGAGCAGGGGAGGGACAGAAAGAGAGAGAGACACAGAATCCGAGGCAGGCTCCAGGCTCTGAGCTGTCAGCACAGAGCCCGACATGGGGCTCGATTTCCTGGACTGCGAGATCATGACCTGAGCTGAAGTTGGACACGCAACCAGCTGAGCCACCCAGCTGCCCCTTGAATTTACTTCTATATAAACTGAAAACACACACAGATAAAGCAAACGGGGATGAGATGGAGAATCCAAACAACATTCTCCTGCTTGATGTGATAAGTAAATACACCACCCTGCAATCACGAGGGCAGTTTTCTGAATAGGCTGCTGTATGTCCGGGCTGGTGCTTCTTTCTGGTGAAGATAGTTCAGTGGTAAATGAAGAACAAAATCACTGCCCTTGAAAACCTAAGCAGCCACTGCAATGACATGAAGTGAGTAGAAGACCCCCATGGGGTGGCATCCTAAGTGGCACAGCCCATGTTAGTGCTTTCAGCCTCAGGGTTTTCATCTGGAAAATGGTCTTGGTGACTTATGTTGGCTTCCTAGGAGTATGGCCGGGCATGGGTAAGGGGTGGAGCGAGAGGGGTTTTGAGCACATTCAGCACCTCAAGCAAGCATGAGGGCTTGCTCTTTCAACTGTGTCCTTGTGGATTCAGACCAGAATGCTGCTGAGGTCAGAGAAGGTGAGTGTGAAGTGAAGGCCTGGCTCAGACAGAGAGCAGATTAGATCAGATGTATGAGGAGCTTGGGACTGGTCCTGTGGGTGGAAAGTCTGTCTGAACAGGGAACTATTATTGTCCCAAAATGAGGGAATTGGGAGTGCCCAGGTCATCAGAGTCCACCTAATTAAGGCTGGACTTAGTCACCCTAATGGGAAGTCTAGGAGCCTGATAGTTGGAGGCCAGTAGGCTTGATGCTACCATCCCCTGGATCCTGAATTCTGGAGGCTCACCGTGCCCTCCATGGCTCTGGGAGGCCACAGAGGTTTGGCTGGTGGACATGAAGGCATCTCACCCTAGGCTCACACTGGGGCCAGCTGATGGGTGGAACCACTTACTCCCCAGGGCCCGGGCCCAGGCTATAGACCCCTCCCCAGACACTGCTCGAAGGCCTATCTGTCACCACATTGGCAATGAGGAAAGGAAGGATACTTCCAGGAAAAGAAGAGTCTGGAAGGAAAAGGATTGAGGGTGTATTAATTTTCCATTGCTGTGTAACAAGTTACAAACTGAGCCACTTGACACGCAGTGAGCATCTCCTAGTTCTGTAAGTCACAGGTCCAGGTGGGCTCCCCCGGGCTACTTGCCTAGGGTCCCACAAGACTGAAATCAGAGCGCCAGGATCTTAGCTGGAGGTCCTGGGGGTAAATCTGATTCCACACTCCCTCAGGGGGTTGCAGAATGCAGGTCCTTGTGGTTCAGGGACTGAACTTCCTTCTTTCTTGCTGGCTGATATCCAGGGACTGCCTCCGTACCTAGTGACCACCCTCGGGTCCTGTCCCCTGCCCCTCCCTTTCAGCAAAGGAGACCCCTCCATGCCCAAGCCCCTCACTCTGACTACCTCATCTCCCACCAGCCAGAGAAAACTGCTCTAAATGTCTCATGTGATTAGCCTAGGCTCATCAGAAAAGGCCCCCTAACTTAAAATCGCCTGAGTCGTTGCCTTAATGCCATCTGCAAAGTCCCCCTGAGTATGAGCAACGTCATCGAGAGACTGATTTGGTATTCACAAGTCTGACCCTCACCCGAAGGACAAGGGACAGAGGCTGTACAGGAAAGAGGTCTGTAGGGGGCCATCTGAGACTGCAGGTGGTCATTGTGGTGACATGCAGTGAGAAAATGCCTGAAGGGACTTTCCTGGCCCTGGAGAGATGGGGTGTGATTTGGGGGTATCTTTGAGCCTGGCACCTGTGAGCTCCCCAGCAACAAGGTCAGGAGGCCAGCCTGCTGGGTACTAGGAGAATGGACTTCGAAGTCAGCTGAACTGTACTCACCACTTCTTGCTGTGTCCAAACCTAGTAGCTTAAAGCCCAACGTTTATTTAGTTCAGGAAACTGCAGCATGGGGTAGGAAAGGCTTGTGGGTTCCCTGGTGCCAGCTGGGGCGGGGGGCAGTAGGGGCTGGGGGCCCGTTCCTAACATGCCTCACTTGGTGGCTGGTGAGCTGGGACAGGCTGGTGGTGGGAGCTTGGCTGAAGTTGAGGGCCAAGGCCTTCGCTCCTCTCCATGTGAGCCCCCACACAGGCCTCCTCCTAGAAAGGTGATTGAATGCCAAGAACAAAGTCCTAAGAGACAGGAAGTAGATCCTGCCAGTTTCCTACAACGTGCCCCCAAACTGGCACAGAAGCATTTCTGCTCTTGGCCAATAGTCCTGGGTCCAGATTCAGAGAGAGAGAGAGAGAGAGGAGAGAGAGAGCGGCCAGGCACAAGTCCCACCCCTCACTGGAAGAAGTGTTGAAGAATTTCAGGATTTAAGAATGTTTAAGAACAGCCGCCCTTGCTGTATGACCTTGCCAAAGACTCTGCACCTTGGCGTTCAACTTCCCTCATCTAGAAAGTATGACAAACAACACTTGGCTGCCCAGATTTCTGTGAGGGAGGATAAAGCAGGTAGAAGCCTAATCTTGGAGTTTGGTCCATGCAGAGGTCTCAGGGGTGAGTCCTCTGCACTTTGCAGGGTCAGCACCAGTGCACCCGACCCGAGGGACAGCAGCAGAAGAGGGGCCTGGACAGCATCTCCCCAATGTGACCGAGCAGCACACCCCAGATGCTGTTTCCGGAGCCTGTCCTGGAGAGTAGGGTCCTGGGGCCCTCCCACTGAGACTGCGGGCATGCATGCTGGTGGCCTGGCCAGGGAAGGGAACCGAGAGGACTGCCTGCACTCTTCAGCATGGAGGACGGACGGAGGGATGGGACAGCAGGAGCCGGGCAGTGTGCCTCCCCACAGCTGTGGACGGTACCAGGGTCGTGATAAAGGCAGTCGGCTCACCACAGGGGCTGTCCACGCCTGGTCTGGCGAACACCCAGCCAATCATCTGAATGCTGGAGCCCGGGCCCCATCCTGGTCCTGGACAGGTTCCTATTCCCTGCACCGAGGGCAGAGGTCGAAGAGATTCTGTGGCTGAACATGATCACCTTCCCTCCACCCGGAGACAGAGAGAGGCCCAAGCTGACACCATCAGATGTCTTCCAGCCAGCTGCTGGGTCCTGATGCTCCAGAGGGAGTAAGCTGTGTCCCGGTCATGGGCTGGGAAGGGGCGGGCTCTCTGTCAGCCTCTAGCCTCAAAACAGAGCCTGACTTAGGGGTTCCCGTTGCACCATGCTGTTTGGGAGAGTGACGTAGCAAGTCTGCTTTTCAGTGTGGAGGGGAGAGAGGAAATATTTGTTGAGCCTCTTATGTGTCAGGCACGGTGTTAAGCCTGTCCTCAGGGAAACTGGGCCCCAGAAAGACAAGGAAAAGACTGTGTAACAAATTACTCTAAATTTGGTGGCTTAAAACAACAGGTATCGCCTCACAGTGTGTGTGGCTCAGGAATCTGGGTGCGGCTTAGCTGGGTTCCCCTGACTCAGGCTGCCTCCAGAGTTGGCGGGGGCTGTGGTCTCATCTCAGGCCTCGACTGGGGAGGGTCTGTTTCTAAGCTCAGCCAGTGCCTGTTGGTGCCAGTCAGTTTCTTGCCACTTGTTTCTGGAAGCCAATCTCATGAGCTTCCTTGCCACGTAGGTCTTTCCATAGGGCAGGTCAGCACATGGTAGCTGGCTTCCGGCAGAACAAGTGAGTGAGACAGAACCCAGAGTCATTTTTGTAACCTAATTTTGAAGGAGACATCACATCACTTTTACCACATTTTATTCATCAGGACCAAGAGGCAGCCCATATTCAAGGTGTGGGATTGCGTAAGGGCAGGAATACTGGGTGGCATGGGCACACCCAGGATGCCAGGGGCAGGTCTGGGATTGGATCCCGCCTCTCTCTGACTACAGCATCTGTGCGGCAAATTCCAACCACCCCGTGCGCACACACACACACGCACACATACTCCACACACACGTACCCTCACACACCTACCATACACACATATGTGCATACACACATACACACACATACACATACATTCATACTTACACACATACCCCATCCATACATCACACACACATATGCTACCACCACACAGACCCTACAAATACATGCACTTGCACACACACACACACACACACACGCATACTCACACACTCCCTTGCTGGGAGAAGAGTGAGGACAGTGTAGGTAAGACAATGATTATTGAGAATTGGGGCTCTGGTGTCACTTAGAAAATCATCTTGGTACCAAAAATACAATTATGGGCCAAGTTGGTTCTGTCTCAAATGGCATTCTAGTTCAAGGACCCATAGTAACCATTTTTAAAATTGGAATAACCTATGGAATTTGGAGGCATGAAGGCATCAGCTGTGAAGCCTGGGGTTTGGAGTCACTCGCTGGCTGGGTGGGCTTGGGTAAGTTAACCGTTCTGGGGGACAGTGACACCTACCTCATGGCTGGAATGCTGTCTTGTACTAGACCTTAAGCAAATGTGACCTCACCCCATTTCCTTTCCAGACAGCTTGGCTGTCCTCACATAGTCACCAAATCAGTTTTTGGAACGAGAAAGGAAGCATGTTGCTTTTTGGCTGTTGATGACCAGCTATGAGATGTGATGCAGCGGGGAGGAGGCTGGGGGACGTTTGTGTGCAGGTGCAAGTGTGGGCATGGGCCTGTGGTATGCATTCACAGTGAGGGGGTGGGGTGTTGGGGAAAGAGAGACAGAGAGACCCACCCCATCAAGGGGCATCCTGATTCATGGTGCTGATCACATCCACTAGGTGGCACTGCCTGCCTGTGCAGCTGCCATGCCAATACCAGGGGCAGGTCCTGGGAGCCATGGTCCCCTCTCCCACCCATCCACTCTCAGCTGCTGAATCTATGTCTCCAGATCTGTTCTGGGTCAGAAGTTTGTGGCCCACAGATAAACCTCGGCTAGGAATTGCTGCCATCAGGCCTGAATCCTGTTGGAACATTGACTTAATAGTACACGCTACAGTGCTGCACTTGTTAATATCAGGGAGGCAGGGAAGCCTTCATTTGCACCATGCAAAGCATTTGCACACTTAGCTGCATTGGATCTTCACAACCACCTGTCAAGTGACAAACCTGAGGTTCACAGAGGTTCAGCAACTGTCCAGGGCCACACAGCCTGGAGGTAGAGGAAGCCAGGCTTCTCTCCAGGACTTGCTTGCTTCATGTGCCACCACTCGGACCCTGAGCCAGGCTTGGTGGAAGAGGTGGTGTTGGGCACGGGACATCAAGGACTGCAGACCAAAGGAAGACTGTGGCCAGATAAGGGCTATGATTGGGAGCTTTGCTCCTCCTCTGTCTGCCGGGGTGCAGGTGGTTGTAGGGCTTGTGAGCCCAGAGCAGTGCGAGCAGGTGCTGGCCAATTGCAGGACCCTGTCTACATGAGGTTGCAGCCTGGTGGCCCATAGATGCCATTAGTGCTGCCCTCGTCTTGGGAATCTCATGCTTCTTGGGTAGCCAGAGTCCACGTTGGGCGCCTAACTCAGTTCTTTACTTCTCCTGCCCAGCCCTCTAAGGAGTCTGTAGCTCACCCACAGACAGGCTGGTTCTTGGGTTCCTGTCTCCCCTGAGCGGGATCCCTGTGACTGGTCATGGGAAAGAGGAGTCAGTCCAGCTGGGTGGAGGCCCGAGCTGCATTGAGCTTCCCAAGGAGGGTCCCGCAGGTCTGTCTACCACTCTGCAGTTCAGATGGGCTGGATCTGGACAAGACCAGGTGGCCACAGGTAGGCAGGGAGGCAGAGGACAGTGAAGGGGGAGGCTCTCCTCTGGGACCAGAGCTGGATTATTCCCTGCAAAGTATCATGGAGCCCAAAGGCCACGTCAGTGTGCCCATCCCCACACAGCTCTGCAGGGTAGTCTGAGTGGTTGGAAATGCCCACAGGCTCTGGCCCCATCAAACCTGATCTTGATCCCAGCTCCACCACCAGCCACGTGAGCCTGAGAGACTGCCTCATCTCAGAGCCTCAGTTTCTCTTTCTGGAAGGATGACTGTAATGAGTAAGTGGGATTGAATTGCAGAGCGTGCTGTTAGGGGGTGCCCAGCACAGGCAGGTTCCCGTGCCCTCGTCCTCCTTACCTCTCACCTCCCCCCCTCACTTCTCTTCTTAAAGGGCCCTTGTGCCCTTTACCATCCAGACACGTGCCAAACATCAGGCTGGCTTCCAGGGATACAAGACCCCATTTCCTCTCCTCCTCCTCCCCCCCATGAGGTGGGCATTAATGACCTCCTTTAAGGAGAAGGGAGCCGTGGCTACCAACAGTCACGAGGCTTGTCTGGAGCTGCCTACCCTGAATCCACAACAGCCAGTTCCCATACACATTTATACTAACAATTTGGGGGCTCTGGGTGGAGGCAGGAGCCTTCCCAGTGGGGCACATCCGGGCAGACCTGAGAAGCAGCCCTCAGGAAGTTTGGTAGGGGTGAGGGAGGCAGAAGGCCAGACCTGTCCTTCTGCACTTCTGGAAGCCTCCTCTGTCTCCCAGCAGGAAATCCACGTCTCCCCTGTGTTCCCTGAGGAAAGCAAAGGTGGCTCGATGAGGAGGGATGGCCAGTGAGGAGCAGTGGGGAGGAGGGAAGGGAGCAGCCCCTGCTTGGCTATCTCTGAGCTGGGCATTCAGGGGGGCTGCCAGGCTGGGTCCTGTGGAAGACCTGCTGATGGAGTCATCGTGGCGCTAGGAAAGAACAGCATAGGCACGGCCGTGAAGGTGCCACCCATGCTCTCAGGGCCAACACGTGATGGGACTCCTAGCCCATAGGTCGTGCTCAGGGCTTCATGGGAGATTGTTCCATGCAGGTATGTCCCTGGCCACACCTGCTCGGTTTCCCCTTTCCCATTACTCAGTCTGTCTGCAGAGAAGCTGCCACAGCTTCTCTCTCCCCTGCCCACCATTGTTCACACAGCCCCAGACAGGATGCCTGGACTGCCGGCCTCTGCCCCCCACCCCTGCCCCCAGCCGGCGGGCTGCCTGCCCAGCTATGCCTGGCTCTATGTCTAGAACTCATGGAGTCGCCCTCTCGGCTCCCCACTGCTCTGCCTGGAACGGGGTAAAGTCTCCGCACAGTCAGTGTCCTGTTTCTAGGCCATCTGCTGCAGGTCCCACACACCAATTCCACTCAAGAAATGGTTAGTGAGAGGTATTCAGAGATGCCCAGAGGAACCAGCTGAGAGGTCCTCCCCAGTGGGAAGACGGTGCAGGCATGGGCACAGACCTCTGGGACCTGACACCTGGGGACCTCTGGCACCGAAGCCTTCGTGGTGCACCCTTGGCCGCACTCCTCACCCCTTGGCCACCACTCCTGAGCATCTGTGCTCATTTCCTGGGGCTGCTGTAACAACGTGCCCCACTCTAGGGGCCTGAAACAGTTGACCTATTTTTCCACTTTCCTGTGGGCTGGAAGGCCAAGACCGGGGCTTCGTCACGGTTGGTGTCTCCTGAGGCCTCTCTGCTTGGCTCGCGGGTGGCCATTCCCCGTGTCCTCACACTGCCCTCCCTCTTTGCGTGCACCTGTCTGTGCCCAAAGTTCCTCTTCTGATACAGACATCAGCCATATTAGATTAGGGACCACTCTGAAGACCTTGTTTTAACTTAATTACCTCTTTACAGGTCTTATTTTCAAATATGGTTAGAAGGGCTTAGGGCTTCAACATGTGATTTCGAGGAACAGCACAGTTCAGCCCATAACAGCATCACAAGAGAGAAATGGATCTTAGGGACCCAGGGAGGATCCTCTCTCTTTCCAGAAGGGCTGAGATTCCTCCCTGTAACCCTGGCAGGTCTGAAAAAGAAGGTGATATGACCACAGGGTGACCACCAGCTCTTCTCTGGATAAGCCCCTGATTACCACGGAAGGGCCAGAGTTAAGGTAGGCTGAAGAATGCGATAATGGATGCCACTCCAGTTAGTTCTACTGTTTCAAAGATCAGAGTGGACCAGCCCGGGCCTCAGGCCCCATGGTGGCTGACGCAGGGGGACCGTGGTGGCCCGCATGGTTGTGCCAAGCACGCGGGTCTTCTTTACACTGATCGTCCCTCTGGAATGCATGGAGTCTCTACAACTACTACTTGGCCTGTTCCCTGCCCCAACACCTTCTCTAGCATTTTCTGGGTCTTTCACACTCTATTTTCCATTCTCTAAACTTCTTCCATGAGAAGGCCTCTGCTGTGTGCATTTGAGAGCTCATATGCTTGCTGGCTTTTGTCTGCTGAGCTTGGCAGTGGTCTAGGAACAGGACATGGTAGCAGGAATTGGGGCTATTGGAAAATCACAAAAACATGTGTTTTGCTGATGCTGTAAGCTCTCCAGTCTATAAAGAAATCCAAATGATGTAACGGGAATGCTGTTAGGGATCCCAGGTCCAGACCCCCGCAATTCCCACCTCTGTGCCTAGGAAAGATACTGACTCCTCCAGGCACATAGCAAGACCCCGATCGCAGAGGGAAACTCAGATGGGTCCTCTGGACCATTGCAAGAGCATGATGTGAGCTTTGTCTTTTAACTTATTCAGAAATTCCACCTAAGATTACTCATGCACATGAAACCCGGTCAACAGAGTCCTCATAACTGGCTGAAAAACTTCGGGTGGTGGTGTACACATTTCAGGTTTGAGTGCTGCTGCCCTATCTTGTGCTCAGTGCTAGGAATGGAGGCAAAGTAGCCCACCTGGAAGGGGGTCCCAGGGAAATAAAGTCTATTGAGAGGGCAGGAGAGAAAGGCAGAGGGGTGGAGAAGTAGGCATGGGCCAGGCTAGGAAGCTGGGATTTTTTTTTTTTTTTGAAGCTTATGGGAAACTATCGACATATTTAAGGCTGAAATCACGTTGGACATTTAGAAAGATCATCTCGAGAGAACTATGTTGAGGGCGGTTTGGAAGGGAGCCATAGGACTAGACTAATTAGGGGCAGGTGCAGAAATAGTCCAGAGAAGAGGAGAGTGTGAATCAGGGAAAGATGGTGGAAGCCGGGGGTGGCTGAACTTAAGCAATGCGAGGTAATGCAGCCCACAGCACGGACTCATCAGTGGAGTAGGCATCTCAAATGATTCCCAGGTTTCTGGCGTGGGGACTGGGCGGTGGTGATGTCATTCTTTGGCGCAGGGAACAGGAGTGAGTGGGGAGGAGTCAATAACAAGTTCAGTTAGGGACATGATGAGTTTGACCTGCTGTAAAACTTTCAGATGGAAATGCAGGTCTGGTGCTAGAAAAGATGGAGCCAGAGACACTGAGGGAGGTGGGAGGGTCCCCCAAGAAGCATCGTGACCAGCAGAGTGGGGGCCCAGGCTGCTCTTTATATAAGCACAGCCCCTGAGGTTGTCACACTTCACTGAACCAACCCTTGCTTGAGTTCAGCGATGTAAAAGAATCAGAGACATCATGTGTGCAGAGGGCAGGGAGCAAAGCTCTGCTGCCCCCTGTGGGTAGGGGCCCAGGGGGAAGTCAGCGGCTCAATGTGAGTCGGGGAAGCATGACCGGACAAGTGCTCTGCCCAGGCAGAGGTAGGCCTGCCTGCATGAGAGAAAGAGGCTCCCACAAGCCTGCTCAGAGCTCACAAAGGTGGTGCTTCTAGTAAAGACTGAGGGAAACAGAGGCGCCTGTAACCTGTCTGGTGGTAGTGGTTGAGGGGTTGTTCTGCCTGCTGAGCAGGGGTGAAAGGAGCAGTGCATTTGTTTCCTGCTGGTGCTTCATCTGGGTGGTTCCACAGCTCCTAAAGAAAGAGACAGACAAGAGGTCTGCCAAGACTTAGAAGGGGCTCTCTGACTTCAGCGCTGTTGCTCATGCAGAAAGGCCGTCCATCTGGGATGGTTTGGTGGAAGCCAGTCTCCATTTGGGGGATAATGCAGAAGAGGCCCCATCCTTTCCGAGGAGGCTGGGTCCACTGCACTTCAGAGGTCCCCTCGCCACTGAGGTGCGGGTGATTCTGTGACTCGTTCTCCAGGCAGCTGTACTGGGAATCAGTTCATGAGGTGGACAGGTCATGGCCTGTCTTCACCAGACATCACTTCCCTGAGAGGGTAACCTTGACACAGCCCTCTCTGGATGGCGGGTGGTGGGGCTTTCCGACTTGGTTCTACTTTCCCTTCATTTATCTGCCTTTTTGTTCTTGTTCTGCTTCTTGGGAGGGGAGTCTTTTTATGAAAAAGGCATCACAAAATGGCAGGTGGGGTATCCCATCCTGTAACTATTTTGAGGATGGCCAGGGTGGGCACAGGCAAAGCCGACATCACTCATACAGCTTTGAGGTGAGCGTGCTAACCAATAAGCGACAGCACATAATACAGGGGGAGTCTGGGGAGAGCCCAACCCCTCCCAGGGAGCCCTGTGAGGGCACGTGCTGTAGACATGTGGATGTGCATGTGTCGCAGTTGCTGACTTCGGCCCCTGTAGTCCAGTGGTGATGATGGACAGATAGTCTCTTGTAGGGTCTGTGCAGTGGACAGGTTGGGGTGGGCGCAGAAAGTACATGCAGGCTCATCAGGGCAGCTCTCTGGATGCTGTCTGATTGTTGGCGCATAATAAAGGAGGGAAGATCCTTCTAGCCTGGGGATTGGATGATGTGAAAAGGTGGAGGTGGTAGGGCCCTCAGGCAGGCTGGGGGGTTTCCAGTGGTTTGGCAGCACGTCAGACTGGGGCTAAGCAAGAGCCCCGCCAAGGGGCACAGTGTTCCGAGGGGCTTCGCTTTAGGAGACGGAGCCTGTAAATGGCTTTAGGCAGGGAAGCGGTGCTGGCTGCATTTCAGCACAGCTGTTCTGATAGCAGCGGCCTGGGTGATGCATGATGGGGCACCACCAGTGGGAATGGGGTGGGAGAGGAAAGGATGGCCAGAGAGATGGTTACGAGGTAGGGCAGGTCGGAGTCCGGAGCTGAATGGGATGGCGTTCCTGCGTGTGAATAAACTGGCTTACAAGATTAGAGACCTTTCCTCCCTCGGTGGTGGAGGTGAGCCCTGGGGGGGGAGGGGAGGAGGCATCCTGGGGTGCTGCTCTGAGGCAGGCTGTAGTCAGTGAGTGACTTGCCCCGGATCCCAGAGTTGAAAATAGAGCTGCTACTCCGACCTGGCTCTCCCTGACCCCACAAACTGTGACGTTTCCCACCTATTCATAGACCTACTGTGTTCCACTTCTAAGATGTGTACACACACACGCACGCGCACACATACACACACACGGGCTATGTCTAATACAGTCAGTAATAACCATTTTGAATCAAGGGACCCATCAGTGAAGGGTTTGCTTGAGGTGACAGCTGGTGAGGACAGTCACCCAGCACAGACCTGTCCTCCCTGTGCCCACAGGAAGCCAGCCCCCTGTCCCTCCCCCCATACCCCCAGGCTGGAGAGTGTCTCTGAGAAGAGAAAGGTGCAGGACAGAGTCATTTTCTCACACATTTTCTCGTGGAGGCCGTGGGCAGGCTTTGCAGCAGAAGGACATGGTCGAGTTTTTCTAGGCAAGGGATCCGGGGTCAGTCTCCACTGCCTTGGCTATCAAATGGAAGATGAAGCTGAGAATCTGAGTTGCCTACAGCTATGGGTGTGACCCCGGGCAGCATCAGGGCACGTGCTTGGCTCATCGGCAACAACCCCGGCAGCTGCCACCTAATGTCATCGTCACCATCATCTGCATCATCACCGTCTTTAACCTTTCTGCCTTTTTGCTTTTGCAGGCTGGCCAGGCCACCCGGGCCGGCTCGCCAGCAGCCTGTGTAAACCCAGGGACCCTCGTGGGGAGAACAGTAATGAATACAAATCGCTCCCTGGGCACCTGGGAGGCTGTCGCTAGCATGTCGGCCGTCCGCGCTAACCATCCTTATTACCTCCTGAGCAGCTGCTGTCAGCCTTCTGGAAGACGCGGCTTGATGAAGACAGATGACGGCCTGCCCGGGCTGGGCTCCCCCCTGGGCTGCGGCTGTGCTTCGGCGGAGCTGGGCGCTCGACTGGAGCTTCGCTCTCTGCCAGAACTGAGTAATTGGAGGCAGGTGCTAAGTGCAATTTAAATAAAATGTTGAGTTAATAAGGACAGGCAACAAGGATGTTACAAGTCCCCTGTCCAAGTTTTCAACAGGAATTTGAAGACACTTGGAGGCCTGATGAGACTGACTTAATTTCTTAAGTTTTTCTGCAAAAGCAAGTACAATTATTTTTTTAAGGAGCTTATTTATTTTCACTGTTGTGATTTAAAAATGAGTCACACGTCCAACAAGGTTGTCCGCCTGGTACTCCTGAGAGCTGACATTGCTTCAGGATGGGACACATTCAGCGGAGAGCTGTCGCGTTCTCCTTCTGCGGGACCGCCCCTGAGGGAGCACAGTCAAATGCCAAGGGGCATAGACACCTGGCCTTGAACATCAAAATTGGGGCCTTTTGGTTCCTGAATGGAGCGGCCTGACGTTTCCCTGATAGCCCATGCCTGGAGGGTGTGACACAGGAGCCAGAGGACAGAGATAAGGTCCATACCTATCCCGGCCACATGTCCTTAGGCCCAGAAACTTAAGCTTCAGGTATTTAAAAAAATCTGAGACCCTAAGACTCCTGTCAGACGGGAGGGTACAGAGCAGCCCTGCCGCCCCACGCAGCCACCCCTCTCTCCCGGGGCCCCTCTCAGCGCCCCACCTGCTGCAGTCTGCCCCGTGGCCACACCCCTGCTTATCCTGCTCTGGGGCAGGGGAAGTCACCACAGATGTGCTCTCTCTATTCTTTACTTGGACTCAGGCCCTCCGCTGCCTTGGTGCCCGCCAACCCCAAGTCCTCCTGGCTGGTGCCCGTGGGTAAGACTATCCATCTTCCAAGCCCACCTCTCCTTTCCTCACTATTCCATTGGATTAAAAACTCCACTTCTGTGTCTGGAAACCACGTGATAGTCTAGGGATTTGAAGGTGTTTCTCTACAAGGCAGGAGTTAACTCAAGAGGCTCTCCCGGGGGCTGAGCAGTCAGTTGCCAGCAGTCAGGGGCCATGGCTGGGCCGCTGACTGAAGTGGCGGACAGGGCAGTGTGACACTGCACCTGTGTGGTGGCAGATTTCTGAGGTTTTGAAACAAGTGCTGTCACTCCCTGAGCAGCCACGTGGACTAATAGAAAGGCATGTGTCTGTTAGGTCCAGAGGAGCTGAGAGGGAGTCCCAGATCTGCCTTCTGCGATGCGTGTCCCTTTGCATAAGCCGTCTAATCTCTCGTAGCTCTGTTACTGCACGGGCCTGAGTCAACTTCAGGAGAAATTGAATTTATTGGAAGAGACCAGGAAAACTGACAGAGAAGCTTGGTACATGGGCTCAGGGAATGGACAAGCATCACCTGGGGTGTGGCTGCCAGGACCCACCTGAAGGATGGGGGCCCAGGCCAATGCTGCTGCCATACTGGCACTGCTGCCCTGGGCTGCCACCTCTGCCCTTGAACCCTGGGGGAGCTCACTGCTGGATGGCAGAGTTTAGGGGGTGCGGCCAAGTGGGTGTAGGAGGCAGAAAGATGGACGAGTCTGCCCTACCCTACTTAGTTGCTCTACTGATGGCTGCACCCTGTGTCCCCTAAAGCTCGCCCTAAGGTCAATTCTCCCAGCATGGAAGGACGTTCACAGGTTGACAATCAATAAGGGGGAGTCCAGTACCAATTTGTCTGCTTTCTAGGGAATCCTGGGGATTAAAGATAAAGTCTAGTGAGTTCTTGATGCCCAAGAAGGCTCTTTGCTAAGTACTTATAGGCCTTGCCTCTGGCAGCTTCTCTACAACCCCAATCTCCTTCCCCATGTGGAGTCTCACAACCAAGTGAGGAGAACTCTAATAGTCCCAGAGAGGACTTTGTGGTACATGTGGTTCAGCCTTCTCTGCTGGCTTGGACCCCCAATGCCTAACGCCTGAATCAGAGAGGGGAGGGAGAGGCTGATTATCTGATTGACTTGTACATCACAAACCCAAAGGGAAGAGGAGGGAGTTCGTTGCCTGGGTGGTTGGTTTTGGGACCTTGGGAGATAATAGGGAGAAAGTCATCTGTCTTTTGCTTTTAATCAGGCTTTCTATGGAGAAAAGTTGCAGTTTGTTAGTAGACATCCTGATGGTTTGAGAGCCATTGTCGTAGTTACCCTAGAAGCAGGATCAAGGCTACAGTTCACCCTTGGCTTGCTCTACCAAAGATTTGAAGGAAATGACCAGTGCCAAGAGTATGGTCTTCAGGGCTAGGTAGATGATGTGGGTTTGAGGTGTGTCTGGCCTCCTAACTGGCTGTGAGTTCTATTTGACTTTGCCAAGCCTTGGTGGCTTCTCTTCAAATGGCAATCAGGGGCTATTGCCCAGGGATGTGAGGACGATGCAACAAAACAATTTCTGCAGACCTCCTGGTACAACGGTTGGCAAACTTTCCCTGTAAAGGGCCAGATAGTAAATGCTAGGCTTTGTGGGTCATGTGGTCTCTGTCGTAGTGATTCAACTCTGCTGCCACAGCCTGAAAGCAGCCACAGACAAAATGTACCTGAATGGACACGGTTGTTTTCCAATAAAACTTTATTGGCATAAAGGCAGCAGGCTTGATTTTGCTTGCAGGTTTGAGTTGGCAGAGCCTGTCCTAGAAAATAACAGGTACTCAATATATGTGAGGCTCATTCTGCCAGAGGAAGCTGGCTTGAATGACAGAGAAATTGAAGAACATAATATGTTCAACAAAAGGGGCCAATGACAATAGTCAGAAGGAAGACAGTTGGGCTCAGAAGTTCTCCTCAGAGAATTATTGGATTGCACCATAAAGCGTCTGCTCTGGCCTGCCACACCAGCCATAGGCAAGCCAGCCTTGAACCCTCCATCTTCTGCAGGGCTCCAGTGGGACTTCTAGACAGGGTCCTGGGCCACTAGATGGTGGATGACCAGATGAGTGCATTGAGTGGGACCCCATTGTCTTGGGCCACTATTGACCATCACTTCAAACTGGACGGCAGGTGCCTTTACTGGGGTCCTGGCCAGAGGACAATGGGTGGGACAAGGGCTCAGACCTGAACCCTTGTAGTGCTGCCTGGTCCTGGCAGTGGCCATGCTTGCTAAGGTCAGGTTGTACCCATGTAGCCCCTTTCCTGGTCCATGGAAGCTTTGGAGAGAGTTCCTGAGCATATGAACACTCACTGCACAGCAACTCATGTCAGCTTCTCTTGTCTAGGTGGAAATGATCAGATCTTGACTTAGTGACCTCACATTTATAGCCTTTGCTTTGGAGTCAGCAGTAGGAGGCTCCAGCCCATCTGTCTGGGGCTGGGGGCTGGGGTAAGGATGAGGCAGATGGCTAAGAGCTGGGGGACGAGGGCTGGGTGCCGGGGTGAGGCCAGGACAAGGTCCTCAGAGCCACATGAACTTGAGTGGGTGTGGGAGGCAGAGGGAGCTATAACTGCTACCTGGGGATTCATCCCACCCCACATGCAAGGGGGTGAGCTCATTCACTCACTCAGATGGCTCCTGGATCCTACCTTGAACCTGTCCTGCTGAGGACAAGAGCAGAGAAGGGTCACATTGATGGGACTGACATTGTCTGCCTTCAAGGAGCTCATAGTCTGGTGGGTCCAGAGCCTGGGAAACAGAGAACAACCGTAGAAGCTGTTCAGGGTTACATCACTTTTTCCCCCACACATTTGGTTATTTTCCATTATTCACAATCATCCTTGAATTTCAATCTGTTTTTTGAACGACAGAGATGTAGGCACTCGGAAGTGTCCTAAGTGTTCTAGTGAGTCATCAATGTGTCTCGAACAACATGAGAATATTACCCTGAGGCCCCTCCCCCGCTTCTGCATGAAAGCAGAGGGCCACTGGGACAGGGGAGGGCTGGGGGTGTTTACGGCATGAGGCTGAACTCCAGCAGCCACACCCTTTGTGACCCAGGCACCGAGCCTAGATAGGAACATCCCCTCCAGGACTTGGTTAAGCAAGACCTGTCATCTTCCCTGAGACACAGCAGACTGTGTCATCCCTTTATCACGCTCTCACAGGGCTTGGCAACATGGGTTTCCTCGGCCTGTAGCCCCAGCTGTGTTTTTTGACATCCCATTAGCAGAGGACCGAGAATGGAGGAAGTCTGCTCCCCTCCCTCATGCTTGGCCCCAGTGTCTTCAATTAGCACATGACACCAGTGGTCCATGATTTCCGTCAAGTCCTGCTTTGATTTCCTGAGCACAAACATGGCTTGGGGAGTGCCAATAAGGGGCACGGGGGACAGAGTGGAGAGCCCAGCAGTTCTCCAGTACGAGGCCAAGGCAGTGCATGGTCGATGCTGCTAATCCCTTAATGAGGGCCTGGTGGCTGCCGAGGGCAGGGGCCAGGGAACGAGGGATGGAGGAGCACAGACTGGGCTGCACAGAAACCCCAGGAATGCCTTACATTAACAAACCTAGCCTGCCGGGCCGCCCCTCCCGCCTCTTCAAGATGCTCATGGAAACTTGCACTAATTATAGACAGAGCAACAGGGCTCTGGAAAGGAAGCACTGTTTTGAAATCTCATGGCCTCCAGTGATAATATTTTAGAGCTGTGACATTAACATCAACAGTCCTGGGTAGGTAGGTGGGCAGGATGAGAAGGTGCTGGCCCAGCAGAGCCTACGCACCCATGCCTGCCAGGCGGTGGGGGGGAAAGCATGGTCTGGCTGTGTGCCATGGCCTGCAAGCCATACAACCACTTGCTGTGGCTCGAGGCTTGCAGTTCACCATTTCGCCAGCTTTCAAGAGGGCCTTACAAGGCACCTGTCACCACCCCCGTGGGACAGGTTAGGAAGCCTTTTCTTGGGCCTGTAAAATATGTGCCACAGGACACAGAGCTGACAGGGCCAGAAGTTGGATCTGAACCTAAGATTGTCTGGTTCCCAAAATATACTTAAGAACCACTTTGACAGCATGGTTGTTTGAGTCCTGAGAGATGGACTTACCTCAGCTGATGAACCAGGCTGGCTGGGCCCACCTTGAGAAGCCATTGCCATCTGCTGTGTTGTCCATTGGTTCCAGGTCAAGCCCAAGTAGGCCAGGGCTGTGGATCAAGCCTCATCCCAAGCAGCACAGGTGGGTGATGGCCTCAGTCCCCCCCAGGCCCAGCCTCTTTGGCCAGGACTGCACTCTGACATTGGACGATCATGCTGCCCATTGGGTAGAAGTATGTGCCTTCCCCAGGCTGTGTGTGAAACTGCCCCTACACCCTTCCTTGGGGCTGGTTCCATTCCCCCAGTCCTGCCCCACAGCTGCCCTGCCCCTCCCCCCACCCACCGTCCTCGCAGCTGCTCTGCCCACACAGAGGGCAGGTGCTGCTCAGCCCTGAGCCCACTCGGCCCACTTGGCCTCTGTATAGGGGCCGCACCCATGCTCCCTGGGCCCAGGGAGTTCCCTCAGCAGAGTCTACAAGGCTGGTGAGATGTCGAGCCAGCACTTCTGTGTGGTCCCCACCCGAGCTCTCTGAATGTCCTCGCCTGGGCTGATGGGGAGCTCAGCCCCATTGCTGGAGTTCTGCGGGACTGAACTGTGTGCAGAACACACATTCTTTTAAGAGGAAGGATGGAAAAGTCTTGGGACTCAGCTCTCTATTTTATCCTGCTTTTATTTTCTCATTAAACTGTGTGTGTGTGTGTGTGTGTGTGTGTGTGTGTGTGTTTACTATCTCTCTTCTCTTTCTGGATCATGAGCGCTGTGAGAGCAGGGCCACTCTTCACTGCTATGTCACCAAATCCTAGAACCATGTCCCCAGTCTGGTGCCCACTTGGTGCTCAGCACAGAGCTGTTGAATAAAGGGAGGGAGGAAAGACTGTCCTCAATGTGAGAAGCCTGCATGTTGCCAGTTAGAGTGTGGTGTACAGACCCACAGATCTGGGCTGAGGCCCTGGCCTGGGGACACTTGTCCAAGATCACATAGCCTCTAAATCAGGGAGGTGGGATTCAACCATTTTTACTGCCTTCATTGTCCCCAAGTTTCTGTGACAAGCTGCTGTCTCCTCGATGAGGCCCCGGCTTCTAGGCTGTACTGGGGACTGGAGAAAGCTGTTAGGCGGAAGGGTACAGGGACGGGAAGGCGCCTCCAGCCTTATGCACCACCTTGCTACCAATATGGACACAAGGCCTGGAGGCCTTGATCCCAGTGTGGACACTGCCCCTGGTTTTGCATCCTGCCCCTCACTCGAGGGGAGGGGGGTGTGCACTGCTTTCACAGGCCCCAGGGGCTTCTGGTAAGCCAGTGGGGACCCCTCAAAGATGCGTCCCAGAGTGTGCTGGGTGTTTCCTGGGGGACGATGGGCTCTCTCTGGGGTGCATATCTGCTGGGGGTATAGGTCCAGTTCTGAGGGGCCCAGCAGAGCCTAGAGGTTGGAGGCCTTACTGAGGAGACAGGCCAAAGAGGTGATGTAAATTTATTAACTTGAGAAATACTTATGAAACCCTGATGCTGTTTTAGGCTCTGGGAAAACAGTACTGTAGACCACCAACAATCTCAGCCCTTGGATAAATGACATTTTAGAGACACTATGGCCCCAGAGGTTAACTGCACAGACCCTGGGGCCAGGCAGGACTGGGACTGAATCTTTGCTCTGTCACTTACCAGTTGGTCACTTAGGGCAAGCCACTTAGCGTCTCTGGGCCCATGTTTCCCCATCTGTAAAAGAGGGATTTTTTTTTTTAATGTTTTATTTATTTCTAGGAGAGAGAGCATGAGCAAGGGAGGGTCAGAGAGAGAGGGAGTCACAGATTCTGAAACAGCCTCCAGGCTCTGAGCTGGTAGTCAGCACAGAGCCCGACGCGAGGCTCAAACCCACGAACCACGAGGTCATGACCTAAGCGAAAGTCGGACGCTTAACCGACTAAGCCACCCAGGCGCCCCAAAAGAGGGATCTTTAACAGATCCTTTTACACGTGCCTCACGGGACATGCTGGCAGAGTCAAATGCATTTGTGGGAAGTACTCAGAGCAGAGCGGGGGGTCACACAAAACATCACAGCAACACGTACATTGTCAGCGGAGAGTGGACCAATAGAAACACAAACGAGTCAGACACGTGCTGTCAGTGGTGAGAAGTGCCAGGGAGGAAAGGGCTGAGGGGAAAGAGGGATGGAGCGTCAAGGACAGCCTCAGATTTGAAGGAGGGGGAGGGAGAAAAAAATGCCCTAGAAATGGGGACAGAGCATGCACATTCCTTCGGCCACTGCCTAATGTGATCTGGTCTGCAGAGCTGAGCTGTATCATTTTCTTCCTTCTTTTTAGGTTAAAAAAAATAGAAGCTTGTGTGCCTCTTCTGCACCCCACAATCATTTTATGTCCTGTCTGGGAAGAGCTCTGTGTGGGGAGAAGGGTCCCCTTCCTTGCAGGTCACCAGTGAGGCTCAGCTGAGGAGCGCTTTCCTCCTGGGACTCTCTCCCTCTGCCCTCTGGGTCACGGGCTCTTGTCACTGACTGCGTGACCAATGCCTGGTCCCTCTCTGCAGACACGGAGGCCCCTGTGCGCAGGCCCAGGTGGCGAGCCCTACTTTGTGCATTGGAGACCCTCAGTGAGGCATGGGTGATTTTCCCTGAAATACCTCAGGGTCGTTCAAAGCATGCTTGCTATACCAGGCGAACAATGGTCTGTCTATAGGGACACAAATGCCTCAGGCCATGTTGGCAGGCTCACCTTGGGGCAAGGGCTCAACTTTGCCCTTTTACCTTTGTCCTAGGCTGCTCTCTGGGGCTCTTCCCCCACCCTCCCTCCCGCCATGCGAATTCCCAGGAGTGCAGGACAGCGGGGGCCCAGCGGAAGAGGTGCCCTCCTTCCCACTCATTGAGATACACCTTTCCTGCCTCGTCATTGCCACTTGCCCAAGCAAGTCACCATTAGGGCCCCAGTTATCTCCTGCAAGTTGCCACCACTGGCCTTGAGAGAATGCTGGGGGCCTTTTCTCTTTGTGACCACAGAGCCTGTGGCGGGTGGCGGTTTCCACCATCTCTGCTCAGCCCTGGGGATTTGCAACAGGTGCCTTTGAATCAACTCCCCTGGGGCCCATCACCAGCGTTTCATGGAAAAGAAGGACAATCATTTGATTCCCCTTCCAAAAAAAATGTGAGTAGAGAAAATAGGCCTGGTTTTCTATGCGAGCCAACTCTCTTCAATTTGATCTGTCTCAAAAGAAGTGAGAAAGTGCAGGGGTTTCCCCCTGGGTCAGAGTGAAGCATGACAAGAGCCTGGAAACTTGGCAGGGATGCCCTGGACCACAGCTCTGGCTTTGGGCCCACTTGGCGGAGGACCAGGGAGAAGATTTCCCATTGTCCGGACGCAGTTCCCTCGCCCCGAGGAGCAGGCACACATGTGGGCGCTGTGCATATGGGAGTCAAGCCTGCCAGCGAGGCCGCGCTTCCCCATTTGACCTCAAGTCAGTGGACACTTTCCAGCATTGACTGAGTAGCTCCGTGTGCGGAGCACTCACAGATAGCCCTTCTTACAGGTGGCGTGTGACCCTCGAGGAGCAAAACTCCGATTCTGCATGGTCAAGCCTGCATAATGGGAACGATCCTCTTCACACTCAGCTGTGAAGTGACGGCCATTGCTCCCACGTTCAGAACCCAAAGTCCTCACGGGCAAGTTCGAGTTCCCTGGCACCCAACATCTGAGTATTAGAGTTCATCCACGTTCACTGTTTGACTCAGACGTCTGGCATCAGGGAAATGCCCCGTATGGATCACTGGATCCTGTTTGAAGACAACTGAGCTGTCATGTCAAATATTTTTCATATTCCTGAAGAAACTGGAACAGATATCCTAGGCTCCATGTCCAGTGCTGGAAATTCCTGTGTTTTGTATGGGAGGGGGTGAGCTTGGGGTAGGGGTGGGGGTGCAGGGGTCTCCATCATGCTGCCTCCTGTGCATGGGCCATTGGCAAAACTCACCATGATCTGGCCATGGGGATCCATGAGAGTGAGGCCCCAGGCTCCCAGTCTGCCTGGTGGAGAGCAGGCTGGTGGGTCGGGGGTGGGGATGGGAGGGGGGAGGTGGGGAACAGCAGGCAGAGTTTCTGGGCAGTGATGGGTGTGGACCTGGGGAGGGGGGGTCCTGCTACATGGCCTAGAACTCCTGGCCCAAATATGCCCTGCCCATGACCCTAGGGGAAACTTGGGCATTGCTCGCTGCCCTGGCATCTTTTCTGATGAGAATGAGTCCCTGATGAGCCTCCCTCCACTGTGTTAAGAGAAGAGAGGGTTGTCAGGGCCTTGGTGCCCTGAGTCGGGGGGCCAAAGTGAAGCTGCTGATCCAGACCCAGAAGGGAGCATCCAGGGAGCAGGGCCAGGCCGACGTGCAGAGACTGTGGGATACTCCCCCTCCTCTGGGCTGAGCCCAGTGTCATGTTGGCTTCTAGCTCTCCCTTGTGAGACTGAGTGATGGAGCAACATGTCTGGAAAACTGGACCCCTTCTTCCACGGGAGGGCTGGCCAGTGATGGGGGTCACGGAGGTTCTTGGCACCACAGATTAGAAGGGGACTTTAATCTCTACACAGGGCGTGCACAGGAGCATGGGAGCCTGTGGAAGGAGCATGGTGACCCTGAGATGGGGAGGTCTGGGAGACTGGGAAGATGACGGGATACTGGGGGTCACCTGGTAAGGTAGAGCTCTTAACGCTATGAGTAGTACAGGTGTTCTCACGCCCCATTCAAAATGCCCCTATCCCATAGGCACATCTTTCCTGAGAGGTGGGCGACCCTTGCCCTTCACAGGGCACCAGCTCCTATTTTCCCCAGAAAGTCACAGAATCCTGGATAGATCAGAAACCCTATTGCAGTGTTCCTCTGGGAACCATCTTCTGTGGCTTTTCTGGGTCCTGCCTGGTCACTCAGATTGTGTTGGCCTGTGCGTTTTTGCCTCACATCCTGGGAGACCGCAGCAGTAAACATGGCCATGGCATGGCGTAGGACTCTTTCTACAGCTGGCTCAATCCTTTGTCTCATGCTTGCCTTGTTTTTCTCTTATTCCCCCTGCTTTCTCTCAGGGCTCTTCCACACCCCATTTCTACCCCGGCCTCTCGGACTGTCTGTTGGATAACCCTCTACTTATCAGGAGGAGGGGACATAGGGTGGGTCTTCCCAAAGCCAAGATTCCATGATGGCTAAGAGCAGTCCTGAGGGAAGAGGGATCAATGGTCAGAAGAAATGGGGACAGGGTATTAGCAGGGTGCCCCCAGAGCAAGGAGGAGCCTAGTCACTGGTCTTACCTCCAATGGCCGTGTGGGCAGGTGGGGCAGGCTCAAAGGTCCTGAGAATCCATGGTACTCCTGTGTGCCCACCCATGTGTCCAGGCCTGTAATCAGGGAGGGATCCCTTCAGAGGAGACCTCAGCAGATGACATTCAGCTCCTGGCACATGTGTCCTGAGGCTTCCAACCACGGGATGACCATGACAGTCATGGCCTATGAGTGGTAGGGCCTCCATGTGATCATGGGCTCAGGGACCATGAATGAGGGTGGCCAGGTTATCACATGAGTAAGGAACAGGCTAAGGGAAGTCACAGATGCCAGGACAGGGCACTCTCTCTAAACAGGCTTGGGGACAAGAAGCCCAGGTTGCTAGTAGGGTCTCCATATCCTCTCTCAAAGAGTACCATGGAGGATGCCTGTGTGTTTAACACCACCCCTCTCACCCTCCACCAAAAAACCCTGCTAAGTTACCTTGGCCCTGCCGAGGGGCTGGGTATGAGGAAGTAAAACCCCTGGGGCTCACACAACCTGTCAGAGGAACAGAGAGGGCCAGAAGTCCTAGGTGGCCTGGTGGGGTGGGGGGCGGTGGGCAGAGCAGAGCAGTGGGGCCCAGGGGGTCCTCTGGGCCAGCAGGTGGGGAAGGAGTCAGCACGGCTCAGAATAGCTTTCGGGAGAAGCAAAGTACCAACACCTGACCCTGCAGGCCGAGGGGAACTGGGCATCGGACTGAGCAGAGAATACACCCCATTGGTCCCCTGAAGCCAAAATGGGGCTGCCCAGTGGCAAGGGGAGAGATCAGCCCACCATGTCCGGGGAGGTCTGTGAGCCCTAATGTAGCTGAAATTTGGTGCAAACAGACTGAGTGGATGGCAGTGCAGAAGAATACGTTAGAAGGGACTTGCTGGTACCAGGTGCTAAAGAATGTTCTCTCTTAATCTCCGCGTGGGTCCTCCACGCATAATGGCATGAGGAAACAAAGCAGGAAAAGTTCCTGTCATTTGCCTGGGGACACAGTAGCTTGGAAGGGGCCCAGTGATGTGCGTTTAGCTCTGTGGGTCCCCACGCCCCATTCAGGCCGAGGCACCTGTAGGAAGTGGAAAGAGATGGTCTGGGGACCACAGGCTCCTTACAAAGGGCCACAGCCAGCCAGAAGCCTGAGTTGCCTGCTGGGCCGTCTCCCCTACCCTCCCCGCAGGCCTCCCCTGTGCTCTGGGCCCAGACACGGTGCCAAGCGAGGCTGGAGGTGTCGTTGCTGTGGAGGCAGGAGAGCTCGGGTGCACTGCCCCCGCTGGAAGGCGATGTGGGAAATTCCTGCCTGAGGAGAGCCGCTCAGACGGGCCAATGGGCCCCTGGGTACAAGGCCTTGTTTTCCGGCTGCCTCCACAACTGGAGAAGGGGCTCAGGGGCAGGGCCTGCCTGGCTCGAGCAGCTCAGGCACGAACAGTAGTCCTGCTAGCTGCCCTGTCTCACCCCTGCACACGTGGCCCTGGCGGCCGGCCCACTGCCCTCCAGAGCTTTCCGGGAGCGCAATTCCTTACAAAGCCTCCTCCTGGGAAACTGGGCACCGGGGCCTGTGACCTTCTTTCTCTGTGGACCCTGAGCTCGGGGCAAGGGTGGGTGCAGGAGTATGTCAGGGGAGTGGGTGCTTCTTGATGTGGGGGTTGGGAGCTACATGTGGCACAGGAGTGGGGAAGACAAATGGGGGGTGAGTGGGGAGGGCTGCGTGTAAAGTGGGGTATACCTGTGCAGGAGAGGGAGCTGGGAGGGGGTCTGTGAGGCCGGAAGAGGGGGCCGTTTCCAGGAAACGGTGCTGTGGTGCTGTGGTTTGCTTGGAGGCCCGATGCATGGGGAGAAGAGGCAGGGAAGTCTGTCCCCAGGTTGGTCACAGCAGCGAAGGCTTTAACTGCCACTGTGAGGAGCCTGGGCTCTCTCAGGGAGCGGGGGTCCTGGAGGCTCAGGAGCAGGAAGCGGAAGCATGTGGAATGGGGGGCCGTGTGCAGGATGGGTGTGTGCAGGAGTGTGCAGAGGTAGGGTGCTTAGTTGGAACCTGGGCATTTGTCCTAGTGAGGGCATGGACAGGGCCCAGCAAGGGAGTAAGGGGCTAGGGCCAGTTCTATGGTGTCAGGGGACACTGGAGGGAGGACAGAAGGACTCTGTGGCAAATCGAAGACAGGGAGTGAAGATCAGGGGTCACCCTGGGTTGGGTGAGTCTGGGGCAGTGTCTGCATACAGTAGGTGCTTTGAATTTGTTGATATGTGATTGGTCTGCGAGTGGTGCCAGTGGGCAGAGGGAGTGCTTGGTGTCGGGGTGTGTGTGTGTGTGTGTGTGTGTGTGTGTGTGTGTGTGTGTGTGTGTGACAGAGAGAGAGAGAGAGGAAAATGGTGTTTGCATGCATACCCTGACCTGCTGGGCCCCCTCTGTGGCTCTTTGCTGCAGGGGTCGCCTGTTAGTGAAGCTGCATCGTCAGAGTGACCAGCAGGGGGAGCTGTGCTGCCGAGTGACACGTGTGCCCCTCCACCCTTAGCCCCAGTACTACTGCTGGAAGACATATTTTCACATTTTTGAGTGTGTGCCCATCTCTGGCATCGCTTAGATGGTAATGTAGCCCCAGTCCTTGCTGACAAACTGTCTTCACTTCATCGCCTCCTGTGCTAATCATACCACAGGATGTCACATCCGGGGCAGCCTGGAGTTCTCCAACCCCTCATCGCGGCTCAGCCCTGAGTAAGGCACACACAGCCCCTGATGGGAAGGCATCTGGTGCCTGTGTGAAAATAGAGCCAAAGAAAGGGGAGGTGTCCCCATCCACACAGAGACAGCCAAGTGTAACATAGAGGCCGGGGGCCTTCACCCAGAGCCCAGAGTGGGACGGCCAACACAGACTGTGGCCTCTGTCCTCACAGGCTGTGGCCCCAGGGCTTCCCAGCAGGGTGTGGTATGCTGGGAGTGGGAACAGCAGTCTACAGTGGCATCCGAGGCAAGAAATGGGGGCCCTTGGAAGAGCCACTGGGAGCCACAGGCCGAGTAGTTTCCCCCGAGGGGGCCGCCTTGCTCGGTTATGTTGCTCACTGTACTGTGAACTCCTACTGCACGAAGAGTGTTCTATCAAGGCAAAGATGGGTGCTGGAGGGGCCCAGAGGAAGGGTTCAGCGTGGCTTGAGGGGTTGGGGTTGCATGGCATAGCTTCTAGTGGAAGGTGTGTCTCAACCAGGTTCTGAAGGATGTGTAGGAGTTGGTTGGGCCAAGCTTGGTGTTACACACACACTTTCTAAGCCCGTGTGCCACCCACAGGAGGTGGGGGCCAGGCGTGTGGGGGCAGGTGGGAGAAGACCACAGGTCTGCGTCAGGAGCTATGGCGGCCCAGCCTCCGTGGGGTGCTTAACCAGCTGGATTCACTCACATGTTGGACTCTGGGGCCATTGCAGACCCTGGGGGAGGGGGTGAACTCTAGGGTGAGGGAGCTGAAGGAGCTGAACATTGGTCCTTGTTGCCAGCTGGAAAGGCTTCATTCCTTCCCTGCTGCTTCTAGACTCGATGTCAAGAAAAACCAAACTCTCAAATATGGGCTTCTCCGGGGACAGATATCCTCACCTCACTGGAGCTCAGAATTCCACTTGTAAAGTGGAATGGAGGGGGGAGGAGTGGGGAGTGATGATAACCCCCAGAGGATCATTGGGAAGGGCTTTGAGGAAGTTACCTAATTTTGCCCCTTTTCATCTAGCATGAAGTAATCCGTGTTCCTATTTTATGGGTGAAGCAGTGGGTCAAGCCGAGTGTCACTTGCCCAGACCACACAGCTCTAGCTCCGTGACACCAGTGACCAGCCCATAAGCGCTCACCTCTTGCCACCTGAGGGGCAGCCCCATGCTGGGACTGGCTGTGTGCCAGCAGGAACCTCCCAGGGGATGGCAGGCCTCAGCCCTGGCAGGGTGCTGTGACCTGCTTGTCTGACTGGAGACAGAAGGTAGCTGTGTTTAAACCTAAGGAAAGAAACCCAAGCAAGCATGTCAACCCCAGCCTGGCCCTCTGGGGGCTCCCCATGGCTTGGACGGTCTTAATGCCTCAGCTCTGTCTGTGAGGGGCCGTGCAGTGTCAGAGGCAGGGGTGAGGGCCCAGGGGGTCTGCAGGCGAGGGGGAGGTGACCCGTCAGGAGCAGACAGCAGTGGACCTCTGCAAGAGGATCCTCTGAGCACCTCTGTGGCTCTGGGGGCGGGACCAGAGCACGTGGCCCAGGCAGGAGCAGAGGGCCTTCAAGGAGCCCCCTGCCCCATGCTTGGAAGGTTCTGGAATGGGTGTGAAGAGACTCCAAACACAGGTCACAGAGATGGTATGCAGGCCAGATATGTCCTGTCAATATGTTTTATTTGGCCTACGGAGTGCTTCTCAAAAATAAATGTTTAATTAT
Source organism: Proteles cristata cristata (assembly GCA_017311185.1). Lineage (NCBI taxonomy): Eukaryota > Metazoa > Chordata > Mammalia > Carnivora > Hyaenidae > Proteles > Proteles cristata. The sequence goes on along the minus strand of JAESUZ010001669.1, from coordinate 320,382 downwards.
ATCCCACCATAGAAAAACATAAAATATAAAATTTTCATATGAAAATCCAGATTTGCAGTTTCTCTCTTAAAAACCTCGGAGGATCTGGCTACCCTGTAGGAAAGGAGGGTGGCTGCCCGGTCTGGTTGCTGAGTTACCACAGACCCCACCACTCTCTGCTGTGCCCCCCTTCGCTCCCGTGTTCCCTGCCTGCGTGTCTCTGGGCAGCTGCGCTACCACAGCCCCCCACCAGTGATGGGGATACCGTTCACGCACCCTTGGCCCTGGCTCTCAATCCGGCTATGGTCCCAGTTGCCCTAGAGGAGCATGGGAGATGTGACAGGCACCGAGGCCATTGGTCTGGTACGCCGGAAGCAGAGTCAGGAATGAGGCTGGGAAGCCAGGGGAGCCGCCGCTGCCGTGGGACCCAGGGGGCTGCAGGCAGCTTGGCCTCTGGCTTCTCTCATGCTGACAGAGAGAAGCCCCGAGCCCATTCGCCCCGGGCACATCACAGACACGGAACACTCGACCCACCCCGAGGAAGTCAAATACAAAGGGCAAAACGAGGCTCCCGGGCTCTCCGGAAGCTTCCAGACAGACCACAGACTTCCCGGACAGGCATCAGACAGGTGAGCCGCTGGTCTCTACCCCAGGCTGAGGGGAGGCAGGAGCGCAGGGAGGTGGCAGGGGGTGGGCTCACACTCTGGGAGGAGCAGAGATGGCTCTGTGGTGGCAGGACATTGCCCCGAGGTGGGGCAGGACCCACCCCCACAGGCCACCCCCATGGCCCTGGGCACAGAGCAGCTGCTGCCAGGGAAAATGAGCCTGGAGGTGATGGGGTGGGGTGGGGAGGGGGAGAGACAGAGAGCTACAGGCAGAGAGACAGAGACTGTTAGAGAGAGACACACACACAGATACAAGACAGCAACAGAGAGGAAAGACGGAGACAAAGTGACAGAGATAGTAAGAAAGAGACAGAAAGGGAGACATGGAGACAAACAGAAATATAAGAGAGAGACAGAGAGGGAAGGAGAGGGAGGGAGACAAAGAGAGAGACTGCAAGAGAGAGATGCAACACAGAGATAGCAACAGAACCAAAGAGACAGTGACAGTGACAAACAGAGAGACAGAGACAGAAAGAGAAACACAGAGACAAACATAAGATAAAGAAAAACAGAGAGGGAGGGAAAAGGGAGGGAGACAAAGAGAGAGACAGAGACTGTTAAGGATAGAGATGTGGAGACAAAGACAGCAACAGAGATAATGAGACAGTGACAGAGATAGAGAGGGAAAGAAAGGGAGACAGAGAGATGGAGACAGAGACGGAGGGAGAAGCAAAGAGACAGAGGCAGAGAGATTGAGAACCAGGAAGAAAAGCAAGCCGGATGGCCCTGATGGGTACATCTGGGCTTCTTGGGGCCATGGGTTCTGGCCTGACCTGGGGCCAGCCGGGTGCCCGCCTCCCTTCCCGAAGAACTGACCACCATCTTCCTGGCCCACCTCTCCTGGCTTATGGCCTGTGCTGGGAGTGTCCTGGGCGGACCATGCTGGCATGTACCAGGGGCTCGAGAACTTGAGTTATGGCTGCTGCCAATGGGTCCCAGAGTGCCAGGGAAAGCACAGTGAATGGCTTGGGGAGGTGCCAGGAAAGGACCGGCAAAGCTGGGTGGGAGTCTGCAGACGGCCGGTAAGGAGAGGGCATGGCCAGGGCCTTTCTGGGCAGCAGGACCATACGGGAAGGCCCAGCCGCTTCTGTGAGCCTGGCCCGCCGGGAGGGGTCCATCCTGGAGGACCGATGGACCCGGGCTCGGAGACATGTCGACAATCAAATCAAAACCATATTTTCTATGTTGGAAGACGGAGCCGTGATAAATTTGGAAAGTAATACGTATCAGGGCTCTGCAGCCCATTTCCCGGCATCTCACAGCAGACTGGCTTCCTGCAGCCAGAGTGGCGCACCCCCAAGTGCGTGCGGCAGGGACCCAGGGGCCGCGCGGTCGGCAACGGTGGAGCCGTGGTCAGGAACGCCAAGTGCATTTCATTAGGGGGCTGGTGATGGGGAGCTTCCACGTGGAAGGTTTGGAAGCCCGCGAACAGGCACTGTGGGGTGGGGGTGGGGGAAATTGCCCCCGAGGGAGCTGTGGCCAAAGCCAAGCTGTGGTTATTCAGAGTGTGGTTTCCCTGTTGCTTCCAAATCTGCCTTCGTCCGCTGGGACTCTGAGTAAGTTACGGCTCCCCTCACTGATCTCAGTTTTCCCAGCCTCTCTAAGATGCTCTCTGCCTCCAACACCAGCTCAGGGGCCGCACCCAGTGTTTCCTTGAAGATAGGACTTCTGCATCAAGTGGCTCCTTCACATCATGACCTGGCCTGACTTAACACACAGGATCAAAGACTGCATAGGGTCCAGATAGGGTCGCCTCCACTGCTTTTCTGGGGCCTTTGCCAGCCGCCTAAACACCCTTGTGAGAGAAGCCACGAGGAGGGAGATCAGAGCATGAGGGTGCAGAGCCTCTGGGAGGGCGGGGGTCTACGGGGCACCCTGTGTTCAGGCACCCAGTCCAGGGGGCTTCCTCCCTGCCTGTGGCCTCGGGGCTGCCCTGACTTCCTGGCACCTTGCACAGGGCTCCATCTCCAGTTTGACTTCCTGGTATTCCTTTCTCTCTCCAGAACCCTCAGCAGAGACTCCCTTGTGGTGCCAGGTGCCACGGAGAGCCCCCAGTGTGGAGCCCCTGCATGGAGCTCGGCTGTGTTCGGGACATTCGCTGTACCATGTCCTTGCCGTAAAGGCAGGCTGTGCTGGGCAGTGTCATGAGGACGTGTCTGCACTGAGCTCCGCATCTGCTCAGGGGCCAGGGCTCCGATCACAGCCTGTCTCACACATATACAGCACCCTGTGCAAACTAGGCACACGGTGCGGGGGTGGGGGGCATACTATTTTTGGCTTCTTTTCCCTTCCTCATCTCTATTTTAAAAAGTATGCCAGCCCAGCGTGTTCAGTTTATGTATTGCCACATTCCCAGCCTTATTTCAAAAGAGACTCCCGGAGATTAGAGAGGGCAGTTTGATTTCAGGATGAGTGGCAGTTGGCCAGTCTGCTGTGCCAACCACACTGCATGGGGTGGACTCCATGTCTACACTGTGTGGTCTTCAAGATTCACCATGGAGGCTTGGTAGACGGAAGGTAAGGGGAGGTAAGTTCATTTGCCCAGGCTCTTACTAGTTTTCTGCTTCCTGGCTCTCTCCAAGCTCTAACGGCCTCTCCGGCCAGAGGTCAGACATTTCTAGGGTACGCCTTCCTAGGCATCCCGGTCCACACATCTCCACACCTCTGGTAGGTGTGAGGACCCAGGAGACAGATAGCCTGGCATCCCCAAGAGACTGCACGCCATGGCTCAAGCATCCGGGGTAAGAGCTACCCCCATGTAGCAGCGCAAGGAGTCTTGTAAAGGACTGCTCCAAGTTCACCAGCATTACTGAATCAAGGTGTCTGTACAAAGCTCCTGCGATCCTGGAGAAAGGAGGTGGGTGGGGCCCATTTCTCTGCAGAAGCCAGTTCTTTTAAAGAAAGGGTGCTGAGTACTGAAGATATTCCTGGGGGAATAGGTGAGAATTAGGACCACCATGCTGGTCCCTTTAAAAAAAAGCATTTTCTTCTGAGTATCAAAGTCATCTGTGTTCATCACATACACACGCACACACACACACACACACACACACAAATACATAAAGAAAATCACAACCACAAATGGTACCACTCAGAAGCATTTTAACAAATATTCTGATAAATTTCTTCTAGTTATTGCTACCTAGAGCAAGACACATCTTGAAGGAATTTTTCAAATACTGTTGATATTATATCATCACTGAGCCATGGGAAACGCTGTGGGAACTTCATTTTGTTTGCATATTTGTCTGCATTTTCAATCATTTCTACTCATAGATTCCCAGAAGGGGAACTCCCTGGGCTGGAGGGCATGAACACAATGAATATTTATCGTGAACCTGTCTTCCAGAAAGTTTGACTCACTTTATTGCTCTCCAGGAGTGTGATGGTGCCCACCACCAGTCTTGAAAAAAAAGACGCAGGGCTGGATGCGAGCCAAAGTTCATCTGGTACTTAGATAGCCAGTGACTACATGCCAGTCAGTCCCCACTTAAAGCAGGGGCTCCTGGAAGGGTCCTCTCTTGCTGGTGTGTCAGGGACAGAGACCTCACTCATTTGCTGCAGGTAACGCTCTGCTTCTGCAGGTTGTCAGGTTGTTTCTGCACACCCTTGGCCATGAGGCAGCTTCCCACCAACGGCTAACTGAGGTAGAGGAGGGTTTGCATGGTGGGCAAACCTTGTCACTCAAGTCAGTCCTGACAGGTCTCAATTCTAGTATTTGTTCCTCTACTTAGGGGACTCCTTTAAGAACAAAAAAGTACACATACAAAAGTAGGTGTCAAGGTGATTATTTTATTTTTAATTTTTTATAGTTTTTATTTATTTTTGAAACAGAGAGAGACAGAGTATAAGCGGGGGAGGGGCAGAGAGAGAAGGAGACACAAAATCTGAAACAGGCTCCCAGCTCTGAGCTGCCTGCACAGAACCCGACGTGGGGCTGGAACCCACGAACCACGAGATCATGACCTGAGCCAAAGTCGGACACTTCACCGACTGAGCCACCCAGGCGCCCCTCAAGGTGATTATTTTAAATGAGACAAAAATCACAATAAATGACACATTTTTTAGAAAGCCAATGAATTACATAAACGTCACAAATCTCTCCAAAAACATAATTTTTACTAAGTTCTATACCTACTTCTATAATACTTTCCTTATATTGATGGCTGAGTGCTTTTTGTTCCCTCCACATGACAGCAATTTTCTATAGTCATAATAAAAAAGCAAATTTGGTCTTTCTTCAGGGCATGGCTAATCAAAAACATTAATTTTTTTTTTTGTAGTTTAGACAAATTGCTTTCAACTTCATAGCTCATTGATAATGCCGTACGTTGTAGCATTATCAGATTTGGGGAACTCTTGTTTCATGTTTCTATTGTATCTAAGCTGCAAGATTTTAGGGCATTCCCAGTCTCCACGTGGTTATGAATCTTATATGTTCTCTGAATGACAATGTTCACATCAATGGAATTTATGAGGTGTTTTTGTGTGTGTTTTCTTTGTTATTGTCAGCTTGGGTCAGTTCTGGAAGAGATTTCATTATCTTCACAGTCTCAGAGAACTCACGCTGTTAATGAGATTTCTAAACACTCCAAGAGCTTACTATTTTTATTAGCAATTCATCTCTTCCTCTTCACAGTAAAATCTGAACATTTAAAAAGTCAGTGGGATTCACAATAATTTCTATTAATTCCATGGCCCCTCTTTATTACTTGTCTTATATTACAGTCATTTTTATCTGATTTTTTCCCCCTCGGTTTCTTACTTAAAAATTTAAGTAGGGCAAAACCATACTTCCAGATTGGGAAACTGTTCATCTGTTTTATTGCAACATTTAAAAACATCTTTCCAAGGGGCGCCTGGGTGACTCAGTCAGTTAAACACCCGACTTCAGCTCAGGGCATGATCTCATGGTTCTCGGGTTCAAGCCCCGAGTCGGGCTCTGTGCTGACAGCTCAGAGCCTAGAGCGTGCTTCAGATTCTGTGTCTCCCTCTCTGCCTCCCCTGCTCACTTTCTCTCTGTGTCAAAAATAATAAAATAAACTTTAAAAAGAATTTAAAAAATAAATAAAAACATTTCTCCAAATTATATGTTAAGTCATATATATTCCCAAACGAACTTCTCCTTAGCTGGAGCCCCAAATGCCTGAGGCCCCTTCAGTACCACCTTACAAGAGGGAGAACACATGACAGACGGCAGACCCCAGTGCAAAGAGAAAGCTATCTTACTTATTTACATTGCTGGGGCCCTTCCAGGGCCTTGGGATGGGACCCTGTAAATTGAGATCTAGCCTACAAGTGTCATTAATTTGAAGGTAAATTTACCTCTGGCATCAGTCCCGAATTGCCTCCCCTCCACCAATGCCATATGGATTCTCTACCCAAAGGACTTTTGGCCTTTGTACTTCAGAGGCTTAGCCTGGTCAGTGGCCAGTCCAGGAGACATGAGATGGGTAGCTGTGGCTCAGCAGGTGTGACAGGCTCTACCACATTCATAGTTCAGCTTCATTAGAACACTTACAAAGATACCCCTATAACTCCCAATACACCAGTTCTCTTGGGCTGAGGATTTCCTGTGAGTCTGTGACTGTGCACGGGTTCAAGAACAAGGTAGGCCCTGGATCTGTCTTATGTAGATTACAAACTCTTAAAATTGCATCAGGTTTATTTTGGTCCTTAAGAATCAACATAATTCAGGAGCATCTCTCTACTTGCTATATGGGATGTTGCCCAATTCACGACTTGCTCAATAAAGCCAATTCCTTCTTCAAAGAAAAAAATCAATATAATTCAAGAAAATGACAAGCCACAGACTGGGGAACAATATTTACAAAAGACATAGCTGAAAAAGGACCTATGTAAAATACACAAAGAGCTCTTAAAGCTCAACAATAAGAAAATGAACGACCTCATTAAAAATAGGTAAAATTATACATACTATAAGGACATTTGGGTGACTAAGTCAGTTGAGCGTCCAACTTCTGCTCAAGTCATGATCTCGAGGTTCGTGGATTCAAGCCCCATGTCTGGCTCTGTGCTGACAGTTTGGAGCCTGGAGCCTGCTTCAGATTCTGTGCCTCCCCCTCCTCTCCCACTTCCCCATTCTCACTCTTCTCTCTCCCTCTCAAAAGTAAACATGAAAATTTTATTTTAATTATACATAGTGTATAATCTCAACTCTATGATTTCCTAGAGAAAGCAAAACTATGAAGACTGTAGAAAGATCAGTGGTTGCCAGGGGTTTCCTGGGAGAGAGGAATGAATAGGAACCCAGAGGATTCTTAAGGGAGCGAAGCCACTCTCTATGACATTCTAACGATGGGGCCATGTCATTATACATTTGCCGAAACTCGTAGAATGGACAACACCAAGAGTGAACCCTAATGTAAACTCTGGACTCTGGATAATAATAATGTGTCAACATAGGCTCATCAGTGATAACAACATACCTCGCTGGTGGAGATGCTGATAAATGCAGGAGGCTTTGGACAGGGGACAGGGGGCACATGGGAACCCTGTAGTCGTAGTGAGCTCAATTTTGCTGTGAACCTAAAACATTTCCCAAAAAAGTCTATTAAAAAAAAATCAACCTATTCAATGTTTTTTGTAACTTATTTTAATAGCCACTTCCAAGCAATGGATTCAATTGATATTGAGTAAGCCTACTATATGCTACCACTGAGCGAGGCCCTGGGACATGGTTGGGGAACAGGCTCGAGTGGCTGGTATGCTCATGGCTCCCTAATCCTGCAGGGAAGACAGTTACCCAGAAGTACAAGTAACCAAAGTATAATCGCAGTAAGCTCTCTCCCAGTTGTCCCATATTTTAGAGGAGCAACAGCTAAGGGAATCCAAGCTAGTCTGAGGAAGTCTTCCCGCAGGGGAGTGACAGCTGAGCCTGGAAGAGCTTTAAGTGAAAGAGTGAAATGATGAGACTTGTGTTTCCAAAATACTACCCTGGCCAGTGCACGGAACAGCCCTGATGGAGTCAAGAGTGGAAATGGGTGAGTCGTTAAGGGGCCATCGCAGTACCCAGCAGGAAAATACGGCAGCCTGCGTGGAGGAGAGAAATCAGGGATCTTCTCAAGCTAAGAGGTGGGGGAGAGAGGGCAATACGGTGTCAGGGAGAACTGTGATACACTGGAGGACAAGCAGACCTGGGAAGGAAGATGAGGCGGTCACTGGGGACCCGTGAGCACTAGAAACCACAGGGCCGCTGAGTGAGACGTGCCTGGGCGGCACGCATCTGGAGCCACGCACACAGTCTGGGCTGGAGACATAAATCTGAACAGATAGATGGTAATTGGAGCCATGTGGCGGATGAAATCATCTGAGGGGAACGTGTGGGCTGAGAAGAGCAGGGAACAGGGCCACAATCGCCGCCACATCTGTGGCCATTGGGAGACAGAGCCAGGAGAATTTGCTGGGATTATCAGTGACATGACAAAGAAACCCAGAGGCCAAGATGCTCTCCAAGGGACAAGATCCTCCCACCCAGCAATGTCCCGATGACTCCTCACCCAACTCTGAGAGGCAGACATGCATCTATCAACTGAGGCTTGCAGCACAGGGAAAAGAGAGTGGAATTGGAGTCCCAGGGACCCAGGCTCAGATTCACAGGGTAATTATTTCACCCCGAGGGCTGTGGGGATCAAAGGGCACGGTGCATTTACAAAGCACCAGGCATTGTGCCTGACACATGGCTGTGGAGCTTTCAAGACGCTCATAAATAACACCCCATCATTCCCCTTCCCTGCTCATGTCCAGCTGAGAAACGGAAACCCAGTCGCAAGAGACGGGTTTCAGCAGGACGAGCAACAGAGGTATTGACAGCCCTGCTGATGCACAGTAGGCTGTGGCCGTGAGGTCCCCTAGGGTTTTGGCCTTGCCACAGCCCGCTGCCACCCTCCCCACCACACCTCGGGGAAGTCCTCCGGAGAGAACTAGTGGGTCAGCAGAGCAGTCAGATTTACCCAAAGCACAGAGAGCAGACCCGGAGGGAATGAGTCTTGAGGGGGCCGCCTTTTGACGGCTCCCCGCATCCAAACTACATCTGGGGACAGCACCGTCCCTCATCACCACCAGGGGCAGGGGGCAGGACACAGGGAGCGTCACTCTGGTGAGGTGTCTCCACATGGCATCATAAAGCCTGGGGGGACAGGGTTCATCCTTGAAATAATTGTAATAAGCGATTACAATAAGCAGTTGCGAATACTGAGCCCCTCTCCCTCACTTAAAATGTGAAGACACCGAAGTCTTTACTCATTGGAGCGATGTTAATGAAAAAGTTTGAAATGTGCTGACTTTGCCTATGTAGTCTTTCCTTGTTTCTTTGATGGCTTTTTAAAAATTCTGTTTATCAAAGTCATACACGAACATAGTTTTAAAAGTCAAATGGTTCTGCAAGCCTTATAATGAGAAACAGCATCTCTCTTTCCTGCTTCTGATTTTCACTCCCCAGAGGCCATCACTCTGAATTCTTCTTGCTAATTCTACTGGTGATTTCCTCCTTACTTTAAAATAACATGCTTGGACGGCCATTTCTTGATTTTCCAGTTTAAATGTGATTTAATGAATTCCTACTACGGCAGAGGAGAACTCCGCTCTTGCAAACCAGCTTCTCCCCCTGGACGCATGCGCGCCTGTCTCCGCAAGCCCAACACGGTAATTATAGAGTCATTTTTGGCCAAATCAATATTCAGTATTTACATAGTTGTGACTATGTTCATATTATTCACAGCTAAACCATGTAGCGCGCATTTCCCATTTTGTGCAACTTTTTGTTTGGTTTGGAATGAGGGGCTGCCAAGCTTTCACTTTGTTTAGTGTTCCATGACTGTCCATTCCTACACTTTGGGCTGAAGGGGGCCTCCTCGGAGTTCGTGCAGATGCATGTGCCGAGACTCAGCTCCTTCCCCATTGACACCCCTCCCCCCCACTGTGGTGTGTGCATGGGCTGCTCTCTGTGCTGCTGCCCTGCTCTGGTGCTGGGGTCCTGGGGACCCTCTGACTTCCCCACTCTGGGTCCCTATTTGCCAAATCCAATGCCCTATCTTGGTTTTCTCCCTCTTGGTGAGAGGCACCTTCTCCAATAGCTTCTTGAGAAACGTTCTGTGTTAGGAAAGTGTTTTGAGAGCCCGCACATGCAAAAATTAGCTATTCCACCCGCACGTTTGATTGGTAGCTTGGATGGAAATTCTTGCCCCTCGGACTGGGAAGCTGTTGCCCACTGTCTCTGGCTTGCAGAGCCGGCTGTGAGAAGTCAGATGCTGTTCTCATCTCTTTCTTTCACATGAGGCCACTTTCGTCTCTGAAATCGTTCAGAATCCTTGAGGTGCACTGGTGTGGGTCTCATTTCACATGGGGGTACTAAGTGAGGCCTTTCAAACTGGAGGTTCATGATGATTACTCATAATCTGGTAAAATTTTCTTTTGCTATTTTCTAATCACCTACCCCTCTCCCCCAATATATTTTCTCTGTTCTCTCCCTTTTTTTTTTTTTAATCTTTCTAGTATTCAATGATGGACTTCCTAGGCTGATTCTTCAGTTTTTGTATTTTTTCTCTCTCTTATTTTCCACCTTTTCTTTGTGTTCTTTTTGGAAGCTGTCTCTTAACCTTTCTATTGAACCTTCTTTTATGTAGTTTTGGGTATCGGCCAATTTAATTTCCAAGAAGACTTCTAATATTCTGAATGATCCTTTTAAAACTTACTTTGCTATTATTTTTTAAGCAATACGTTCTCATTTCATGGATGCATGTAATATCTAATTTCCTGGATACAGCATTTATATTATTATATTTTATTATATTATATTATATTATATCATATCATATCATATCATATTATATTACTTTTTTCCCCTGCTCCATGAATTGTCTGTTTCCTCTAAGCTCTTTTTTTAGTCTTTGATAGTTTTCATCTCTGACTTTATGTGAAGAATAAGACTCTAACACACACACTATAAGCTCTGTGCATGTGGGTGGGGTTTTTGTTGGAGGAAGACTGATTTTGGCCATTTTGCCCCGGGGATGCTCCAAACAACCAGTGTCTATATAAACTCAAATGGGCTGATCAGTATCCCTAGAGAAGAAATCATCCAGAATCTTGCACGAGGATTATAAGCTTGATGGATTTTGGCACTCAGATGTTGGCTTTACTTGATCCTCACTGCCAGCCAGGTGCCCTCACCTGTATCTGTGCCCATAGTTCCTGAGTCCACAGTCCCCTGGCTCCCACTCGCTGGAAAGTAGAGCCCTGGCTTCTGCCAGGATGCTGGGAAGGTAGTTTTCACCTATACGGTGAAAAACGGATTGGGATAAGCAACCATGGGTCAAAATCTTCTCATACTCATTTTTAACCAATCCTCTATTTTCATTTCCACCACACTGCCTTTGCAGACATTCCTGTCCCCTTTCGGCAGCTCTAGCATACTTGACTTTTTTCTTGGCTTTCCCTGCGCCTGGTTAGACCTCCGGCTTCTCAGAGCCACTGCACTGTGACCACTCATACAGTTGCCTTCCAGGTTCCAGGATTCTGTCACTGTTGCTTCCATTCCATTTTCTTTGTCCATCAAAGTTTTCCCCTTATTTTCCCTCCTTTACTGCCATTTTAGTGGACTTTCAAGAGGAGATAGAGATAAACAGACCAAGGCTGCACGAGGAGCCGGGAGCACAGTCTTTCTTTGCTTGGTCCCAATCTGGAGACTTCTCCAATCTCGTCCTTCTTTGCCCCGGAACAAGCTGCCCTGTCTCTTCCCTCCCCCATGGGTAGGAGGTAAATGATTAGACAATCCTTTCAGCAGGTTCTGAATCAGGGGTCCAGCATTTAGACCCTCGGGGGCACCTACTCTATTGTCCTTGACCTTTTCTTCCCAAACCAAGACTGAGGGAGCCTCACTTGTGTATCGAACATTCATTGCCCACATCTTTTCCATTTTAATACCATTTATTGTCAAGTTGGCTAATATAAGGTGTATACAGTGTGCTCTTGGTTTTGGGAGTAGATTCCCGTGATTCATCGCTTACATTTTTGCTAATGGTCCTTCAAAGTCTCTTACCCTTTATTCTATTGGATTGTTTTCTCTCTTTTTTTTTTTTTTGTACGTGGGAGATCTATTTTTGGCTACTAATTCTTTACTTATCAAAAAACTCATGTTGTTGTTTCTTTTAATTTTGTATGTGTTTTGATGTCCAGAAATTTTTATTTTTTATGAGATTAATCTGTCAGTTCTTTCCTTTATGGCTTCTGGGTATTGAATCATCCTTCCTGCGGAAGGGAACCCCCACCCAAAAGTTGTAAAAATAATCTCTTTTCTTCTGAAATTTTTATTGTTTTGTTTTTTCATGTAGCTCTTACGCCTCTGTCCAAAGTCTGGAAATTGTCTCAGCAGAATGGCCCTTCTCAGGATGCTCGCCCACTTCCCACAACCCAGCTACACTCTCCAGCAAGGTTAATCACAGTTCCTCGGACAATGTTTACATACCTGTTTATTTGTGGTTATCTCTTCAGTGTCTTTCTTCCCCACACAGACCTGTCGATATCAGGAGAACAGCTAGCTATGGGCTGCTTTAGTGAATAAAGATGGATGTATTAGTTTCCCACAGCTGCTGTAACAAAACACCATAAACCAGGTGGCTTCAAACAACACAAACTTTCTCTCTGGAGGCCGGGAGTCTGAAATCAAGGTATGGATGGGGCTGTGCTCCCTCGGAAGGGAGGAGCCTTATTTGAACCTCTCTTCACTTCCAATGCTACTGGCAATCCTTGGTTTCCTTGGCTTGTAGATTCATCATTCTTATCCCTCTCTCCATGGTCACCTGACATTCTTCCTGTGTGTCTGTGTCCCTTCTCCTTATAAGGGCACCAGTCATATCATATTAAGGACTGACTCTAAGCCAGTACGAGCTCATCCTAACTTAACTAATCATACCTGTGACAGTCATATTTCCAAATAAGACCATGTTCTGGAACTCTAGGAAGGACATGAATTTTGGGGACACACTCTCCAACCTGGCACAACTGATAGGTCTCCCCTTTACTGCTAGGATGATGCCCTTGCGTGGCTCCATTACAGCTCCACTGATGTATCTCTTCAAACTCTCCTTGGCTCCCTTAGAACAGCCAGTGTTCCCTAATTAGTGCATTTGATCTATCTCAGAAAGTTGTAGGGGAGCAAGAGAAGGCTGAGGACTCCAGAGAGAGGAGACCCAGTCTTGCATTGATGGTCCCGAGGTCCAAACCCAGGGCACCTGGGAGTCAGCAAACACTTGCTTCTTCTGCACGTACTACAAGCCACGGTGGCATCTACAGGATGGGAGGGCATGGCTCCTGAGTGTTGGGACTGACCCTGAGGGCTTCCCTGGGAGTGATGGAACATTACGCTCATGGGCCCTTGGCACCGTTCTTCTGGGCCCTTTCTGAACTGTGCAGTTTGAAATGCAATCTGTCTGTGGAGTAGGATGTACATCCATCCTGCTTTACCAGAAGAAAGGGCCTGGGTATGCAATGTTGGGCATGGACATATTCGGAGTCCAGAACACGTGGGCTGGAGCACTGGGAAGTGGGTCTCAGGCAGGCTTCTCTCACAGCTGGGGGTCAGTTACGTCCTGGAGCAGCTGGCAAGGCCTGGCTTCTAACTGGACTCACGCTCCATCACACTCTGCCAGTGTGGGCCAACGGGGGTGGGCTTGGCCTGGCTTCAGGAAACAAGGAGAATAAATACAGAAGCAGTTGTACTGCAGAAGTGGAGTGGCGAGGCATGGCAGGGGGAGGGATCAGAGCGTTTTGTCAAGTCGGTTGTCAGGCACACAAAATCTGTAGCGGGGCTGCAGGAGGCACAAAAGCCCACCTTGTTAAGTAAAACCTCATTATCTTTTTTAAAAAAGCAATGTTATTGAGGTAGAAGTCACATATCTTATAATTCACCCCAAAGGCAGAAAGTAGTAGACTGATGGTTTTGATATATTCACAGACTTGTACAGCCTCAAAGTCAAGTTTAGAACATTTTCATCACCCCAGACAGTAACCTGCCCCTGATAGCTCTAATGGCCCATTCCCCTAGCAGTAGAAAACCACCAAGCTACTATCTTGATCAGTTTCCCTCATCTGCACATTCCTTGTAAATGAAACCATGACTAGTTGCTGTCCCTTAACACCACATGTTTCAGGTTCACACATGCTGTAGCACGTCAGTACTCATTCCTTCGGCTGACTCATATTCCAGTATATGAATGGTCCAAAGCTTGTTGATCCATTTATGTGTAGGTGGACATTTGGGTTGGTTACCCCTTGAGGCGATTGCAAACACTGCTGCTGTTAGTTCATAGCAGCTTTCATGTGGACAAAGGTTTTCATTTCTCTTGAGTTCCTACTTAGGAGTGGAATTGCTGGGTTGTATGGTAACTCTGCTTTACCCTTTAAGGAACTGCCAGACTTTTCCACGGCAACCGCACCTTTTCCATTCTCATCGGTGATGCATGAAGGTTCTAATTTTACCAACACTTGTTGTTACCTGACTTTTTTATGATAGCAATGCCAGTGGGCATGAAGTGTATTCTCAGTATGCTTTTGGTTTCCATTTCACTGCTGGCTCAGGGTGTTGGAGATCTGTTCATGTGCTTATCGACCACTTCTGTGTCTTCTTTGGAGAAATGCCTGTTCAGATCCTTTGCCATGTTTTAATTGGGTTATTCGTCTCTTTATTATTCAATTACAGCCGTTCTTTTTATATTCTAGATGTAAGCCCCTTATAAAAGAGAGAGTTTTCAAAAATTTTCTCCCACTCTGTGTGTTGATTTTTTTTACTTTGAAATGCCAACATTTTTAAGAGTGATGAATCCTAATTTATCTATTTTTTTTTTCTTTTGGTTGCTCATGCTTTTGGTGGTGTAGCTGAGAAGCCTCTGCCAAATCCAAGGTCATGAGGACTTATGCCTGTGTTTTCTTCTTACATGTGGTCTTTGATATTTTATTTCAAGATCTAATTGGCTTTGTTCAACGATTTGTGGAGTGATTCATAAATGATTCTAGCAGGTAGAAAGGAACCCCCTGATGCTTTTTGCTTTAAAAACCACAGATCTGCTTACGGCAGTGAGATATTTGGAAGGAGTGTGTATGTAGGACAACTTACCCAATGCCTCATTTTTGATTTTTAACAGATTTATCCACTTCAAAATTTCATTTCTGCACACACACATAATATGAGTAGCAGTAAAAGAATAATAGCTACTGTGGCCGCATGTGAAGTGGTGTACAAATGTGGCGAGAGCAGTAACTGGAAACATCAAGGGCACTTAACAATGGATTCTGCACTTTCTGAGACCAACCCAGCCCTGCCCTGAAGATCAAAGAGAGTGGCCAGATTTTTAACTGACAGGGTCAAAAAAAATATGATGCAGAATACATGAATCAAGAGATACATTTTCTCTCTAACTTAGAGAAAACCAGAACAAAGAGGACCTAGACCAGCTTCCGTGGGCAGAGTTCTGAGAAGGACCCTCTATTTTCCCCTCTTCTTTTTTAATGTTTATTTATATTTTTGAGAGAGACAGAGAGAGGGGGGAAGGGGCAGAGAGAGTGGGGGATGGAGGATATGAAGTGAGCTCTGTGCTGACAGAAGCGAGCCACCGCCGGGCTTGAACTCATGAACTGAGATTATGACCTGAGCTCAGCCCACTGAGCCACCCAGGAAATATAAGGCTTAGTCAATCCCACCTCCCTCCCTCACCCATATTTTTCACAGCACCTGAGAGAAATGGAGAGGATTCACAGGACCACGAGACCAACTCCATTATTTAGGGGCCCAGGGCAAAATGAAAATTCATAAGAAATCTCTTGTTTAAAAAGCCAAAAGGCCATTAAAGATACAAAAAAATAATTTTTTTCCTTTGTTTCCACAGTCTTGCTCTCTTGACCTATCAGATGTTTTCAATTTGTATTTACCTGTCCTGCTCCTTCAGGTGCAGGGATACTCAAGGCCCGAGTGTAGACCTCACAGGTCAGGGTCCCCATCCTGCCAGCCACTGGACTACCACATTGCATGCCACCCCGTAGCGGGGGCATAGAGCCAGGCGTCCTCCTTCCCCAAGGGGCCTGCTGCCTCAGCCTGCAGCGCACGGGAGACCCCGCGGTGTCAAGACACAACTAGCACCCGGATCGACATAAGAGAGCCTTGCCCTACCCAAGCCCCCACTGAACAGGCCGTGGTGTGGCCCACCTGGGGAGTGGACAGCCATTGCCATAGCCCACCCCAGGGTATGTGGGCCATGTACACAGCTGTCCTTGACCCTCCCCACACTCGTGCTTGTGCTCAGGTCTCCACTAGGGGCAGAGGATGGCAGCTGTCACTGAGAGAGAGGTTCAAAGGCAGAGGCCGGGTGGGTTCAAGAGGCTGGGGACCCTGGGGCTGGGAAGACAGTGGGAGGTAGGACCACTGTGAGCTGAGGCGCCAGGTCCCAGGGCGCGGTCCACTGTACCACGAGACTTCCCTTATAAAACACAGATTCAAAGGTAAGATTATGAAGAATTTCCAGAGGGTGATCAGCAATGGCAGAACCTTAACCCTCAAGTATGGGGCCCTCCTGAGTCTGGGGTCCTGTGGGACTGCATTGGTCACCCACCCATACAACCAGCTCTGGTGCCCCTGAGAGTAGATGAGAGACAAGGCTGAAGGACCAGCCCAGAAGTGTGCAGGGGGAGGTGTGGGACACACTGCAGCCTGATAGTAGTGGGGAATGTCATTCCTGGACACTCCTAGGGTTGCACATTTCGGGGAGCTGCAGGGACAGTGGCCAACCCCACAGACCATCGGGCCCAGGAAGCATCCCAGGAGATAGGATCTAGAAGGACTCACCTCGCTAGACATGGGCAGTGAGACAGGAAAAGTAACCCCTTAGTGCCCCAGACCTCCCCTGGGAGTCAGAGGGGAAAGAGAGGGACAGGGTTAAAGGAAAGGAAACTTCAAGTTTTCAACAAAGAAGAGCAGAATGTCACATTGGAAGAGACTGGGTTGCTGTGACTTGGTATTATTACATTTATCAACCTCAAGTGTACTTGAAGAGATTTGCCTTAAATACAGTTCACTTGGAGATGGAAATGACCCTGCAGTGCTGTACCCCTGACACTGACACTCACCAGGGTTCACTCTAGGCCAGGCAAGGTGCTGAGCTTCATACGCAGTCATGTTTAATTGTCAATCAATGAATGGCATTGCCACTTTTTGGAAAAGGAAACTAAGACTCAGGGAGGTGGAATACTGAGACCATGAGATCTTCAATTAAAATGTGATGGAGCTAGGGGCACCTGGGTGGCTCCGTCAGTTAAGCGTCCCACTTCAGCTCAGGTCATGATCTCACAGTTGGTGGGTTTGAGCCCCGCATCTGGCTCTGTGCTGACAGCTCAGAGCCTGGAGCCTGCTTTGGATTCTGTGTCTCCTTTTCTCCACCCCTCCCTGGCTCGTGCTCTGTCTCTCTCTCTCTTTCAAAAATAAACATTAAAAAAGATGTGGTGGACCTTGAGTCAAACCTTGGTCTCTCTGACGCAACTGCCATCCCCACCCCCAACTTGGATCCTAATCCTTTTAGTCCTAACATTGCTCTGTGTGTTGCATCTACCTCTTCAGGTAGACATTTTGAAAGGCGCAAGGACTTCCCTCCCTTTGTGACAAATCATTGCACGTCCCTTTGATCTCGGTCCTTCTTGTGTGTTTTCATCACAGATGGAGTTCCCTGGAAAGAGGCTCTGAGTCTGAGATTTTCAGGCAGGATGCTGGCTGGGGGTGTTTTGCAGGACAACTCATGTGAGGGGTTAGGGAAGCAGGCTTAAGCACAGACAGAGAAGATGAACCAGGAGACAGTTCCAACGGGTGTCTCGGCCACCCATACAAGGAGGGCAGGAGCCCACATGACCCTTTGGGATGGTCCTAAGCTGGGTGAAGAGGCTGGGCCTTTGTATCCCTGTGCTGATCAGTCATTGACTATGGGAGCTGAGGTAGCCATCGCCTCAGCTTCAGACTCCCACTGGCCAACACTACTGGCAGCTGGGGGAACGGGACTTGGTCCTAAATTTGGGCAGGGGGGGCACTCTAGGTGCACCACAGCCTCTCTCTGACCTAGAAAAATAATAATTTAATTCATCCTGGGAGGACCAATATGCAAAAGCTGTGCTCCTGTTTCCCTCCTTTTTATGACCAGGTAACTGCAACTACTGAGTTGCACTCACTGAGAGTGATGTTATTCTAGAACTTACTAGAACCTCTGTTGTGATTCCACCGACCCCCCCCACCCCCTTGCCCCCAGACAGGGGCAATCCAGGATAAGGAGAAGACAGTGCCAGAGGCATGCCAGCCGATATCGTTTTCTCGCCCCGGATTCGCTACAGAAATCAGAGTCCCCCATGCTGGCCCTCTCAGGCCATCTGGAGTTGGGAAAAGCAGACGGAAGCAAGGCCAGGCCCCCTGTAGACGGCCAGTGAGCAATGGCCATTTGAAGCTGAGCCAGGGAGCAGGAGCCAGACAGGGGGCTGGCTAGCGTCTGGGCTCAGTCTGTCTGGAGGAGGGGCTCGGGGAAGGCCGGGCCAGGCTGGGCTCTTTCGGGCAGCCATGCAGGTACAGAAAATGGACTTCTTAGGGTGCCTGGCACTAACCCAGCACAAGGCATTGGCTCAACACAAACAGGGCTCTTAAGATACTGATAATAATAATAATGATGATGGTGATGACAATGATGACAATAACAATAGCTAACATTTATGTTGGAGCTCCTATGTGCCAGGGGCCAGGCCACATAGTTCGCTTGAATTAGCTCCATTAATCCTCTTGACAGATCTATCAAGTAGACACTATTTTTATTCCTGCTGTACAGATGGGGGAACGTACCATGAGAAGGCAAGGGGCTCGAGTTACTTAGCGGGTAAGTGATGAACAGCTATTTAAGCCTAGATAGTCCTATGCTAGCTCTTCCCAAGCCTTCTGTTTCTCATTACATGGGGCCTTCATTCCCCCAGCCACTCAGGCCTCGTTCCCTCGGATCCCTCCTCCAGCTCTTATACTCAAATTAACTATAACTAATTTATCAGCAAAGCCCCTCAAACTTTGCCTTGAACATTTCTTCCCAGGGTGGCCCCTTGGCATTATCTCCCTACAAGTGTATCAGTCAGAGGAGCTGGGTTATGCCTCAGTGACACACAGTTCCCATATCTCAGTAGTTGAATTTAATGAAAGTTTATCTCTTACTCTTGCTCCACATAAATGACAGACACATGGGGGAAGGGGCTCTGCTCCATGTCATCCTCACTTGAAGACCCAGGCAGACAGAGCTTCGAGGATTCATAATGTCACCATGATACAGCAAAGAAAGAGAGAAGTGTGCACTAGCTCTTAGAGGTTTCTACTTCTCACTGTTTTTTTTTAAGTATTTTTATTTATTTCTAGGAGAGAGAGAGAGAGACACCGTGAGCAGGGGAGGGTCAGAGAGAGAGGGAGTCACAGACTGAAACAGGCTCCAGGCTCTGAGCTGGCAGTCAGCACAGAGCCCGACGCGGGGCTTGAACCCACGAACCATGAGATCATGACCTAAGCAAAAGTTGGACGCTTAACCGACTAAGCCACCCAGGCGCCCCTCTACTTCTCACTTTTTATTGATTGAAGCAAACCACATGACTACACCTAATGTTACAAGGGTGGGAAGGGTAATTCTACCTCAGACCCAGGAGACCTAGAGACACAGGTGAACAGCATGCATAACTGTCCACTCACTGCTGAGCCAGTCTCTATTCCCTCTTGCACAAAGAGCTTGCACAAATAGCTTCAAACTGGTCTGCTCACTTCTACTCCCGCTCATGCCCTATAATCCATTCTCCATGCAACTGCCAGAATGATCTAAAACATAAATCAGTTTACTTTACTCTTGGGCTCAAAGTCCTCAAATGGTTTCTATCACATTAACAAGAGGTATAAAGATTCTCATCCTGGCCTACGAGGCTCCAGAATGAGGGTCAGAAAGCTGTAGCCCTCTGGTCAAATCTGGCCCATCGTCTGTCTTTACCAATAAAGTTTTATCGGAACGCAGCCACACTCATTCATTTACATATTGCCTATGACTACTTTCATGAGACAGCAGAATTGAGTACATACGACAGAGACTGTGTGGCCACAAAGTGTAAATATTTTCTAAGTGGGCCTTTACAGAGCCAGTTTGCTGGCTCCTGTCTTAAAGGACCCGAACACTGCCTCCCCTGAGACTTTATCTCTTCTCATTCCCAAGTTCACACTCCATCCAGCCGCATTACACAGCCCGAGGCTCCTGAACGTACCCAGCTCACTCCCACCTAGGACCATTGTACTCTCCATCTTCCCTCCACCTCACACTCTTCCCTGTCCCTCTGGCTTCTTCTGTGATATAGCACCTCCTCAGGGGGTCCTGCCTGACCCCCTACAATAGCACCCTGGCAAGCTCATCACTCCTTAACCCATTCTCCCCTCATTCATCTCCAACCGAAATGATAGCACGGCTTTTATTATTTCCGTGTTTCCAGTCTCGTCCCATATTAAGGCCTGTGCAGTCTCGGAAGTTTTGTGTTAAGAGGCCTGGAGTGGTTGGTACGTCGAGAATCTCCTCTTAGTCTGTGCCTTCTGCGTCCCTCTTTTTTTAAGCCGACTAGAGCCCTTCTGGGGAGGAGATTTTTAATTTTTGGCCTCGGCTCTAAAGAGAACATACTTCCATGAGAGTTTCGAGATCGCTTTATGTCTGAGGATTTGAATTTTTGCATTTGAGGGTCAAGGACAATAGTGGCATTATTATGTCTTTTTAAAGAACACTTCAAGCAAATTCCGGTCATCTCTGGGAGGCAAACTTTGAACATCTCGGCAATCCCCGAGGAGAACAATCTTCTGTAACTTTGAAGCCAAATGGGATTTCTGAAAAGGAAGCTACAGTCAATTGAGAACTCTCAGTGGAGCGTGAAGAGCAGAGGGGACCCCGCGGCGGGCCGCAACTGGGCTGGCCCCGGCTGGCCATGCCCTTCCCGGCTGGAGAGAGACCGCACAGAAAGCACAGTAGGCGCGCTGGAGGCTGCAAGGGCCTCGGACCCGGCCCTCTGCTCGGAGAGCAGCTCAGAAGATGCGAGTATTTTGTCCTTTTCTTTGCTATAGGCTTGGCTACTTTCAAATGAGTTTAGGTGATTAAGACAGAAAAGACAGGCAAAATAAACACAAAGTGAGACTCTCCCCACCTCCTCCCTCGCAGAGACTCCCTGGGATATAGCAGAAACAAAGAGGCAAGGCTACTGATGGCTTCGGGGGGGTGCTGTCTCTCGGGGAGGGTGGTCTCCAGCACCCCCGGTCCAGTCTTTCTGGAAGGAGCGCCCCGACTCTATCCTCCCCTGCGTGACTATGTGGCAGGAGATGCAGGGCTGCCGAGATGTCCCGCTGTCCGTCTGCTGGCCCGCCTTCCCTAGATTCCCTGGCACACTCACGTGACCTGTTGCCATTCATACCCTTGGTTGCCGTCTCAGGTGCTGGGGCTCTGAGCCCCTCCATTCGGTCCCCTGGGCCCCTCCATGCGGTCCCCTGTGCTCCACCCTGCCTCCCCCCAAGTGACCCCATTTGCCCTGTGTTGAGTAGTAAAGTCCAAGTCTGGCTTAGCATTCCAGGCCATTTGCAGTCTGTGTTCAAGGTCATCTGCCCTCTCTCTCTTACATAAACCTACACTGTGTCTTACCGATTGGGTATCCAGCTGTTTCCCAAAGGGTCTGGCACTGTCCTCTTCCCTGCTGTGGTTTATGTCCTTCCCAATTCCCTGGTGTCTCCTGCTTCTGCCTGCAGGAGCATACCCATCCTCTCTGGCCTGATTCCACATCGCCTCCCTCATGGAGCCCCACCATGGGGTCTGCCCTCTGCAGCTCTACATACCTTCTCCTTCCTAAAGACCCCAAGGGAGCAGGGTGTGGCTCGTTCACCTTTATTCCACTCCCCTCTGTTTGCAGATGCTGGGTCAGAGGGCGTTCATCAAATACAGGGACTACTGAGTCACACCAAGATGTAAATGACTGGTAAGGGTTTATGCGTGGGCTTTACAGAAAGCGTGGTATCTCCAAGGCGGGGGGTGAAGGTGGCATAGAACGAGGTGTGGGAGAGAGGGAGGAAACCCAAGCCAGGCCAGACACACTGGCCAGGGCTCCTGGCCAACCTGACTGATTGACTGGGGTGACTGATTAGGTGAGTGATGGAGGTGACTGATTGGGATTGGCCCCCGAGCACAGTGCCAGGAGACTGGGAGCTCCTGTTGGCTCTGCTCCGGGGCTGATTAATATTCACATCTCTGCGGAAGGTCTCAGAGAGAAGGGAGGAGGGCAGGTTCTGGCTTCAGGGACCATATGAGAAAGGCCTTTGGAGGGGGTGGGAGCTCCTGCTCAGACCCTGGCAGTTCGCCTTCGCCAGCCCTCTGAGACCCTGAGTGTCCTTCCCTGCAGGCTGAGGGACTCAGGACTCACCTTGACTGCCTGTGCCACATGTGGTGACCCATCCTGGTGCCCTGGTACTGGGACCCTCTGCCCCTGTGTGGTTGTGAAGCACAGACCCCACCCCATGCAGAATCCTTTCTGTGTCCTATTGACTTGACCTTCAGCCACACCCACTGTGGCCCCAACCACACCCATACTTGGACCCAGACATGCTCAGGGTCCTCTCCTGACTGCAGCCTTTTCCGAAGGCACCATGCTCCGGTCTTGTGTCCCGGAAAGCTCACCTGGACACAGTTCTGGCAAGGACGGGGCAGCTGGCAGACTGCCCGGCCCCTGTTCCCAGCACAGGGTACAGCTTTGTGAAGCACACTGTCCACTGTGTTTGTGGAGGAAGGCTCAGCAGGTTCCTGGATGTGCTCAAAGGCTCCTGCTCCCCTCCAGCAGGACAGCTCCATCCTAGAAGTCCTACTGAGCTTCTTCCTAGAAGGAAGAGAAGAACTGTTGCTAAATCATGAAGGACAGCAGGGAGGGAGAGAAATTGGTGGGGGGGCGTGTGGCAACCGGGGATAGAGGGGTGCCCCCCGGCAGGCTGGGCCCACTGCCGCTGCTGGGGGCTTCGCGTCATTGACGTCCCCACAGAGGAGGGCACAGAGGGAGGCTCGTGCTATCCCCAGGCTGCCCCCATGGTACGGGAAGAAGGCAAGAAGAAAGGACCCTGAGAGAGCCAGGCGTGAGTGAGGGGACAGGAAAGCGTTGGGTGACACATGACAACATTAAAGGTCAGTCATGTCCCTTTCTATTAGCAAAGTCACATGTGTTGCTGCACATATGGGGCAGGGGCAGGACAGGGGGCCTGATACTACCATGGTGGAGGAGCCTTCATGGTTCCCATAGAAACGGAGTGGAACCCACCTCTTGGTCTCCAAACCCATACCACAGCCATGTCCCAGAGCAACAGCTTGAGGTCCCCCTAGGTGCACGTCAATCCACACGGGTGCCAACCTCATATTCTGGTGAGAGCGTCCCAAATACCTGGGGCTGCCTCTGTCCCCCATCCTCTGCCCCACACTGCCCACTGCACATCCTTCTCTGGTGTCGTCATCTGTCATAACAGCTTCATCTGTTGCCTTCTCCACAAGTGCACCCTTCACGTGGCTACCAGAAAAATCTCTCAAGGTGGAAATCCGCTCACACATCTCCCTGCTTACCATCCACCATGGTCTCCTGACTGCCTGGGGGGAAGAGCCCTGTCCTTATCTGGGTGAACCAGGGCCCTCCACACTCTGTCCTGCCCGGAGGCACATTTCTCTCCCTCCCCTCCAGTCTCACAGTCCAGGATCCGTCAGGCCAACCTTCTCTACATTCGGGAAACACACAGTATGTACTCCCAACCTTCTCCCTTTGCACATGCTGTGCCCTCTTTCTGGAATGCCCTTCCCTTCTGCCTTGGGCAAGGCAGAGGTGGTGGGGAAGAGGTTTGGAAATCCCACGGAGTCGAACTTTGGGTTGGATCCTTTTGGCCGGTGATTCTCAAACATCATCATGTGGCAAAGCTCCTGTAACCCCCAGGCCCTTTGCAGGATGCCACAAACTCCTGATACTTTTAATACCATTCTGATAACTAGAGCACGTTTATTAGGTTTAAAGACAGGCCTCTTTGGTACAGGGCTGCCATGTTCTTAACAAAACATACTTCCAGGTTTTTCACACAATGTGCACTTTTCATTTGCACAGTAATTTTCTAGCGTGCCTGGGTTAGCAAGCTGTAGCATGTAGCTCTGTGCACCTGTTCACCTTGGTGAGCCCTGAGTTCCTTTTCCCATAAGATAGTGAGAACAATTTCACAAGGACTGAGTGGATGAAAACCACTGGCATACATACGAGGTGTCCAGGACGTGCCAACGGCTTTTCTCCCCATCTTCTTTCCTATACACAACCCACGGGCCCCTTTTACTCCATGTGCTCTGTGACCCATGGCTCCCGGCTGGGACCCTGGTCTGGTCCTGTGGTGCATGGGCAATGTTTTCCCATACCCAGAAGCCACTTCCTTTCCTAATGGCACCTGATATCTTTATGAGGAGTCCTCTGCGTGGGTGGAGGGTTGAAAGAGGCTGATGCAAGCTGCCTGCCTCCCACCGGGGCAACGGTACAGCGTTCTCTGTGCTGGCAGGTGCATCTACCGAGGGAGCCAAGCTGATTCTCTACATGGTCACCGTTATAAGACTTTCAGTTAGACTTTGTTTTTTCTGTATGAGGGAAAGTTCAGAGAATGTCTGAGACTCAGGAACTTCCACAGGTGCATCATAGATGTCACCTTGACCTATCAGGGAGGTCCTAGAGGTGAGTAGTCAAGAACCCTTGGGTTCTCACAAGTCACGGAGAGGCAGGTTAAAGATCTAGAAAGTTTTGCATACTTATTTCTAGGGCTTATTTTGGTTCCTGAGGGGCAGTGCTCTTTGATGTCACTCAGGAAGGAAGTCCATGTTCGCAACTTATATGTGGTGCTTCTCTAAGAGACATAAATACCAGCACCTAGGAGCCACTCAGAAGCCACAAGCAGAAAGAAGTCCAGGGTAAGCGGGGACCCTGGCGAGAAAGCAGCTGCAGGGGACAGAGACCCGGGGGACACGTGGGGGCATCAGTGTTCCCCCACCTGCAGGTCAGGCACATCTGTCTGGTTCCAGCAGTACAAGTTGTGTCCCTGAGCCTCTAGGCACATCTAGAAAGTGGGCATAGTATTTGCCTCTTTGGACGGCACTTGATAAATGTGGCCCCCTTTTCACTTGGGCAGATACCAGCAGATGAAGAGAAGAGGGTTCTGGAGAGATAGTTCTGGCATCTGCTATGACCAGGAGAGAGAAATTAGATCAAGGAGACAGGACATTTGAGAAAAGGTTTGCAATGAGGGCAGGGAAACCCAGCAGGAAAATGACGGGATTTGAACCACAGTGTGAGGACTGCAGTCCTGGGACCCAAGACCATGCTCCCCTGTCCCCACATTCCTGTTCCCCAAAGCTGATGCCTGTATGTGCAGGCAGACACCTGTAGGGGTACATTGTGGGCGTACGTGGGGTTGGCGTGTGGAGGTTGGTGATCAGAACAAACCCATGTTGGGAAATTCTTCCCCTGAGTAGTTGTTTCTGCTGGACTTAACTGGTCAGCAAAATTTAATTTCAAAGTTTATTCAAATTGTGATTATGTTCTTTTCATATAATCTCTTTCTTGGAGAGTCCCCGGGAAAGAAGGCTGACTAGATGCTCTTTGTTTGTAGTAAGAATACTCAAAAGCAGGTGGAACCAGCCAGCCTTTGGCTCTCTGGCACGGGGCCCAGGCAAGGACTGCGCCCCTGATTGGGTCTGCCTTGCCACTCCTGCCCAGAGAGACGGAGGGGCTGGTGGCCGCCAGCCCACGCTGGGACCCAAGAAGTTTATGAGGGAAGAGGCAGGCCTTTCTCCTCCTCTCCGCTGTACTCCACCCTGCTCTTGGGAGGCAGTGAGTGGCCTGCCCTCAATCAGCCTTTGGCCTCACTCTCAATTTCTATTTCCCTTTCTTGACAACAGCAGCCAATCTCCCAGAACAGAGATGAGTTCCTAATGTAAAACAGAATCTGCTTGAAGCAAGTCCAAAGTGATTTTCCAGTCCCTGTCTTTCATCAGGAAGGGGAAAGCCTTCCCTGTCAGGGGACCAGAGGTGATGCCAGGCGCACGGGTGCAGGAGGGGTCTTCTCAGGTCAGAGGAGAGGTTTGGCAGGGAGCATGGGCATCAGAGCAGGCTTGCCCAGAGGGAGGCGGGGTGGATGGCCACCTTGTGCCCCTTGTCCAGACTCCCATCATCTGCTCTTCTTTTTTTTTATTTTTTATGTTTTTTTTTTTTAAATTTATTTCTAGGAGACAGAGAGGGAGACAGCATGAGCAGGGGAGGGTCAGAGAGAGAGGGAGTCACAGACTGAAACAGGCTCCAGTCTCCGAGCTGGCAGTCAGCACAGAGCCCGACGCAGGGCTCGAACCCACGAACCGTGAGATGACCTAAGCGAAAGTCGGCCGCTTAACCGACTAAGCCACCCAGGCGCCCCCCCCTCCCATCATCTGCTCTTCTTTTATGCCCCCAGGACTTCTCTGACCTGCCCAAATTGTGGGGGGTGCTGGTGGCCTCCAGCACTCCATCCCAAAAAGGTGCTGCTATTTAGTCCCCAGGGCAGGATTCCACCTGCTTGAGAACCAGTCCTGACCCAGGAAGGCAGTGCAGTGTCTGCCCCAGGCAGCCCAGGGCCGTGCACAAAGACACAGAGCCCTCTCCAGCTTCTTGCATCCTCACCTTGGATAGAGAAGAAAGGTGGCCTCTTGCTGGGAGAAAGGCAAGAACGGAGACTCAGGGGGTGCATGGACACCAGCGCTCAGTTTCTCCAACAAGCAGGACCGACATGGCCAAAATGATGAGGGAAAATGCTCCGCCTGGGAGAGGTGAGTGCGACGAGAAGACACACATTGTATTTCCTCTCCTCCGTTCACTGTTAACCCTGGCCCCGACGACCTTTGTCCGTTTTCCCATCTTCCCTCTGGGAGAAGGGAGAGACACCGAAGCACCCCAGGTGGCTTTCTCAGACGTCGGCAAAGCTCTGGTTAAACTGGTGAGGGGACATCTGAAACTCAAGAGTTTCCTCAGACTTCAAGAATTGTGGTGAACCCACACCCAGGACCCACAGGAAAACTACAAAAGAGACTGACAGGCCCAGCTCACCCTGTGAAGGCTGCATGCCGGCTCAGCCATGCCTTTGCAGTGGTAGATCGGCAGCAAAGCCAGCCCTAGACTGTTTCTCACAGGGGAAGATAATAGGCTTTGAATCATGTGGGATAAATGTCAGGGAGATTTATGTGGACGACATGAGGATACATAATTTCAGAAATAAAAGATCGAGACAAAAGCCATCCACATGAACCATGGGTAGGATTTAACAAATGGCAAGGCATTGATGCAAACTGCTTTAGCAAGAAAAATAAAGGTGATGGGGCGCCTGGGTGGCTTAGTCGGTTAAGCGTCCGACTTTCGCTTGGGTCATGGTCTCAACGGTTCGTGGGTTCGAGCCCCGCGTCGGGCTCTGTGCTGACTGCCAGTTCAAAGCCTGGAGCCTGTTTCAGTCTGTGACTCCCTCTCTCTCTGACCCTCCCCTGCTCACTCTGTCTCTCTCTCTCTCCTAAAAATAAATAAAAACATTAAAAAAAAAAAAGAAAGGTGAATGGGGGGAAGGTGGGGGAAGGAGAGAAAGGGGATAAAGCTTAGAAAAGATAGATGAAAAAATATTCTGAAAGAAAATGTAGTCAAAGAAAGCATCTCCTTCAATGTTTATGGAGCATTTCTTGTGGGCCAGACTCTGTTTTAGATACTCAAACATGAGTTCCTAATTTAACTCTGCTAGCCACCTGGATGGAGGTAGACCCCATTATAAGCCCCATTTTAGAGATGAGAAGACAGACATGTAGAGGGTAATTAACTTGAACAGGGAACAAGTCCAGTGTTTGAAACCATGAATTGAGATCCAGAACCCATTATTTTAACTGCTACTTTACAGCATCTCTCATTATACAAACAATGGTAGAAAATCTAGATAAATACATGAAAGTGTACAAAAATAAAATAAAATGATCCGTGATTTCACTACTGAGAGTCAGCCACTTCTTCTGGTTGTTGGTCTTCTGTATTTTAAATTTATTTTGGATGGTCATTATTGCTTAATTTTAAGACAAAAACGTTTAAAAAGATTTAAAACTACCAAAAATTATATGAGCTACCTCCCTTTAGATGCACACATTTACTTATACTCTTACTAGTGGAAGACAAAACAGAAGCAATAGATGGTTCACACACACACAGAGTTGTGTATTTAGGTACATATAAACATTTGCCTGTAATATGTGTGAGCTGGTGTGAAGTCAAATAGCTAGTAACATACAATAATGGAAGGGAGTGTCACTAAATTTTCTCTCATCACCATTATTTACAGTTTCTTAAAATCCTTTTTAGAAAAATATTTAATATCAGTATATATTAGTTAGTATTTGTGTATCATTCTGTGTATCATTTGTGTGTTTGCCTACTCTGGTTGTTATTTCTTTAAGAAGTTTTCTGTTTCACAAGATTCTACCTTTGACAGTATCTTGCGATCTTAATTTCATACCATGGAAGAGGAGGAGATTGATTAACTCTGTTTTTTCTCATGTGTTTACTCTGTTTCCCAATGTTTATTGTAGTGTTATTTTTATATTGTTCATGTTCATAAAATTTAATTTCTCGCACCTCTTTTGACCTCATTTTGTACTTAGAAGGACTTGGTGTCCACTCCAAGCCCCTGTGTGTTTTTTGGTGTTTTGTTTTTCTTTTATCTTTTCTTTTCTTTTCTTTTTTATTTTCCAGGTGAGGTCTGGCTCTGTCTGCCTAGCAATGTTTGCAATGGGAGAGTGGCTATGAGAAATGGCAACTTGGACAGCCACCAGAATGGAAAAGGCAGAGGCGCCTGGGTGGCCCAGCTGGTTAAGCATCTGACTTCAGCTCAGGTCATGATCTCATAGTCCTTGGGTTTGAGACCCACATTGGGCTCTGTGCTGACAGCTCAGAGCCCGGAGCCTGCTTCAGATTCTATGTCTCCCTCTCTCTCTGCCCCTCCCACCCTTGCTCTCTGTCTCTGTCTCTCGAAATAAAGACATAAAATAAAATTAAAAAAAGAAAAGAATGGAAAAGGCAAACTCAGGTACTTGTGAGGTCATAGGAAGTGGATGAGCCAAACGGGATAATCATCCACAGTCCAGGTTGGACCTAGCAAATGAGACATACTGATCCTTCATCAAATCATGGCTCTTTGGATCATGATCAGTAAAAGGAAGAATGGTTACAAGGCAACCGTGGCAGAGTTCATCAATGTCAGCGACGAGAGTAATGGAGTAAGGGTACCAGCAGGAGAATTTGCAGTTTGATGACAATGCAATTGGCCACACTGGGAAGGTTCCAGTGATGGACAAAGCGGCTAAGGGTGCCAGTGCCCATCCTGGATACAGCCCTACCTCCTTACCATCTTCTGCATCTTGTTACTGGTTGTTCAGAGAAAGTGGCAATAGTTCTCATCCTTTGAGAAAAAGTGTTTGCCATCAAAAGATAAAGGGCACTGGTATTCACTTTTATACCTTCCTAGTGATTTTACTTTTTAAACGAATGGACAGTGATGTCGAGTTTTCACTCTGTGGATTCTGGTTTTTAAAAAACACTGACTTTGGGGCGCCGGGGTGGTTCAGTCCATTGAGTGTCTGACTCCGGCTCAGGTCATAACCTCACAGTCCATGGGTTTGAGCCCCGCGTCGGGCTCTACGTTGACAGCTAAGAGCCTGGAGACTGCTTCAGATTCTGTGTCTCCCTCTCTCTCTGCCCCTCCCCCACTCACTCTCTGTCTCAAAATAAAATAAAAGACGTTAAAAAAATTAAAAAGCTGACTTCATTTCCTCATTCAGTTCTGAGGGGAAGGGGCTCATGTGTTAAGTGGGTTCCTCCTCCAGAATCATGTTAAACATGACCAACAATGTGCATGCTGAACTGCAGTTAGCTGTGCTTTTGTGATTTTATCACTCTACTATTTGTTTCTGTTTCTCTGAATTCAATCATTGAGTAAGTTTTGTCGTAATTGTTTTATCTTTTAAAAATTCTGCCTGGATTCTAAATTCCATGAGCTTTTTAAAAATTTTTAATGTTTATTTACTTGAAAGAGAGAGAGAGAGAGAATGAAAGCAGGGGAGGGGCAGAGAGAGAAGGAGACAGAGGATCCAAAGCAGGCTCCATGCTGACAGCAGAGAGCCCAATACAGGGCTCAGACTCACAAACTGTGAGATCGTGACCTGAGCCTAAGTTGGACGCTTAACCAACCGAGCCACCCAGGAGCCCTGAGGTTTTTGGTTTTCTATATTTAAAAATGTCTTTTTTTTATTGCTTTCAGAATTTAATAAGACTTAGCTGTTGGGGATATTTTATTTTCCCCAGTACATTGGAGAATTACTCTTATCATCTTCTAACAGTTATTGTAGCTGTGGGACATGCCGTATTCATGACTTGTGTTTTTCATTTCTTGGATTGAGGTTTTCTATCTTTACTTTTTATATTCAATTTCTTAAGAAAGTTCTCTCTATACTTGCAATTATTTTATTGCTTACATGTTATGTGTTTTTATATGCAGATTTAGATTTTCTTTCATTTCAGGAAATTTAAAATTTTTTATCTTCAAATACATGTTTTTGTTCATATTTTGTAATTTCTGAGACATTATTTTTTTCCAGGTTGTATTGTCTTTAACTGTTATCTTCTCCCTAGTAACATTTATCTATTTTCATGGAATCTTTATTTTATGCCAGTAGTTTGACTTTTAGTGAAATGCCCTGTAAAATACTGATTACTCTTCTCAGAATCATTCAAAGAATATATTACGATATTGCATCCACAAACCATTACAATTAAATACCCCCGCTTTATATGGAAAACTTCTCTGTCTTAGTAGAGAGCATGAAAGCATATAAAGAAGTTAGAATATTATTATCCCCAAACTTCAAAATTCAGCATAAGTCCCAAAAGAAAATGTAGAGAAAATCTCCTAATACATGAAACAATCATATTTAAAAGGTGCAAAAAAAAATAAGGAAAAAGGTAAATGGATTGGAAAATGAAATGGGGAAGAGTCAACATCCAAGAGAAGTTCCAGAAAGTAAGAACAGAGAAAATGGGAAGGAGGAAAATAATAGATTTCTCTGGGCTAAAGTAAAGAAAATCTTGGGGAATCTGGGGGTTAGTCAGTTAAGCATCCTGCTCTTCATTATGGGGAAGATCATGGTCTCAGAGTGGTGAGATCGAGCCCCATGTTGGACTCTTCACTGAGTGTGGAGCATGCTTGGGATTCTTTCTCTTCCTTTGCCCCTCTCACTTATGCACACACACTCTCTGTCTGAAAAAAAAGAAAAGAAAGAAAGAAAGAAAGAAAGAAAGAAATAAAGAAAGAAAGAAAGAGAAAGGAAAGGAAAAGAAAAGAAAAGAAAAGAAAAGAAAAGAAAAGAAAAGAAAAGAAAGAGAAAACCTTCAAACTGAAAAAAATTGCTAACTGCTAAGCAGGGAAGATGGAGGAAAGAGTATTTTTTTTAAATCCCAATAGTTTCTAGAAAGAACAAATAAAATAGCTACAAAGGGAGAATTAAGTTGGACTTCTTGCCAACATCACCAAAAACTAGAGGTAAATACAGAAAGGTCTTAAATATTCTAAGAAGAAACTATTGTTCACTTATAAATCTGTCAAATTAATCTGAGAGTAAAGGCAGATATTTTCAGCCTTACAAGAACTCAAGAATTTTACCTCCCATGCACCTTACCTGATAAAAGAACAACAAAAAATAACAAAGTTTATTAGGACATGTTCAGAAAAAGAAAGAAAGAAATCAAGAAATCATAACCATACACCCAAGAAATGGTAAAAGAAACCCAGGAGAGCTATGAACAGAAATTTGTAATGATAGCTGGCAGCAGGCCTCCAAAACATATTAGTAAATCCAACAGATATATGATTAACAAACTCCAAGATCACAGAAATATGGTTTAGAAGGCAAGTGATCCTTCTGTCATCAAGAAAAATGAAAGGCAATCAGATACTCCAGACAAAACAAAAAGCTCTAAAAGAAAGTCATCGTATAAATATGAGACAAGCTAAAACTTGGCATAATCTTAAGCAGTTAATGGCATTTAAAAAAGAGAATCCATTTGACTTTAACTTTGGAATATTCTCAGTAGAACAGCAAAGATTCAGTGACCTATGAAAACATTCTTGTCTTTATGTAGATGTTTGTCTAATAAAAATATCTGGCTGAACCACAGGAAATTACCACATTTTTTTGTAGGTGAAAGGAGATTGAATAAAACGGATTTCAAATGGTTCATATGGTTTAACTGAATACATAATCATACTATAAAAATTCTATATGTTGGATTTTGATTTTCAGAAACAACTAATAAATAAAAGATGGAAGATGTAACTTGCAGAGCAAGATATAAATAATAAAAACTTTGAAAATATAAAGCCATGCATTCTAGGATGTGGAAGAGTGATGAGAGGTAGATAGAATTTCAGGGGCAAAAAATTACTTATTTATTTACTGAGGAATCCCAAGATATTTCTTATATTTCCTGGATCAGGAAACAGAATGGATAATACAAGATAAAACAAATATGTGAATATATTAATATTGAGAACTAAGATTTTCACCATAAAATAAAAGAGATATGGGTACAAACTAAAATAAAGAAAACAATCCGGTTCATTGGAAATATCATTGCAAATTCATGATTTTATGTGTGACCACTTGTACATCGATCTGTCCTTCCCAACTCTGTCCATTGAAAGGGCAAAGTACCAGTAACAACAGACCTTGGTTTCTCAATAGGACCCTCTCCTAAAATAAACCATTCTTGGAGAAATGGCTGATTCTAGGTCTGGATCAGGGAAAGTAGAAGATTAGCCTGGATCATCTTATTAGTTGAGAACATAAGGACGTACTTGAATAATAGAAATATGTCAAAAGTATATCGGGGCTAACTTCAAGGGGATCCCACTAACCATACTTTAGACAATTTAAGTAAGAAGAAGTATAACATTTTGAAAAAATAAATCCGTGATTCTATAGTCATATGAGAGAGATTGCTTATGTCTATTTAATGTTCAAATAAATTTATAAGAATAACAGTTTCTGCATAATTTACCAAACAAGAAATAATTCACTTTTCACTTCTAATAGGGTGGAAAAACAAACTGTGTTATATGCATACAATGAAAAATACATAGCCTTGCCTTCTCCCACTGTAGTAGCCCATGGTCCCCTCCCATGGGTACCTCCTCTAGGAACCAAGGAGGAGTCATTCACCCTCTCACCTTATCAGAGCCCTTCGTCTCCTGTCCTGCCAAGCTCTGGTGGACACCTTACTGAGTGGATCCCTGTCTCCAACAGCATCAATAGACCAGACAAAAGCCCAGAATTTCATAGATTCCACATATCAATGAGGGCTGTTCTTAACCTTGCCTCATATTAAATCACAATAATGTCCAGGCCTCACCCTTAGGACTCTGATTCAACTTCACAAATTGCCCCAGGTAAGTCTAACATTCAGCCAGGATGAACTAGAAAAAGATGACAAATTCTAAGACAACAAGAGTTTGATTCATACAATCACGACAGACAGTGTAATGTGAAGCATGGCACTATTTAATCCTGGGCACAATGGAGAAGAAATATTAACCAGAGCAACTTAGAGTCCAAAGTACCTTTCCCCAATTTCAGTGAAATTTTCCACAGTAACTAACACTTGTTATGGGCACATGCTCAGGGGCAATATCAATAAACAGTCAATATTGAGTGCTTGCAATGTGTTAGCCACGTTTAAACACTGTTTAAAAGGAAGCCATCACCAACAGTAACTAACATTTAATTAAGTTAATCATGAAATTGCTTCCATCGATCATTTTCATTCTGAAAAATGAAAAATTTATTTGGTTCGATCAGCTATCACATTGTCTGCAGTGGATCGCAGTGGTCAGAGGTGGGGAGAGAGAGTCTGGGCCCAACCTGCAAGGGTAGGGCATCGTCTGCTAAAAATGAATGGGATTTGGATTCTCACCTCCTGAATTTTTTTCCAGGCCACCAAACTGCACCAACAGGAAGTGAGTAGGCAGTCCCCCTGGAAGGGGGAGGGGGCTCCCCACTTGGGACTAGGGAGGAAACAAAGGAGACCCTGCAATTGGGAAGTGCCAGGGGCCAATAATGACATTTTTCATTATTCTTAGAACAAAACCGCCACAACAAGTTCCTTTCGTTGGTTGGGGGACAGCCAAGTTTCCGCATGGTTTCACCTTCCAGGAAAAGGGATTTATCTCCATTTACACCTTTTATTGGTGCATTTGTTGCTCTGAGAAATTCTTGTAGATCTTTTGCCAGTTAAAATTGCTCAGAAAGATTCATACAACTGAATTCCAATTCTTTTTCCTGGCTGCAAAATAATTTTAGCACTCTCTCACATAATAGTTTTTACTCATCTTTAACAGCTTTATTGAGGTATAATAGACATGCAGTAAACTGGGTGTTTAAAGTGTGCAACCTGTTCAACTGTGACCCATGCAGACATCTGTGAAGTCATTGCCACATCAGAACAGAGAGCACATCTAAAGCTTCTTCACACCCCTTTGTCCCTCCCTCCGCCCTCCCACCTCTCCACGCCTTCAGGCAACCGCTGATCTGCTCTCTGTCTCTTTACATTTGTTTGCATTTTCTAGAGTTTTCTATAAATGAAAGAACAGATATTCCTTTTTGTGTGGTTTCTTTCACTCAGCATTATTTTAAGATTTATTCATGTTGTGTACCCCAATGTTCATAGCAGCACTCTCCACAATAGCTAAAACCTGGAAAGAGCCTAAGTGTCCATCAACAGATGAATGGATCAAGAAGATGTGGTTTATCTATACCACGGAATACTACATGGCAATGAGAAACAATGAAATCTGGCCATGTGTAGCAACATGGATGGACCTTGAGGGTGTTATGCTGAGCGAAATAAGTCAGGCAGAGAAAGACAAATATCATACGTGTGCACGTATAGGAGGATTAGGAGGAGCTTAACAGAGGACCAAGGGGGAGAAGAAGGGCGGAAATGTGGGGAAAGGGGGAGAGGCAAACCATGAGAGACTCTTGAATGCTGACAAAAACTGAGGACTGGTGGATGTGGGGGGAGGAGGGGGGAGCATGGAGAAGGGCACTTGTGGGGATGAGCACTGGGTGTTATGTGGAAACTAATTTGACAATAAACTATTTGTAAAAAATAAAAAAATAAAAAAAAAATAAAAAAAGATTTATTCATGTTGTAGCCTGTATCAATAGTTCATTTCCTACTTGTGGGGATGAGCACTGGATGTTTATGGAAACCAATTTGACAATAAACTATTTGTAAAAAAAAAAAATAGTTCATTTCCACTTTGTTGGTCTTATGTCATACTTTGATGCATGAGGTAAATGCTACAGAGGTACATCCATTACATCTGTATGGACAGCCAAAAGCGTAATATTATAGGAAATGTTCTGAACTTCCTTCCTTCCTTCCTTCCTTCCTTCCAGAATCTTAAAACAGGCTCAGTGCAGAGCCCAACATGGGACTTGACCCTACAACCCTGGGATCATGACCACAAAAATTAAGAATAGGCTGCCCAACCAAATAAGCCACCAAGGTGCCCTGCTGGACTCAACTTAAAAAATGTTTAGAGGCACCTGGTTGGCTCTGTTAGTTAAGCGGCAAGCTTTGGCTCAGGTCATGATCTCACAGTTAGTGAGTTTGAGCCTCACGTCAGGCTCTGTGCTGGCAGCTCAGAGCCTGGAGCCTGCTTCAGATTCCGTCTCCCTCTCTCTCTGCATTTCCCCTACTTATGCTGTCTCTCTCTCTCTCAAAAATAAATAGATGAACTTTTAAAATGTTTAATTGGTATGTTCTAGTTGTGTAACCATGGACATGTCATTAAACCTCTCTGTGCCTCAGTTTCCTCTCCTGCAAGAAAGGATTAATAATAGCACCTCATTGGTCATGTTCACCAGTCCTTCATCATGGCTTTGAGCAGCCCAGCCCCCTGGAGCTGTGTGTGTCTGCATGCTTGAATGGCTTCATGGGCTGGCACCCTCTACTGGCTTCAGCCCCGTGGGGAGATGGCACATTTGCCAAAGGTCAGGCAGTGATAGATGAAGGGAGCAGGGCTCTTAGCCCTCTGCCTGTGAGAGCTGCCACAGTGAGAAGCACTCTAACTTGACACTGATGGAGCATCTGGGAAGTAGGCCTATGAGGTATTGCCTCGGGACCAGATGCAGCGCAGGTGCCCTCACCAGAAGGAGAGGTTCTGGAGCTTTTTGAGAGGTGCTCCAGCTGGGAACCGAGCACCAAGTGAGAAGTTTAGAGAAAGTCGAGGTGGCGGAGGAATGATATACACAGGAGGTGCCCTCCTGCTTCTCAGCAGGACTGAGACTCGGAGAAAACCAGAAAGCTGTTCAGAGTCCCCTGGGAGCATGAGAAAGTCATTAGAGAGTCCACCAGACAGGCCCTTCCTTCTGGTAAAGTGAAGTTAGAGAGGTTTAAAGACCAGGATGGACTTGAAAAGAGGAGAGGTACTGGTTCTGAGCTGAGGACAAAACTTGTGGCAAATTGTGTTTTGCAAAGATGGCAGTAGCAATATCTTCTGTCCCCCGTGCTCTGTGGGCTTGCCACTGACTTCTCAGGAAGTGGTATCTATGACCCCTTCCTTGAACCAGGCTTCTGTAACTGCCTTAACCGATAGAATATGGAGAAAGTGGCACGATGTGACATCTGAGGCTAAGTCATGCACTTCCTTCAGGGGTGGGGGAGTCACTCATTCTCGGACCCCAGCCACCATGCTGCGAGGTAGCCCAAGCAGTCTGTGGAGATGCTTGCATGAAGAAAAACAGAGACCCCGAGCCGATAGCCCCAGCTGAGCTCCCAGCCAATAGCCAGCACCCACTTCTCAGACATGTGGGTGCACCATCTTGGAAGGTGGCCCTCCAACCCTCAGTGTGATGCTACACAGAGCAGAGATGAGCCACACGTCCAACAACAGAGTCATAACAAAATAAAGAGCTGTCATGGTTCTGAGCCACTTAAGTTTTGGGGCAATTTGTTGTATAACAATAGATAAGCTGTACAAAGTTCACCCAGGAGAAAGATGTAAGTTGATGACAGTACTCCCTAGCTGGATCCAGGGAATAGCCTTCCACTGCATGAGGCTCTCCAAACAGTCTGGCAATAAAAGACAAGAATAAGAACTGACTGTTCTCTGTTGGACATCCATCTTAAAATAT
Organism: Proteles cristata cristata; assembly: GCA_017311185.1. Classification (NCBI taxonomy): domain Eukaryota; kingdom Metazoa; phylum Chordata; class Mammalia; order Carnivora; family Hyaenidae; genus Proteles; species Proteles cristata. Next base: position 283,373 of record JAESUZ010001669.1, on the reverse strand, counting down.
AAATAACAGCACCTCTGGTCACAGCATAACCATGTTTTAGACCTGGTTTAAAAAGCGTTCTTGTGATAATCCTATTTTCGAATTGCAGGATTCACTGAGAGCTCTGGGTAACTCCTTTGCAAATGTCAAGAGTCTGCTCTATCATCCAGGCTTATAAACCTCTTTCTAAGTGGCTTGCAGGATGCACTGGGCCATCGAGAGCATTTAATATCCATTTACTGAAGGTTTATGACAACCTGAATAGTATTTTACTGCAGTTAGTAGATGAAGAGACTGAGAGTCTCAGAGGCAAATTCCCCCGAGCCAGGAACTGGAGGAGCAGGGACAGGAGGCTTGGTCTGTCCACCTCGGAGTCTCATACTCTTTACTAGGTCAACATGTAGTTTCGACTATAAATTGGGGATATATTTCTTTTCAGTTGACTGCCAAGAATAGGAACACGTATTTTTAACTCTGTTTCTCTCTCTTTCTTTCTCTTTTCACCCAAGCCATTTTTTTCTTTCAAGACTTTTTTTTTTTTTTTATTGTGTAGAATACACTCAGCATAAAAGGAGAACTGTTTTTCAGTGTGCAGTTCGGACGCAGTGAGTACATTCACACTGTGGTGCAGCCATCGCCACCATCCATCTTCAGAACTCTTCTTATCTTGCAAAACTGAAACTCTACACACACGACACAACTCCTCCTTCTGCCCTCCCCAGCCCTGGCAACCACCATTTTGCTTTCTGTCTACTCATTTGACTGACTACTCCAGGAACCTCATACAAGTGGGATTGTACGATATTCAGGGGTTTGCGTGTGCGTGACTGGTTTATCTCACTTAGCGTAATGTCCTCAAGGTTCATCCACTTTGTAGCATGGATCAGAGCTTCCTTCCTTTTTAACACATCCCCTCCTTTTGGTCCAAATACAACATCTTGCCATCTTCTGTGTTTGAAGCATCCAACAAACCACTGTGTCTTCCCATTCCCTGCTAACAAGCCTCAGGCATGCCCCTGAGAAGAAAGACCTGGGGAAGGGACATTGCTGGCTCCAGGTCGCAGCCTGTTAGTTTCCTGGGTCGGGTATTCATTGGTCATAGGACATGTAAGCCTTTGGCTATTTGGGTAAACTTCTGGTTTACTTCTGCCTCCTGCGTATTTCTTACAGGCTGAGTAGGCGTTTTCTAGAGAAAGGGTAGATCCCATCTCTGTTAGCACCCCCAAGTCCTTTCTGTCTACAAATCACTAGGTAAGTGGAGGTTTGCTACATTTGTCTGCTGGAGCAGGGGCAGCCTGACTCTGTCTCTGAACTCAGACCCACTCGGCATATCCGGCCCTGCAGCCCTGACTAACCCAGGAGGCGTCTCCGGAGACAGACCGGGCCTCCTGTTATCATCACACCTGTCATACTTAGAACACTGGCCTGTGGAGCTGGGTCCGTCTGAGTCAGCACCCAGCTCTGAACCCCCTTCTAGATGTCTGGCTGCAGGGAAAGCTCTCACCTTTGTATACTTGATTTCTAGTCTGAATTTCGTGACCAATGAGGCAGCAATGTGCCCTCAAAGGTCCTTGAGATGATGGAGACACAGCAGTGCTGCTTAATAGAGTAATAGAAGTATGGACGCGTGCCTAAGGAGGAAATTAGAAGATACACCTTGGGAATCTAGGGCGTGTATCTCATTTTAAAAAGCTTTCAAAATGAGAACATGACATCTCCATTGGTCTAACATCCAGCTGGCTGTGTGATCCTACAGAGATGACTTGTGAGCCAGGAGGCACGTCCTGAACAGCTTTCTCTCCCTTACACTAAACACTATTTTATTTCACACTTGAACACGGCAGAGTCAGAAACCAGAGGCCCCTACATGTTTTATGGACTCCCTTTGCTCTTGAAATTGACATTATAAAGAGAATTTTCTGAGCCCCAAACGTCTCCTTCCCATGTAGCCACAATCCTCCAGCACCTCAGCAAGACATCTGCAAAGCCTGGTATCATGTGTCATGTTCCCTGATGCTTCCTGTGACCAGCTTTGGCAGGAACTTTGGACTCCCCTGGGACTGTCTTGTGCCAAACCCGTCAGCCACCCCAGTGGTAACCCCTCCCCAACGCCGCTACCCTCTAATGAGCTCTTTGTCCCAATCTGAGTCTCTCAGAAGGAGGGGTGTGATCACCCCTGATTTCCAACCCTCCCCATTCTCACCTCTGAGCCAGGTTGAGTCACGGATTTTGTTTTTCATGAAGTGTAGTTATTCTCAGTAAGCTTTCCAATCATGCCTCTGCGTTTGAAAGCACTTTTGTTCAGGATGTGTGGGCTGGTTTATGTAGTCTCGTTTGTGGTCAAACTGTGTGTTTTTTATATACACTTAATTATAGGATGAAGGCCACAAGGATGCTAAAAGCTAGGCAGAGATTGTGTTTTTCCTGCTGCAATGAAATCAAAGTGTTTGCTGTTGAGATGACCAGGTGGCAAAGCCCGAGTACCGAGGTCATGTGGCCAAATGGAGGCCACAGGAAACCTGCTGGGCGTGTGCCAAGCAGGTGCCTGGAGGGGATGACGGCCCTCGCGGTGATGATCGGCTGCTCTGTGTTGGACCCTGCCTGAGGGCACACTCCCTTTAGTCTCCTCACAAACTCTGCATGTGCTGTCTTCTTTAATCGACTGAAGAGGAAAAATGGTCCAAGAGGCTAATAAAGTGTCCAAGGTCATGTGTCAAAAGCTCGTTGGGTATGGGAATCAGACTTTCCCTCGGATTCTTCTCCCTGCACTCCGAGGACCAGCAGATGCCTCCTGCCAGCGCCCTCTGGGGTCAGGTGGCTCCCTGTCTGGCAATTGGCATAATAGATAGACTTTTCTTGGACGCCAACAGATGTAAGCTCTGCTCCAGGACTGACTGGCTCTGGCACTGGAGAATCGCTGAATTCCCAGGGCCGCGACTTCCTCATTGTGTAAAGATCAGGGTAGTCCCATGTGCTGCAGAGAGGTATCCTCAAGGAGCAGCTGAGGCCCAGTCGAGAATGGGCTCTTAGGACCAAGGCAGACATCCAGTTACCAGAAGTGGGACACCAGGCCCAGAGCAGGACTCGCAGCAGGTAGGATGCTAAACTCAGCCCTAAGTCAAGCGTTGGGGCTGTCTAAGTGCCCCTGTTGGAAATCAGGCCTGGACTGGGAAGAGGAGAGAGACAGATGCAGGCCGGTGTTTCCTGCACCTGGCTTCTCTATTCACTTTGCTGTGGCTGTCATTCAATATGCTTGACTCCCTAGAAATAATATCTGAGCACAACAGAGGAAGGACCACACTTCTTCACACGCCAAGTCCTTCCAGGAGAGAGTACATTCATGTAGTTGCATGATTTGCTTTTTGCTATTTCTGTAGACTCTGGGACATGGTATGGTTAGGTCTGATAGTGGGCGTCTCCTGCTATGACAATAACTTCCCCCTACCTAGTGGTGTGGACGCATCACTCTGCTGTCTCTGGCCTTCTTCAGTACATATTCACAAGAACCCAGAAGGATGGAGCCCCCACACCTTGCATGTGGACAGGAATGTACACAAACTTATATGAGTCAATGAGGGAATGAGTGATTGGTCAAGGCTAAATGCTCTGTGCCCTTGTTCATCTCCATTGATTCAACACACGTTCACCTGCTCCGTGTGAAACCCTTGTAGGCTAGGCTCCCACCAGCCTTTGCCATTTGAGCTTCCCCAGAGTCCAAACACTCAGTCCCATGTCAGAGTTGTCCCAGATGCTTCTGCCTACACTCTGCAGAGGGATCCAGGCTGCAATGACTGTGGCCACCAAAGGTGGACTTACTCATTCCCAGTGGTGGGTGCCCTGGCTGACTTTACTGGTGGCCTCTCTGTGTCTCCCTCTGTGACTGCCTCTGCATTACCTGGAACAGTTGTACTCCTTTCCTGGGGTGGGGGTGGGGGGGAAAACCCACAGGGAAGTGACCCCTTGCATCTACCATGATGAAGGCCACAAGAGGCCTTGTAGGGGATTAAATGTTCTCAGGGAAACTTTCCAGGCAGCCCAGAGGTTCCCAGAGGAGGAGAAAATCTAGGGTATATGTACCACATTCTGAGCCTCAAAGAATAAAACTGGAGATAAATAGAAAAGCCAGGGCCTAAAAGTACCCAGCCACATGGAATCCAAAAATAGTTTCTTAAATATCAACGAGGCAGGGAGGAAATTCAAAGAAAGTAAGAGCATTTATTAAAATAATTAAAATGTAGATACCCTAACAAAGTGTGTGGACTTGGGCCAAACCATTCTCAGAGGGAAAGTAATGTCTTTAAATGGCAATTTTAATGAAAATGCTAAGGGAACTTTAATGACCTAAAAAGTGAACAGAGAAACAAAGACGCTTGTTCACAGAACAAGGGAGGAAGAAATACAAACACAGAGAAATGAACTAGAAAGAGGGTTAACAGGTAAACTGATTTGGATTAATTGCTGGAAAAAATAAGTTTACCCAGTCAACAAATAGGAAATATTCTTTTTAAGTTTATGTATTTATTTTGGGGAGAAGAGGCATAAAAAGAGGGAGAGAGAGAGGATCCCAAGCAGGCTCCGCACTGTCAGCACAGAGCCAAACATGGGGCTCGATCCCATGAACCATGAGATCATGACCTGAGCCGAAATCAAGAGTCAGATGCTTAACCAACTGGGCTACCCAGGTGTTTGGGGAAATATTTATAGTAGAAAAAGAGAAAGGGAGAAGGAGAGGGAGAGGGAGAGGGAGAAGGAGGGGAGGGAAGGGGAGGAGTTGATGATGCTAGAAAGGAAAAAGGGCTGCGAAAACACTGGGAACAATGTAAGCCTTTGAGGCCATGGCTGGCATTGTGGGAAAGCTAACAGGCAGGGGCCTTCTAAGCCAGACTGCAGGACCCCACACTCACTGTTGCACCGGCCTCAGCCAAGTTTCCCAAATGATTTGCTCCTGTTCCCTTCTGCAAAATGGGAACATAGCAAAAACCTGCCTCTTGGGTTTTTGTAGTTTGAGTGAATGTTTGTCACCATCTTATGGAGAAAGAAACCAAGGCAAATAAAGGTGGAGAAAATTGTCCAAGGTTATTCAACTTTCCTAGGAAGATTTTCCAAAGTGGGAGAAGATCACAGAGCTGTCACATATCTGAAGGATCTTGGAATGAGTTCCCTGAAGAAGGGAAGACTCAGGAGGGCATTTCCCACAGGTCTTGAGGAATAGCTAGTGCCCATGGATAGAAGCTAAAGAGAAGCACGTTGTGATGGTTAGTTTTATGTGGCCACTTGACTAGAAGGAAGGATGCCCAGGTAGCTGGTAAAACATTATTTCTGGTATGTCTCTGTGGGTGTTTCCAAAGACATCGGTGCTTAAATTGGTAGACTGAGTAAAGAAGGTCTGTCACCACTTTCGGTGGGCATCATTGAATCCACTGAGGGCCTGACTCGCATAACAAGATGGAGAAAGGGTGAATCTTCTCTCTTTGCTGTGATGAGACATCCATTTTCTCCTGACCTTGGACTTCAGTGCTCCAGGTTTTCTGACCTTCAGTTTTAGACAGTTTGGACACCTGGGCTTTCCTGGGCCCTCAGCATCCAGATGACAGATGGTGGAACTTCTCAGCCTCCATAATCACATGGGCCAGCCCCCCGTGATCAGTCTCTTTCTCTGGATCTATGTATTTCCTATTAATTCTGTTTCTCTGGAGAAAACCGACAAAAACACATTCAATTTCATATGAATGTGGTGGATCAAATGTTTGTGCATTTAACCACCATTGTCTGTTTTCTCAAGTATTTCCCCATTTCCCTCTTGGTGTCCAAGTTTGGTGATGATGAGGTAATGGTTTTCCCCGACTTTGGCATTTCTAAAAAATCTTTGCCTGTTATGGTGACATTCTGTGCCTCTGAATAAAAATTGTCACCACCCAGGAAAAGAAGGATGTCTTCTAGGGGCTAGAAAAAAATCTTGGGGACTGAGGTAGGTATGGAGAATGGTGGGCACATGGAGAAAACAGGGTACATGGTTAGAACGGAGATGCTCACTTCTGGGGCAAAGTCTGGCAGAGCCTCAAGGAGGCAGTAAGTCCCCAGGGAGTAACTGAGCACTAGGTGGCAACACTGAGAGCCTCCCAAGTTTCTTGTGCCCAGCACATCCTTCAGAGACACAGGCAGATTCCTGGGGCCCCCGGCACTGGCACAGGTGGGCAGCAGGAGCCATAGCAACAGGGCTGAGGGGCCTCAGTGGAGTGCCCTGTGGACCCAGCATCTGCAGCAGACGAGACTGTGTCCAAGCAAACAAAGGATTTGAGAGTCGGGCGCTGCCTCTGCCTAAGTCCCTCCAGCCCCTAATCACACCTTTAGGGGAAAAGCGAAGATCCTAAATGACCAATTTAACTTTTCCAAAATCTTAACATCATGAAGCTTTCAAATAAAAATTGGGTTTGTAGACTGAGAGTCTGCCTTCTAATACGAGGAAAAATTTCTCCCTACTAGTTACAGATACTAAATGTAGATGGTTCACTGTCTCTGGAAAGTTCCAGCAGGGACTGGATAAGCCTGTGCGAGGATGCCTAGTAGAAATACACATGCTAGGGGTGCCTGGGTGGCTCAGTCGGTTAAGCGTCCGACTTCAGCTTAGGTCATGATCTCATGATTCATGGGTTCGAGCCCTGAGTCGGGCTCTGTGCTGACAGCTAGCTCAGAGCCTGGAGCCTGTTTCAGATTCTGTCTCTCTCTCTCTCTCTCTGACCTTCCCCTTGCTCACACTGTCTCTCTCTGACTCTCAGAAATAAAAAACATTAAAGGGGCGCCTGGGTGGCTTAGTCGGTTAAGCGTCCGACTTTCGCTTAGGTCATGATCTCAGCCCGTCGTCGGGCTCTGTGCTGACTGCCAGCTCAGAGCCTGGAGCCTGTTTCAGTCTGTGACTCCCTCTCTCTCTGACCTCCCCTGCTCACGCTGTCTCTCTCTCTCCAAAAAAAATAAATAAAACATTAAAAAATTTTTTAATAAAAATAAAAAAAAAAAAAGAAATAAAAGAAATAAAAAACATTAAAAAAAAAAAAAGAAATACACATGCTCGCTAGAGATCGGCCTCTCTAGGGACTCTGTCTGCATGAACGCTAACAGGTGGATAGGTGACAACTGGCAAGAGGGGTTCAGAGGGAAGCCTGAAATTTTCTGACTCTAAAATGTCCCTTCCAACTACCTAAAACTCATGGTCATTGGTTTCACGTCTGAGGGGAAACACCATAGTAGATACAAGGTTGGTGAAGTGAGATAGAGGATTTTGGAACTGGAGAGAAGATGGTACTGACAAAGAGAGGGTCTGTGTGGGTCAGTGAGGCGGGGTGGCCAGTGCGCAGCAAGCCTATGGCCTGTGTGACTGAATGAGGTTTGCAGAGTTGAGGGGGCTGGCTGATGTGTGGGAGCGGGTGTGCTGTAGGGGAATGATGGCATGCGGTGTAGACTATGAGAATGATTGATGGAAGACATATGAGGGTGTTCATGTCGTGGGTCCCAGGAGAGAGGGTGAGCGGGACGTGCAGTTTGGGAATGACTGTGCACACAGCATAAGGCACCCTGGCTTGGAATGGGTTGGCAGGTGTGGCAGTTTTTCCCCCTGTGGAAGAGTAGCCCCTTTAGCCAGTGCTTGGAAATGTACCAGCTTAATTTTATTTTATTTTTTTAATGTTTTATTTATTTCTAGGAGAGAGAGAGACAGCGTGAGCAGGGGAGGGTCAGAGAGAGAGGGAGTCACAGAATCAAAAGCAGGCTCCAGGCTCTGTCAACACAGAGCCCGACGCGGGGCTCGAACCCACGAACTGTGAGATCGTGACCTAAGCGAAAGTCGGACGCTTAACTGACTAAGCCACCCAGGCGCCCCTGTACCAGCTTAATTTTAAAAATTATCTAATTTGGAATTCTGTGAGCTTTTTCAATTTGAGGACATTTGACTTTCTTCTCTTCTGGAATGTTATACTCTTTAAGTATTATCTTTTTTTCTTTCATTATGGAATCCTGCTAGCTATGTGCTAGAAATTTCTTAATCTGCCCTCCTTGTCTGTTAGCGTGTTTGCTATTGCCATGTTTTTCATCTTCTTTCTTTCTTTCTTTCTTTCTTTCTCTCTCTCTCTCTCTCTCTCTCTCTCTCTCTCTCTCTCTCTCTGTACTGACTGGATTATAAGAGATTTTTCAGTTTGGTTTTCTCAACCATCAATTCTCCTTGATTCTGTTCAATCTTCTGTTTAGGGCTTTTATCATTATTTTTTAAAATTTTAATAACTATACTTTCCAGATTTCTAATTTTTTGTATGTTACTATTCTAATTCATAATCTCTGATAGTTGATTCACAACCTCTTTTTCTTATTGTATAAATGTATTCCTTCCTTTGTTCTCTTTAGGAATTTAAACTTACCAATTTCAACATCTTTTTAGACAACTTTTTAATTTCCATTTTCACTGGAGGTTAGTTCTCCCATTTATTGAATTTGATAACTGTCAATCCAAGTGTTATACTTTCCTATTTCATTCTCTTAGCTTTTGGGCTCATCTGGCTGTTTTATTTTTTTGGTTGCTATTTTAAATGTTTTCCTTCCAAATTTTCTTCTTACTTCATGGTGGTTTTCCAGATTCAGCTAGGCTTCCTGTGGTCTGCGTGCGTCTCAGATCAAAGTCTTATAGAAGGGCTCAGAGATCTTGCCCTCTGAGGAGTTGTAATCCCAAGCCCTGAACCTATGAATAGCAGTGAGTAGCACCAAATGGCACAATTCCAGAGGCACCATTTACATGGAATAAAATGTCAACAGTGCCTTCTAGAATTGTGCAGTAAGATGACCCTCATTGCAGCCCATTTCCAATCTTGAGAAATCTCTCCTAATGTCTTCTACTCCTTGCAATTACCACTTTTTGTTTTTAGTAAGGTCCAGAGACAATAAATCATTTACATAAGAAAGTGCTCCGAAGAACGGTCTGAAGTCCATGACTTTTTCTGCTATACCGTGCTGCAACCCAGAATTGTTAAAGACAGCTGTAGAAAACAAGTAGGCCCTTGAAATTTGACATTGAAGGTATTTCTAGGATTAACTGAAAATAGATTCCTAGCATTTTTCCATGTGTGAAGAGAGGAGGCGATGATACACTAGTTGTGGCTTTACTGGCCCCAGATTGCCTCGTGTCTGCTGCAATTGCCGGAGCAGCTGAGTTTTGAGAAGTCAACCAAGACTGGACTATGCGTGTACAGGGAAAATGGCCTATGATTCTGCAGTTTCTTCCACTACCACTGAGATCAAGTGTGGTGGAACTCTCCTTCAGGCACAGTGTTCTCTGGACTTCAAGCAGCCCCAGCTCTGTGTTGCACTGTTATTGGATGTGATGTTCCCAAACCCTGCTACTTGAAATTTGCATTCCTGTCAGGCATCCCTCCCCGCTGCTTCACAGGGAGAGGATGGAGCCCAGCTGAAGACCTAGCAAACACACACATAAGCCCTTGCACGTTTCCTCTCTGATAGATGGCCTCAGGGGTTCAGTAACCCTGGAAGTACTTGATCTTGGTACCACAAGTCCTCACGGTCACTGGTTTCCTGGAGGCCAGTGCTTGAAATCACTCTTGCTAAAATCCCGCTACCAGAGAAAAGATCTCAAGGCTACTGTGGGGACCGACTGTCTGTTCAGCCAATCAGATCTTTGGAAGGAGGGTTCAAATTCCCCTCCTTCAGCTAAGTCTATTATAGGCAGTAGGAGACCTACCCAGCTAGTTTTTCCCATGCCTAGTTTGGTGCCTGGGATATAGGTGGTCTCAGTGACTAAATAGAGACACTGCAACCCATGATAATAGAACTATCCATTATTACCATCCAAGAATGACAAAGGAATAAGGAGCAAAACGGTTCATTTCCAGTGGCCCCAATTCCAAAAGATGACAATCTGCACGCACTCTGGGTTCCCAAAGTAGGTGGAACTCCTTTTCTAAATGTTTTAGTTCTGGAAAACTTCAAAGGTACTTGGCCAAGCAAGTCCTCTCTTAATTTTTAAATCCATGTCTATTTTAAGAGAAATGCAAGCTGCCTGTTTCTAATTCGCTTATACTTGATTTGTCAAAACACTCTTTTGTAATAGGGGTTTGTTGTCCAAAAATCCTTGTGACCCTTGTTAGAAACATTGCATCCTAAGGCAGGGAATCGGTTGTGGCCAAAAGCCCTCAGTCCAAATCCTGATTTCAGCTTCATGTCTCATCTCCCTGGAGAGCTCCCAGGTTCCTAAACAGGGCTGCCTGTCTTTCCCCATCTTCAAGAAGTAGAGATGGACTTTAAAAGAAGAGGCTGTGGTGGTTGTCCTCAGATCCCCAACCAAGTCTTGGAGGTTTGGCTAAAAACCTTGAACACCCTTCCCAGAAGAGAGTAAATACAGCCTTGTGAAAACACAGCATTTGTATTTCTTTGACTTTATGAAGTTTATGGACTTGAAGCGTAGCATGATAGATGAATGTGTTTTTCTGTGGTTACCTTTATTTAGTTTGCTGTATAAGGGTCTGTATTCATTCGAATGATATCTAACATGACAAATCATCATTTAAAAAATATCTTAAAATTGCATCCTTTCAAATGTATTTTAAAATCGAAGAAGAAGTTACGTGTAGTGAAATGTACAGGTCTTAAGTGTATAAATTAAGACCCAACATAATCATCTAACAACTCAATTAAATTAGAGACTATTTCCATCACTCCGGAAAAGCTTCTTGTGTCCTCTTCCAGCCATTACTTATAAGGAACTGCTGTTCTGATTTCTGTCACTATGGTGGGCTGCTTCTCAGATGGGTCAGAAGGATCCTCACCTTGGTCTTCATGCCCTTGTGTGGTCCTTTCTGCTGGGGTACGGGCTGTGGCGAGTAACTTGCTATCCTTCTGAAGTTAGGTTACAAAGAGACTATGACTTCTGATTTGTTCATCATCTTTTGAGCTCTCCTGGAACCCCAGCTCTGAGGGAAGCCAAATGCCACAGGAGAGGCCTACAAGGAAGGAGAGGCCCAAATGGCAAGGAACTAATGTCTCCTGCCAACTGCCATCAAGCACCTGAGACCTGCCAACAGCCACACCAGTGAACTTGGGAACATGTAGTCTGTCCTCAGTCAAACCTCGAGATGACTGTAGCCCTAGCCAGCATCTTGAACCAAACTTTCAAAAGAGTCTGAACCAAAGGCATCCAGACAAGCTATGCCTGAACTCCTGACCCACAGAAGTGGAGCTTTGTTACTTTACAAGCTTTGTTACTTTACACTGATACGTTTTGGCATAATTTATTATGTGATAATAAATGATTGATAGAATCACCATGGGTTTGTTTTGCCCTTGAACATCAGAAAAATGAAATCATACAGTACATATTCTTTTGTGCCTGGCTTCATTTGTTTAACGTCTGCAAGATTCATTCATGTCGTGTGGATCAGTAATTAATTCTTTTCATTGATGAGTAAGTTGCACTGCATGAATATGTGACAATTTATTTTTATCTGTTGTCTGCTTGATAAACATTTGGGTCATTTTAGTTTTATGCTTTCTTGAATAAAGTTGAATAAAGGTACTATGAATATTCATGTATACATCTTTCTATGAACATATGTTTTAATTTTTCTTGGGTAAATACCTACTAGTTCAACCACTGGGTCAATGTTGGTTAAACTTAGAGGAAGAAATTTCGAAACAGTTACCAAAGCAGGTGTACCATTTTGGACTTCTTTTCGTAAAGTATCTATTCAAGGATTCCTCTACTTGTTTTGTTCTTCTTTTTCAAGCTCCTTACATGAAAACTTAGACCATTGATCTTAAATTTTCCTTCTTTCTAATACAAATATTTAAAAGCCTAAAAATTTCCCTAAGTACCACTTAACCATGTCCCACAAATGCTTACATGTTGTATTTTAAGTATCATTCCCTTTGAGATATTTTCTAAATTTAAAATTTTTTCCCCTGGTGACAGATTATTTTTAAGTATATTACTTAATTTTAAAATATTTGGGGTTTTTCTATTTATTGTTAGGGCTTTCTAATGTCACTATAGTAAGATAATACACTGTGTTATATTTTAATATTTTTGAATTTATGGCCTGGCATGTGGTCTGTCTTGTGAATATTCCAAGTCCACTCAAAGAAAATTTATGTTCTGCAATTATTTGGTGTAGTGTTCCAACAATATCAGTTAAGTCAAATTGGTTGTTAATTTTGTCCAAACTTCTATATCTGACTAGTTTTTTGTTTGGTTTGGTTTGGTTTGGTTTGGTTTGGTTTGGTTTGGTTTGGTCTTGCTTTCCTAATTACTGAGTAAGGGGTATTAAGATTTCCAAATATAATTGTACAATTTTCCATTTCTTGATTTGTTATTTTTTGCTATATGTATTGTGAATGCTGTTATGTGATGCATATAATTCTGAGATTGTTATGACTTCTTGATGAGTTTACCATTTTATTACTATAAGATTGTACCTCTGTATCTCTGGAAATACTTTCTATTTTTTTTTTTTTACAAATAGTTTATTGTCAAATTGGTTTCCATATAACACCCAGTGCTCATCCCCACAAGTGCCCTCCTCCATGTCCATCCCCACCCCCCACATCCATCAGTCCTCAGTTTGTTTCTCAGCATTCAAGAGTCTCTCATGGTTTGCCTCTCTCCCTTTCCCCCACCATTTCCCCCCCTTCTTCTCCCTCATGGTCCTCAGTTAAGTTCCTCCTAATCCTCCTATATGTGCAAACATGTGATATTTGTCCTTCTCTGCCTGACTTATTTCGCTCGGCATAACACCCACAAGGTCCAACCATGTTGCTACACATGGCCAGATTTCATTGTTTCTCATCGCCATGTAGTATTCCATGGTATAGATAAACCACATCTTCTTGATCCATTCATCCGCTGATGGACACTTAGGCTCTTTCCATGTTTTAGCTATTGTGGAGAGTGCTGCTATGAACATTGGGGTACATGTGCTCCTATGCCTCAGCATTTCTGTATCCCTTGGGTAAATTCCTAGCAGTGCTATTGCTGGGTCATAGGGGAGTTCTATTGTTAGTTTCCTGAGGAACCTCCACACTGTTTTCCAGACGGGCTGTACCAGTTTACATTCCCAACAACAATGTAGAAGGGTGTCCGTTTCACACATCTGAAAGATAGTTTTGCTGGATACAGAATTGTGGATTGACACTTTTTCCCCCACCTAGCATTTACAAGATGTTTCATCATCTTTTGGCTTCTATAGTTTATAATAAATCAGCCATTATTTTAATCATCGATCTTTATAATGTGTCCTTTATCTGCTTTAAAGATTTTCCCACCATATTTACTTTTTAGCACATTGACTTGATCTGATTACATGTGATTTTCTTTGTATTTATCTTACTTGTAGTTTGCTGAACTTCTTGAATCTATAAGTTCATTTTCCACCAAATTTGGGGAAATTGGAAGTATTTTTTAAATATATTTTCTTCCCCATCCTCTCTCCTAATTTCCTTGAATTCAAACAATACATACACTAGACTGCTTAATATTAACCTACAGGAGACCAAGGATCTGCTCTTTTTCTTTTTTTCAGTCTTTTTTTCCTTTGGTCTTCATATTTGAAAATGTGAATCAATCTGTAACCACATTTAATGGTTCATTCTTCAGAAGACTTTAATTTTCTGTTATTCCTATCAAATGAATTACTCATTTTATATACTTTAATTTTCAATCCCAGAATTCTCATTTACCTCAATATGACTATATTTTTAAGTCCTTAGAAATATTTGTAACAGCTACTTTAATGACCTTGCCTGTTATTCCACATCTGGGCCATCTTGGATTCTCTTCCTGTTGGCCTTTTGTTCCCTCTATTATGAAATGCATGTTTCAATTTCTTTGATAATAGGTCATATTTTCCATCTGCTTCACATGTAGGAATTTTTTTATGAGGCAGAGAGGGCGAGTGGTGAGAGGGGCAAAGGAGAGGAGAGAGAGAGAGGGAGAAAGGGAGGGAGGGGCAGAGAATCTTAAGCAGGCTGCATGCCCAACATGGGGCTTTATTGCATGACCCTGGAATCATGACCTGAGGCAAAATCAAGAGTCAGATGCTCAAATAACAGCCTCCCAGGTGCCCACATGTAAGAATTTTTTTTATTGAGCATGGACATTTTAGGTAATGCAGGGTGTCTGAGTTGTATCATTTTCCTTCATAGGATGTTGAATTTGGTGGGCAGTTGAATCACTAGCAGAACCTTTCTGTTCTGTTGGGCTTGGTTTTGGTCTCTCTTAGGGGAAGAGTATAACTGTTGTTTTTGTTTGTTTGTTTGTCGATTGTTTGTTTTGATTTTGAACCTAACTTCTTAACTTAGTTCTAGGCAAGGACCTTACTCTAGGCTGTGGTCCTTCCTCTTAGATCTGGGCTTTCCGGTTCTCAGGTGAATGTCTGAGGCAGTCAGATTTATCTCTGAACTTTGGCTGGCTGGAACTCCAGAGACTGTAGCTCTGCACAACCTCCCTGGTATGTGATTACCCCCAAGCCATCTGGAGTCTCATCTTGCATATTCACAGTCTGGACCTCACAAAAGACCTATGGAAGATCCCCATCCAGACTCTGGGGCTGAGAAACTCCTTTTTCTCCACTGCTCTGTCCCACAAATTCTAGCCACTTCAGCAGCACAAATCTCCTGATTCTCTCATTTATGCCCCCTCAGCTTAGTGAAATATTTTCTGCTTGAGCCCCACCTCTACCTTTCTGCATGATGATTGAAAGTTGCTGCCAGGAAGAAAACAGGATGAATATAGAGCTCACCTCATGTGATTCACTTCTCTGACATGCCACTGGTCTGCTCTTTCTTTAGTTTAATACTTGAAAAGAGTTTCCTCTTGTGTTTTGTTTAATTATAGTTATTTTCAGTGGGAGGACAAATTTGGAACCAGTTACTCTGTGATGATCAGGAGCAGAAATCCTAACTGATCATTATTACATTTTGGTTCAAGATCTCAATACATTTTTGTCCTAACCATTTCCACTTGCCTTATAGTTTTGGCTCCTTGACATTTCTCTTTGGAGAGAAGTAATTCTGTAGCTCAGACGTGAGCTACTGGAAAGGTAGTCAATGATGTGGAAAGAACATGGGCTTTGAGAAAATCTAATTTAAAGTCCTAGTTTAGTCACCTACAGCCTTATGATTTTAGTCCAATTAATTAATCACTTTGAGTTCCAGTGTTCTCATCTAAAAATGGGGCAGTAATAATAATATGAATACTGATGCTCATAACTTATAAGTATAAAATAGACATAATGATATGTGTAATAGTCAAGTGGCTCTGGGGTTTGGAAGGAGCAAAATAGAAGATTTTGGGACTCAGGTGAGGTTTGACAGCCCCAGTGACTAATTGTTTCTGAGTGTTATCACTTGATGCTCAGTCCTCATTGTGGTCATCCTATTCTGTTCCTGCCATCAACTAGGGGGATCATATGCTTCTTATAAGCATGGATGAGTGAATGACTCCTAGATGTGGACAAACTGATGGATTATGAACACTACTTGCTAGTTTTCTACACAAATCTATTGACTACAGTATTAGACCCATTACAAGTTATCACTAATATTTTTACAGTGATTAAATGTTTAAATGATTAGAATTTTGAGGTAATAAAGAAATTATAGAAGATAGAACATAATCAACAGTTCTGGGGTTAGTGACTTTTGTCTTCTTGTTACTTAAGCAAAGTGGAGAGTAGTAGCTTTCTTGACCAACATTGTTGAATAAGCCTTAAACTTTGTATCAGTCCATATAGTCTAGGTTACATTTCAGTAATAAACAATACTTACATTTCAGAGATTCAACACAACCAACTTTGTTTTTCACTCATATAGCATGTCAGATGCAGGGCAGAGAATAATACTCATTGTAGTTTTTCAAGGATGTGAGGTTATCAAGACTACTTTTCTTTATGGGTTTTCATAAACATTGGGACAGCAGAAAAGGAACAAAGCAATTTTTTGTGATCTTTTGAAGGCTTCTATACATTTCATTGTCCAACCAAATCATTTAGTCACACGTTACATTTGGGTAGGGAAGCAAGTTTTAACATGTACTTGTGGTGGAAGGGTGGGATATTTGTGATGACCCCATTGACTATACTGTCTTTTTATGAGTTTCATTGACCCAGCTTCAAACATGTCAGTCACAATTTCATTTACTAACACCTAATATTCACAGGTGCCTTTGCTAAGGAGTTATAATGCCTTTAAAATGGTTATTTGTCTCTTCAACATACGATCTATGTCTCATCTTTAAAACTCTCATAACCAATAAGAATGTCATTTCAGCCAAAGCCTATGTCCAGCTCCATTTTTCTAACAAAGATTTTTAAAACCGTAAAGTTACATTTTAACCAATGAGAAAAGATGCAGCAAACACAAAAAGTTAAAACTTTTATCACAAAATTAAAACTGTGTGCCTTCTTTGGTTTCTAATTTCTTTGAAACTTGCATGAATAATGATGATAACTTCATGTAAACCTTCATTTATATATGAGCTCACCAAAATTTTTCTGCCATCAATAATGGTCACTAAATTTTCTTACATTGTGTATATGACAGAAGTATGATAGAAGTAGGTCAAACCTACTGATAGGTGAGATGTAGGGTTCACAATAACTAAGTTTTTCCATCAGAAAGAGCCAGACTAAACTGCAAACTGCAGAGTGAAAACTGAATTGATTTGAGGGTGTCTGGAAAATAAATCTCGAATGTTCGCTTCAGTTGAAATATTTCAGTAGTACCTACCCACAGAGCCCCCAGGTCCTGGTTTTAAATACATGAATTTCATGGACATGCTCCTGCCTAGCACTTCTGAAAATACTTGTTATTTGGGATAAACATTGCTTTGCTGGTCTCACCACACCTGGCTGAAAGCACTATTAATACAAGATTATAGAAAGAGATTCATTTATAGAGAAGCATGAAACAGCCATGAAATCTTTGGGTTCTATGTCAAGGCTGAAAATCTACTCAAATTCCCACTGTCAGCAGATTTATGCATATTTTCATAGGTTCCCAGCTAGGAAAATTTGAGGGTCATTTTAGGATCCAAAGCCTCTGGGATAGTCACACTTATTAGGTAGCATCATTTCAAACACCATAAAAAAAAAAAAAAGAAAATCTCTGTCCTTCTCTCTTGACAGTGACTTCATCAGTAAAAATGCTATTTCAGTCCTATAAATGCTTCCATCCTTCATATCACCATGATAACCACCTCTGTTTTCCTTCTGCTACTACTGTAACCAAAAGGGTATCATAAACTTGTATGTTGGGGCGCCTGGGTGACTTAGTCGGTTAAGCGTCCGACACTCGCCTGGGTCATGATCTCGCGGTTCGTGAGTTCGAGCCCGCGTCGGGCTCTGTGCTGACTGCCGGCTCAGAGCCTGGAGCCTGTTTCAGTCTGTGACTCCCTCTCTCTCTGACCCTCCCCTGCTCACGCTGTCTCTCTCTCTCTCTCGTAGAAATAAATAAAACATTAAAAAAAAAATTAAAAATAAATAAAATAAATAAACCTGTATGTTGTGGCTGACTTTCCCTTTGTTTCTATTGGTAAGGGAGGCTACTTCTGGACCATGTTACTGACTCTCCAAAATTTTCACTTCATGCACAGTCTCTTAGGCTAAGAAAGCTAAGCTAAAAATCAATAACAAACAGAAAATTCTGTCCTGGACAAGATGGCATAGACCTGTTTCTCCTTGTTCCTTCCCACTAAGTACAGTGATAAATCCTGAAAACGATGAAGAGTCAGCCAAAGGAGAATTTTGAAAGGTGAAAAAGAGAAGGCAAATTGTGTAGGAACCTCGGAGTGGGAGGAGCAACATGGCGGTGGGTCTTCCAATGCCTTCATATGAAAGAAGAGGGAGATCCAGGCCCAGTATTTCCCAACAGGCAGCCTGGTAGCAGAAGTCAGCCTAGGTGGGCTTCTCCCCAGATGGGGGTTCTTCCAGGCACAACATCAGGCAAGGTCTGATGAATGAGTCTCAGAGAAAGCATTTGTTTTCCCTACTGGGCCCAAGACTCTCCTCCCCCAAGAGATTTCAGAAAGCTGGCAGCACTGGCAGAGAGATCCCAGCCTGACATGCTCCCAACTCGGGAAGCCTCTTTCTCTCAAGGTCAAGGCTCCTCTCCCCAGGGAGAGACACTGAGGTGCAGGGTGGTACCGACAAGAGAATCCTTTCACAAAAAACACCTGACCAGGAATTGCTCTCCATCCACCATAGACAAGAGAGATCTCTCCAAAATGCAGCCCAGGGACTTCTTTTATCCATATAGTGTTCTGGAAAATTCCTACCTCCCTTTATACCTGAAGGATATGTTTTCTGCACCTGCAGAAACCAGTGGGAGCCTCAGAAAAAAAAGAGGTAAACTAAGTAAACCAAAATAATACCACAAAGACCCTGAAAATTATATCATCATCGGAACCACAGATGACAGAAGTAGGCCAGGTCTCTGAGCTAATCCTAAACAGGGACCTTGCCTGCTAAGCAAAATGTTTAAGTAGAACCTAGAGTGTTAGAGTAGCCAACATGCTCAAGGTACACTCTAAGTTATCCATTATAGTGAGAAAGTAGACAATCACAATGTGAATGAGAAAAGGCAATCGAATGACCTTAACATTGAGAGGGATCAAATGTTGGACTCATTTAACAAATATTTCAAAGCAACCACCATAAAAATGTTTCATAATCAATTATGAAATTTCCCAAGGCAAACAGAATAATAAAACATCTCATCAAACCACTAAGACTTATTTAAAAGAACCAAATAAAAATTATAGAATTAAAAAATACATTGACAGAAATAGAAAACTTGCTAGATGAACTCAGTGCTAGATTGGAGATAGTAGAAGGTAGAATCAATGAACTTGAGGGCAGCTCAATAGAGTTTATTCAATCTGACAACAGAGATAAAATAGACACCCCCCGAAAAAAATGAACAGAGCTTAAGAGCTCTGTTGGACCATAATGAAAGATCCAATATTATTATGACTGAAGTTTCAAAAGAAGAGAAGAAAGAAATAGGCTGAAAGTCTTCGAAACACTGGCTTTAAAGTTTTTCAAATTTAGCACAGATTTATAAATCTGAGCAAACTCAAAACAAGATAAACTCCAATAAATCTGTGCCTAAACACATCATAATTAAGCTTTTGAAAATTAAAGGGAAAGACCTCGAATCAGCCATAGAGAAACAACACATTGCTTATAGGGACCACCAATTTGATTAAAAGCAGGATTTTCATCTGGAACCCTGGAAACCAGAAGGAGGTGTCACAACCTTTTTCACGGGAAGAAATCAAATGTGAATTCCATACCCAGCAAAGTTCTTTCAGGAATTTCTTCAGGAATGAAGAAAAAATGAAGATACTCTCATACAAAGAAAAAGATAAATGAGTTAGTCATCAGCAGACTTGCCTTAAAAGAAAATGCTTTGAAGGAAATTCTTTGAAATAGAATGTAAATGATAAAGAAAGGAATCTTGGAGTGTCAGGATTATAGAACAATTGAAAGAGTAGAAATATGGGCACATATTATAGACTACATTTCTCATGACTTTTAAAAGTTCTTTTTGATTATTGAAATTAAAGGTACAGCACCATCTGACACTCAAGACAGTGGTACTTAAAAGAAAGAGCCTGAGCAAGGGAGGAGGCATGTGGGTAGACTCACCATGGAGTCTCCCCCGACCTCTACCCTGACTTTGAGTCAGTGAGCTGGCCAGCCTGGTATGGGGGCCCGCACTCTCTGTTGCATAGGTAAAGCTATACTTCTCAGCACAGAGTAATGCTAAGAATCAAAAACTAAAATGAAAATAGAGCTAAGAAGCACACATTTAATCCTTGGGTTAGTTTTTTGGTAACTGATTCCCTTTGTGTAATGCAAATAATCAATTTTATTTTTTTTAATGTTTTTTTATTAATTTCTGAGAGAGAGAGACAGCGTGAGCAGGGGAGGGTCAGAGAGAGAGGGAGATACAGACTTGTAAACAGGCTCCAGGCTCTGAGCTAGCTGTCAGCACAGAGCCCAATGCAGGGCTTGAACCCACAAACCGAGAGATCATGACCTGAGCCGAAGTGGGACGCTCTACCGACTGAGCCACCCAGGAGCCCCGCAATTGATCAATTTTAAATCATTGTAACATTTTGTAAGTTTCTTTTTTAATTTTAAGATTTCTTAAAAGATTTAAGATTTTCTTAAGAGAATTGGTCATATTAAACATCTGATTTTAACTGAATGATAAGAAGTGTTCACATTTGCTATCTTTAAATGCCTTGGGAGATTACATTTTTTAAATAATACATATGTTGTGTGGACTAAATACTTGGAGGCATGTTTATTTACTATTCAAAGACAACCTAATTGTTTGATATATTCACACAGTAAATAAATTACACATTATCAAAGCACAAATTGTAGAAATATTATTTCTTAATTTTTTCTTATTTTTTTTTTTTTATTTTTAGAGAGAAAGTGTGTGAGATGGAGAGAGGAGCACAGGGAAGGAGAGAGACCAAAGTCTTATGGAGACTTTCTCCCCTCCCCCTTCTCTCTTTCCCTGTACATAGATTCACCCACACCCATATGTCTAGGCTAAGACAGGGTGCTGCATTATCCATACTACCAGGCTTGTTAGATTACACACACACACACACACACACACACACACACTTTTTTTTTCACTTTCTTTCAAGGGAACAGCACAGGTTTATAAGCTTCAGAAACACCTCTGTGGGCAATGAATACACGTGACAAGGGCCAGTTCTGTGGTGTGTCAGCTGTCCAGCCCTCGGGGCTCCACATTGAGAGGCGCTCTGGACACCCTTGAATGCTATACTGTTACTGTCTGAAGATTCTCAGTGACTTTTGTACAAGGGCCCCTGCATTTTCATTTTGCCCCAGGTCCTGCAGATTATGTGGCCCATCCTGTGCACGGGGCACTGATTATTAGCTTAGTCTCCTCACTGGCAGGTACAAAACCTGAGGTTTAGAGATGCCCATCAGCTTCAGTGGGGAAGTGGAAGATGGATGGGGCCAGCCTGGCTGTCGCCTTTTTATTGTGTGTGGAGGTAGCCAAGTGCTGTATTTGAGTTTGGGGGAGAGATGTAATTAGTTCCAACCGTTTCCCTTGAATCAATAAACACACGTTCCCCTCACCGGGAGAGTCCCTTCCAAGGGCTTCCGGCTGTGGGCTTTTTGAGGCCTTTATCCAGCAGCTGCTAATGTCTCCATCCCTCCCACCCAGGATTCCCAATCTAGGACTGGCTAGGGGTGGTCTTGCTAAACCAAGAGTCAGCTGGTACTGAGGGAAGGGGGCAGAGCCAGCTTAGGTACTAACTGGTGTAACACCCTGAGCATTCAAGATGGGAAATGTTTGGATCCTAATGGTCTCCACCCAGGCTGCTGTTCTAGGTGCCCAGAGTGACTACCACCCCATATGTTGAGGCTACAACACGGGCCTGCATAATATGTACCATGGGGTGGCTGCTAGCGATGGGGGCCGGCGGAAACCCCTGCTCTCTACCTGACTCTCACTCCAGGAGGCCTTCCACTCTGTTCCACCATCAGATCCCTTATGAGGGCAGGTTCATGTCACAGTGGGCCAGTCCTAAGCAGTGAGCTCTGCACAGGTGCTCAAGAAGCCGCCCATCCCCACCCAGGACAGCTCTGATAGGAAGAAGGGTCTTCCTTACTGGGATGGCTCCAGAATGTGTCAGCTTGGCTGGATTGAGCTGCATTTCCCCAAACTCATTTTCAGCTGTTTCAGGATAGGGTGAGTCCCAGGAAGATCTCGGGAGACTGGGAAGGTCTGCTGGGAAGTGGCCCAAACATCCATTGCTGCTGACTGCTGATTCATCCTGAGGACAGGTGTGTGTGCCCAGCCCTGCAATGGAAGGCCCAGGACACCCTCGTCACCAGGTCCAAAGCCACACAAGGGACACGGTTTCGGCCCAAGCACCCATTGGTAGCTCTGGCCTGCCTGTGTCCTTCCCTTCCTGACAGCCTGTTGCATAGACAGCAAACTCGAGCAGCAGCTATGAGGACAGCAGCCTTCAGGGACGGCTTAGCCAAACCACCTTCCATGACTGGGTTAGGTCAGTCGCCTGCACCAAAGCACATATCTCTTACTGGTCTGCTTCTCTGAGTGAGCCCAATGACAGGCTTAGATCTCATAGGAATCAGGCTCCCTTGAACTTGCACTTCTGGGCCCTAACTTGACCTCTGGGTGACCTATGAAACAAGTCTGTTCTCTCCTCTGCATCACTTTCCTGCTCTTCTCTGGCCCAGAAACCCACAGAACCTCTGGGTGACCTGTGTGGAATGTCTGAGCCCTCTCGAAGCGGGTGCCCAGTCTTGTTTGCCTGGAAGGGAACCCCCACAACTGGGCCTGATCATCCAGGTGAGGCCTTTGCTTTCTTAAGTCCTTATCGCAGACCCTTCACACAGAGCTCTGACAAAACAAGTGTCAGTGACCCCTGGTTCCTACCTGAATTCATAAGAACCTGTTCTTTCTCTGCCTGTAGGAGATAGTGGCCCTGGGAGAAACCCAGCATGCTCTGGTCTTGTTTGGTTTTCCTCCTAGAGGCTGAATGCCAGGCCAGCCTGGGCTGCCTCTGTCTCGTTATCACTCACCAGGCATCTCGGGCTTGGGAGGCCATCTGCCAGCCTCAACACCGTCCTCTGTGGGTTCTGGCTGCAAGAGGGCTGCAAGGGCCTGACAGTGCCCCCCCGCCCTCACTCTCAGGGTGGACACAGAGTGGAGCCACTTAGCTGGCTGAGGTTATGCACCTGGTTCTCCATAGTTAACTGGCTTCTGAAGTCACTGAACATTCCAGACCTCTCACCTTACCTCGTGGCTCAGGGCTCTAACAGATGTAAAGAAAGGACTAGAAATGGACCAATCTGTTTGATATGTTTCTTCAATGCTCTCATCCAGGGCCTTGCTTATCTGCCCAAAGAAATTGTTCAGCTTTCAGTTCAGGCTTTTTCATGAAAACAATGAGGCAGTGAGACTATTGCCTGACAACCTTATCTCTGGGTTCTTCTCCCCTCCCAAAAAAAGCCAGCCAATCCCCCCAAAATCTAGGCAGAGGCTAGACCCTATCTTACCCTTGGTCTACCCAGACTCCTTAATTTCTGGCTATAAACATACACTGTCTACACTTGTTAAACCCACTGCCCCTTAACTCCTGTGATTTTATGTCTCATAACCTTGGAACAAAGATCTCTTCGTGGGCAACCAATCCTAAGGAAACTCAAAAGATGATTTGGGCATCCCAGAAAAGAAAGATTTAAGCCATGGTTGAGACCTTAGAGGTTGACTCATGCCTGTTTAGTATTGCTATAGGCACTGACTTTGGGCCAGGCCCTGATGGGAGCATCATCAGCACTGATAGTGGCATCTGTCACTGCATGTGTCTGTCCTCGAACAATTTCTGTGGGGAGAGTTACAGACAGGTATATAGGATTTGCTTATAAGTTTCTGTGAGTTACTAAGACCTGAATGGGTCTGAAAGACTGGATCTCAAAATGGAACTAGCCCTTCTCTGATCTCCCGGGAGCAAGAACTCAGGAGCCCACTGAGTCATAGAAAGTGCCACTGCAGACACCTTCTGGGAGTTCTTGTGGACACTGTGTGAACCGCCCCTCCCCCAACCCGTGGTTCCGGATTGGCTTAGAGATTCTTCAAGATGTAAGGTAAAAGGCCAAGGTCGGTTCCTCCTACTGCTTCAGCTGGGGTGGCCATCCTCCCTGAGGCCTGGGGAACTGGCATCTAGGAAGCTGCCATCATTACCCCCCACACTCACTCTAGCTCCTTCTAGAATCTGACACCGCATCTCAGCTGGGCCCTGCTAGGCCATCCATGGGTCTGCTGGGGTCAGCAGACCAGTATCTCTGATGCCTCTTCCTTCCCCATCACCTCTCCTGTCCCTTTCTCCTACCTCCCATGCCTGGGCGCTTCTGCAAGACGATAGAACTTTGGCCTAAGCTTCTAGTACTCCTAACCCCCTTGCCATATTTGGTCTGCCCCCCTCATTTGTCCTGGAAAAAACTCAATATTGTCAACTTGTTTTTCTCTCTCAAACCCACCAGTGGAACTTTCTTCATGACATAATAGCTTTGGGGGCTCTCCCACCTTTTTAAAATTTTTATTTATTATTTTTGAAAGAGAGGGAGCATAAGTGAGGGAGGGGCAGAGAGAGTGGGACAGAGGATCCAAAGCAGGCTCTGTGCTGAGAGCAGCAAGCCTGACATGGGGCTTGAAGCCACAAACTGTGAGATCGTGACCTGAGCCAAAGTCAGACGCTCAAACGACTGAATACCACCTTTTAACTGTGTGTCTTTGGCAAATGAATGACACCTTTGTGCTTTCATTAAATGGAGAAAATCAGTGATGATTTGAGGATGCTGAAATCTGTGGGGGTGATTTATGATGGTATCTGGCGTACGTGGCACCCTGTAGGTATCTTGTACATACAGGACCCCTCTTCCCCTGTTCTTGCTCTGCTAGTTCAACCACAGTCACTCAATAATTGTCCCTTTGTGTCCTTGACCAGGGGCATTTCTCTCTTCCGGGCTGGGGACCCAGTGGCCTCCAACTTCGTGCCCATGGACTCTTGGGTGTGTTCAGGGCTCTTGGCCTCACTGAAGCTCCCTCCCCAAGAGGCCATCAAAACAGAGAACATGACTCCTAAAACAATTCTCCCATGAGGTGCGATGGTTCCAGAAACAACTTACCACATTTCATAGCAAAGTTTACTCTGTAATCAAAGTTTAAGTAACAAAACAGCCATTCCTACCCCACACTGCTGAAGCTTATGATAATAACTCAGTGATTTCTTTAAAAAAAAAATGTGTTGACATATTTCTCTTCCCAGCCAAAAACAGAAAGGAGAGGAAGAGAAAATACAAATGCAGTTTTTGCCCAAGCTCAGGAGAATGCCCGAGACCGTGTTTCTCCTCTGGTCAGCAGGATTTCTGGGTTGTGATGCTTGTGATCCGAGGACAGGGCCTCGGGGAGCTGAGCACTTTCCAGGACCCTTGCCTTCAATGAAAAGAGGGCAATGGGATCCAAGCAAAGGCACAGATGGATGCCAACACAGAATTCGGAAACAGCGCCTCCAGCTGGAAGGGCCCGGCTCCAGGAAATGAGGCCTGGCATCTACTGAGCCCTGCAACTGACACACACGTGGCCTGAGACAAGTGACCGGCTCTCTCCAGCCCTCTGTTTTCCCCTCTGTGAAAGGAGTCTCCACAATCCTTGTGATATCTGAGAGCAGATGTCTGGAGAAAATGGGAGCCAGGTACTATCCCTGCTTTTGTGTCTTTTTCCTGCCCCACCCCACCCCCCAAATTATGAGACCTCAGTTGCCAGCCTTCCCATGGCAGCCCGAGAAAGTTCCAGCAGGGTCAGCCCATAAACCTTGCAGGATCTGCAGAGGAGGTGAGCTAGTAGGCAGAGGCCTCCCTTCCAAAAAGGGTCACTGTCAACAAGCCTGTGCCATGTGCCAGGCACACACCTCATTCTCACGACAGCCCTGTGAGGCCAGCACGGAAAATCAGGTCGAGGGAAGCCCGTTCACATGCCCAAAGCATCCAGCCAGTGGGTGCAGAGGGCCCTCGCCACTTCCTGAGCTGCCTACTCAAGACGCGGTGGAAAGCCCACCCTCACAGGGATCCTGGGGACAGTGCCTGTGTGCGACCCTCGCTGCAGATGGCCTGGCCACTCTGTCTGCACTCCACTTTGGTTCTCCCTCCCTGGGGCCAGAAGCTAGGAATTCCTGAGTCCTGAGGGCCCTGTTGTTCAGAGCTCTGCAGTCACCAGGACCCTGTTTTCTCCTCATCTTGAGCAGGAATCCTCACAGTGATCTCCAAAGGACTTATGTTGCTGACTCCTTATTTAGTGATTTATCCCTTAAACAGATGGAGAACGGAGTCCCAGAGATGTTCAGTGCCGGTTCAAGGTCAAATGATGTGGAAGCCAAGCCAGCCATGCTGTTGGAAAAGCTGATCGACGGGCCCTCCAAGCCCTACGAGGGCACGGAGCTGACATCGCCAAGCCACTGTGCAGCTAGGAGAACCTAACCAGCAAATCGCAGCAGCAATGCCCACCTCCCCCGGCTGCGGAGAGGACTCGCCAGGGTAAGGATGGAACATAAATTACACAGTGCCCGCTGCCTAGAAGGTGTTTGAGACATTAGCGACTAATGCATGTATTCTCCTTATCCCGCCGCAGGCTCTGGTCCCCAGGCACTAACTCATTTACCCTCACGTGTCTGTGAGGCAGGCGGTGTGGTCGTCTCCAGTTTAAAAAGGACACAACTGAGACTCAGCGCAGCGGACTCGTCCGGGGTTCTGGGGCACAGGTCTGCGCTCCAGCAGGCCAGTTCAATGGCCCTCTCTTCCTCCCTTGGAGCCTGGAGACAGGCAGGAAGAGACCCAGCCTGGCAGAGTAGAGGAAGGGTCTTTCAGGGAAGAATGCCACCTGAGGGAGGGTCTGGACGGGAGAGGATGTGGTGCACTTTAAAGCTGACATATTTCATGTTGGGAACCCTCCCCTGACGCTCTCCAGATGCAGGAAGCGGTTGAAGTGTACATTACTCAAAAGCCATCCCAGGCGAATAATCTGACACTGAAACCGAAGGGAAAGCAGGTTGAGCGTGGGGGCCGTTTACCTGCCGTGCACGGGCCATGCCGTGAGAGACGGTCTTCGTCAGCAGTTTGGGGAGGTCCTTCTGACGGCTGCCGCTGTCTATATGCACTTGTCAGATGATTTTATCTTCACGGTTCTGAGACACGACGGGGTAGGCTAAGGAGGCAGAGCCCACCCGGGACAAGGCAGCCATACGCCACGGACTCCGAGTTATGCCTTGTAAGAGGGTGTGTTTTTAAAACAATATCCAATAGGGGCGCCTGGGTGGCTTAGTCGGTTAAGCGTCCGACTTTCGCTCAGGTCATGATCTCACGGTTCATGGGTTCGAGCCCCGCTTCGGTCTCTGTGCTGACTGCCAGCTCAGAGCCTGGAGCCTGTTTCAGTCTCTGACTCCCTCTCTCTCTGACCCTCCCCTGCTCACGCTGTCTCTCTCTCCCTCTAGAAATAAATTTAGAAAAACTTAAAAAAAAAATAAAAATAAAACAATATCCAATAAACAATATTCTGGTTTAAATTCTCAACCAACAGGTATCCCAAGCTGACCTGGTCCTCTGGGTCTGCGACCCCAGCCACTCAGCCCCCCTTGCTGAAGTGCGAGATGTCAGGGGGCCTACAAGCCACCTCCAGCTTCCCAGGGCAGGTGGGCAAGGCCCAGGCCACTGCTCAGCAGACCTGTTCTCACTGGGGTCTGGTACACCTCGGCGTGGCATGCTGTGGGGGGCTGGAGCTCTGGCTGGGGGGCCAGCTGCCTGGCTGCGGGGCCCAGCTGAGGTGGAACCGCAAGCTCACTGGGCCTCAGTTTCCTCATTTGCCAAGCAAGGAGAGTGATGCCTCCCTGTAGGATTGCTGGGAGGCTGGTCTGAGGACAGAAGAGAAGGTGGTCGGTGTCCTAGAGATGAAGGAGGCAGAGAACAAGGAGGGAAGCTGAGAGATGGGAGAAAGTGGTGGCAGTGAGAGGTAAGGAGACTTCACTGGTGGGGGTGGAAGAAGGAAATGGCTCCTGTTGGGGAAGTGGCTTCTCCAAGGTCAATAGGGGGCACCACCATCCACGAACAGCTGTGTCCGAGACCTGGTGATCCTTGGTACCTTGTTCTCCCTGGGCAGAGGCCACACCTCACTCTAAGTGGGCTGCTTCTTCTTCAACCCCTCCTGGGTTCCTTATTGCTTGTGGGATGCAGGTAAATTCCTGCCCCTGGCCAGCTATTTATGGACTTCCCAGCCCTCCTCTCTTGCCTCTTTCCTCACACAGTTTCTCATCAGCCTCCCAAGCCTTTTCTCACCCGAATTATCGCCACACTGCCACCTGCCCCAGGGCCTTTATGCATGCCATTTTCATCACTCAGTTCTTCTTCCTTCTCCTCTTCATGTGGGTTTCTCTCATCCTTCAGATACTTGGTGTCCCTCACAGTCTTGACGTGTGTTAGCATACATGCATACAACGGGCACAGTCCATTATGGCATTTTCCACAGATGTACTTTTTTATTTTGGGGGAGAGGGTCCTTTCTGGTTTAATATCTGCCTCCTTCTCCCACTAGAAGGTGGTCTTATGAGGCCGGGAGCCCTCAGTACCCCAAGGCTCCATGCCAAACACAGAAGGAGGTGCTGAATGCCAGACCATTGGGGTCTTAATTAAGTAGTCAGATTCTATAGCTTTTGACCATCTGAAAGGAGTGGCTTTCATGTCCTATACCTATCGTGTTCTGTGACGTGGAGTGTGAAGAAGGTCAGCCCCTCTTTGTTCTGGATGCACCTCTGGGAGTCCGGGGAAGATGCAAGGATTCCCGGTTTGTGTCGGAAACAGAAACAGGAGGAAAAGCTGCTGAAGGAGGCCTTCCCTGTTAGGGTTCCCGAGAGCACACACCGGAGCTGGGGCTGGGGCCACACGCTCCTGTAGCAGACACGTGGGGACACCTCTGTGACAGTGTGAATTACAACCACAGAATCATGCCTCGTCTCCTCCATGAAGTGGGGCCTGAACCGTAACCCCAGAGCTCCGATTTCAAAAGCAACGTATGATGGGCCAGTCCTGCCTTCAGGACCTTTGACCCCTTCCAGCCTAGAGAGTAGGGAAGATGGACTAATGCTCATCACCCCCAGCTCTGTTTGGAGATCGGAGGAAGCTCAGGCAGGTCCCAGATGATGTTGCAGCTTTGCCTTAAAGCAGGAAAGACAGCCTCTGGGAGCACCCAAGGGAGGACTTGGGAGGGGGCTTGGGTAACGGTGTGGAAGTGTGGAGGACAGACGTGGCGTGTTCAGGGCATCTTATTGGTGGCCTTCGAGGGAAGTGTTAGGAGAAGGTTCTCAGCTGTATGGCAGCAGCACAAAATGAGACACCAAGGGGTTTACAACAGACTCTGATGTAGGAACAGTGACCTTGGTAGCCAAGGGGGACACCCCCAGAGGGTACAGGGGAGGCGTGGGGCGGGGAGAGGGCAGGAGGCTGTGGCCACAGCCCAGCAGGGAGAGCAGGAGGCCTGAATGAAGGAGGGAAGTGGGGACAGAAGGGCAAGACAGAGCCCAGCACCCCATTGCCGTCTGCTGCAGGCGTGATGGAGCCCATGGCCTGCTCAGGACGGAGCTACCCTAAGAGCAGAGGCTATCACTGCCACAGATGGCCGTGACTCCCCTGCTCCGGTGTTGTCCTCCGGCCCCACCCGATGGGCAGCTGCAGGCAGGGAAGGCATGCCGAGGGATAAACACCTACTGAAAAATAGATTTATAAGCTGCGATTAGTGTAGGGAAAGAACAGAATATATGCTACTTTGAGAGAAGAAGACAGAGTAGGAGGAGTGTTTAATAGGATTGGCAGGCAGAAAAGAGTTCTCCGAGGAAGTGGCTTTTAAGTCAAATCCTGAGAAACCAGTAGGAGATGGTAGGTAAAGAGTGAGGGAAAGGCTTCCAGCAGAGGGAACAACAGAGACCAAGCCCCTGAGGAGGCAAACCACATGTGGGCAGTGAGCAGTGGCTTCCAGCACCCCCCCTCCCCTGCCAGGGGCAGGAGGAGTGAAGCAAGGCCCTGAGAGCACTGGAGAAAACTTGGCGAGGCTCGGTAAGGCTTAGTGAGATCCTGGTGAGGCCAGTGAGAACCTGGTGAGGCCTCATTGAGTCCATCCCTCAGAGGAGGAGCTTGGTCTGTGGCCTCTATTGTCCACAAGTCCAGCCCAGGTCCTGACACAGAGCAGGTACTCAGTGATAATCACCCATGCCCAGGGATAGATGATCTTTTGGCCCCAGAGCGGTGGACCTTGACAACCACGGCCCCCCCTTGCGGGCTGGTGTGGTGGACTTTGGGAGGTCTGGGCCTTGCCTAAACTCCTGGGGCCGTGCCCTGCTCTCTCTAGTCTGCCTAAAGGGAAAGACCCCTGGCAGGCAGCACAGGCCCTTTTTCTTTGCTAATTACTACCTGACATTTTAATGTTCATGTTTAATTACATTCTCCACCACTTGGTGCAAAAAAATAAAAACACATGAAGCCTTAGAGACCTATAAACCAAATAAGAGAACTTTTGTAAAGCCCTTTGAAGTCCCTACTGGAGCCCCAAACCCTTTGAATGTGCCAATTGTGTGATGGGGTTTTTGAAATGAGGAAAGGTTCTGGGCTCTGGGGGCACATTCACACGAAAGCACACACATACGCGTACACGTGGGTCGGAGATGCCCATAAACCCACTGCTACCACCGGCCCTAGGTCCCCTGAGCCCAGGCAGCTCTGGTCCACAGCACAATTTACCCAGAAGAGTGTCACTTACGAGTTGAGGGGCCCAAGTTCACAGTCCAGCCCTGCCCACCCTCACATGGGACCTAGGCAAGTGACAGGGTGTGTGTTTCCTCATCGAACAGGCAGGGGTGATTTCTGTGAATGAGGGCCTTCCGCTCTGGTGTATGATGCCTTCTCATCCATGCTGGGTTTAGTAAGGTGACTTGTTAAGTGTACACCAAATTTCAAGTTCAATTTATAACCATCTGATCTTTGAACAGATTTTCCATGGGAATGGATTCACCTTCCAGAGAAGAGTCTTCCCTCAGACGAGGTTGTGCCCAGATCCCCAGTACTTAAGGGCAGCTTTGGGGTGGTGGGGTGGGGTGGCCCGCTCTGAGTTGCCCTCACATAATTGCTTTTCTGAGCTGCTCAGTCACAGTTTTGCTGTCAGGGTGCTCCATGGTAAGATCTTTTTGAGGCTGGCCCTGATTTCAGATGAGCCAGATTCACTGATGACCGCTTCACACTCATTTCCAGTCACTCTGGAAGCAGTAAGGAGTGGGCCGTTGTAAAAGATGCAATTTCAGAGCATTGTATCAGCGGTATTGTTTGGATCTCATGAAGGCTCAGGACAACCTCCCAAGAGCAGCTCAAGGTGCCCAGGAAAGCCAGCAGAGCATCTGGAAATGACTTTTTCTTGCTGGCTGTCCAAAGTATAGAGGAGCTGAAAATGCAGGCTCAGCCAAACACTTCCTATATCCTTCTGGTATCCATTGTCTCAGCCACAGCATCTAGAGCACTGAGTGATGCTCATATGCGGTTTTGACCCCCACAGTCAAAATAGTGACCCCAGACCATGAGGACAGAAGGCCCCTGCTACTTCCAGATGGCAGAGAGACCCCCAGGATGGAGCATTAGCTCTTGTCTCAGCCTCCTCTGGCCAACTCAGAGCAATATAGTAGAGGCAAGCAGACAGACCTAGGATCAGTTCTGTGCCTAACCATATTTGATGAGGAATCCTGGTCAAGTGAACTTCCTTAAGTTTCGTCTGTATGGTGGGGACAGACCACCCACTTCACACAATTGTTGGGACAGGTAAGTGAGAAAATGTGTGCTGAGGGCTTGATGTATTATAGGTGAGAAAGTCATGGTACCATTCCCTTCTTATTATGCATCTCATGGATTATCAACATACAGACTCTGAATGCAAAATCTTTATGGTGGATATTTACTCTTTGGGTAGCATAATGGCCCTAGAGCTCCCAGAATATAAACTATGAACACTCATTCTTATCTATGCTAGGTACTGGGAAGGTAAAGGTGGATTACACAGGCAAAGGCCACATTGTATTGTTCTGAAGGATGCCTAATCTAAGAAGACAAATGTGTCTAGCAGTTGGGGAATGGCATGAACAGACATGCGTGAGATTGGTGATGGGAAGAGTCTACAGGTGACAGTGGAGACAAAGTAGGACAAGGAGCCAGAGGTGGACCATGGAGAGGGTTGAATGCCACCCTTAAGACACATGCACATGTCTGTAGCTGCCGGAGAACATAGAGGACCATAAGCTGGCACAGAGACAATGGACCAATTTCCTTCCCTCTCAACTTTGTCAACCTGCTCTTAATTCTTAAAAATGTCACTTGATGGGGGCTCCTGGGTGGCTCAATTGGTTAGGCGTCCAACTTCAGTACAGGTCATTAATCTCGCAGATCCTGGGTTCGAGCCCCATGTCAGGCTCTGTGTGGACAGCTCAGAGCCTGGAACCTGCTTCAGATTCTATGTCTCCCTCTCTCTCTCTCTCTCTCTCTGTCTGTCTCTCTCAAAAATAAATAAACATTAAAAAAAATTTTTTAAACTGACCAACTTGATGAACTAATCAAGATTGACGGTAAAAGAGTTTATGCTAGACTTTTCCATCCTGGTCCACCACAGTTCTCTGATGAAGAGCACTGGGCAACTCAGAGTGTCTGGCATACATTAGGTGTTGAGGAGTATCTGTTAAAATGAACAAAATGTACTTTAATAACAGTTGGACTCAAGTCAAGCCCTTTGGGACCCCTTTGGAACATGAATGAAAATATCATTCTAGATGTTTAATGAAAAATATTTACTCTCAATGAACCTTAGGTGAGCTGCAAATTATTGTCATTTAGTTCAGTAACTGGTGGCCGTTTGGCTAAGTATTGATTACACGTAAGATCCTGGAGCTACTCAACAGATAACCGTGTGGTGTTATGCTACATTTCCCCACTCCTGCCCCAGCCTGGACATCGTTTTCATGAAAGGACACTTTTCTGTTTGTACAAGCGGCTGGAGGCTCACACGTGAAATCTTTATATGCACTGCAAGCCATCCAAGCATCTGACTTCCATTCTCCACTCACAGCTGGGAGCAAGTGCGAGAAATCAGCAGAAAGTTGGAGGTTTGTTAACAGGGGGTTTATCTTGGCACTCAGCTGCAATTAAATCCAGTGGGTTAAAAGCTTCTGAATGCATTACCCTCTTTTAAACAGGGCACTTTTAAAGAGTACTTCCACAATGGACAATATTCATCACCGATGTTATATATGGCTGCCTTTCACCCTCAAATAATGCTTTCTTTGCTTGGAAGGAAAAGCAACTTTCCTATCATCATAATTGAATCCAAACATCTGTCACCCACAAAGGCATGGTTTCAGAGGTCAGCTAATGGATATCTGGCTTACACGGCACCCAGAACCACACTCATTTGCAGCAAATTTACACCCACGCCCACATGCGCATGCACACACCCCAAATGCGTGGCTCCAGAAAATACATTTTCATTATCATTTCTTTGAATAAAATTAAGACAGCAGGGAAGAAAGAGATGTCGCCGGAGAAGCGAAAGGAGCAAAGGCTTGAGTCAGGAGACCGCGGTTCTGACCATGGCTGCCTTCACAAGTTGCAAAGCCTACGATGTGCAGCCTTACCCCCTCTGGCTCTCAGTTTCCTTCCCTGTGAAAGGTGTGGATGATAACCACCTCCTCCACTGAGTTCTCACAACCCACCCATAGCCTTAGGTATCCATGCCTTCATGCCTTTGCGTGAAGGTCCCTCTGCCAGAGCCTTGCGATCCTTTAAGACTCAGCAGGAAGGCTCCCAAGGAAGCCCTCCCTGCTTCTCCCAGGGAGAGTTACTCGCTCATTTCCAATCATCTCAGAAATCTTGTCACTGGTTCCACTATAGTTTGTACTGCATTATATGGCAACCGCTTAACTTATGTGCCAATCTCCCCACCTAAACTACGAACCCACAGAAAACAGGCCAGGTCTCATTTTTCTCCATTTCCCCAGTGGCAAGCCAGGATTAGCGCAACCGTAGGTGCTAGGAAAAGGCTGAAGGGAAGAAAAAACAATGTTACGAGTAATCGCTTGATTGACACCATCCCCCAGTGAGAGCAGCCCATAAGCAAGTCTATAGCTGGCCCCCCGTCTCTCTCCCTGCCGATGCTGGGGAGTGATGCTGACAGAGGGCTGGGGAAACCCAGGGCTTGCCACATCTCATGCTCTTGGCTCATCGTCTTCAAACAGTCCAGATCTCTCATCATGGCAACTCATCTCTTCATGACCGAGTTGCTGCCTTATCCGCTTCTCTGTTCCCCTCCCTGCCCGCCTGCCAGCTATGTTCCAGGAAACACAGCCAAGCTGCCTGGTATACCACACTCTTACATCCCTCTGAGTCTATCCCTCTTCCCTACAGCCCCACCTGCCTTCCGCACCTCGCTGATCCTTACCTGTCTCCAAGTCTCTTCCTCCAGGGATCTTTCCTGGATCACCTGAGCCCTCCTATTCTCTGACAGCCAGAATGCCACCCTGGGCCCTAATGAGTTTGTCTGTTTGAGAGTCTGTGAGCTCCTTGAGGATGAATGATGGGCCCTGATCACCTCTGTGTCTCTTCCAGTACCTGCTGCAGCACCTGCCACATATGAGTGGACAGATGAGAGGTATTCACCTGCTCAGTAAAGAGTCAGATTGGGAGGTCAACCACAAAATTTGTGCACTATTATGATCACACCCTACCACCAGGTTGAGGGTTTATCTTCTTGGTCTTTGAAGATGTTGTTGACCTTGACCGGTTTCTAAGGAAAGTTCCTTAAAATCCTCCAGCCTTAGCCATCACTTTTTCAATTACATTGTGTGTGTGTGTGTATGTATAAATCATGTATTTCTATTTTTATAAATGTATATCTAGTTAAGATATATTGAAACTATACTTTAAGTATCTATATATTTGTGATTATCTTAAGTCCTTGATGGAGTCAGCATTGGCCTGGATTCTCTCATTTTACCTCCCATTCCCACCCCTGCCTCTCTCTCTCTCACTATTATTTTCTTTTAATTTTTTTTATTTATTTCTAGGAGAGAGAGAGAGACAGCTTGAGCAGGGGAGGGTCAGAGAGAGAGGGAGTCACAGACTCTGAAACAGGCTCCAGGCTCCGAGCTGGC
The DNA here is from genome assembly GCA_017311185.1 of Proteles cristata cristata. Lineage (NCBI taxonomy): Eukaryota > Metazoa > Chordata > Mammalia > Carnivora > Hyaenidae > Proteles > Proteles cristata. Next base: position 248,548 of record JAESUZ010001669.1, on the reverse strand, counting down.
AGTCAGCACAGAGGCCGACGCGGGGCTCGAACCCACGAACCGCAAGATCAAGACCTAAGCGAAAGTCGGACGCTTAACTGACTAAGCCACCCAGGCGCCCCTCTCTCACTATTATTTTCAACCTCTCTATTGCTGTTTTGATTTAGGTAAATCTTCTGTAGGAGGCTTACGTTATCATTTTATATATTTTTTGTTATCATTTTAAAACTCCAATTTCATGGTCTATATTTTCTAGTGGGAGAGTTTAATTCATTCATATTCATGATTATTCCCCTTCTTTTACTTATTTCTGTCATTTAACGTTGTGTTGCATTTGTGCTTTCTTGGCTACAGTTTTATCTTTCCCTGCTTACTGTTGGATTTAATAATGCTTTCTTTTCTTTCTTTTTCTCACTTGGCTGCTTTGTAAGTTATACATTCTGTGATTAACCTAGTGTCTTCTAGGATTTCCACCTTACAAAACCACATTTATATTTTTCTAGCAATGTCTAAAATTAGTCTGTATCTCTGTCTTCATCCCAGAGAAGACACTGCGCCAGCAGGTTTCTAGTGCCCCGCGAACACTTCTGCCCCTCGCCTTTCACAAGTTTAGATCCATATTTATTTTTTTCTATCAAGAGGTAATTGTATCTACCAACATAGTTTACCAACGATCTCGACCATTTCTTGTATCCCACTTTCCTCTGGATTTATTTTCCTTCTTGTATGAACCTCATCTTTTAGTAGTTTATTTTTTTCACTGAAGGTAAATAAGTGCTAAACTATCTTAGACTTTCATGTCAGAAAATGCCTTTATTTTGAATACTCTGGAATAGAAATTAACTGGGTGCAGAATTCCAGGCTGGCAGTCCCTTTAAACATAATCTTCAATGTCTTCTTGCTCGTTATGGATGATCGGAAGGTGCTAAGCCTGCTTCCTTCATAGGCAGTCTCTTAAGTAAACTTTACGACCCCAGCTTTCTGTCTGATGTGTTATTTTCTTTGTTACAACGTGTATTTAGATATAGATTGATTCTCATTGATCTTAGTATGTGCTTTTGATCAGAACATCCAGTCCCTTGTTAACTTTTGAAAATTCAAACCTGTTTCACTTCAAACATCGCCCCTGCTCTTCCCTCTACTCCTGGAACTTGCATTAGGTGAATGTCAGAGATTCTCAATATCCCTCCCTATATTTTAGCTTCCCTTCCAAATATCCATGCTTCCCTTTCCCCTTTTTATTTTTCTCTTTTTATGGAGCTCAGACTCAGAGGATCAAGTTAATCATAAACCTCACTTCATTCCATCTGCTCCGTGCAAGGTCCCTCTCTGGTTTTATTCATGTGTTATTCTGTTTCACCGTGATCCTCAACCCCCCACAAGAGAGACCCCTGCAGTCTACTTCATGAGTAGTGTTTTGTTCATATGTGATCTCAAAAACACATATTGTTTCCTGAACATGAATTTTTAACACATGACGAAATATCGTATTACTTAGATCGTTTTGTTTCTTAATTTTTCACCAAGCACTGTATTTTGTAAGAGCCATTTCCATGTTGCATGATCATCAAGTTCATTACTTCTAATGGCTGCATAATAGTGCTATATGTGCCTTGACATGTGTTACCAATTTACTCAATCTATCCATCTGTATCCTCTATCTATCTCCAGGAACATGTCTAATTTAATCAGTGCAAGGCTGCCTTTCATAAAGGTTGTGATATAGCATATGTCTCCCTTAGCTGTGCTTGAGGTGCCCGTATCCCTTACCCCTGCCAACATTTAGCTTTGCTCAACTTCTCCATTTTTACTAGCATATTTCCATGTATTTCTGCATAGCACTCTGCATTCATTTTACAACACTATCTTCCAACTTATTAATTTTGTCTTTTACTGTGCCCGCTTTTTACCCCCTCTATTACGATTTAAGTTCTGTTTTATTTTAAGGACTCTACTTTTTATTTCGTGGACTTCGAGTTATTTTCCTTTTGTGCCTTCATTTGGTTTTGATTCATAGTCAATGTGTTTTTATGCTGTAAACACCTGTTGTTTTGATTGCTAGTAGTTCGTTGTCTCTTAGAAAATAAGAAATATCGGGGCGCCTGGGTGGCTTAGTCGGTTAAGCGTCCGACTTTCGCTTAGGTCATGATCTTGCGGTTCGTGGGTTCGAGCCCCGCGTCGGGTTCTGTGCTGACTGCCAGCTCAGAGCCTGGAGCCTGTTTCAGTCTGTGACTCCTCTCTCTGACCCTCCCCTGTTCATGCTGTCTCTCTCTCTCTCTCTCTCTCTCTCTCTCTTTCTCCTAGAAATAAATTAAAAAAAAAAAAAGAAAGAAAATAAGAAATATCTTTATTTTCAAGTCATATTGTCCCTTGATCTGTCCCTCAGCCCCACATTCCTGATCTGCCATACTTTACTGTGTGTTTTGTTGTTGTTGTTGTTTTCTGGGGCACTTATCAAGTAACATACTCTATAGATCGCTATATCTGTCTCCCTGCAGAAGGGGTTTTTGTTTCTGGTCTTAGGCTTCCCTTGTTTGTGAGCTCTATCTTCTCCATCCTTTTAAAAAATATTTCTAAAAATGGTTTTTTTTTCTTATCCTATTGTCACTGTCATGAATTTCATGAGTCTATTTTGTAATTCAAAAGCCAAGGACTGGTGCGCCTGGGTGACTGAGTCAGTGAAACATCCAACTTCAAGTCAAGTCATGCTCTCAGGGCTCGTGAGTTGGAGCCCAGCGTCGGGCTCTGTGCTGACAGCTCAGAGCCTGGAGCCTGCTTCAGATTCTGTGTCTCCCTCTCTCTCTGTCCCTCCCCCGCTTGTGCTCTATCTCTGTCTCTCAAAAATAAATAAACATTAAAAGTTCTTTACTCTAAAAAAAAATCCAAGGACTGATTCTTTCCCTTTCTTCCGCATTATAGGTTCATAACCACTCTCTGAGCCCATAAAGACTGAAACTAAAGGTATAAACATCTCTAACCATCTGAGAACGTTTTCCCCCACTAATACCCTTGCCTGTGGTCTCTTTTTCTCCTAGTCTTTCACTGGGCAACTTGGGCATCATGTCTTTTGGACAAGCAGGTTGGAGTTTCATCTTAGCCCACTGGGCTGCCATAACAAGATACCACAGGCTGGGTGCCTTGAACAAGAGACACTACTCTCTTACAGTTCTGGGGGCGAGAAGTCCAAGATCAAGGTCCTGGCAGGGTTGGTTTCTCCTGAGGCCTCTCTCCTTGGCTTGCAGGGGGCTGCCTCTGGCTGTGTTCTCAGGTGGCCTTCCCTCAGTGAGCTCAGAGAGAGAGAAAGAGAGCTCTGGCGTCTCTTCTCATAAGGACACCCGCCCTAGTGGATTAGGGCCCTACCCTTATGAACTTATTTAACCTTATTACCTCCTTACCGGCTCTATGTCCCAGTACAGTCACCTTGGGGATTAGGACTTCCACATATGAATTTGGGGCGGAGAGAGGGAGACACGGTTCAGCTCGTAGCCTTACTTCTAGAACCCGTGTGAGAACCGAACAGAAACAGTGTGGCAAACAGTGAGTGTGGACACTCATGCATTTGGGGCTTCTCTTCTTTGAGTCAGTGGTCATCAACAAGAATAAAGCAACATCTTGCGAGAATCGAAGGTGACACACACTGTCACCGGTGTGCGTGCACCTCTGCCTCCTGCGAGAGTGGATGGAGGGGCCAGGGAGGTGGAATTTTACACTTCTGAGGCAGCAGCTGGTTGCCAAGAGAGACACCAATGACCCTGGAGCAGGCTGTCTTCCTTCTGCTTTGTTATACCTTCGAGGGCCCCTTTGGTAATTTGATGTTAGCAGGTTCCTGTTGCTACAGGAACAACAGTTCCTGTTGTCCATGCTCACCATTTTGCACAGAGAGGGTTATTCTTCACAGCATTACTTGTGAGAAGGAGTCAAGATCCCAAGCACTCTCTTTTGGAAGCTTTAATGTGAGGGAGTGGATTGAGGGGACGCTATGGACACAGGGGCCCCTGATGGGAAATTCATTGTGAGGCAGATGAGGCAGAGAAGGAGGGATGGGTTACCCTGGCTCCACATGAGCCCCAGGTGGCAGGGAAGATGTGGCTGAGCCTGGACAGCCCTCGTTTCCCGCCTCCCGGGCAGGTGTGGCGAACGTGTGTGTGTGTGTGTGAGTGTGTGTGTGTGCATGTGGATGTAGGTAAGTAGCAGCAGCCGTCTGCCCATGTAATTGAACACAGGGAGTTAGGCCCACCGAGCATGGGTGTAGCACTGTGGGGCTCATAGGAGGGCCAGAAACACCCCTTCCCTGCCTCCTGCCCTGACCTAGCGCTGCCACGCACCACTCCAGCCCAGCAGCGTCTGCTTAAGAAGCACAGGAATGGGGTGAAACAGCAAGAAGAATGCTCAGAAGAGAGCAGCACTGGGGTTACTGGGGGAGAGGGGGGAGGGCATGCTGTCAGCCTGACCAGGGGCTGGGCCAGCTTTCCTGGGTTTTTAAGGGCTGATCCCAGGAGGCAGGAGGGTGAGATGGGGGTAGACACATGCTATTTTATTTTATTTTACTTTATTTTAAGTTTACTTATTTTGAGAGAGAGAGAGAGAGAGAGAGCATTAGCAGGAGAAGGGCATAGAGAGAGAGAGAGAGAGAGTGAGAGAACCCCAAGCAGGCTCCGCACTGTCACCCCAGAGCCCAGTATGTGGGGCTCACCCTCACTAACCTCGAGATCATGACTGAACTGACGATTAACCGACTGAGCCACAAGGCTTCCTGACACACGTTATTTTAAAAGTTAAATGTTAAAAGCAACAAGACTTCATTCTGCATACAAGCTCACGAATTGCCTCCACAATTGTGACGTTAAGGAAACCAAGGCAAAAATACGTATTTTTGGATTGAACGCATGCTTATTTAGCACCAGTTTCTCGGAATCAACACCCGCCTTCCTGTAAGGAGTGTCCAGTCTGGGTCTATGCCGCCTATGCCGTTGCTACATGATGCATGCAGCGTGATAAAGCTTGAAGATCCAAGAAGGAGGGCTTCCCAGGGGAGGTGTCCTCCGGGCCATGCCTAGATGAGTGAATAAGAGCTTGCCAGGAGAAGGCTATGAGAGCAGCAGAAGGGGCCCCTTCTGGTAAGACGGCAGCCAGATTTCTTTATTCCACTTCTTTGAAAGTAAGAGTCTCCCAACCAGTGGGTGGAGCCTAGCTCATCCGTGACCACAGATGCTTCTGGGCGGGGGCTGGAGCACTGACCGATGTGCCACTTGCCATCGAGGGCATCGAGTGTTTGCACAGCAAGCTGCAGCATCAGAACTCTCCATCCTGCACTTGACATGTCCCCCTCCCAGCCCCCCTGGGAACATTTCCCATGAATCTGGCCGAACTGGAGCTGGTGCTGGAGACACAGACCTCTCAGCCTGGCGGGCCCCTCTGCCCACAGTGGAATGCTCTCCAGGCAGAGCCCCAGCCCCGACTCCTGCCTTCATCTGCTTTTCATCACCCTCTCTCCCAGGCACGTCCCTGCTCGCGAACAAAACTTGGTCTCGATCGCCAACTGCTTGTCACTGGGTCAGGGGGTTCGCCTTGGCGAAGGCGCTTGGAGAGTGAGGCTCTTTGAGTGGACACTCTAGTAGGTGAAGATTCATCTGGGTGTGGGCATGGCACCCCGATGCCGGCGAGTCTGGCACCGAGCTTCAGATTCCCAGAGCAATCTGGGACAGAGCAGAGAGCTCCCCGGGCCCCAGCTGGCTGCGTGATGCTCTTTGGCAGAAGTCTGAGTTCTAATGAGGCTCTGTTTATCCACAGATCGCATTTTGGTACCCACGAGGGATACTGCTAACAGCATCAGGGAGCATCCGGGACCCTTCATCCCACAGTTTCTTAAGTTGCTGTCAGAGGCCTTTGGCTAAACCTGTTCTTCATCTCTCCAAATAAGTTACAGAAAGAGCAGTTTTCTGTGCCATCACACACGTCAGCAATTAAGTGACAGGCCCCAGGAGGCTTCACGCCCCTGGCTGAGGGTGTTGCTGGTGAGTTGGTGTGGTTTGGAGCCAGTATCTCCAAACCATCAGGATGCAATAGACAGGGAATGAGTCCCGACACCATCTTCTTATTGTGGAGTCAGTACAGCCGATGGGCCTTCTCAGGTCTCAGGGGCATTGATGTGGAAGTGCACGAGGGGGATATGGCAGGGATGCCCAGGCACCTGAGAGAACATGTGAAAATACAACCTTCCATGTTGTTTGTGTGTTGGGGGAATCTCTTGGGCCAAGTCCGGGCACCCTCACGTGGAAAGGAGTGGGGTTTCAGTAGATTCCCCTACCAGAGAGACAAGGCAGAAAATGGGCCTCCGTAGATGGGGGCTGGCATGTGCTCTTTCACGCAGGCTGCGGCTCTCTGGAACCCACTAAGATGGGTACCACAGGTACAGGTTTTAAAGGGACATCACCAAGCTGGGGCACCAGGGAGGGAGCTACAGCTAGATCTGGGAGAGGACGATGTGGGCCCTGAGGCCACCAGGCTCAGGGTCCTGAGTGTGCCCAGTGGGGCCATGAGCATGCAGGTTGGGGTGGGCAGGAGGCGAGCCTGCGTTACTGGGAATTTACTAACTTCCGTCTCTGCAGCCATCAGAAGGCTGGTTGAGGACCAGGAACACAGCTCATCCACAACTGGAAGGGAAGGAAGGCAGGGAGATGAGTTCTTCAAATGGTGCACGGTCCTTATAAAAATGGTACCAGTTTGTGCCCTTTCATATTGGGGTCCTTGTCTGTGGACTTTTCATGAGCTCTGACATGCAGGGAGGCCAGCAGGAGAAGCCACCTGAAGAGAGCCTTCCCGTACAGGTGAGTGTCCCCAGCCTGGCCAGTGCCTTATGAAAGGACACGTCCTCCCATAAATAAAGGAGCATGAAAAGCTGAGAGGGAGATGAGACCCTGCGTTAAGTTAAACATAATAAATACTGAATGGCAAGAAGAGATACCTGTGGCAAGTAAGGCACAGAGAAGAGTCCAGAAGCCTGGGAGAGATGCAGTCCAGGGAGTTGTTGAATTGCAGCTGTTTTTATGAAGCTCACACCTACAGCAGACTATACAATGACCACATAGCTTAGAGCAACTTCCATGGCATGTTGTAGTCTTTCTCCACCCCTGGAGTCCAGGCTGGCCTTGTGACTTGCTTGGGCTGGTGGGAGAGCAGCAGATGTGACCCAAGCAGAGATTCGCTTGCTCATTAGGGGTTTCCCTCTTGCTGCTCTTGGATCCCTCCTGCTACGTGATGAAGTGTGGGAACCTTCTGGATAATGAGAGACTTTGAGCTCGCTCCTCTTCCTCTTCCCCCACTCCACCTCCTCCTCCTCCTTCTCCTCATCCTTCTTCCTCACCTTTAAAATACACTTTAAACATCTCCAAGGAACTTTTTCTAATGCACCAGGATGAATTAGGACCCCTCCTTTGGGCTTTGGGAGAATGGAAATCACTGCCCCATGTAGTAATTTGGGGTATATTTATTACCCCCACTAGAATACATATGAGTTTCTCAGAGTACGGAATATGCTCATTTGGCTGTATAGCTCATGTCTCCAGCACTAAAACTGATATATAGTAGACACTCAATATGCATTTGCTGAAGAAAGGAAGGAAGCAGGAAAGGAAGGAAGGCGAGGGACAGCGAGAGGAAGAAAGAATACCCACCCGGACCTACGTGCAGCCTCGTATGTAGTAACTAGAATGAATAGTGTAGGTAAGAACTCTCTGATTTAACACAAAATCATACAATCTCAGGATGAGACAGAGTCTTGATATTAACAGGTACAGTTTCCCAAATATTTTTTCTCAATGAGTCTCATAACAATATTGCATAAAAGATAATTTTCATTCTTAGCTGGAGGTATATCTTATTCTTTTATATCTATTTTAAATTCACTCCTATCCTAGAGGCTTAGATGCCTTGCCCAGCATTGTGATCTATTCTGTGTTGATGGAAGGACTGAAGTCAGGATTTCTTCTTCTTTTTTTTATATGTTTATTTATTTAGTGTGTGTGTGTGTGTGTGTGTGTGTGTGTGTGTGTGAGAGAGAGAGAGAGAGAGAGAGAGTAGAAGGACAGAGAGAGGAAGAGAGAGAATCCCAAGCAGGCTCCACATTGTCAGTGAGGAACTCTGAGCAGGGCTCCAACTCACAAATCGTTAAGATCATGGCCTGAGCCAAGATCAAGAGTTGGACACTTAGCTGACTGAGCCACCTAGGCACCCAGAAGCCAGAATTTCTGACTTCCAATGTCCACCCCATCCTATTGGGAGGTGTCTTTCATGCTCAGTCATTTGAGTGATGCCGTAAAAAGTTTTGCCATATCTACGGACCATTTGTCATGAACGTTTTTTACTTACTTTTTTTTTTTAAATGGACTTATTTTAACTTTAGTATATTTATTAGTTTTCAATTAACTTTTTCAATTTTGAGATAACTTCAGATTCATGTGTAGTCATAAGAAACAATAGATCCCTGTATCCTTCACTCAGTTTCCTTCGATGGTAATATCTTGAAGGGCTGTAGTTCAATATCACAGCCAAGATATTAACATCGTTACATCAAGATACAGAATATTTCCATCACCATAAGGATCCCTTCTATTGCCTTCTCACAACTACATTTATTCCCTTCCAACCACATCCCCTCCATGATCCCTGACAATCACTAATCTGTTTGCCTTTTCTACAATTCTACAATTTTGTAATATGGAGAGTGTTACATAAAGGAATTGTTTAGTATGCAATATTTTTGAATTGGTTTTCACCCAGGTTGATGTGTGCTAGGAATAAAAGCTGGTACTATTTGTTGATACTCCATTGTCAAACCATTCACCAATGAAGGACATCTGGATGGTTTCCAGTTTTTGACTACAAAGAAGAAAGTTGCTACATATATCGATGTACAGGTTTTTGTGTAAAGATAAGTTTTCACTTCTCTGCAATAAATGCCCAGGACAGTATTGCTGGGTTGCATGGTAGTTACCCGTTTAATTAAAGAAAATTTTTCACAATGTTTATTTACTTTTTCAGAGAGAGAGAGAGAGAAGGGAAGAGAGGGAGACACAGACTCTGAAGCAGACTCCAAGCTCTGAGCTGTCAGCACAGAGCCTGACATGGGGCTCAAACTCACAAATCACGAGATCATGACCTAAGCCAGAGTCGGACACTTAACTGACTGAGCTACTCAGGTGCCCCTACCTGTTTAGTTTTGAAAGAAATTGACAATCCCTTTTTGCAGAGTGGCTGGATTATTTTAAACTCCCATCAGCACTGCCTGAGTGATCCAGTTTCTCCATATGCCAGCATTAATATTGTCACTATCTTTTTTTTATTTTAGGCATTCTGATAGATATGTAGTTATATATCATTGTGGTTTTAATTTGCATTTCCCTAATGGCTAATGGTGTTGAAGATTTCTTCATGTGTTTATTTTACATCTGTATCCCTCCTTGGTGAAATGTCTCTTCTAATTTTGTCCACTTACTAATTGAGCTGTTTGATTTTTTTGTTGGGGAGTTTTGAGAGTTCTTTGTATATTCTAGGAACTAGTCCTGCGTTGGATACACAGTTTGCAAATACTTCCTCGCAGTCTATAGCTTATCTTTTTATGCTCTTAAGAGGGTCATCTGTGGAGCAAACATCATTATATTTGTGAAGTCGAATTTATTAATTTTCCACTTATGGGTTATGCTTTTTGTACCAAGTCTAATAACTCTTTGTCTAGCCCTAGCTCCTGGAGATTTTCTTGCAGTTTTTAAAAAAGGTTTGTAGTTTCAATGTTTTACATTTAAGTCTATCAACCTTTTTTTGTTCTTTTTTCTTTGTTGCCTATGAACGAATGCCTAATTTTTCCAGGACCATTTGTTGAGAAGGGCATCATTCCCTCTTCGAATAGCTTTGCCCCTTTGCCAAAAAAATATCACAGGAGCGTGTGTGGATCTGCTTCTTAGTTCTTTGTCTTGTTCCACTGATCAATCTATGTGTCTGTCTTTCCACAGATACCACACAACCTTGACTACTCCAGGTATCTAATAAATCTTAAAATTAGGTAGACTGATTCATCCCACTTTATTAGTACTTTTAAAAATTGTTCTAGCTAGGGGCGCCTGGGTGGCTTAGTCGGTTAAGCGTCCGACTTTCACTTAGGTCATGATCTCGTGGTTCGTGGGTTCGAGCCCCGCGTCGGGCTCTGTGCTGACTGCCAGCTCAGAGCCTGGAGCCTGTTTCAGAGTCTGTGTCTCCCTCTCTCTCTGACCCTCCCCTGCTCACGCTCGCTCTCTCTCTCCCTCCTAGAAATAAATAAAACATATAAAAAAAAATTGTTCTAGCTATTCAAGTTCCTTTGTCTTTTGTCCTTATATACATTTTAGAATAATTTTGCTTATAATTACAAAAAAAATCTTGCTGGGGTTTTGATAAAATGGCACTAAACTGTATTTCAACTTGGGGATAATTGACCCCTTTACTATGTTGAATCCCTAATCTATGGTATGTCTCTCCATTTATTTATTCTTTTATTTCTGACATCGATGGTCTATAGTTTTCACCAGAAAAGCCCTGTACACAGTTGCCTCGATTCTCACCAAAGGATTTCACTTTTTGATTATTCGTAAGTGGTACTATATTTAGTATATGTATTGTAAAATGAAGCTTTGTTACTCCGTAAATGAAAAGCAGGGGTCACTTGCCAAGTGCAGAGAATAACCACAAAAATGCACACAATTTAACTGAAACAAAACACGTAACTTGTCTTTAAAAGTATGTCTGTGTACTGTGTGAAATCAGCTCATGAACCACTGATCATGTGTGCACCACACTTTGGAATGCAGGCCGATCTTCAACGAGGACTCATGCTTCACCAATAAGGCATTCCTAAAACATAGCCCCCAGGGCTTTATGAGAAAAAAACTCTCAGGGCTGGGAACCTTACCATCTCCTGAGGTAGCGAATTCTAGAGTTCAATAGTTACTATCGTTGAAAAATTTTTGGCAGAGATGAAGTCTAGGATCCTCTCCTCGCCCCCCGCTGCAAGTCCGCCAAAACTAGATGTCTCTTTCCCACCCACCATTGTTAAACAGTTGTGGCATGTCCATCTTTGCAGCCCAGGGACCCTCTCAGGACACAACAAGGGAAATAAAATGCATCATATATATACTATTTAAAGATGACTACTCTTCTGTTCATTTCACCCATCCTTGAGTAAGCAGGGGACTCTTCTCGAGTCTGGGACAGATGAGGAATAAAACACAGTCCCTGTCCTCCAGGAGCTCAAGAACATGCTTAGGTGACAAACGTGCAACGGTGAGTCCCTGGGGCTGTGCTGGGCATCTGTGCTGAAAGCTACATGGATCCAGTGGCTAGGTTTCCCTGGGGAGCAGGGGACGTGAGGTAGTGCCAAATCTACATCAGGACCCGAAAAAGGTAGCGATGTTTACCCCCATTCTACAGTTGAGAAAATTGAGACCTTTACATAATTTTTCCAAGATTGCAAAGTCAGTAAATGGCAGAACTGGTTTGGGCTTTACGCCAAATCCCTAGCTTTTTTCTTTCTTTCTTTCTTTTTTTTTCATTGAGCAGACGGAAGGCTCTCAGTATTTATTGAATGAATGTAGAAAGGTAGAAATAAATTCTGTGCGTCTGCCAAGAAGAGAAAGAGCAATCACTCCCCTGGCCCTTTCCAGCAGGGGCTGCTGGTGCTCCTGCTCGGGGGGGAGCACCGGGCTAGTGCTGGCCACGGCCTAGGGAGGAATCTCCCCCACCCCTTCCCAGGAAGGCCTGTGGGGCTCCTCTTCACACTCCTGGGATGTTTGTTTGCTCAATTCCACTCACCCAGCAAATGACTTTGCATAAATAGCCTCGTCTGAACCTGGCTGGGGGGACGGGCAGGTGGTGAGCTTGTAAGGGCAGTTCAGAGAAGCCCCTGAGTTCATGGTGTGGGTTCGCCACCTGAAGCGTGGAGCGATTTGTCCAAGGATCCACGTCCATCAGATGAGAGCCAGGATCTGGACTCTGGGTTTGCCCGGGCCCTCCCCACGTGCCCCTGGGCCTCTTTGGAGATTCAGAAGAACAGATGGACCAGCCAACAACGCTGAACGTGCAGATGACCCAAGAGAAGGAAGGGGCCACCTCGGGGCCCCCTGGACGGGGGGAAGGACACGCGTCCCTGCTCTGCCACACACGGTGCCCCGCCAGGCCCGCTCTGCCTGCACCCCGCGGGCTCTGGGCTGAGGCCACGTTTCAATTTCCTCCCAGGCAGGGCCCAGCTCACTGCAACAGCTCGGCACAGCCCAGCGCAGCTCCCAGCGAACCCCGGGTGAACTCTTGGGGGCTTTATTTTCATTTCTTCTTGGCAGGACGTAACTTCCTGCTTCTAAGAAAAACATCTTTAAGCAGAGCCATGAACCAGTTCCAGGGTGTTCGGCACCTCCCCCAGCTCCAACAGAACAACACGATGAGCCCGATTGGAAGCACACGGAGCCTGTTTCCTTTCAAAATCCCCAAGAGCCCCGGGCTTGGAGGAGAGAGGCGTTTGATAAATCATGTTGGAGATTTTATCAGGTCCAGGGTGTGAGAGCAAAAGCCAAGAGAAGGAGGAGGAGCCAGCACAGCCCTCGGAATCCATGCGGGGAAGACCAACGAGTAAGAAGCGTTTGGGCCAAGTCAGGAGTGAACAACAGGAAGGAGCCCCTGTTTACTGAGCACCCACTTTGTGCCAGGTGCTGGATAATGCAGCGGCCAGAGACAGAAGTAAGCTGGGCACCTGTCCCAACCCCCGCCGCAAGGGCTTCACAAACTACAGTTACCAGGCATGGGAAGGGAAGGCAAGAGGAATTCTGACCACCAGCAAACGTGTGTATGGACACAGGCTGAGCCTGTACGGGGGCTCCATTCTCACGCCCCCTCTGAGGATCAAGGGAAGATGAATTTGTGTAAGCCGAGGGGCGCAGTCTGGAGTCATCCTCCCCTGCCCCCCATCTGTGTGCAGGCGGATCTGTGCCTGGCCAAGTCTCAGGATGCTCCATGCGAGAACACAGGTGCCGAGGGCAGGACCGAGAAGGGCAGTGAGGAAGGGCTTGCTGAGAGCCCCAGGAGGCCAGCAGTGCTATCTTCCCCAGCGCGGGATGCCGCGCCCCTCTTCTGACCTCACCAGGAAGAGCAGGCAATGTGCTCAAGCCGAGGCCCAGACAACTGGCCTTGCTAACAATCATGGCCTGGACGTAGGTCACACGTAGCAGTTACTAGGATTGTCACCTAGCTTTAGTGGTTCATAAACATCCCCTACAATGTGTTCACTTCATTAATTTCCTTGCAGTCTCTGGGAAACAGTATCGTGGAGGCCCTTTCTCATATGACAGGAAAGGATGCCAAGACCAAGGGACTTTGGAATCAGACAGCAATGGTTCCAATTGTATCTTCTTAGCTGACTCAGTCTCCACTCATCAGTTTTCTTATCTGAGGAATGGGCACAAGGACGGCTACTTTATGGGTTTGGTGTGAGGGTTATTTTAGTTATTCATGTATCCTTTTTTGCTACAAAAAATTAGGGTAAGGGTGCCTGGGTGGCTCTGTCGGTTAAGCATCCAACTTAGGTTGAGGTCATGATCTCACGGTCTGTGGGTTCATGCCCTGCATCAGGCTCTCTGCTTACAGCTCAGAGCCTGGAGCCTGCTTTGGATTCTGTGTCCCCCAGCCCTATTTGCCCCTCTCCCATTCATGCTCTGTCTCCTTCTGTCTCTCAAAAAGAAAGAAGTGTTAAAAAAATTTTTTTAAAGATTCAGGTGACTTATAAGGATACATAAGAGAGACTAAAACAGTATAGAAATAACAACGAAAGAAGGAACAGGGGCAAAGGAGAAGACAGTGAATCTGGGAATAAGGCTAAGAACCACACGCCACGATGCCATGTCACAGGCTAAGGGTGAAGAACATTTGTACCTCTCGCTGCCGACACGAGAAAGGGACCCCGTGTGCTCCACAGTTGATGGAGGTCACACGATGAGGCAGAACAAGTCCACAAGAACCTCAACAGTTCCTGGTACCAAGATGAGGTAGGACTGAAGCCTGCTCATCTTTTTAAAGGGAATGCAGTGTGGGATCATGATGGATGCCCTGGGAAAATGTCACCAGTCCTTACACAGGGCAACCTCGAGGCCTGGATAAGTAAGCATCACGCGGCAAAGCAATTCAACCAAAGTGATTGTGCCAGGCCCGTTGCTAAGCTGACTTGCTATCGATGTAGATTTCACAGTACTGGGAAGAATGATCTTTCAAGAAATTATCGTCTCACGTGTCGACAAATTGAAGACTGTTTTCTCCAACAGCTACAGGATGGGCCGTCGCTCCTGGTTGCTGATTAAACACAGACCCTGTCAATTTTGGCAAGAAGTGGAGCACAGGAAATGCTGGCCTCCTCCCGGGAAAACGGTGATGCCAGGCCATGACTCAGGTCCGAGCTCTTGCTTAGGAGTGTGTGTGTGTGTGTGTGTGTATGTCTGTGTGTCTGTGTGTTCCATAATCCTCTATACAAAATTATTTTGAACCCACTAGAAAGTACAGACTTTAGTGAGGGATTGTCTTCCCTAACATAGACACACCTTATTAAATGGACACAAGGGCACCTGGATGACTCAGGTGGGCGTCCGACTTCGGCTCAGGTCATGATTTCACAGTCTGTGAGTTCAGGCCCTGTGTCGGGCTCTGTGCTGACAGCTCAGAGCCTGGAGCCTGCTTTGGATTCTGTGTCTTCCTCTCTCTGCCCCTCACCCACTCACACGTTCTCTCTGTTTCTGTCTCTGTCTCTGTCTCTCTCCTTTGAATAAATTTTAAAAAACATTAAAAAAATTTAAACAGACACAATAGTTTTAGTCTTGAGTATGTTCAGAGCCAGAGAAATCAGTGAACCACCCCAATCAAATAATCTCCATAAATTCTAATACTCCAACCTTGGGTTTGAACAGTGCTGCATCTCAGGGAGAGTAAATAGATTTTTAGTGAAATGAATTATTTATTTAAAGAGATATTTGTTTATAAGCCACCTACATAGAGAATTGTCTACAAAAGCTATAACGGAAACTTCTGCATAGTTGGTTCTATGTTCAAGCAATGCATGGCTACAATGACTGGCTGTTTCGGCCACAGATGACTGAGATACTACATTCTCATCTTCAGAGAAGAGAAAGCATGTGTTTATATTACCTATATTCCCTATACTAAGAAATTACATATCCACCTATCCCCAGAGAGTATAAGGTAATAAATTTGGTGGTATCTTTTTCAGTGATAGAATATGTTTTTCTAATGCTTTAATTTTATAACAGTGAGACACTTTAGGAGTAAAAGATCCAGTGCTGTAAGTATAGACTAAATCTCTCCCCACCTCTTCCCTGCCCGTCCTGTTCTCCACGGACAATCTCTTTCCAAAATGTCTGATTTTGCTCTTCCTGGTGGTGCCCTCCATAGCTCTAAATAATATGCCCAGAGCTCTTTTTCTTAACCTGCCACCTCTCAAGAGCACCTCTTGGCTCTCCCCATCTAAAAAAAAATAGAAAACTTAAATTACTTACATCAGATCTTACTCAGCCTAAACTTTATCTCCATATATAATTTGGTTCTTCAGTTCTCTAAGCTTACCCTTATGGTTTTAAAATATGCTCAAAACTATTTCTTGATCTCTATTTACAGAGCATCTGTGGTGTCTCCACCATGTGAGCTGAAGGAATGGAATTGCCCTCCTCTCCCCCCTCTCCATCTCATCTACCGTCGTTTCTATCCTTTTTTTAAATTATTTTTTAATTTTTATTTATTTTTGAGAGAGAGAGAGAGCATGAGCAAGGGAGGGGCAGAGAGAGACGGAGACACAGAATCTGAAGAAGGCTCCAGGCTCTGAGCTGTCAGCACAGAGCCCAATGAGGGCCTCAAACTCACCAACCACAAGATTGTGACCTGGGTCGCCGTCGGATGCTTAATCAACTGAGCCACCCAGGCGCCCTTGTCATGTCTATTCTTACTTCAAACTGTTAAGGTTTATACTGTTTTCTTTTTCCTTTGTCAGTATATCATATTTTATTGACTCGAACATGTCACAAATTCTAGGACACACATTGCTTTATGTTCCCGTAAGTAAAAGCAAATAAATACATAAATGCTGCCAATGATATCCCATTAAAAGCATATCCCAGCTTCAGCAAGGCTAACATATTAAAAAAAAAAATGTGTCTTAGAATCAATGAAAGATGGTAATTAGTCTCTGGTGCTTTGTCCTGTTTATAGGTTAATTCTAAATATAGAACTGAACTGCTTTTATAATATTATTACTGTGTGATATTCCGATAGGTGATTAGGACTGTAAAGAAGGAATATAAGCTTCCATCATGAAACCAGTCGTTCTTAGATGGACCTGTTCCATGTCAAAGAGATTCTCTTTTCTTATAGCCTCTAATTTGCCCCATATCATGCAACGTTTTATTGCTCTTCATACAATTTTCTAATATACCTTTCCTGGAATGTCTATTATACATATTTTTCTTACTATAATAAAAAGAATACTTGGCCTTCAGTTTAGCACTAAGATAGCCCTCAAATCATACTGTATGTTGTGAAATCTACTTGAAGCTATTCTTTTTGGGACCCTTTGGTTTGACCAATTTGTTCCTCGCCCTGCCACATAGCTGCCTTCTTTGAACTTCCCAGCACTGACTATTGGTTTAAAGCTTCATTCTCCTGAAGGCACATATGTTCTTCTCTCCATTAGATCCCTTTTCATTATTTTGTGGCATATCCTCATGTAATGTTTTCTAGAAGAATGGTAAAAAAGTGTGTTTCTGGGGCGCCTGGGTGGCTAAGTCGGTTGAACATCTGACTGTGGCTCAGGTCATGCTCTCACAGTCTGTGAGATGGAGCCCTGCATCAGGCTCTGTGCTGACAGCTCAGAGCCTGGAGCCTGCTTCATTCTGTGTCTCATTTTCTCTCTGCCCCTCCCCCACTGGTGCAATGCCTCTCTCTGTCTCTCAAAAATAAATAAATGTAATTTAAAAAAAATTTTTAAAGACTACTTAATAAAAAAAGAAAGTGTGTTTCTGATTATGCATATTCATTGGCCTCTGCTCCCTTACCGAACTGAAATGATAGTAAAGGGACTTTATAAAGCACATCGTTTAAGAGACAGGAAAGTAGTTAATAGTAAATATTGTAAGCTAACAAGTGGAACAATAAATGGTGAGTGGCTCAGCAGAATCCCAAACCTCCAGGGGTGAATGGCTGAGGATTCCAATCCCTCCGCAGGCGCATACAGGTGGCCTCAGCCACCTCTGGGAGTGAGGGTCAGGTGAGGCTGGACACAGGAGGTTTGCTGGCAGTATACTTAAATTTGTTAACGATTTCCCTCAAGAATCAGATGACCTTTGGTCATTTGTTCTTGTTTAGGATTGAATTAGGATTCTGATTATAGAGTCAGGCACAACCCTTTATAGTATCCTGGTGCATACTCTTCCTGTTCTCACTGCTGCTGGGGAAGTTTTCCCTCTATGTTCTTTGTCATCTTTTCATTAGCAATTTGGGGAATATCACTGATGATAGATAGATAAACAGATAGGTAGATAACAGATCAATAGATAGTTGACCATTTTGAACTAGTTATAACTGCTGGAAAAATTAAGTTTCTGCGAAGAGATGATTCCTCCTTATCCATAGTGGAAGTCTTGCAAGCTTGGCCCACGATTCAAAAGCAAAATCCTTTGTTGACCTCATGCGACTTCATCCATAACCAAGTTACATCAGTAAATTAAAGGTCATTAAAGGTTAATCCAATCTACCAATAAGGCAACATAATTACAGTGTTCCCCAAGCACCACACAGTTGAACATCAGGCGGGGCATAAAATCCCTTGACTACATCTGGAAAACATTGGCTTGAAAAACACTGACCCACAGTGTGTCAACTAAGAAACAGAGAGATATGTGGAGAAAGAGTTTGTTAATTTAATTTTTCGGGAGAAGAGAAAGGTCTTTGTGAAGACAAGATTCCCTTTCTCCAACCACACGGACCATGTCTATAGAGCTAACATTGGCGGGGGGGGGGGGGGCGGGTTTCAGGAGCAAAGCCCATCCCTCTATTCTCAGACCCTTTAATGGCCTAAGTTTGTAGTCAGCTCCTCAAGCTGAAGCACCATTGCCCAGCTGAAATGCTCCTACGCCAGTCCGCTTGGGCTACCACAACAAATACCATAGTCTGAGTGATTCGAGCAATAGAAATTTACTTTCTTATAGTTCTAGAGGCTGGAAAGTCCAAGGTGAAGATTCCAGCATGGTTGGGTTCTGGTGAGGGCTCTTCCTGGCTCGCAAATGGCTGGCTTCTCGCTGTGTCCTCACATAGCAGAGAGAGGAAGAGGGACAGGGGAAGGAAGAGGAAGAGGAGAGGGAGAGGGAGAGGGAGAGGGGAAGGGAGAGAGGTAGGAGGAAGGAGAGACATATGGTATCTCTTCCTGTTTTATACAGACACCAATTCTATCTGATCAGGGCTCCCCCCTTACAATCTCATTTAACCTCTATCACCTCCTTAAAGGCCCTATCTCCCAATACAGTCATGTGAGGAGTTAGGGCTTCACCATAAGAATTGGGGGGTGGGGGACACAATTCTGTCTATAGCAGTGCGTTAGAAGCCATGCATACAAAGACCAGTGGCCATTATTTGTGGAGGAGAACAGAAAAATACCTCACAAGTATCCACAGTGATCTGGGACTCTCTTACCTCACTGGCTGTACAACCAGCCTAGTTCTGAGCATACAGCTAGTTTCTGCTTTTCATCCACAAAAAGGCTTTAGGGGACCCAAGTTCAATCTACTCAAAAGGGAACAACAGCTGCTCCTGGCTTCTATCTAGCTCTTTCCTGTTGGAATAGCATTGTGTGGCTATAAGGCTGTGACTGTCAGTTCTTATCCAGGCTCTCCCATTCACTCCTGTGTGAGCTGGGGAAAGTTATCTATCTTCTCTGAGCCTTTCTTTCCTCATCCGGAACACAGGGAGCACAGCACCAATCTTAAGGCAATGGGGAAGACTAAGGAGATCATGGGCGTCAGGCATGCAGTGCTCCTCGTGGCAAAGGGCGCAGCCCACAAATATTCACCCCTTGCTCCTTCCTTGCCCTTCACGTGACCAAGGACATTCTGTGGTCCCCTTCTCATCTGAGATCCCGCAAAATGTGAATTCCATCCATTGTTGTTCAGTGGCCCTATCCCTGCGAATATTCAGACATAGCTGGACCGCACAGAGGCCGAATTTCCCAGGATGGAAGCCACACCTGACCCAGGTCTCCCCGCGTGGAAGCAGTCTGTGGGTGTCCCTTTGTTTCTTCTTTCTCCTTCTTCCAAGGCAACTCTGCCTGTGGGTCTGCCTCAGGCCCCAAGCCCCCTCTGAACTTACTCTCCTGAGAGCATGTCCCAGAGCAGTGCTTCTCCAAATGCAACCCCCCAACAGCATCCGCATTCCTGGGAACCTGCTAACAGGGCAGTCTCGGACCCCAGCCTGTACCCACTGTGTCAGGAACCCCAGACAGGACCCAGCGATCAGCACTGTCTCAAGCCCTCTGCCAGAAGCTGACACAATTTGAGAACTGCTATCCTGGCCAGTGGCGGGGTGGCAGATAGGGCCCTCTGCTCCTGAAGAGGACAGGAGGAAGTTCTCACTACGGCACCTGGAAAGTCGCGTGGACAGGAATCAGTTGCCCTGGTGTCTTTTCTGCGCTCTTCTTGGTGTCGGCTCTGACCCCAAACACTCTGAGCAACACTTTTCTTGGTTGGTTTTGTTTTTTCACTGCTCCATCCCTGGTGTTAAGAATGGTGGCTGTCCAAGTGCTAAATAGATAGCAGCGGAATGAAAGTCCAGCAAGATCCTGGCATGACTCACCTTTGTCGGGTGAGCCCATGAGACACAGATAGGGTGTGATCTTGTCAGGGTGTGCACTTTGATAACCATGCTGGTGACACACATCGATGAGGAAAAACATCTCGTTGGAAAGCTGGGTCCCACTGTGGATGCTGAGATGGGTGCAATGTGTGAAATCGAGGGTCCGTCCAAGGTCACACATACCCCTCCCCCAAACACACTCCCTCATAGAGCAGCAACCTTGGAGGTTAGGACCGATCCTCGCACTGCCCCAGTGGTTCGAGCAGAACAGGAGTAAAGTGTGAGTGTGGACCCATTCAGGATTCTGCCCAGCTCCTCCAGGCGTGACTACTGACAGCTCAATGGAGCTGGGGTGCTTGTGTCCTTCAAGACATGACACACTCTAGTGATGGGGCTTGCAGGGGCCCAAGCCAATTGCCCGGATTTGAATTTCTGCTTTAGCTGTGTGGTCTTAGACAGCCTGTGCCTCAGTTTCCCCAACTGTAAAATGGGTTCTGGTCTAGTCAGCTGACCCTACCTATGTTCTCAATCTGTCCCTGAGCCTCCTTTAGAAGCCCTTGAAGAAACAAACCAGCTCCATGACAGGCTTCAGAAGGCCCCAGAAATTAAAAGACCCAAGTTTCTGAGGCATGACTCAGCAGGCTTAAGCAACCGCCCTTCCCCCTGCCCGAACCAATCCCTGGAGGTTGGGAAAGTACCCGATGTTCCAACCACTTTTCTGGCCCGCTTAGTTTTAAACTCACCAATCCCTCTGCGCCGCATCAACCTCTGCCGTCACCCTGTCCTATCACATTGTAGTCTCTGTCCATCACCCCTTTCCCCCACCAACTGTGATAAAAACCCTGCTCCTCCATTGTTCGGGGCTCTCAGCATGGATCCACTGTGTTGGTGAGGTCTGGGAGCCCGAGCTTAAGCCCGAATAAATGCCCTTCGCTTTTGCATATGTGACTCAGACTCCTTGGTGGTCTTGGGATTTTAGGGAGATCGCGACCTGGGCATAACACCCTGAGTTTCGCTGGTGACATTTGCTGTTTAATGTCCCTTTGTGCATGCATGTATGTGCACGCACACATGCGCACTTACACACCAGCACCAACAGTGACCTTCAGATACTTGAGAGCACCCTTCACCTCTGAACCACCAGTCCCAGCCCAGCGAGAAGTTACTACATGAAGTAGGAGAAAGCACTTCTCCAATGGCCCATTTCTATACAGATTGAAGGCTATCAAATATCTTGCCAAGAACAATACAATACCTAGCACGGCCCTGCCTTCGAATTCCTTCTAGAAGTGGGGTTTTTATTCTGATGACAAAATCTCCCAAATGATGGGGCAGAGTGTCCCACTGGGCCAGACTGGCAGGGAAGGGCCTCCTGCCCTCCTGAAGAGTCTCACCCCATTTCATCGGCAGCATGCCCTCCATCCCACCACCCCATTTCATTGCCACCGGACATCCCCTAATGCAGAGGCTTCCCTCTGTCCTTGAGTAGTTCCACAGGCTGGGAGGGGCTGCGAGGCCCAGCGGGCATCTCCATTGTTGAGGCTGAGGTGGGGGTTGGGGGACAGCCCCAGCACCAGTGATGGTATCTGTTTGATTTTCCTATGGTCAATTAGCCTTTATTTCTAAATACCCTGGGGTCGCAGCGCTTCCATCAAACAGCCTTTCCAAACACAGCTCTCCTCCTGAAGACAATGCTCAACTTAATGAAGATTGATGGCCCATCACTGGGCCCCTTCCCCACAGTGGGAGGGAGACTCTGAGGAGCCTGAGCGAGGCAGGTGTGATGGGCCATGGTGCTGCCACTCCTCCCATAAACTGCTAGGAAAATCGGCTGTCTCACTGTTGCCCTTCATAAGCAGGTTAAAAATAAACCCCGATGAAGCTGTCTCCTGACCCCAGCTCTGTTTCCACACACCCCGAAGAGACTCTAAAATGCAAATGTGGCCCCTGGGTCAGGCCCTTGCTTAGTTACCTTTTACTAGTGCCTGGAGGATAAAAGTGCAGCTGGCACCCAGGACTCCTCCCACCGAGCCCTGATCTCTTCCTCCTCCTTCCCTGCCACCCCTCGCTGGGCACTTCGGCAGCGCCGAGCCGAAGCTAGTTCCAGACCCTGCTGCCCTGTCTCCTGGGCGGGGACCCACGCTCCTGGTGTCCAGTGTCTGCAGATGGTCTGACAAGCCCCCACTCATCCTCTTTCCCTAAGCCTCTCCTGACCCCAGCAGTTCAACCCCCCACTCCGCTCTGATGCTGCACATCTGTTCCTTCCTCTGCCTTGTCGTTTTGTGTATTCCGTTGTCCTTTTTTAAACCTTTAATCCTTTGTTCCTAATTACTGAAAGGCTACATGTTTACCATAAAATAGAAAGTACAGGAACCCGCAAGTCTAAGAATGGTCTTTCACTGTGACCAGGCTACTGCAGTGTGTATTTCAGTCACTTCATGGTTACATCTCTGTCTCCCCATGCAGGGCTCTCCTGGAGGGGCTGTGTCACCCTGTTCCGCTGTGGAGCCTTGCCTGGCAGCAGTCAGTGGTGCAGAGCTAGAGAGAGTAGGTACGAGGTCCCCATTCACTCTCAAGGTCATGTCCAATGCCTATAGCCTTGGGTTCCTCAGTCCCAGACAGTGGTGTGTCTTTCCTACATTCCTACCTGTCTATGGTAAGCCCCTGGAGAAGGGCAACAGGAGATCGAGATCATGATACAGAGCCCGAGCTGCCTGCTTGCTGCAAATGTTTATCTGCGAGAAACAGAGGCAGAATGCTGATGTTGAAGCCCACAGGCTCGGGGAAGGTGTGTAAACCTAGGCCTCTGACCCAGGATCAAGGGCAGCGGAGCTGAGTCCCTCCTTATGAGCTGCGTGCCACAAAGAGCAGAGCAGGAGTACAGGGAGCCATCAGGTCTCCCAAAGCTGAAGACTCGCTTGAGAGTAAATCCCAGGCCAGTCTGGTGCCTGAACTCCTGCTCTGACCACGGCTGCACTCTGCCCCCACCCAGCAGTGAACAAGCATCAGACTATTCTGATGGGACTCGGCGCCCAGTGCCAGATCTGACATGTAGACCGACCATTGCAAATCAGCGTGAGTCATGCAGCAGTGGCCTCGGTGAGGGAGCCGTCAGCTCTCGGGTGGGTCGGCCAGTGCTTCAGAGAGTCAGAGATTGTCTTCAATGTGTTTTCCACACATCTTGTGATCCTTCTGGCCTTTTCTAGACCAGATGGCCGTTAACCTGGAACATATGGGATCTGGTCTTGGCTGGATGTCGAAAGCCGACGTGATCTCAAAGTCTCATTTGAGGCCTTCAAAATAGAATTCATTTGGTCAATAGGGCTTTGTTTTAAAAGTAAACAGGTGGAAAATAACAGATCATGCTTTCAAACATCAGCCAAGTAATAGCCCATGACAGCACGACCTATGTGTTACCAGGCTTCACAGAGACAGGTCCGCATGGTTCCAATCACTCTACGTGCTCTGGCCACTCCAGGATGTGAATAGTTTTGAAATGATGTGCACACTCATTTGCAAGGGCCACAGCCAGCTCGGAAGGAGTGCTGCTTGAATCGCCGAGGAAAAAGACAATAGAACCTGTTTGTAGACATGGATTTTGATGTTCGTCCCCAACCCTTCAAATCGTCCACACAGCTTTATAACCCCCATGATCACAATCCACCTTCCTGAGGACCTTCTCCCTACCAGCTCATGGCCTCTTCCATCCCCCGTTTCCTTTCCCCCTTAACAGGTCCCACTGGGAGGGAATTGAGAGTTGGGGGAAGCCAGCCAAATGATCTTCTGCTCGGAGAACAACTGCTGATGCTTCCAGTGCTTAGAGATCTGTGACTCCCCAGTGGATCATGCCAAGCTCTTTTCCCTTCATTTCTGAGGCCCACGGTACCTTTTAAAGAAAAACTACTCCATGTGTTTCTGATCCATCTCCACACAGCTCATCGAGAGTTTGGATTTTAAGAGTTCGTAGATATGCATGATACTTTTGGAGGCTGCTTTACAAGCCTTCCACGCTTTCCTTTCTATTGAGAGAGGAAGCTGAGCATTGCCAAGAGTAAACGAGTTGGCGTCTCAGAAGGTTCATGTTGGGTCTGTAACATTGAAGCCATAAGGCTTGAGTGGGAGCCTAGCTTCAGAGAAAGTGCTCTCATCTCCACCCAGATGCACAACTTCAGAGAGGATGCTTTCGTTGGAGGGGTTCGAGCCTTTATACATTCAGCCGTGGCATGTTTCATCCTCACTCACTACACATCCCCTGGGGCTTTGCCATATTAAGATAAAATCTTACACTGCCAAGGAGCTCTCATCGGTCACGGGTGATCTTTGGGGGTGGTGGAGATGAAGCTTTCTCAAGAAATTGGTGACTCTGCCTTCTGGTTTCGAGGCATCAGGAAGAGGGGTGCAATGGTCTCCAAAGCTGACGGGTTGAATCAGTCCCCACACCGTCACCACGTCAGCTTCATAGCTATTGAGATTCAGAGCAGGGGAACATGACAGGGGATCTGAATTCATCTCCTTCCAAATTAGTTATTAGTAGCCAAGAAGAAGAATGGAAAGAAACATGGTCTTTCTGGAGAGCCACACACCAGGGAAGGAAATAAGGAGGTAGAGCAAGTACACATCCTTCCAATAAACCATTTCAGGAATAGCATGGACTGTGCTGCTCAGGGTCTCTTCAGATCTTCCCCTCGGTTATACAACTGCCACAGTGTTTGTATCCCGAAAGAAGCGCATGCATCAACGGGCCAAATGCATGGTGTTGGGAACTGCTCTCATTTCTATGGAGGCATCGGGCCTGACAGGCAACTGCAGGCTATAGGACAAAGCCAGTGGTCTTGGAGCCAGACAAATCTGGGTTTGCATCTTGAATCTACCCCCTACTAGTCATGTGACCTTGAGCAAATCCTTCCACCTCAGTTTCTTCCTCTGTAAAATGAGTGTAACGATATTAACCTCTTGGCATAATTGGGATAACATATACATAGTGCTTAATAAACAATATTGTATGAAGACGGCGATGGGCTGCCATTGGTAAGTGGGTAGAGTTCTGTGGCCCTATGAGCTGATTGGCTGAGGTCTCAAGGGCCCTGCTCTCCACCTTAGCATGTTTGAAAGGAGTAAAGCAGAGGTCTTCACAACCCACAGAGAGAGGCAGTGCAGAGGAAAGAGAGAGAGACCTTGAATATGGCCATCTAAGGCCATGAGACCTAGGTTTGAGTCTTGGCTCTACATCCTGGAGCAAGTAGCTGAATCTCTCTGGGCCTCAGCTTCTTTATATAGACAAAGGTGGCTTATGATACTGAAGACCAAGAACTGTCCTAAGAATCTCATGAGAAATGGGACATGAGAGTGAGCAAAACTCTAGGCAGGGGCCACAAAGCCAGCGCCCAGGGGGACCAGACAGGTGCAGGAGTGAGGGGCAGCCGGAAATAGTGGTGGGAAGGGGGGCTGGGGCATGCATGCCTGGCCAAGGGCATTCACCTTCATGGTTCCAAATGCCTCCCAGCCCCCACCACCAGCAGGAACCACACTCACTATGCAAGCCCAACAGAGCAGGCCAGCCTCGGGCAGCTACGTGTAACCTCGGGGGCAATCCGTACCTACCACTTCACATTTTACATCATTATGGAAACTTTGGCAGTCGGGGATGGAAATGTCCACCAGCTGCCAATAAGTCAGACGGGTTAGAAAACATCAGAAGAAACCATTTATGAGCCAGCCTCTCCGTCACCCCATTGTCTTGGGCAAGTCATTTCCCTCATTAAGCCGCACTTTCCCGTCTGCAGAACAGGGTGTCAGGGAACGTGAACAGAGATGCCACTTCCAGGCACCTGACACAGGGCAGGCTTTCAGTTGTTTTTATCTTTTTCTTCCCACGAACTAAAAAGTCAAGCTGCCCCAATTTGTCTCTGAAGGTTAGTGCAGGCTTTTCTTAATATTGGTGAGCAAAGATGCAAAAACATAGGCAGGTGCCAAGCAGCCTCCCTTTTGAAACAGCCGGGGGCGAAAATTCAGATCTGGTCTTGGTGCAATTTAATTGCTTTGATAGGGCGGCCTGGGAGTGCACTTGAACAGAGGGCTTTTCTGCCTCACTTAGGCAGAGGGTTTGCGGGAGGAAGGCTCACTTCCTCACGGGTTCTGCTCACAATGGACTCCAGGAAGGCTGTTCTCCGATCTGCCTGGCATGCTTTGCCTCTGGAGGCCCCACCAGCCACTAACAGAGCCTCTATTCACTGCCGCCTCTGCAAGTAACAGAGCATTTCACTATTGCGTGCCCCGGGCTCACGGATCGCGGGTTTACAAAGAGTTATTTTCTTAAGAACAGATTTTTTAAAATCCCATTTCCTTCCCCGTTGCCCAGCCCCCACACCCTTGCGATTGGCCCAGAAAGCTCTGTGGCCAAGCTTTTCTTGGATCCTGCAAATCAAGATCAATAAATAGCTGTGCCGGAACCTGACTCGCCCCAGCGCCTCTCTGCGTTCTGGAATGGGGGGCTGCGGTGGTGCGCGGCGGTGCAGCCCTGGAACCCAGTTGTCCCGCCGCACATACGTGTTGTGTGCGGGCTCCCCAGGCTGCTAGCACCCAGCGAGGAAAGACCCTTCCCAGGGGAAAGCACATCTCAGGGCGGGGAGGGGGGGGGGCGCACCCTTCCAGGAGCGTAGCCAGTCTCAGAGGTGGGGAGGATAGGGGCTCTATTGGTCTGGGGTTTCCAGGATGCATCTTTAAGACATGTTCTCCACAGCTTGATTTTCGGTGGGTCATGAAATGTTCCAGGTGCCTCTACCTACTTGAATTCCGAAGTACCCACACGTTCCCTCTATTCCGCTTCTCCCCTTCCTGGATCCCTGAGCTCTCTTTAACAGCCTCTGATCAGGTGTTCACCCCTGCTTCCCCACCAACATCCCTCCGATGACCATCTTGTTAAACCCACTAGTGGATTCTTTGTCTTCATCTGGCCTGATCTTTCAGCAACAATTGTCAGTGAACATTTCACCCTTTGTAAATACCTTCCCCTCGTCGTACTTCCATTGAACCAGAAGGCCACAGTGGGCTGCCTCCCTTCATCAGCCTTCTCTTTTTCCTGACCCATTAATTTGGGGGCATCGATGGCTCAAGCATTTATTGACACTCACCCCCTGGGTAATCATATTTGGGCCAGTGGCTTCAAACAGCAATGATGCAGTCAACACCCCTACATTGATCATTTCAGCACCAACCCCTTCATGCTGGCCTGGTTCAGATAATCATTTGGACACCTACGTGGAAGCAATTTGCCCCAAACTCAATATGCCCAAAATATAACTCGGATCTATTAAGACCTCTCCTGCTGCAAAACATACCCCTACTGAGAATATACACTACATTGTCTATTCTTTTTCTTCATTTTCTTCTTTCTATTAGGTATTTTTCATCTATTTCCTCCTTCTTTGTCTGTTCTCCCTGCTACATTTTAAGCTCTACAGAGAAGAAACTTTATTTATCTTATATTTCATGCTGTATTCTTAGTACCAAGGACCATCCACTCAGGCACCCAATAAATATTTAATAAATGAATGAATAAAGTAACACTGAATTCTGCAATGTGAGTGTTAGTCCCTTTCCAGTTCTCTTTGGATCCATAAAAGCATGTGTGTGACACTGCTGTGACACATGATAATTTCCCTTTTTAACAAAGAGAGAACAGTTTTAGGCTGAAAACCTTGGCAATAGTATCTTGCTGGAGTTTAATAAACTTACTTTATTTTCATTGTCTTTTTAATATGGTCTTCTTCTCTTTATGGCAAATGTTAATAATTCTATATTTATACTCCTGGTATAAAGTTTCTTTTTAAATTGTATTTAGTTAGGCAATATAAGTGAATTGATTTAAAGAAAGTATTAAGTAAATAATAGAAGATTGGACACTGGTGCTGGGTGGTAAGGGAGAGACTTCTGCCAACAGCCGCTGCCATGGCATCACTGGGCACCAGGGCAGCAGGGAAAGGAAGTGAGGCAGGTGTCTTTCCATCACAGGACCAGGGAGGAGTGTGTCGTGAGGGGCCAGCCCCCAGGACAAGGCTTTCCCCCTGGGAAACTCTGGATAATGGCTGTGCCCTTTTAATTTCTGCTGGGGCATCTGGAACCCCACCTTCCTTTCAGGTTACGCGGCCAAAGTCAAATGACCTCAAGGACTTTCTGGGAAGAAAGGAAAGAAGGGGAAGGGGAAAGAAAGAAGGTAGGATGTGAGGAAGAAAGCAGGAAATATATTAAGCATTTATTGTTTGTCACACTTTGCAAATGATCTCAATTAATCTACTCTAAATGCTTAGTGTATAGACACAGAGGAACACCTGTCTAATGGCTTCATTGTCTGCCCGGGGACCAGAATGATCTTTGGCAATGAGCCCAAGCATCGTGTCCCTCTGCTCCTTGCCAGACTTCTCTCTGAGACTGGGAGCTGAAAGAGGTCAGGGCCTCAGTACATGCCATTCCTCACGGTGGTGTCCCCAGAACCTCACAAATACTCAGCTTGCACAAAAGTCTTTGCCAGATAAAAGCAATAAAATTAAAAGTGAAGGAAAAAACAGTCTTCTGAACATATCAAATCCCCATCAATAGTTTAAGACAGAATAATATGGGAGCAATTCAATAAGTACGTGTCAAGTGACTGAATGAAATTACCTTAAAGGAAATGCTGTGGGGTGAAGGTGGGGCTGAGATGCCACATAAATGTGGTGTGGGCTTCTTAGTTCTCCGGGGAAAACTCAGAACATTCCTTCACCAGAGTTTCTGACCTCTCCAACTATTGGGGGTAGATGGCACAGAAATTCTGCAGCAGAGATGTCTAGTGAGATACTGAAGGCTCCATGGGCCAGAGAGAGTTCCGGCCATCTGACTCACTGTCCGTGTGTGAATATGACAGCCAGAGTGGCATCGCTAAGGCAGCAGGCATGGTGAGCTGGCCAGTGTTGACTTTGCACCAATTATGGTGTCCTTTATGGAAAGGACTAGGTGAGGCTGGCAGCCATTCCACAGAGCTAAAGCACTCCCTCACACCAGTTCACTTCTCTCGTTTGGATATTCTGGAAGGAAAGGAATGCTCCTCATCAAAGATAAATTATTCTCACACTCGTTAAATAGAGCAGGACTTTACTCAAGATCATTGCAGTAAGGGAGAGATATGGATGCAACTCCAGATGCAAAGAGGGACAAGTGAGAATGTATAGCCAGCAGGCAGGATGAGGGACATCACAGAAAACTTTAGGAAAAACTAAGCTGGACCTCAAAGGCAGGGAGATTTCTTGATAAACTGGTTGAGGAGGATTCTTTGCTTGAACTGGACCTGGCAGGCCAAGGATGAGGCCAAGATGAAGATTCAGAGGAGCCTGACTATAGCTTGGTCAAGGAGGGTGTCCTTGTCACCCTGAAGAAGAGAAAGGCTTGCCTGGGACATGGGTTTGGCTTGGGGATGGGAGGAGAGAACGGTTTTGAGTTGAGCACCTGGGGAAGGCATTCACATATGCCTCAGGCCCCTCAGGGATATAAACTAGGTCCATGGGTTAGAGGAAGGGTCTAAAAAAGGTGGCAGGAACACTGGGCCCAGTGTCCCTGGCGTGTAGCCCAAACAAGGTGTTTTGCATGAGTGGGGACAAAGTATCCCTCTCACACTCCAGCACATAAGACCCCAGTGAGTGGTGGGCAATGACTGAGACCCATTCCCAGGGTCTGGAAAGGGGATACCAGTTCTGGGACTGTAGAGGGCATGGGGTTCACAAGGTGAAAGACACCTGAGGGGCCCGTGGACAGAATGGAAGTGTTTGGAAGGAATAAGGGTGGGCCCTCAGGAATGTCACAAATCAGGCTAGAGCCAGAGAGTACTGAGCTGAAGTTGTTGGGGCCTCATTCCTTGGTTAGACCCCCCAGGCTGGCTTGGCCTTGTGGGGCTTGGCTCACATCACTGTGGGCCTGGAGAGTGATAACCAACAGACAGGATGATGGCCAAGGCCTGACTCCATTTTCATCATTAATGAAAAAGTGTGTTCCTTTGACCAGACCAGCCATCCTGTGGCATCTGGGTGGATGAATGCTGTACTTTTAAAATGAATGTTTGAAAAAGGTACGGTTTCATGACATTTATGCCCAGGTATTTCACTTCTGGGAACTTAGCCAAAGTAAATAATATTAAACAGAAAACAAGCTTGATGCACAAAGATGTTTATTGCAGCGGTACTTACGCTAGTGTAAAACTGCAAACAATCTCAGTGTCCTAGCACAGGGGATGATGATTAAGTAAGTTCTTTCACACCCCGCTATGAAGTATTTATTCAGCCATTAAACACGATGCTTACAAATTCTATAACAACATGAAGGAATGTTTAAAAGGAGTGAAAAGGTGGGCAACAGAATTCATATATCATGTTTGTGTCTGTATACAAGTAAAAAGAAATGAAATGCCATGCTTTCAGAATTCTAATACATGTTGATACTCTGCCAATGACCAAAAATTTAGCTGTCTAGGACACCATCACCCCAGATAATTTTCTATAAGGTAGCACTGCTGCATGGCTCAGGTCACTATGCCCTGTCATCCAGATACTTGGGCACTAGAAGTGAATGCCTGCCCCAAGTGGCCCTGACTGGCTCCATTAGTCAGTATGAGTGAAGCTGTGATCCAGTGACAACCAACCATTGAATCTCATCTCATGGCTTCAAACAACACAGCTGCATTCCTCATTCAGGTCACAAGTCCACAGAAGGGCGACAGGGGACGATGCTCCTCTCTGTCCACACTCCGAAAGGAGGCAGACAGCCTCTACCACCTGGGGTGCTGACGGAGAGGGCTAGGAACTGTCAGCTGCTCCCCCACAATTAAATGTTCCACCCCAGAAGCAATGCATAGCACTTCCACTCACATCTTGTGGTATAGAACTAGCCAGATGGCCCTTTCTCCCAGAGGGAAAGTCAGCCTTCTCTGCGCTGGTAAGAGAACCAGCAGCCTCAGAGCTGCACCATTGACCACCACAAGGGCATTCCAGGAGCCCAAGTGCCACCAGGAAGTCTCTTGGGAAGATTTCTCGGTGTTGATGATCCCACGTTACCCTCCCTGCTTGGACTACTGCCTAAGGAAGGCAACAGTAGGGGCACTTGGGTGGCTCAGTCAGTTAAGCTTCCGACTTTGGCTCAGGTCATGATCTCATGGTTTATGAGTTTGAGCCCCACGTCAGGCTGTGTGCGGACAGCTCAGAACCTAGAGCCTGCTTTGAGGATTCTGTGTCTCCCTCTCTTTCTCTGCCCCTCCCCCGTTCATACTGTGTGTGTGTCTCTCTCAAAAATAAATAAAATACTAACAATTTTTTAAAAAAGTCAACAGTAGACATTTGGTTCCAGAAACCATAAGAAATGACTTCCCTCCCCTCCTCTTCTTGTTTTTCAGCTGCAAAATGGAGACATTTACCATCTACAAAAGTATTCCTCCTTGGGCACTTTACAGAATGTGCAACATTTACATACCCAAGGCCATGACCAGCATGGAGCTGCCCAAAGTCCATGCCCAGACAGGCTCTCCCTCCAGAGTAGCTTAGTCTGCAGGGATGCTCCATCCTCCAGACAAAAAGTTCTAATCAGAGGTCGTGGAGGTTAATTCACTGAGTTTTGCTTCATTCTTGGCACTATTAAAAAAGTGGCTTAAAAAAATGAATGAATAAGTAAAAGAGAAACAAGATGATGGTGTTTGCTGTAACAAAAGCACAATGTCTGGGAAAGCTACAGGGGTCTGTCTGTTTGTCTGTCTCTCACCTTTTCTCTCTCTCTTTCTTTCTCTGTCTTCCTCCTGCCACTCTCTCATTATTTCCACCTCTTCCCCATCATTGTGTTTCAACTGTATACTGTAGACATGAGTTGTTTCCTATCAAACAGGCTTGAGCTGAGATATATTGAGGCACCACTGAAGTGCCAAGCTTAGTTCAAATCTTACTTCATGGGCTCTGAGAGATTGATCACTTGAAGCCCACAAGAGGATACATTGAGTTTTGATTGCTGGGTAACAAATTACCACAAGCCTTAGTGGCTTAAAATAACACAGGTACCTCCCAGTTTCCTGAGGTCAAGAGTCTGGGTGCAGTTTGGTGGGGGGGGGGGGCGCGGGGGGAGGGAGGGTCCTCTGTCTATGGGCTCACCAGGCTGAAATCATGGTATCAACCATCTGTATTCTTGTCTGGGGCTCATTCAAGTTGTTAGTGGAATTCAGGACCTGTGGTTGTGGCACTGAGGTCCCCACTTCCTTGGGAACTGTGAACTAGAGGCCGCTCACAGCTCCTAGAGACTGTATGTTTCCTCTCCACAGTCGTTTCCATGGGTATGGCTATTTGATTTCTCTCAGGCCAGTAGGAAGGGCTATGGCTGCCTGACTCCCTAAAGGCTCACCTGATACAGTCAGACCCACCCAGGACAATCTCCATTGTTATTAAATCAGAGTCAACCTATTAGGGGCCTTAATCATATCTGCACAATCCCTTTTGCTCTATAATGTAACCTACTCACAGGACCCATATGGCATCATGTGCATGGGTCCTGCCTACACTCAAGGGGAAGAAATTATAAAAGACATGAATCCCAAAGATAGGAATCTCAAAGGCATCTTCAAATTCCCACAGCAAGACTCTGCATTTCTGTGATGATCAGATCCAGTGCACAGCTCAGGGGAGCTTCCAGACAGGGCACTCTAAGCTGTCTTGGCCATGGGAAAGAGCCACAGTTTGCTAGGAGAGTTCTTTGTTCTCAGGGTCAGAGAGGAGCCTTCTGCATCGTTGAGCAGAAAATGGGAGCCTCCAATTCACAGGCACTGCCCTTCTTTCTCTATGTGGAAGCACATAGGGGGGCCAGGGCAGCCTTGGCAGAGGGCATGACCAAAAGATCAGGGCAATGCCATGCACAGAAGACTACCAGTCCTTGAACCTTGGGGCAGCCACACTAATGTTTTCTTCTCACCAGTCAGGGGAAGCAGAGGGCAGTGGAGGGGAGGTGGTGGGGAAGTGATAGCAGATATTTGTGGGGCCTTGGTTGATAACTGACTGCATTAGGAGTGTCAAAGAAGTTCCCCCACACCCTGCTCTTCGGAAACAGACTCTCTCTCTATGGAGAAGTCTCCATCGGCCATCACTCAGAGATGTTCCCCCACCCTCTTCTCTGGCAGCTGGGAAACCATGGGGGGACTTGAAAGATAACTTTGAGTCACAAGGACTGTATTGGGTTGGAGCCAGGGGTCTTGGGACCCAGTCCTGACCTCTAGCTGGCTGTTGGTCTGGGCAAGTTTGAGCCTCAGTTTCCAGCTCTATAGAAGGTAGAAGCAGGATGGAGTGAGGTCCCTTTGAGACGGTAGCTTTCTAGACCATCATGCATGGCTGGTACACCCCCCCACACACACACCTTTTGCTCCTGGATATGCCACTGCATATCTGTGCCAGTAACTGGCTAAGCTTTGCTTGGGGGACTAGGAGGCAGGGTCCGCATAGACCACAAAGGATGCTTCTCTTCTTCACCTATTGCTTTGCCCACACACTTACTATAGCCTTTGCCAGACTGGGTCAGGGAAGTCAAAATGGCCCCATGACCAATAGGCTACACAAGATGGCTATGCCAAAGCCAGAGCCTGAGCCACAGATTAGGTCTGATAAATTGAGGCTATA
This sequence comes from Proteles cristata cristata, assembly GCA_017311185.1. Taxonomy (NCBI): domain Eukaryota; kingdom Metazoa; phylum Chordata; class Mammalia; order Carnivora; family Hyaenidae; genus Proteles; species Proteles cristata. Next base: position 215,000 of record JAESUZ010001669.1, on the reverse strand, counting down.
CTTAGTGCCTCAGTTTCTCCATCTCAAACTGAGGAGTTGGACTAATCCTAAAATATCAATTATGCTGCTTAAGGCCTAGGGTTGAGCCTTCCTAGTTCTGGGGCAGCCTGTTGTGATTTTAACCATCATTTAAAATGAAATGATCTAGCACCTTGTAGGCCTGAAAGGTTTAGTGAAACCAGGCTGAGCAGGAAAATCTCTGGGGAAGGCCTCCAAGGTGGACAAATCTGTGGGTATAGCAAGAGTAGACTATCTATTGGAAGAGCCCATCATGGAAGACACCAACCCAAGCCAAGCAGGGGCCTCAGCATGGCTATTCCCAGGGAAGGATGCCCAGAGCCCTCATTTCACTCACTGCCGGACAGTTGTGCCCTTAGCTGAAGCCAGTGCCCCTGTCATTCTACATGGCAACCTTTGCAGGGTTCAAGGAGTCTGCCCAGTGCCTGGCACATACCAGCCTGGGGCTGTGGGGTGGACACAGCCAAGCTGTGATGTAAACCTCATGGACCTGAAATCCCACCCCAGGTCCCTTAGCTGGCTGTGGGAGCTGGGGAACCACCCGCTTTATCAGAGCCTCAATTTCACCCTCTGCAAAATGCAACCAACAAACCCAGTTTCTCCTGGGTGGACTGAGAGTGAACCATTCTGGAAGAGACAGTGTACAGGGTGTTATGGTCATGATTATGTACCCCCAAATCCATACGTTGAAGCCCTAACCCCCAGGGCCTCAGAATAGCTATATTTGGAGATAGGGCCTTTAAAGAGGTGATTAAGGTAAAATGAGGTCATTAGGGTAGGCCTAATCCAATCCGACCCACGTCAGCGTAAGAAGAGATTAGAACACAGATGCACACACACATGGGGCAGACAGCTTGACGACAGAGGGAGAAGATGGTCATCTACCAACCAAGGAGAGAGGCCTCAGAAGAAACCAACAGGGTCGATACCTTGGTCTGGAACTTCCAGCTTCCAGAACTGTGAGACAATAAATAACTGCTGCTTAAGTCCCCAGTCTGTGGTACTTTGTTATGACACTTCCAGGTCACCCTACACGGGGGAAGCTTTATTTTGCATTAGGCAGAGAGGGGAAGGCCCAGGGGGCTGGAGCTGCCCCCTGGCAACGCCTCCTGAGGCCTGTCCCTACCGGTCCGCCCACCCCACTGGCCCACAGGCCCCTGAGCCCCTGCCCGCCCTGGGCCTGCAGCCCCCGGGGCCCAGCACAGGCCACCGGCTGGGCCCAGGCAGGGTAGCTGAAGCTGTGCACCGCACCAGGCTTGTTTTGATTGCAGGCGGCTCTGCTGGGAGGCTGCAGACCCCGCCAGCTCGTCTAACATGATTCCGAGAGAAATGTTGACTCTAAATTACAAGGACTTAATTTTTCCAACCACAGCTAGGCAGTAAATGAGTCTCTGAAATGACAGATGGAAAGTTCAGTTAATATGTTTATCTTCTGGCTCTAAGCGGTCCCGCCTCTCCCAGCAGCAAGGCTCAGGCCAGCCGGCACGGAGTGAGGGTGAGGGTGGGGGAGGGAGACGTCAGCCATCCGTTTCCCCAAACCCCTCCCCAACCCCAGACCCGGACCTCCAGACCTGTCCCTGACATGGGGTGGCTGTTGTGCCCAGGGCAGGAAAGCCGCCCACCGGCGCCAGGCTCCAGACCCTTCGGTGCGGCCAGCTCTGCCTTCTCCATCTTAGAAAAGTCAGGTGAGCTATCCTGAAACAACACTGACCTGGCTTTGTCCCCAGGGTGGCAAATCACATGGCTTCTTTGGCTCTGTCACCTACAGAATGTTAATTCAAAACCCTCCCACCAGCTTTCAGAGGGACGCCAAGAGCACAATTATAATTACACGGGCGAAGATCTGCATTGCGGTGCCGATGGGCCTGGCACTGACCAGTCCTAGGGTGTAACTGTTATTATAATCTACATTTTATTGTTGAGGATACTGAGGCACAGAGAGGTTAGGCAGCTTGCTAAAGGTCACACAGAAAGCAGTAGAGCCCGAATTCCAACCTGTGAGGGCCGGCTCTGTAATTCACACTCTTGATCTCCTCTTTGCCATGCATCCCCAAAGACGCTCACTGTGGCGAGAGGCTAGGGTAATGGTTCTGTCCTAGCTACTTGGCAAGGAGGTCACCGCTCAGTTCTGGATCCCCTGTGTCCCTGCAGACAGCAGCATGGTGGGCTCCGACCGGCCTGGGCAGGGTGTCAGATCACCCTCAGCTGCTGACCCCTGCAGGGAAGTGACCCGCATACCTCCCCACCTTCTTCCAACCCTCTCACCTCCAGTCCTTGCCTATGGGCCACCTCTGCCCACCAGCCCCCTTGTGATGTCACTGCCCAACAGGAAAGGCCACCATTTCCAGAGTCATCCAGTTCTCTCTGAGACCTCTGCTCCCAGGGGAGGGCTACAGGTCACGGCCGAAGGCCCACCACTCTGCCGGCTGCCATGACAGTGGCTTCCTGGCTTAGCCTGGTGGACACGGGGCCAGCCCCTGGTACGAGGAGCTAGAGTCACAGGGAGGACATAGGAGCAGTTTCCCTTTGGTGGGGAAAGACGTGATCATCGCAATCCTCAGCAGGGTGGGCCCAAACATGGCAAAGCCCAGAGTGTGGGTAGGACCCTGAGGCCTGGTGGGGAAAGGCTTCCTTGCTAAGGTCCTGCCTGGGCAGAGTCTTTCAGAAGTTTGGTAAGGCCAAAATAAGGAGAATCCCAGGTAGAAGAACATGCTGAATAATGAAAAGATGGAGAAATAGTGTGGTGTGTGTATAAGGAAGCCTAAGAGATTGGCGTTTCAGGGGGACTGAAAGGGCTGATGGCCTGACACAGACAAAGAGGGTAGGGGTGACAGAGCCTGACTAAATGACCTTCTATAAAGGTTTCATGTGACAAGTTCAGGGGTTTGGGCTTCTTCTGTTGGGAGATGCATCTTTTGTGTGTGTGGTAAAATAGATGTAACTTAAAATTTGCCATTTCCACCATTTTTTTAATGTTTATTTATTTTGCCGGGGGCGGGGGTGAGCTGGCATGCAAGTGGGGGAGGGGCAGAGAGAGCAGAAGAGAGAATCCCAAGCAGACTCCCTGCTGTCAGTGCAGGGCCTGATGTGGGACTCAATCCCATGAACTGTGAGATAATGACCTGAGCTAATAGCAAGAGTCAGACACTTAACTGACTGAGCCACCAGGCACCCAATTTTCATCATTTTTAAGCATACAGTTCAATGGCATCAAGTGCATTCATGTCATTGGGCAGCCATCCCCACCATTCATCTCCAGAACTTTCCAAGCATCCCCAGACTGAAACTCCACATCCATAAAAAAACAGCTCTGTATAGCCTTCTTCCCAGGCCTGGCTACCACCATTCTCTCTGCTTCTGAAAGTGACCTTCTAGTTAGGGGCCTCAGTCTTAACCCCGGAAGTGTGACATGGTGAAGGTCTGCTTTAGCCAGCTGTACAAGAAAGCAGGCTGGAGAAAGATCTTACCAGCGGCTGCCGCAGAAGTCCCAGCAAAAGACAAGGCTACTTGTCTGAGGTGGTGGCCGCCCGCAGAGGCCCAGCCTGAAGGGCAGACCTGGGTTCGGAGTCTAGCCCCAGCACTCAGAGCTCTGTGGCCCCAGGAAAGTCCTCAGCCTCTGCAGGCTAATGAGGTGGAGATGACAGTGTTTTGTGACTGCCTTCAGGTAAAGTGATAATAGCAGCAGTGACTACTCACTGCACCCCATCAGTACCAGGTACACGCCAAACACTTTATGTATTTGTCAGGTCAGCATCAGGCCCTACAGAGTGAGCAACTCTGGAAAACTGGGTTTCACCGAGGTTCAGATCTTATAGCCCAGGATTTGCAGCTGAGAGAACCTTACCCCCGGACCCAACGCAGAGGGGGTGCTCATAAATGTGGGTTTACTCACAGTCCCTCCATAAATGTAAATCAACCATTATGCTGAATTTGCCTCATAAATGCAAGGCTTGGTCATTCAGGTAAATGGTACTTTTAACTGTTCGAGTTGCAATAGAGTTCAAAGCAGAGGGGCCTCAGGATAGATCTGTTTTGGTGCAGTCCTGGCTTCGGCTGCAAGGCAGAGAGGGCCCCAAGGCCTGCCGACAGCTCATCAGAGAGGCTGCTTGGGGACGGGGTGGGGTGGGGGGGGGGTTGTCTGTGCCTGAGGCTGGCCCAGGTGTACTGTTTAGGATGCGGGAGGCAGCAGTGTCATGGAGGCTCTTGTTGAGCAGAGCTGTGTTACTTTGAGGAAGTGACACGGTTGGAAAGGCCTACATGAGGAGAGTGACCACATCATCCTTGCTGAAGAGGAAATGATGCCCCCATCATTGGACATCCCCCACCCCACCCCACTCCTGATTCGCTGGAGCAAGGAGGTCATTTGGTGAATCTAGGATGTGGAACTTTTACCAAGAGCCTGCCCAGAAGTTTCTGGTATGTCAGGGCCATAACGAGTCAGAAAATGGACTGGGGCATGCTCTATTTCTCAACACCCAGGCTTCCATGAAGAAATGCAGGACACACTCTCCATCCCCTCATCTTCTGCAATGCCCCACTGCCACATGTCATCTCCTTGGCCTAGGACCCTGACCTTTTGTGATCTAGCCATGTCTAATGCTGTTGCAGCCTGCTGTACTCCCCTCTCCCCACGTACACGGAACTCAAGCCCAGATAAAAGTCAGTTCCCTCCTAACCCAAGTCTTCCGTGATTTGGCACCCATGAGTAGGCTGTGCCCTCCACCCAGAGCTGCTTCATTTTCATCTACTGACCAAATCCTACTCAAAGCCAGTTCAATGTCATCTTTTTCATGTACCTTCTGGGATTCTCCCCATCAAATGATCTCCTACCTGCCCCCCCAACCCCACTCCCTACCCCAAGCCCTGTGCTTTCACTATAGGTTCTACTGGGTTCCACTCCTAGGGTTGCCCTTCCTCATCTACCCCCATGCCTGGTCCCTGCCTAGGCTGGTAGGGTTTGTGGTGAAGTCTCCAAGGCCACAGTGTTCCCCATGGGCTCTGGCAAAAGGTGATGTTCAGGGCATGTTACTCGTGTAAGTTAAGCAAGGTGTACCCGTCACCTTTCTGGGTAAGAAACCATCACAAATATGGTAGCATGAGGGCACCTGGGTGGCTCAGTCAGTTAAACATCTGACTTCGGCTCAGGTCTTGATCTCACAGTTTGTGAGTTCAAGCCCTGCGTCGGGCTCTGTGCTAACAGCTCAGAGTCTGGAGCCTGCTTCAGATTCTGTGTCTCCCTCTTTCTTTGTCCCTCCCTCATTTGTTCTCTGTCTCTCTCTGTCTCTCGATAATAAATAAATGTTAAAAGTTTTTTTAAATGTGGTAGTATAAAACAACCACTGTATTATGCCCATGGGTGCTGTTGTCTGGAACTCAATCACAATGCAGTAGGGTGGTTTGTCTCTCCTCTGTGAGGTTCGTGACCTCTGCTGGGAAGCCTGAAAAAGGTGGGAGTGGCGTAATGTCAGGAAGCTGGAGTCAGCCAACCATCCCTTCATTCGGTTCCTACATGCGGTTTCTCTATGTCTCCTGGGCTTCCCCACAAGATGGCAGCTTCAGGACAGTCAGACTCTTTACACAGCAGCTCTGGTCTCCAGTGCTAGCATTCCAGTGGAAAAGGAGGAAGCTGCAACGTCTTTTTGTTTTCTTTTCTATTTTTTCATAAGCCCACCAAATTCAAGAGGAGAAGACACCTGTCCATGTGAAGGCGGCAAAGTCACATAGCAGAAGAGCATGTAGGACAGGTGATATTGCTGTACCTGTCTTCAGAAATTCAATCTGCCACAAAATGAATAGGTGAGAAATAATATAAATATAAATATAAATATAAATATATATATATGTATATACTCAATTTGAAATTTTCTTCTCTTTCCCTACCTCCACCTCAATTTCCAAAATCGGGTTTTCGGCACAAGAAAGAACACAAGTACCAATAGACTTATGTAACTGAGCTCATTTATGGTTCTAAAAATATGTTAAGACAAAAATCCTTTGCAACCACAGGCCCTTGTGCATATTTAAAATATGACATCCCAGACCCTGTGACAAAGAAATTACTTCTTCCATCTTTTCTACAGGGTAGTTTCCAGAATCAGACAGTTTCTTGATCTACGTTTGAAAACTCAAAGAAGAACATTAGGTCCTAATCTCCATCAACAAATCCCTTCCAGCCAAGAACTCCCAGGTTCCACTTTGTTCATTTCTGTAGGAATTTGGACGAGCTAAAAGAGACACTGTTTTTCAACTCAGGATCACCATCCCATCCAGTTGGGATGAATGTCAGATGTGAAAGCTGGTGGGGGGGGGAGGTGGAGATAATTCTCTAAAGACATATATTATGAAGCGAGGAATGGAGTCAGAATAAATAGAATGCTGCATGTTGAAATGTACATTTGTTTATTGAACACTTTTAAAGAAAATGAAATTGCCGTTGGTCCTATCTCTTTAATTAGAGATGAGACCAGAAGGCTGAGGATGTCGAGGTTAGCTGAAAACAGAGCCGCACTGACCCCAGTCTAAACAGAGAGAAAATTAGTGTGAGCACCAAAAAAAGCAGTTGATTATTTTTCTTTAAATGTAAATAATATTTTTGGCCAGTACAGAGTTGAGGACAGGCTAAAACTGCCTTTGCTGCTTTCAGCAAATAAAACCCTGTTCAAGACACAGTGTAGCCTCGCTGCCAATTTAGACTCTATTCAAAGTCGTATGACTTACTTGAGCCTTGCATGTCATTTCAACTGGCCTGGGACCTTTGGGTAACATCTGGAAGGAATGTATATCAGCAAGTGCCAAAAATAACTTTTAAATATCAATCCTCTAGAAGAAGCCATGGGGAGGGAGGCATTCTGGAGAAACGATAGAAAGACCAAATTCATTTTATTGGTTTGGAGGACAGCCTAACCTCTAGCGCGCCCTGTGCTGCTATGGACTGTGATTTGGGAGGTACGAGGCTCGAGCTTCCCTCCACTCAGCACCGCTGCTGTCTGCAAATGAGCCTGCAGAAGACATGAGGGTGTCTCCCAGTTATGAGGGTGCTCGTGGTAATCAGGCAGGTCCTTGGCTTTCCGGGGTTTTCTCAAGGGACAGTATTGCCATTTAACTTAGCCAATGGAGCACAGAAGGAAGGAGTTCAGAAAGGGAACCAGCATTCAGAATGGGAAGCTGACTTTACATCCACTCGGACTTGGTATACCTTCCAGCAGCTCTAGGACTTGTGCTTCGGCTTCTGCTGGAATATCTGCCTAGATGGGGAACTCACTGTCTCCCAAAACCCCTATTCCATTAGGGCTCTATTGGGCAGATTTTCTGCTCATTTGTTTATTCTTTCTTTCTTTCTTAGTTTTCTTTTTCTTTTTTCTGAGAGAGCACGCACAGAAGGGGCAGAGACAGAGAGAGGGAGAGACAGAATCCCAAGCAGTCTCCGCATGATCAGTGCAGAGCCTGATGAGGGGGCTTGAACCTATGAACCACGAGATCATGACCTGCACCAAAATCAAGAGTCAGACACTCAACTGACTGAGCCACCCAGATGCCCCGGGGCAGCTCTTTCTAATACTAAGCTAGAATAACAGCCTGCTCCAATTAGTTGTGCAAGAAAATGAAAGAAGGAAAGAAATACCAAGTTGACGTCCTTCTCTCTTGCACCCCCTGTCATGCTGTGCCCCTGGACCTTTATAGAAGGAGTCCAAGGCAGTAACACAGAAGGGTGCGCACCGCCCATGGGCCATTCTCCACATCCACGGCTCTCCTCGGAGGTGCCAGAGCTCACAAGACCATCACATGGGGGTGGTCACCCCTGAGAGATGCACAAGGTGCAGGGGGCCGTGAGAACAGGATGTAAGGCCTAGAGTGAGTCAGCCGGCACTAAGCATAGTCAATATGGGACAGCTGTACCTCAGGAGTGTGAATCCCACAGGACTTGGGACAGTTTTCCCTACACGCTGCTGTTTTACTAAAGAACAATGAAGTGGCTACTTCGGGGAAATTAGAAGTAGAATTTAATTCCTTTTCATGTTTAAGGCATGCTTTTAGTATTCATGTCACGCAGGGTTTGGAGGTGTCTGTGTGGAAGTCGTTCTTACTTTGTAGGAATGGTGAGGCCATTGCAGAGTGTTGGCAGAATGACAGTGGGACCTGGATTCCATTTTGAGAGGGTTGTTCCATATTCAAAGCATGCCTGAAATGTCACAACCCTGAGAGCCACATCTTTATTCGTCCATGTCATGTAGTCATACATTCCACAAATATGTTTTAAATGTTTATTTATTTTGAGAGAGAGAGGGAGTGAGGGAGGAGCAGAGAGAGAGAGGGAGAGAATTCCAAGCAGGCTCCATGCCATGAACACAGAGCCCGATGCAAGACTTGATCCCATGAACCGTGAGATCATGACCTAAGCCAAAACCAAGAGTCGGATGCTCAACTGACTGAGCCACCAGAGGCCCCACCATTCCACAATATTTATGGAAGACCTACTCTACATTGAGTATTATTTATCCTTAAAGTTGGGGACAGGGCAGGGAACAAGGCAGGCATGTCCTTATCACCTTCAGGCTCAGCATCTACCTGGCGGGGAGTAGCAATGAACAAATGGTGATGTGTTTTATAAAGGAAAGCAGAGCAGGCTTAGGAGAAGAAGAGGATGAAGAAGGGAAAGGGTCTTTTTAGGGAGGATGGTCTGCTATGGAAACCCTGGGGGAAGAACGTTTCAGCATTTCCCTTCAGAGGGATGGCAAGTACAAAAGTCCTGTGGCCCCAGTGTGCTTCACTGTCAAAGACTAGCAGTAAGAGAACCACCTGTCTGGACACGGATGAGCCAGAAATAAAATGATGGGCAGGTAGGTGGGAGGGATGGTGAGGGGTTTTGGAGACCACTGGAGGAGTGTTGCTTTTACTTTGTTGGATAGAGGCCATTGGAGAATCTTGGCAGAAGAGTGGTATTACAGATTACATTGTGACAGAATTCATCTGTACATCATGAGGAAAATTGAGGTTGGGGAGCAAGGAGGAAACAGAAGTCTACTAGAATTATCCAAAAAAGAGATGATGGTAGCCCAGACCAGGCCAATCTGGGCCATCTTCAGTTGCAAGTGTCCACGGTGGTCAATATGCCTCGCTAAGAACACTGCCAGCTGAATGCAATCAGAGTTCTCGTACGGAGGGAGGTGAGAATGAATCCAAGTGACACAGATGCAGAACCCACCATAGCTCTTACATGCCTTAAGGTTCAGACTTGGGCCTTCAATGCTATTTACCACCGAAAGGAATCAGGACTCTTGTTCTCAAATCTGGGGGCTGCAAAAGTATTATCGAGTTGGGAAGATTTTTTTAATACCGATTAATATGGCCACTTTTAAAAGATGATGGTAAGGTTCCTAGAGAAAGGACAAAGCAGCAGCTTTGAAGAGAGCCCATCAACCAAGCTGATCAGCAAAAAGAAAATACTAATGAAGGTTGCTCGAAACAAGATGATTTGGAGGAAGACCATGAAGTCATAATGGTATTCAAAAGAATACAGTTAATATAATATGTGCAAAAGAAGAACGCATGTATTAAGATATGTTTAATTGTATTGCTCTTAATAAGTGGAAGATTGTGTTGTATTTATTTTTCTATGAAGCATCTGTCTATTTACAAAGCATAGAGTTCTATTTCTCACCTCTCTGTTGATGAGCAAGAATAAACACAGGGAGCTATAAATAAACCAAAATAATCCCTCAACCATGGGTACTGTGTCATATAATAAGCAGGTGGAAGAAAAGTCAAGAAATTGATTGCTCTTGTGGTCCTACACAGAAATGAATGAAACAGAGAATCCCACAGAGTATTCTAAGATAATTAATTAGCTGAACATTGCACATACTCCATCTCTCAACTCCTAAGAGATGGGACCTCAAGATGACCCTACTAATTATAATGCACTATTGATAAGGCATACGTAAGTTTCCAGTTAATATTTATAGAGTAGGCCAATTCATCATAATGACAGGACAATAGTATAGGTAGTGCTAGTCATAAGAAACTTTTAGAAATACATCATTTCTGGGAAAGACACCAAGTTTCCAAGTTTCAAAAAACTAAATCTCTGAATTTAGATTTTGAAAAGCAGTGGCTTTAAAGTCCGGATATAACAAATAGAACTTCATTATCAGAAGGAACTCAGCCAGTAGTTTTGTTTGGATCACTCTGGACTATACAAATTTGTCCTAGATCAGAATCTGCGACCTCTTGTCTTCTGAAGTGGTATACATGCACTTACTTTGGGATCCGCTAAACTTACTGGTATCCTATAGAATGACTGAAGTCCCGTGTGAGTGTAAAAAATGCAACCTTTGGAGTATTACAAGTAAAGATAAAAACCATGTCAATGTAGGGGATTCATAACTATGTGACCACTTTTACATATGAATTATTGTTTCTTTGTTTATATATATGTAATATATATAAATATATTTATTTTTATTATTTATTATTATAAATAAATATTTTTATATGAGAGAGAGAGAGAGAGAACAAGTGAGGGAGAGGGGGAAAGGAAGAGAGAGAGAAATGCAGCACAGAGCCTGACATGGGGCTTGATCCCATGACCCTGGGATCATGACCTGAGCTGAAATCAAAAGTTGGACCCTCAACTGACTAAGCCACCCAGGTGCCCATGTTAATGCTTATATCTTACAATGACTACTAGTCAGGGCAGCCTAGGTTATGGTGTGATTGCAAATAATCTCGAAATCCCAGTAACTTACTCTATCTCATGCTCCATGTACATTTCAGTTCAGCGAAGGGCTCTCTGCTTCGACAAGTCACTCAGGGACCCAGGCTGATAGGGGCTCCACAGCCTTGTAGTTATACCACCTGGAACACTCAGCCTCTTCCATCAGTGAATGTGGTGATTTTAAAATGTGACCACGAGTTATTTTATACTTTCCCTTTAAAAAATAAAGACTGATTGCCCTCCCTTTGAGTGCAGAATGTACTGGGTGACTTGCTTTTAATGAATAGTGTTGCAGTGGTAATGACATGTGGTTTCTGAGACCAGATGGTAAGAGGCATTGTGACTTCCTCCTTATTCTGTCTAGGATCACTCATTCTGGAAAAAGCCATGCGGTGAAGACCTACAAGCCATACTACGGAAAGGCGCAAATGGCAAGAAACTAAAATCTAAAGCCCTCTTCCAGCGTTCAGTGAGAAACTGAGGCCTCATGCCAACAATCTTGTAAGTGAACCATCCCTGGAGGCAGGTCTTCCAGCCTTAGTCAAGCTCTCAGGAGGCCGCAGCCCTGACCACCATCTTGACTCTCACCTCAGGAGAGGTCCTGAGACAGAACTACCCAGCTAAGCTGTTTCTGAATTCTTGATGCACACAAAATGTGGGATGTTAATATTTACTGTATTAAGCAACTTAGTGTTGGGGGCAATTTGTTATGTGGTGATAAACAGCTAATACACTGGATAGGGCAAGAGGGTGTGGAAGGGTCTTCTGACAAGTTAGTGTTTTAGCCCCAAGGAGGTCCATTTAACTTCTATTCTCAGCCCATTAGCCAGAATTGGCCCAAGTTTCATGCCAAACTGCAAGGTCCTTGCACACAGGAAGAGAGAATTCAGATATGTACAGCTACCATAAACCTCCACTACAAAGCATTTAAGACATCAAAGAGAATCTTATGTATTTGACCTGTACTTTTGATTAACTCTGGGACATTTGATTAAATAGGCTTTTGATAATGTACCCAGAGGAGGAATTTTTTCATTCATATTTCAATCATATTTATGATTATGAAAGATTATTTTAGAAATGTATAGTTAGAGACAATTTTGATTGTTAACATATATAATATGTTGTTAATTCGCACAAGGAACCCCTTAAAGTTTAAAGAGTCTATTAAGCCTAGTGAAGAAGTGGGTAGACGAATGTCCTGGTGCTCATGACAAAGAAAATAATAGGTTCTGAAAGATAAGACACTGCTTTTAGGAAGTTTCTAGATGGAACCATTAAAAAGAAAAAGGTGACATACCGGGGAAAGAAGAGAGTCAGCATGGGTTCACTGAGAACAAGCCATGACAGACCCACTTGATTTGCATCACAGTGGATTTCTCTATTGATTAAGTTTTCTCAGAACATATGTAAAGACTATTTTAACCCCTTGCATTACATGACAGGGAAGCAAATAATGCAAAGCCCATCGGGTAGTTACTCTGATGGATCATCAAATCATGATCCAAAAGGATCCTAGTAAATAGAGAAAAAGTCTGGAACCAAGATGAAATCAAGTGTACTCACTGAGAGCCTTTAACTATTGGACGGGGCCACTTTGTCTATTTTATCCATTATTTTGAACACCCGGCCTCATGGCCAGAAATCTCTCTTCTTCCTTCTCTTCTATCTAAGTATAGATGGTCAGGGCCCCGGATTTATTTGTCTTCTGTAAGCACACTGGAGGTGTGTGTGTGTGTGTGTGTGTGTGTGTGTGTGTGTGTGTGTGCACGCGCGCGCACGCACACGCACACACGTGCACACATCTATGTGTGTTCTAGCTTCTTCACCCTAAAATGAATGAGTTAAGTCAGCCTTACACTATTTGCCAGTTGTCTTTATTATAGGATGGAGAGGACTGAGGTCACTCTTCAGCCTTGATGAACTAAAACAATTCTCTGTTCCAGTTTAGATCAGGGAAGCCTGCTTTTGTCAATCTTGGGATGCATGCCCAACCACTCACAAAGATTTTTCACTTTTATTTTCATCTGTTTTTGTCTGTACAGCATTGGACAGAACTCTGTGAGAGAAGATAAGTAAGTCTTCGGCCTCAATTCCCACTAGGTCTGAATGGACTATAAGCCCAGAGTGTGACGTGGCTATTGGGAAAACTAGTGTTATCTTAGGTGGCACTACTAGAATTGTGCAGAAACCAGAATGGAGAGGTGATAACCTTCTTTTTGGCAGTGGTCAGACTATAAGGAAATGGTGCTTGCTTCTGAGCTCCACGCTAAAGGGAGGTGATACATAGAGTGGGCGTCAGGACAGTGAAAAGATGGGGGTCACATTAGGGTGGGGGAGGAAACTGAATGGATGTAACCTAGATTGGAAGGAGACATGTTGATGACCTCAGCCATTTGAAGGATCATCGGACAGGGTCTGTGAGCAAAACCAGCTCCATTTAAGGCAGAGCAACAGTTCTGGGAACTGGCTGTGCCAGAAAAAAAAGATAGGGGCAGAACATGGAAGTTTTCCAATGAGCTCTCTCAGTATGGAGTTTTCCAGTTTATGAGATGGTGAGACTCCAGCATTGGAAGTGGCAGAAGAGAGGTTTGATGGTCGTTTGTTAGGATTGATGCCAAGGATCCTGACTTAGGATTCATTGAACAAGTGGCCTTCACGTTCATTTCTTGCCAACACTCCATAACTCTGAACCTGGTTAACCCAAGAGTAGAAGCCCAGAGGTTAGCCAGACGAACTCTTAACCTAATGAAGAGAACTTTGGTCTATATGGTCGATACAGCTACTGTTCATCAGTGTCTAGTTCTCTCCTACTTTCACTATGTGGAGGAGTATAAGTTCTATTTCTTGAAGTGATGTTGACCATACAAGTAGCTCTTACTAAAGATATGTGACTGGAAATGATGTATCACTCTGGCCCAAAGCAATTAACTACAGACACTTGACCTTCTGGCTCTTTCATCATCTGCAACACAGGGGTGTTGAGATAGAGATGCCAAAAGAAGGAAATCATCTGAGTTGCTAAGTATGGAGAAGAGTTCCCTTGGAGAGTCTCCCCGGATCTCGGATGAAGTTAAGCCAGTCTTTTGGAGTTGCCACCGTGGTCATGTGAAAAGACCAAAAATGCCTCCTTTGCGAGAAGAAGCCAACACCATTCATTGTGTCTGCAAACAGAGCATATCTGGCACCATGTCAACAGCCCTGAGCCAATGAGGAAAGGCAGTGCTCCTCACAGAAGCTCTATTTACAGCAGGGCTCACACGTTGCCTTAAGACAGCATTGATCACAATGAAGTTTCCACAAACACAGAATGAACGAGGAAGAAGATGGTTATGTTTTCAACCTCATCTACACTGATGAGAAATGAGGCATACATAGTCTTCAGCACAAAGATTTCCTGAACTCCCTTGCTTCAGACACCTGTCACCTCTCCTTTTAAAGTATAGCCTCCAAATAGTTGTGCCTTTTTTACACTTGTTATCCCTTCTTATCATATGATTAAGATTCGACAGTGGATGTCATTTATGGCTTACTGATACAGTTCAGTAGAGTACAAGCTCTGAAAGCAGCCTATCTGCCTTCAAATCCATTTCCTGCATTTCTCTCTGACTGTGTGGCTTTAGCCAAGTCACTTAACCACCATGTGCCTTAATTTCCTCATCAGTTAAGTGGATATCATAATAGTATCTATCTCACAAGGCAGTCGTGGGATAAAATGTGTTAATATATGTAAAGCATTTGGAAAAATGCTTGGCATATGGTAAGTATTCAAAAAGTAGTATTTATGTTTTACTAAGTTCTTGACTGGCAGCCAAGCAAATTCCAAGAACTGTGAACAGTCTGTGTGCTCAAGCCTAGGGGGGTTTAAAATAAGGTAATTCATGGGCCTCCCCTAAATGCCCCAAAACTCCATCAGGAAAAAAAAAAAAAAAACTAGACTAAGCAACAATCCAAGGATTATTAGTAAGAAAGAAGACTGGGCAACAGACAGGAGCTGACAGCATCTGCTAGAGCCATGGTGTCATGTGATCATCTCTAGTTAGAGGGATGCTGGGAAAAGAATGTTTTCAAAGGCCAATGAGGTGAAAGCAGAGTCTGCAAGGCCTTTCCAGCAAGTTTTGCTTTCTGCTCTGTGCTACACCTTCCTTGTCTCGTCTTCCCCTCCCTCTCAGAAAACAACACTGTATGTTTCCAATTAGGAAAGGCCACAAGATATCAGACACCTTGATCCCGACAGTCCCAAGCCACTGAACCAGGATCTGGTACATTAGGGGAAAAAAAGAAAACAAAACTGTAATGTGTTTATGTTACTCTTGAATGGATTTTGTTTTTTGTGGCAAAATGCAGGCCCTAACTAATATAGTAATCTTGGCTGCTCTGAAAACGAATGTTTCAAAAACAAAAGATAGAAGAAACAGAGGATCATGGGAGCTATAAAGTGGTCAGTGATCCACCAATTTCTCTTTTTCACTGTACTTTCAAAACCTCTGCAGAGTATGGAATCTGCAGAGTGTAGAACTTGCTAGAAATGCAAGGAATGGACAGCCTAACATCAAATAATAGCATTGATATATCAATCTGTTCCTTCAGAAACCAAAATAATTAAAAGAATTTAAGTGTAGATTGATTAGATAGTTAGATAGATAGATAGATAGATAGATAGATAGATAGATAGATAGATAGAAGATAGATAGATAGGTGAATAGACAGAGATGAAACGGCTATTTAAGAAGCAACAAAAATTGAAAAACAACATACTTAAGGCAGGAAGAAGTTACCATGAAAAGAGATAAAAAAACAGCAAAGACATCCTAGAGATTACAGATATTTTTACCAATACAACAAATTCATTAGGCATTCTTGAAAATAAAGGGGGAGAAATCTCTCAGAGTATAAAGCAAAAGGAAAAATACATATACATCCCAAATTGGAAGAATTAAAATCTCAAACTAGGGCAATGGAGATTACTAAAGTATGTATTTTATAAGGAGAAAAATGAGTAAGAACAGAGATAAACTATTGTGGGATTTTTTTTTCACCTTCATGTCTAAAGCCAAAGAGATGGTGATAAAGTTGATATTCTCATAAATAGTCTAAAACAAACTTATTTAATCTTTCAAAAATCATTGGCATTAAATGTGTAGCAACATGGATGGACCTTGAGGGTGTTATGCTGAGCGAAATAAGTCAGGCAGAGAAGGACAAATATCATATGTGTGCACGTATAGGAGGATTAGGAGGAACTTGACGGAGGACCAAGGGGGAGAAGAAGGGCGGAAATGGTGGGGGAAAGGGAGAGAGGCAAACCATGAGAGACTCTTGAATGCTGACAAAAACTGAGGACTGATGGATGTGGGGGGGAGGAGGGGTGGGCATGGAGGAGGACACTTGTGGGGATGAGCACTGAGTGTTATGTGGAAACTAATTTGACAATAAACTATTTGTAAAAAAATAAAATAAAATAAAATAAAATAAAATAAAATCTCAATACATATTAAAAAAAAATCATTGGCATTAAGAAGCACAAGAAGAATTTCTTTAACCCAGAAATTCTATCTGTAGACCTGTGTCTGAAAGAAATAATTCTCAAACAAGAAAATTTACATACTTAGTGTCTCTACAATACTACTTATAATAACAAAAAACTGAAACAACTTCAAAGTGTTTAACAATAAAAAAATAGGAAAAACCTTGAAAATAGTGCAAGTGACCAATAAAGAGATCATATTATCAAAGACATGTAAATTATTATGATAATGAGTTATCAGTTCTATTCATCAAATTGGGAACATTTTAAAAGAATAGTGTCCAATGTTGTGTCTAAGATGGGGGTAAACACAATTTTATGCTCCATTGGTGAGAGGATGGGCCCAACATTTCCAAAGGATACTTTGAGAAAATCTTTAAGGAGCGCATAGGTGGTTCAGTAAGTTAAACTACTGACTTTGTCTCAGGTCATGATCTTATTCTTGTGTTCTGAGTGCTGAGTTGGGCTCTGTGCTGACAGATTGGAGCCTGATGCCTGCTTCAGATTCTGTGTCTTCCTCTCTCTTTGCCCCACCCTCACTTGTGCTCTATCTTACTCTCCTTCTCACTCTTTCTCTCTCAAATAAATAAACATACAAAAAATAAAATAAAACCTTTAGGATAAAATGCACTCATTTTGACAAGGCAATTTTACTCTAGGTGTTTATCATTAAGATAACAATCCTGCCATTATGCAAATATGTACAACTGGGGAATTTTATTAAATCTATTTATAGTAGCAAAAAACTAGAAAAGATGCAAGTCCTTAAGCAAAGAGCTGGGGCACCGGGGAGAGCCAAATCTTAACAGTGGTACCTGCAGTCTTTAGCATGCTTCAGTAGCTCTCGGTAGGTTCACAACCATGGATTATTAAGTTCAAAATCAAGCAATAAAACAGTGTGTCTTACATGATCTCATCTGGGTGAATATATATATACATATCATATATAAAATGTAAATATGGGGGCACCTGGGTGGCTTAGTTGGTTAAGCACCCAACTTGGGCTCAGGTCATGATCTTGCCATTCATGAGTTCGAGCCCCATATCGGGCTCTGTGCTGACAGCTCAGAGCCTGGAGCCTGCTTCAGATTCTGTGTCTCCCTCTCTCTCTGCCCTTCCCCTGCTCACACTCTGTCTCTCTCTAAAAAATATTTAAAAAAAAAACATTAACAAAATAAAATATAAATATGTATGTTGATGGTGTTTGGAGTTAGATATACCTTAATCGTTAATAGTTGCTATCACAGCTTCTAAAAGTTTCCAGGAGGGGCGCCTGGGTGGCTTAGTCGGTTGAGCGACCGACTTTCGCTTAGGTCATGATCTCGCGGTTTGTGGGATCGAGCCCCGCGTCGGGCTCTATGCTGACTGCCAGCTCAGAGCCTGGAGCCTGTTTCAGAGACTGTGTCTCCCTCTCTCTCTGACCCTCCCCTGCTCACGCTCTCTCTCTCTCTCTCTCTCTCCTAGAAATAAATTTTAAAAAAATTAAAAAAAATAAAAAATAAAAGTTTCTAGGAATTTTTTTCTTTTAACTTCAAAAACTGTTAGACATCTGCTTCACAATATATTACCATTTTAATCAGAAAAAAAATAAACGCAACCATTTTTGAGGAGGGAGGAGATGAAGAAAGCATCCCACTGCCAGGCCCCTAGACTTAGAGGTAAAGATAGCAGAAAATCGAGTCTCAAGGAACAGGCCCGCTCCTTTGGAAGCCACGAGAGCAGATAGCTAACCAGGCATCTCATTAGTGTCAGATCGAGAACAGCCATTTGAAGCCCAAGTCATCACCTTTGGAAGGTTTCCTCTCACATTTAACTGTGTTTGGATAATGACCCTGTGTAGGTCCAACTCATTCATTTATTTAGAGGCACTTTTTATAACTGGTTTATCTTGGAATGTTCATCAGGAAGTCACATAACTTAAAGTAAGACATCCTTTGCTAAGCTTTACTGAGGCTTTTATGACTAACACGCGGATTTAGGAATACCTATTTTAGATTTTCCACCCTAGAATTACTGCTATAACATAAAATCTTGGGCCTCGAACACACTCTGTCTATTGATAAAGTAAATCCTAATTTTTGTTTTCATTCATTAACTCTGTAAATATTCTTTTAGGTTGCTTTTATGCCTGACACTGTTAGGAACTGGAAATATAATGGTGTTATGGGTTGAATCATGTCCCCCCTCCTCAAAAATGTATATGTTGTTGTTGTATATTTATTTATTTATATTATTAAATATAATTTATTTGGATAGGGACTTTACAGAGGCCATCAAGTTAAGCTAAAGGGGTTAGAATGGGCCCTAACCAATGTGACTGGTATCCTAAAAAAAGGGAGAATTTAGAGACAGACATGCATATGGGATAAATGCCATGTGGGTGTGAACATGAAGATGGCCGTCTGCAAGCCAAGGAGAGAAGCCTGGAAGCAACCTTGTCAATATCTTGGTTTTGGACTGTTGGCCTGCAGAACTGTGAAATAACACATTTCTGTTGTTTAAGTCACTCCGTTTGGGGTTAGAACACAGGGTCGGGTAAAGCAAACCCAAAGACGACCGGGGAAACTCCCAGTTGCCAACCCTGTGAGGACATTGGGAAAGGACCTGTCCCCTGTCCAGAATGGTGAGTATTCAGGTGGAGGCCACAGGAGTCTCGGCAGAATAAGCTGAAGTGAATCTCCCAGGTAGTTGTCATGGTTTGTTTATACTGAGGACACTAAGTCATGTCGCATGACCATGGCTTCCTCTTCTGGTGGGCTGCTTGGAACCTCAGAAACACATTTAAGATCCTAAATGTATAGGGCCTTGCAGTGGACATTCCACGTTTCATCTTTTATTTTTACCCTCTTAACCTACACGGACTTTTATTTTAACCCACATTAGCTTTCATGAGCACCTCCAGTAATTGTTTATGTGAAGACAGGCATGGATGTTTGTGTGAAGAGGGGCGTGGATATTTTAAGTTAAATAGACAATTTAATTGACTCTGGTAACCACCCAAAAATATTTTTTTCCAGTTGTTAAAGATGATATAGCACCATGAATAAATATTTATATTTAATTATAATTATGTTTACTGTATCTTATGTGAGGTAAAGGAAGCCCAGGATGGACATCTCTTTCCAGCAATCAGCAGGCTTTGATGTGAAACAAAATAGGAGCAACTCCAGGAGCCCCTGAGAACAACTCAGGAGCCATTCCAGGGAGCCGAACCAGTCTGCAATCAGGGCCGTTCTGAAGCCCAGAGCAGGGGCGTCTGATGAGATGTCCTCACTCCTACCCTCAAAAGTCTCATCTCACTCTAGAATCAGGCTCTTCAAAGGCCAGGGTCTTATTGTCTAAGCCAGGCCCAGGGGTTTGCAAACTAAAAAGAGAAGTTGGTTGCTCCCATCCCCACTCCAAGACACAAGGATGAGACAAGGCAGGATAACTCAATGGACCCTGCCACCCAAAAGAGTCAGGAACAGAAGCACATCATAGTGACTGAAATCCAGCTGGACTCCTGCAGACTGGATTGTAGGACCATTCCTTGATTAGGGACTTGTTCTTTTCTCTGGAAGTGGCTTCTAATTCACTATTCTCCCAAGCACTTGGAGCCATTCTCTTCAGTGTCCTGCCTTTTCTATAAGAAATGGCTCTATTTGCAGCTGAATAGCTTTCTCAGCCTGACTCCTGCCTGTAGATATTTAGGGACCTAGAGGTCTTTTGGGGATTTTCACAATCTCAGTCCCTGCTATAACAGGGTGGCCATCTAGATCCCTTGAATGAACCTCCTCACTGAAACAGATAAAACAATAGATATAAGAAACATCTTGTCAAATGTAGTCCTGAGCTAGCGCAGAAGTTAGAAATCCACAGAATGATTTAGAGATATTAGAGACCAATCCTGGTTCTGTAAGATCTTAAGCTTATAAAATTTAAAGGACCTCTTTAAGAGAAAGAACTCTAAATTTTAAAAACAGAATGAGGTTCAGCATCTTGGAAAGAGCACATGTAATGAAGAGTCTTGAAGCTCATGTTTCATTACCTTCACAGTAAATCTGCTTCTAGAAAGTTACAAACTTAGAAAAGGTGTATTAAGTGTATCATTTGAGGTGGCAGTAAAGATACTGATAAGCTTTAGAAATTCTTAAATGTGCATTTGAAAAAGCTAAGGTAACCATTAATAGAACATAGAGTGCATACCTTTAAAACAAGTAGAGAGAAAACAATGGGTTCAGATTTTAAGGTACTGCACCTAAATTAAGGCACAGAAGAGGAAAGAAGAAAGAAAAAAAGAATTAAACAAATAAAAATTGCATAGTAAGATTGAAGGTATAAATCCAAATCACACTAAATATAAATGAACAAAATACTTCTAAAATATGAGAACCATCTGTCTTAGTAAAAGAAAAAAAACGAAAAACAAATTTCAACTATGTAATGCTTAGAAGAGATAGCAGTGAGATGTAAAGACACAAAATAATTGAGATCAAAATTAAGAAGAAAATTCTAAACAAGTACTACTAATAGCAGCTTCAAATATATATGAAGCAAGAGTTGCCAGAACAAGGAGAAATTGATAGATGTACCTTATTAAAGGAATATTTTAACACAGCATCTCTAAGTATTTGATACAAGAAGCAGCTATAACATCTAACAAATGCAGAGTATATACTTTTCCCACAGAGGAAACATTTATAAAATCTAACCACATATTGATCATAAAGCTAGCCTCAACAAATTTCAAAAAAATTATATTATGCAAACTATATATCCTGACCACACATAATTAAGTTAGAAATAGTAATAAAATAGATAAGGTAAAATATGCTTCAAAACTATACAAACACACATTTCTAAATAATTAATGGAAAGAAAACAAAAACAAGAAAATATTTATATGTGACTATAATAAAAATACTATGTATGGGGAATCTGAGTGGTTCAGTAGGCTAGGCATTCGACTCTTGGTTTCAGCTCAGGTCATGATCATGATCTCATGATTTGTGAGTTTAAACCCTATGTTGGGCTCATGCTGATAGCATGGAGCCTGCTTGGGATTCTCTCTCCCTCTGTCTCTGTCCTTCCCCCACTCACACACTCTCTCTCTTAGAATAAACACATAAACTTAAAACAAAAATACTATGTATTATTTTGTGGTACTTAGAGGGAAATTTTTAGCCTGAAAGACTAGTTGAGAAAGAGGCATAAAATTAGGGATCCAAAATATGAAATCAGAAAAATAACAGCAAGGAATATAGATGGAAGAAAACAATTATAAGAGCAGAAATTAATGACATAAAAACAAACAAACATAAAAATAAAGAGGATAGGCAAATTAATGACAATAATGACATAAAAATTAATGACATAAAAAAACAAACATAAAAATAAAGAGGACAGGCAAAATTTAAATCAAGTACTTGACAATGTTAACCAAGTAGACAAACTCTGGGTAAGATGAAGGAAGGAAAAGAGGTAAATCACATCAAAATTGGTAAAAGGAAGGAATATAACTTAAATATTGCAGAAACTAAACTAATACAAAGAAAGATTATGAGTAATCTCATGGCAATAAATGATGAGATAGTAGATATCTACAAAAATACAAGTTATTAAAGATGTTTCAAGATGAAAATACGAAACTTACTAGTTGCTAGAATTCTTCCACCAGGAAACAACAGACCGAAATGACCTTAAGGCTGATTTCTATCAAACAGCAAAGATTAGAAAATTCTACATCATATATATCATTCCAAAGAATTCAAAATGTGAAACCACACACTAACTTATTTTAGGAGGGCAGCTGATATTTGGTACTAAGACTGACAGAGACCTGAAAAACTTGAAGCTACAGCTTATTTCCTTTATAACTAGAAATGAAAAATTCTAAACAGTACACTATAAAGAATTTAAAATACTTGAAAGTAAAATTGGTATCATGACCATTTTGAGATTATCCTAGGAATACAAAGTTGGTTTAATTTTTAGTATCAGTTAATGTAATTCATATTAGCAGACAGATGAAAGACACAAGATCAGGGGCACCTGGGTGGCTCAGTTGGTTAAGTGACTGACTTGGGCTCAGGTCATGATCTCACAGTTCGTGGGTTCGAGCCCCACGTTGGGCTCTGTGCTGACAGCTCAGGGCCTTGAGCCTGCTTCAGATTCTGTGTCTCCCTCTCTGTGGCCCTCCGTCTTCATGTTCTGTCTCTGTCTCTGTTAAGAATAAATAAAAACATTGAAAGAAAGAAAGAAAGAAAGAAAGAAAGAAAGAAAGAAAGAAAGAAAGAAAAAAAGAAAGACACAAGATCAAATACTCACATTTATGGATGCAAAGTTCTCTTTTGTGCAATTTGACATCCATTCATGGTTTACCAACAAAACAAAACTTGTAAGGAACAAAGAATGAGAGGAACATTCTTAACTTACAAATAAGAACCTAACGAAACCTACAACAAATTATGTGTAAGGTCTTTAAGGCATTCTCTTTATGATCAGAAAAATGACAAGAATGCCTACTTTTACCTTCCAGTTCAGTAATATAGTAAAGAGTCTACCTATCCAATAAGAGAAAAAGAAATAAAAGTTGAAGATACTGGAAAGCAACAATCAAAGCTGTCATTATTTATAGATGTTAAGGCTTTCTACAGAATGCAAGAGAACCCGCAGACATAGTTTAAAATTAATAAAAAAATTTACCACGTTTGTTGGATTAAAACATTCAATACACAAGGAGTGCCTGTGCGGCTCAGCCACCAAGCATCTGACTCTGGCTCAAGTCATGATCTCACGGTTCCTGAGTTCGAGCCCCGCATTGGGCTCAGTGCTGACAGCTCAGAGCCTGGAGCCTGCCTTGGATTCTGTCTTCCCCTCTCTCTGCACCTCCCCTACTTGCCCTCTAGTGAAAGACCATTCAGACCATATTCAGGGCGACCATTGCTGGGACAGAGTAAGTGAAGTGCATCTGCGGAGGGGCACACAGGGGGCTTCTAATGCATTTAGAAGAGTCTGTGATGGATTTTATTTTTCTTCTTTCAATGGCACGGTTACTCTTTTGGCATCCTTTTTAAGGTATGATTTGTTGTGTAATTATTTTTATTATTAAAAAAGCAGCATACTCTTTTATGTATCGTATTCCTTGCGATTATTTTTTATTATGAAAAAGAGCAGAACACGGTATGTGTATCTGGCATCAGTTCAGTCATGTTAGGCACACACATTTGTGCTAATAGCAGTGGGGGCTGTAAATGGCAAATGAGAAAGCTGGGAAAAATTTAAATAGGAGGAAGACATCAAAGGGCCCTGGATCTCAAATGCCATGCTAAAGAATTTTTTTACTCTGTTCCAAAGGAGTAACTGTATATTCTATTAAGAAACAATAGATGTATATATAAGCAAGTAATTGACTGAATTATATCTAGGTGACTGGCAAAATGCTAGGGTAATTATTTTGGAATTTTAGAAATGGCTTTCCATATAGCTTGACATGCGCTTATGACTTTCCAGAAGTTAAGGCCGCCTCTCCTTGTCTTCCCTGAGCATTTCATCGTGAAGGATCAGGGCACGGCTCACTTGTGAGATGTCCTGTTACACTCCCAGTCACAACTCCTCCTTGTCCTTTAGCAAAAGGCTAATAAGGGGGCACCTGGGTGGCTCAGTCGGTTAAGCGTCCAACTCTCCATTTTTGCTCAGGTCATGATCTCACGGTTCATGGGATCGAGCCCCCATCCTTGCTGACAGTGCAAAGCCTGCTTGAGATTCTCTCTCCCTCTCTCTCTGCCCCTCCCCCACTTGTGTGCTCCTGCTATCTCTCTCTCAAAAGAAATAAACTTTAGAAAAAAATGTTATTAAAAACGGCTAATAAACTGAGGTGGTCTTGTGGGACAGCACCTACCGAGCCCACAGTATGCAGGGACTGGTCCTCATGCCATCTGCCGGTCCCCAGTATAAATGAGTTTTGACTTTCTTTAGGATGCTCTCCTGCCACTTGTCCTTGGCTTGTCTCTTTATCTTTGCATCTGCCTAGGTCCTGACCCTTTTGGGGACAAGGTGTGTGGGGGGTGGGGAGGGACAGAAACAGGGTCCTACTCTCTGCCCTGCACTTGCTTTTTGAATGGGAGCCAATTAGGTCTACTTTGACCCTTGGCACTGGGTCTCAGACCCCATTTTCAGTCACCCTCTATCCTGACTTTGCCTTGTCACGCTCCTTTCTGGAATAAGCCCAAGTCCCCAGGTTCCCAGCCCTGGGCTGCAGACATACCCACATTGCCTGGCCAGGCCTGCTCAAAAGTCCTCAGGATCTCAGTTCCCTGGTCATTAAGATAAGGGCTTCGGCCCTGATTAGTGTTTGCATATCTGATGAGATCGGTGTTGAAATAAATCCTTACCGTGTTTGGCCTTGACCACAGTTTGAAAAACTGTGGGCTGCAGCCATTAGTGGTTTGTGAAATCATTTTGGTGGGTCATACACAGAACTTTTTTTCTTTTTTTCATAGAATAGACTCCTATTTTTAAATAGAATAGAATAGCAAATATCCGATTGCTTCACACACAGCAAGGTTAAGTCTGGTTCCTATAAAACATATTTTGATTAAAACTTATCCTGATGTACTGAATGTTGACACCATCATGGAGTAAAATGAGTCCCTTCAAAATTCACATGTGGAAGCCCAAACAGCTAGTACTTCAGAATGCAACCGAATTTTGGAGATAGGACCTTGAAAGGGGTGGTTAAGTCAAATGAGGACATTAGGGTGGGCCCTCATCCAACCTGACTGGTGTCTTTGTAAGAAGAGGAAATTTGGAAGCACGAAGAGGCACCAGGGGCACATGTGCACAGAGGAAAGACCATGTGAGGACACAGGGAGAAGGTGGCCATCTACAAGCCAGAGACAGGCCTCAGAGAAACTAAACCTGTTGACACTTTGATCTTGGATTTCTAGCTTCCAGAACTGTGAGGGATACATCTCTGTAGATAAAGCCCCCAGTCTGGTATTTGGCCATGGCAACCCTAGGGAACTAATACAGACATATAATGCAATTCCCATGATGGATTCAGTCACTGGCTCAGATAACCCTGAAGCCTCCTTCAAATTTTAAAACTCTTTGGAGGCTGAAAAGAACAAAGGCCTGCTCTTCAATTTGTAAAGAAGCTTCCTTCGGCATCTTCGGAAGCCACCAGCGCCTCCCACAAGAGTCCCCCAGTGCGACCCACACAGGGTAGTGACAAGGTGTGAGCCTCTGAGCAGCTTTCAAAGGCTGTAGCTCTGGCTGTGGTCATGAAGAGAGAAAAATGCAAAGCCTGTGGGAGTAGCCAAAGGAGTCCAGGGGCCAGATAGCCCTTTGCAACGAAGGATTAAAAAAGAACCAGACCTTTGTTATTTATTTATTTATTTATTTACCTACCTATCTATTTAACTATTTTTTTCATATTTATTTATTTTTGAAAGAGAAAGAGAGATAAAGCATGAGCAGGGGAGGGGCAGAGAGAGAGAGGAGATACAGAATCTGAAGCAGGCTCCAGGCTCTGAGCTGTCAGCACAGAGTCCGGCGTGGAGCTTGAACTCATGAACCGTGAGATCATGACCTGAGTGGGAGTCAGTCATTTAATAGGCTGAGACAGCCAGGCACCCCAAGAACCGAATTTTTGAAACGTCAGGGTCGGGTGCTCAGTCTGCTGACACTGGGTCCCTTGTGTGTGATAACACGAGTGAGGTAATAGGTGTTTCTGGAACCTGCGCCATTTCCTTCCATCAATCCACCCTGAGAACCACCCCAACATAAATGAGGGCGAGCCCCATTCTAGCAGAGCAGGCCCCATCCTGGCTGGAGAGACGGCACGCTCGCCGCAGCGTCTTCCAAAGGTAAGTCTGTGAACACGGTCCCCCGGGTGCCATCTGATGACGGCCTCCCCTTGGCAGGTCTGCCTGGACTATCCAAGATGTCACTCTCATCATCACCGTGTAACCTCTAACGGCTGCTGCTAAAGAGTTTTCTGTCTCCAAAAATAATCTCCAAATGATGGTTAGCACGGCCCCAGCATAATTCATCCCTTTTAAATAAGTGAAAGGAAGCTAATGCCTGGCATAGTCACAGAGCAGGGCCTTGGAAAATGAGGTGGCCATGACTTCAGTCTTTGGCAGAGGGCTGTGGATGGGACGCGGAGCCAGGCCAGCACCGGGATGCCTGGCAGGGACATTTCCTTCTGGTGGGGGCCAGGAAACAGTTTGAAGCTCTTCCACTACTTTTTCTGGGCTCTGGGAGTCTGTCACCTGAACCAGCCACACCACCATCTCAGGGTGTCACCAGGATCTCACTTTTCCAAGAGCTTCCTGATAGTTACTTGAGCACCAAGGAGCAGGTGCTTGGTTATTGGATCTGATCCCTGATTGTACAAAGAGCATCTCTCCGTGTCCTGACTCCCCAGTGACCCCAGAAAGAGACGAAATGTCCTCGCACATCATTCTACTGTAGACACAGTTGCAGTGCAGTCTGGTTTTCGGGATGGGATGTGCATTATTGTGTGCCAAGAGAGGGATTTTGTGTGCCTCTGCGCGCAAGCTTTCTGCACACGTTCTTTCCCCCATGCCTGCAGGGCTCTGGCTGATCTGAAACATTTTGAAGCTGGGAGGAGTTGGGGATAGCATCTGCAGTGGAACATGAGGAGGCTACTTGGCATCATCAGCATTTCATTAATCTTTAGAGCAGCCTTGGGAGAGACAGTTAGTGTACCCTCTTTGCAGATGATAAGACTAAGTCTTGGAAGTCAAATAACCTGCCCCAGGCCACCAAGTCCGTGAAAAGGACTCAAAGACAGTTTATTTGTTGGTTGAGATCTATGATCTTTGCACTCTCCCTTATACTGAAGCTGGAAAAGATATTGTAATAGGATGGGATGGAGAAGGGACCCAAGGATGACCATGGAGAGGATGAGAAACCTTCAGGTAGTTTTCCAGAGCACTGAGGGTAAGCTCAAAAGGCAGGACCTGGAGATGGTCCATGGCCAACCACAGGTTCATGGGGTCAGTTGACCCTTGAAGTAGCCTTCCTTCTTTAGGCTTTGGAGGCATTGGTCCCCTGGGGAGCAAATCGGGTCAGGTCCAAGATCAGTAGAAGGCAGCACCAGTCACTGGCTGAGTGACTCTGGGCAAGTCGCTTGACCACTTGCTGCCTGTTTCCTTGTTCAGAAAATGAAAATGCCACTCCATCTCCCACCATTCATGATAGGGATTCAGCCCTCACCCTGCACGTGTAGATGATGTGGGCACATGCTCCTCAGTATTCACGGCATTGGAAGTGTTGAAGTCAAATGGAAAATGTGTGCTTCCTCCACAGAGCTCTCCTTGTTTGAATGAACTGAATCTTTATTTCTCTTTTACAGGCAAAGAGGTTTTCATTAATTTGTGCCAGACCATTTAATATATTCTTAGGTTTCTACAGTGTGCTTGTTTCACTTGATTTTCTAGATTTCCAAGAAAGTTTCGGGACTTGGTTTGGTGAAAGACCTTGAAGGAGCTAAGAGAAATAAGAAGAACGGGAAGCAATTTGTTTTGCAACAAGACTTCAGTCTAAGGATCTCACCAAGAAATAAGTACAACTGAATGTATGGGTTTTCCCTAGAAGCTCTGATCTTAGTTCTTTTTGGACAAGGTTAGACTGGCAAGAAATCAAGCCAGAAACTCAATGACATTGTGAACACAATTTTGTGTGTTTTAATTAGGACCGTTAATAATCAGTAAAAGCCCTGGATGGTGGGGGGAAAGGATTCTTGAAAGCAAATCCCATGACTGCAGTGGGAAAGGTTTTTCCACTGAGGGCCAAGCTTCTGAGTCTAGATTGTTCTTGTTTTGCAAGCTAGAACTCTGAAGTACAGAAACCTCTAGTGACTTGCCTGAGGTCCTGGGGCAAGTGATGGAATTTAGGAGGATTAGAATATTCCAGAAGCCTTCACTGCAGTTTGCAGTGTTGGGGCAGTGGGGAGACAGAGCCAGAGGAGAGAAAGGGGGAGGGAAAGGGAGAGAAAAGTAAGGAGAGGAGGAGGTGGGAGGGAAGAAAGGAGAAGAGAGGAAGAGAGAGGGAGGGAAAAGGAAGCAGAGAGGAAAGAAAGAGGGAAGAAAGGAAGAGGAAGGAAGGGAAGGGGGAAGATAAGGAGAGAGTAATGGGATCTCCCTGGAATGAAGAGAAATCTCAGGGGCCTTAGCTGTCCCTCCTCAGAGTTACCCATGAGGTTGCTTCAGAGGCCAAAGGGATCAAATGATGAGGGAACAGAGAACAATGTAGACACGTACTTACCGTGCCAAATCTGAGGTGGGCCAGTGAGCTGTGTGAGCAGCTTTCTGCCCTTCTGAGCATTGGTTTCCTCACCCTCGAGATGGGGCTGAGAATAGTCTCTACCTTACAGAAGGTATGTCGAGAGGCTGCCACTTGCTGAGTGACCTGTCAGTGCTACAGATCCATAAGTGTGATTCAGAGTATGATGCCCAAGGGCGCCTGGGTGGCTCAGTCCATTGAACATCTGACCCTTGATTTTGGCTCAGGTCATGATCTCATGATTTGTGAGATAGAGCCCCGAGTCAGACTCTATGGAGTCTGCTTGGGATTCTCTCACTCTCTCTCTTTCTTTCTCTGCCCCTCCCCTGCCCTCTTTCTCTCTCTCAAAATATATAGGTATTTTAAAAAATGAATATGATGTCCATTGGGAAGTTTAACATACAACACAAGCTGCTGTATTGTAGTCTAGGCAATAAAGAAAGTGTTGATCACAGGACTTGGGGAAAAGTGTGAAAGGAGGTGCCTCTGTTGCATGGACAGTGCCCTCCATCACCTTGGGCAGGGAGGCCAGCATGGCTCTTGTCCTGGGTGCCCTGGGAGCCCTCAGGGGCTCTTGCTGGAAATTCCCCCACTTAGCCTGGGCCTACCCACCTTCTCTCCTGGGTAATATTGCCAGATAAACATAAAGGATGCCTCGGTAATTTTGATTTCAGGTAAATGAATACTTTTTTGGTATGCATGTGGCCCATGCAATATTTGGGGTAGACTTGTACCAAAAGTTTATGCTTGTCTAAAATTCAGATGCAACCAAATACCCTTTTTATTCGCTCAATATAGAAACCCTACCTCCCAGGAGAATTTCTTTTCTGATTATGAAAATAATCCATGCCTGATGTATAATCGAGGAAATACTGAAATACAGGAAACATGAAATAATTCCCACAGAACTCCATGAACTGATGTTTGAAAGACTTCGATACTTGAAAATGGTGGCCCATTTACTTGTATTTTACACAATTGAGATGATCTTCTTGATATTTTATGTATGGATCTTATATTTCTTTGGCTTGACATTATGCATAATCTCCCTGTGTCCAACTCTTTTCTACTGCATACCTCTGCCTTCTTGTTGAAGAAGTTGGTGGTTCCCAGGGTGCATATCTGTGCATAATACTCTGTCCACACATCTTCAGATGATCTCTCAAGTGGCTTTTAAAATTATTCTAAGTTATATATGTATATAATCATGGTAATTTGGAAGTGATGACATTTAATATCTCATGGTGACTTTGTTCTAGAGCTCTCATGGGTGCAGTCAAATCTTCCCTCCCAAGCCCGGCTCAGTGACCCTGCTGACAGTCTGCCTGCTCCCACCAGCTGATGTTCCAAGGGAAGGAAAGCCAGCACTCAGCCTTTGCTCCTCCCTGAGCCTACAAGCACTCATTTCCGCAGAAGACCATTGGTTTAAAAACACAAGAATAAGGTCAACGGGATGGTATCTTGTTTCCCAAGGCAGAAAGAATGGACTCTGGAATTGTGTTTTCCACCTGTGGGACATGCACAGAGCTCACCTTCCCTTTTGGATATCCCTTATGCTAGTGCCTCTCACCCCCAGCTACACATCTAAGTCACTGGAGGGGGTTTAACAACTGTCATGTCCCCCAGCCACACCCCAGCCTGAGCAATACTTATCTCTGGGGGAGGGGTCCCAGGGTCAGCATCTTTTCCTAGAGGTCCCTGGGTGACTTCAGTGGGCAGTCAGTATTGAGGATACCTGGTTAGGAGACTGGGAAGCTATTATCTGCGTGAGTCAAACTGGAAGAGACTGGAGGCAACAGAAGGATGTCAGAGACCTAGCAGAATCTAGGGCTTCAAGGTCATCATGCCTTTGAGTTCACACCCTGTAAGCAGTTTGTCTGTTGGTCTTAGCAGACACAGGTTCTCTTCAGAGCTTCTGCCAGAATCTTCTCTGAGTCTGGAAAATGGCTTGGTCCTCTTGGGGTCCAGTGCAAGTCCTCCAGTTTCCCCACACTGCTCCTGACTCATAGTTAACATGGCCTCTGGCTCTCTGCCTGGGGGTTAGGTGTGAGCCCCTTGGGGCTGCTCTCCTCCAGCCCATGGCACTCAGCTTAAGGCTAGCCCACAGACCTGGAGCCACAGTTGCTTCTCTTTCATCACTAGGTGGATGTGTCCCCCTCTCCATGTGAAAAGAGTTTGAGGGCCTGCAGCTTCCCCGGAGGATGGAAGGGTCTGTTCCCTCCATTCCCTGCATTGCAGTCTCCTTGCTCCAGAGCCAACTTTTGCTCTGTGGGAAACCAGAGACATTCCTCTGATCATTCAGTGTCCTTTCCAGGCAGGGACACTGTCACCACCACGCAGGGACACCAACCTCTCCTAGGAAGCTGCACATTTGGGACAGGAGAGAAACTTCCTGAGTACAGTCAGTGGTTAGGTCCAAGAAAGCCAGAGGCCCGGAGGAGGCTGTCAGGGGCCCTTAGTCAGTGAGGGCAACATTAACAGCATGTCATGGACTGCACGGCTTAAACAACGGACACATTCCTCACCATTCTGGAGACTGGGACATCCCAGACATGCATGCTGGCAGGGCCGGGTTCTGGTGAGAGCTCCCACCTGTCGTCACCAACAGCCTCCTTCTTGCTGCGTCATCACGTGGTAGAGAGAGACAGGGAGGGGGGCAGGTAGGGAGGGCTCTGGTCTCTTCATCCCCTTGGGCGAACACTACTCCCATCATGGGGGCTGAGCCCCAGTGATCTCATCGAAACCCAGTCACCTCCCAAAGGCCCCCCTCCAATTACCTTCACACTGGGGGCTAGCACTTCAAACTACAGATTTGGGGGAGACACGTTCAATCCATAGCGAGGGGTGGGAGGGGAGTTAGCAGGGGAAGAACAAAAATATCTCAGGAGAGTAGCCATATGTTTGAGGAAAGGTCGAGCCCGGTGGATGGCCTGTTGGCACACAGCATCGCTGGGGTGAGCATGCTCTGTGAGTGGGGGGTTTGCCCCTTGGCCCTCGCCTCCAGGCCCTCCTGAAGTACAGGAAGAGATGAGAGAAGACAGAGGAAGGGAGGGGTTGTGATCATGTATTGGGTTCCAGGTGTTTTCTGGCTTCCTCCACCTCTGTGGCAGCCCCATCGGTGAGCACACATCTGGTGAACAGCAGGTAGGCTCTAGGCTGCATAGCAAGCAGCACAAGCACACGTTCCCTTCCCCGTGGAGTTCACACTCGTGTGGGATAAGGCAGGTGGTTGTCACATGGCCACACAGATGCACAGGCCCGCAGGTGAGGTGTGCAGATCTGAGTCTCCGCAGGGCTGTAGCATACAGCTGGGCTCACCCACGGTGCACCAAGGGAGACCAAATGGTGGAGGAAGGAGGCAGGACGTGGGCCTGCTGCAGGCCCAGGCTGGCCATGTCCTCCATAGAAGATTCCGTTCTTCTCTGCCTCCAGAAGTTTTTGCCCGTCTCTGCCTCCAGATGGAATCCAGATTCCGAGAACCACTCCTGCTCTGCCCACGTGGGTAGAGGGAGATAGAGATCCCCTCCCTATAATTTAGCCCCACTGCCTCGGAGGACCACCCCACCCCTCAAGGCTTCCCTAACCCCAGCCTACACTTTGTAGTCAGTGCCTTCATTGAGCCCTCATCAAATTACGCAATTTAAATATACCATCTGTTTCCTGCTGGGACCCCAACTGACCCAATGACCTAGACAGGGAGGTCAAGGAAGCTTTCAAAGAAAAGGATGTTTGAATTGAGCTCCAAAGGGTGAAATTCCAGTTGTTCTTAATGGGCAGATCCAAACATGTGTGTTTGGTCAGTAAGGAGGTTATAGTGAAGGGGGTGGCGGTGGTGCAGAGGAAGACCCCATGAAGCCCTCCCTCTTCTAGCCATACCTGGTCAAGGTGTCAATGGGCCTGGGCTCAGCTCTCAGAAAGAATAAGAGGCAACGCACATTCCTTCAGCACTGCAGGGAGCAGGTGTCTGCTGGTGTCCATACAGGTAGTAGACCTTCCGTACAGGCAGTCCTGATGGAGACTGAGGTCTGATGCTCCAGGTTGTGAGGGATGTTCTCTGAAAGGCCAAGGTAAGCCACAAGAGGGCCAAGACTCAACTTCGGAGGGCCCTGTGGAAGCTATGAACGCCATGCATGCACTGTAAATGCATGCACCGTAACTTTGCATCCCTGAGTTGCTACCCCACGGAAATGTAGGTTAGAACTAGTCACATAGACATATGTTCCAGACTCCTTTTCATAATCCTAAAGTTTCATTATCTAGCTGTAACAATTTACCACAAATTTGGCGGCTTAACACAACAGATATTTATTCTTCCACAGTCTGGAAGCCAAGTCCAAAATCAAGGTGTCACCAGGCCTTGCCCCTTCTAGAGGCTCAAGAGAATATTTGTTCTTGGCTTCACTCAGCTTCTGGGGGCTTCCCACCCTCCTTGGCTTGTGTCCATACCATGCCAACCTTCAAGGCCAGCATCTTCAAGTATCTCTCTGCTCTGTCTTCACATCACCTTCTTCTCTCTGTGTATAAAATCTCTCCTTGTCTCCCTCTTGCAGACACTCGTGTTTGCATGTAGGGCCTTTGGGGACAATCCAGGACAATCTCTCCAACTCAAACTCCTTAACCTGAACACATCCAAAAAGACCTTGTTTTCACATGTAAATTAATATTCATAGGTTTCAGCAATTAAGATATGGGTGTCTTCTGGGGGCCACATCTCAGGCTACCACACTGGGCAAGGAGATGTCATCTTTCTGAGTGACCCACATGGAGTGGCAGCTTGATTCTGGTAGAGATCTTAGTTGACACAATCAGGATTCCTGATATACTGTCCTCGCTGAGTCCTGGTCCTGAATGAGTCACTGGATCTCTCCAGGTTTTTGCCTTCTGTTTCATAAATGAATGTGTGGAAGTATATCAGTTTCCATGAACCACTAGAGTCTCTAAATGGGCCTCATCTGTCTGGCACAAGGAGCCTCATGGATACATGGATATTTCTTGGAGTTCTTCTTAGTTCCTCTGAAGGCCTGGGACCAAATAAGACTCATAAAGGATCAACTGGGTGACCCTTAAGCCTGGACAGAGGGCCCTGGGAGCTCTCAAAAAGTAGCCAAGCCCAAGACCAATTCAGTCAGTACCTGTGAGGATGGGCTGGGCATTGACAGGTTGTTTAATCTTTCCAGGAGATTCTAATATCAGACAATGTGGGAATGATGAACGTTTGAAGATCTTTTTGTTTTTTAATGTCCCTTCCAGGTAAGGCATTTGACAGATCAGTAGAGGTAGAACCATGAGTGTCAACTCTGGCTTCACATTTGGCTCCATCCCAGTGGATTTAATTGATCTGGAGTGACATTGGCTTTAGGATCTAAAGCTTCCTGGATGACCTCAGTGTCCAGCCCAGATTGAGAGCTCTGTGGTAGAATGAAAGGCAACCTTCCATCTCAGCTGCTATTCCCAAGGGCAGCTGTCAGACCTCAGAAGGTCCCCCTGACTAGCAGTTTCTGGACCATAGAATGGCTCCTTCTATGGGAGGTGGCAAAGTCATTTCTCTGGAAATCCTGACCCATCAGTGAGGTTTCTAACCACAAAGACCTAGCCAGGACTCCACTGCCAGAGGGTTGAGGGATAGATTAGGTGACCTTTCAAAATTCCTGACAATTCCTTGAATTTATGAAAACTGCTATCAAGCCTGCCCTTGATAGATTCTGCCGCCGTTTAGACAAGGAATGTAAAAAGAATAAAAATAACCCAATGAATTCAGGATCGTGGAAAATGCCATTACTGGTAATGAAAATTACAGGAAGCCTTGCTGACTCCTGCTACCTCCCCAAGACTAACATGAGAACATGTTTTTTCTTCTGATGCAATAATTAAGTTTGCCCAAGAAAACGTTTCTCTGTGCATGCCTCAGGGCAGGGGCTAAATGAAGCCTTTAACTAACTGATAAATGTGATCATCTCGGTTTACTGAACTCTTTGGGACAGATGGGCTTCCCAGGTAGATTAACTGAGCAGCCGTGTGCCTGGGTTGGGGGTGGGGGTGGGGTAGCTCTAGAGAAGGCACTGGAGATTCCCGAAACTCAGATAGACTTACTTTGTGGGGAAATGGAAGAGTTAACTGCCGACATACTTCTAGAACCAAAGACCAGGAGGCCAAGATGGAAATAACAGCTCAAAGTAAGTCTCATCAGATACCACGGGGATGAGGGCACACATTCCCTCAACACGGAGCACAGACAAGGCACAGGCACTGTGTAGGCACCGCAGATACACGGAGAGCAAGACTGCCCCGCGCTGCCCTGATGCAGATTTCATTTAGTTCATTTCATCAACAGATCTTAACCCAAGAGCCCCCCAGGGTGCTCAGAAAGCTGACTGAGGGGGAGGAACTTGACAACTGAAAAGCTGAGCAGAATAAAACCTGGCTGGGGGTGGCTGCCCCAGACCCCCACATTAGGACAGAAACAGAAAATTACATGGTGGCAAAACATAACAAATGAACAAGAAGGGAAAGGTTTAGCCTCACTGGCTACTGATGAAAACAAAAAGCCAGAGCCTCCTGAAGAATGATTTTTCTCCTCTGGCAGAATACTCAAAAGGATGAGCAGTGTTTGGTAAAGTGGGTCCCCCCAGCCCTGCCCTGGAGTGAAACGGTCAACAGCTGTGAGCCTCTGAGAAACAATGTGGCATTCTGTGTCAATCCCACATGTTTATTTCAACTCCTTGTTTCCACTTGTGGGACTTTAAGAAACACTCCATCATAACAAAGGCTTTATGCTTAGGGGTATATATGGAGGGGCTATTTATAAGAGCTGCAAACTTAAACCAAAGGCTACTCTGACAACAGCATAGAAATGACCTTGTGCCCCCTCGCAGGTCTGACCTTGTGCCCACAAATAGGTGTGCTCCCCCACAGGTTGTAAAGTATTATTAGACTCATTAAAATGAAATCTATGAAGAGATCAAAGATCCTAATGATATAAAAATGTTAAGTGAGGGGCGCCTGGGTGGCTCAGTTGGTTAAGCGTCAGTCTTCAGCTCAGGTCATGATCTCACTGTTTGTGGGTTTCAGCCCCATGTCAGGCTCTGTGCTGACAGCTCTCCAGATTCTGTCTCCCTCTCTCTCTGCCCCTTCCCTGCTCATTCTCTCTCTCTCTCTCTCTCAAAAATGAATAAACATTAAAAAAAGTTAAGTGAAACACGCAAGATAGAAAATTGTGTTCATTTCAGCAGCAACTATGTAAAAATGAGTTTGCATCAAAGAAAGGGAAAGCAATATGCTTTAAATATTGGAGCTGTGGTACTGTTTTTTAATTTTCTATATTTTCTAAATTGTAATGAGTATTATTTATAATTTAAAAAGGGTTTTTTTATTTGCCTTTTTAAAGAAAAGGTTATTTCTACTTCAGTTTTTAAGCGGAATTGATGGGCGATTGTTGTGGTCACTGTCTGCGTCACTGCTGGTCCCATGATACACTCTGTCCCCTCTTCCCACACACTCAAACACACAAGTCTCCCATCGGGAGAACATGCAACATGCATGTCACAGGATTCTGATGGAGGTGCTAGGGTGCAGTAGCTGGTGACAGAAGGAAAGGAAGGTGAGACTGGAGAGCTCAAAGAGTAGTTCCCCTACACTGAGGGGTTTTGATGGGTCTGAGAAAGAATAAAAGAATAAATTCTGCTGGAAAAGTTAACATAACATTTCGGTCGCAGGTAGAAACAAAACAAAGCAAAACAAAAATGCCTGAATAGGGCCTTTCAAGAGGCTTCCTTTTTGTATCTTTAGGGAAAGGCTGGGGTTTCCTACCCTTTGTAATTATTTCAACACATCAGACCTCGGCAACTACTCTTGAGATTCAGAGTAAAGAAAAATAGATGCGTCCCATCCCATAATTCAGATCCTTCTCCCAAGTAGAGATGATGACACTGTGGCAGCACAACTGGGGCCAGGCCACCAATTCCTCAGCTCTTTGAAGGCTTGCCTTTTCCTGGGTCGCCAGCACCTGGAAGTCCCTACAGACTGTTTCCGCCAGGCCAGCTCATTACTGGACCTGCAGAGGACTAGCAGTCATCAGTTGCAGCCTCTCTGTCTTTTGCATTTCATTCCCTGTCTTCTGACTTCTCCACCTCTCCAAGAAATCTAAAGTACTTTCAAACTGTAGTGTGTGCTCAAATCACCTGGAAGACTTGTTAGGATATAGAATGCTGAACCCCCCCCCCCCTCAGAGTTTCTGTTTTTTTTCTTTCTTTTGTTTCTGAGAGAGAGCATGAGTAGGGGAGGGTCAGAGAGAGAGGGCGACACAGAATCTGAAACAGGCTCCAGGCTGCAAGCTAGCTGTCAGTACAGAGCCCAATGCATGGCTCGAACCCACGAACCATGAGATCATGACCTGAGCCAAAGTCTGACGCTCAACTGACTGAGCCACCCAGGCACCCCCAGAGTTTCTGATACAATAGGTTCAGGGTGGGGCTGAGAAACTTACATTGTTCACAAGGCCTCAGGCATGCTGATGCTGCCAGTGGTTTGGGGAACACTGTGCTCTATGCAAACCACAGAACAAGGTGCCCCCTTTCTATAGGCAACTCTACATTTCTCCACCAAGGAGAAAGGTCAGTAAAACACCAAGGTCAGTGCAAGGAAGGACTGCAAGTTTTCTGAAATTGAAGATAAGAAGAGACCATCCAAGGACTCCACGTTGTTGAACTTCAGAGAAAGGTCTGACTTAGTGACAGGTGTTAGATGGTGGCTGTGTCTATATGGCTTTTGCCATTAGGGCTTTGAGAAAGGCACCACCATGGTGGGAGTCTGAAGAAACCCAGCTAAGGGA
Source organism: Proteles cristata cristata (assembly GCA_017311185.1). Lineage (NCBI taxonomy): Eukaryota > Metazoa > Chordata > Mammalia > Carnivora > Hyaenidae > Proteles > Proteles cristata. Next base: position 177,620 of record JAESUZ010001669.1, on the reverse strand, counting down.
TTTTGATGGTAGTGGGGGAATGGGGGGAGGGGGGAAGAAGGCACTTGTGAAGGACCCAGAAGCAGTATAAAAATACAGTAAGAGAAACTGGGTCATGGGCAGTATTGTAGATTGAATCGTGTCCTCTAACAAGATATATTGAAATCCTAACCCTTGGACCTTGTGACCATGACCATTTTTGGAAATAGAGTCTTTGCAAATGTAATTAAGATGTAAGTTAAGATGATGGTGGGCCCTTAATCCAACAGGACCAGTGACCCTAAGAGAGGAGAAGCACACAGAGACAAGCACTCACAGAAGGAAGAAAACTATAGCAGGTGACACGAGAGCCAGAGACTGAAGTTGTGCACGCAGCTGGGAACCACCAGAAGCCAGGAGAGAGAGCACGGCCCTGCTGGTGCTTGGATTTGGACTTCTGGTCTCCAGAACTGTGAAAAGATAAGTGTCCATTGTTTTAAGCTCCCCAGTTTGTGGTACTTCGTTGTGGAAAATTAGCATGTCCTAGAATGTCCTAGAAAACTAACATAGGCAAAGAATATTGATTTTCTTCTTTCTAATGCAATAAAATTGGAAGGGAGCTTAAAGGACAACAATCCCATTTGCTTACCTTTGAGAGATGTCAGCTGAGCCAGAGAGGAGCTCAGGTGAACCCAGAATGCTTTTCTCAAGGTCAATGTGCTTATTTTGCTGGTCTTACCACATCGGCCTGTTCATATAGCATCCTGCCTTCGGGGGTTTTGGGGTTTTGTTTTGTTTTTTTTTGTTTTTTTTTTGGCTCAAATGCATAAGTGAGGCCCCTGCCTTCTCAAGATGTCAAGTCCTCAGTGGCCTAGGTCCTATCCACAGTGATGAGAAGGGTGGGCAGCTGGTTCTATCGAAAGGGACTGGGGGGCGCCTGTGTGGCTTCACTGGTTGAGTGTCTGACTTCAGCTCAAGTCATGATCCCATGTCATGGGTTTGCGCTCCACATCGGGCTTTGCACTGACAACATGGAGCCTGCTTCGGGTTCTCTGTCTCCCTCTCTCTCTGCCCCTCCTCTACTCTCTCTCTCTTTCTCTTTCTCTCTCAAAAATAAATAAAAATTTTTTATAAAGGAGTTAAAGGGGGGGCGCCTGGATGGCTCAGTCGGTTAAGCATTCAACATCAGCTCAGGTCATGATCTCACAGTTCATGGGTTCAAGCCCTGTGTTGGGCTCTGTGCTGACAGCCAATTCAGAGCCTGGAACCTGTTTCAGATTCTGTGTCTCCCTCTCTCTCTGACCCTCCCCTGCTCACATTGCCTCTCTCAATCTCTCTCTCAAAAATAAATAAAACAAGGGGCACCTAGGTGGCTTAGTAAAAGCGTCCGACTTTCGCTTAGGTCATGATCTCGCTGTTCGTGGGTTCGAGCCCTGCGTCGGGCTCTGGCTGACTGCCAGCTCAGAGCCTGGAGCCTGTTTCATAGTCTGTGACTCCCTCTCTCTGACCCTCCCCTGCTCACGCTGTCTCTCTCTCTCTCTCTCTCTCCTAGAAATAAATAAAACATTAAAAAAAATAAAAAATTAAAATAAATAAATAAAACGTTAAAAATAAGTAAATAAGTAAATAATTGTTAAAAAGGGGTAGAAGGGATTGGGACTCTGGCTTCCGTGAAGGGAGTCAATTGCTGTAAGGATTTGAAAGGAGTCTGTGAGACCTGATTCTGAGCCATCATGCACAGCTCAGTGCTATCCAGGACACTTTAGACCTGATGAAGCAATTGGGCCAGAGTGCTCCCCATTGAGCATTTGGACTCCAACTCTACCCTCGTGATCCCAAAGCTGTTCATATTTGGACCAACTACACGTGTGTCTTTTCATTTCCCCTTCTTAAATGTGCTAAATCTCACAATGTGATACTGCCTCACACCCACTAAGATGTCTAAAACCCAAAAGACAGAAAACAACAGGTCAGTGAGTGTGTAGAGAAGCTGGACTCTCATACTTCGCTGGTGGGAACATGAAATGGTGCAGCCACTTTGGAAAACAGGCTTGCGGTTTCTCAAAAAGTTAAACATACAATCACCACGTGGCCCAGCAATTCTACGTCTAGGTATATACTTGAGAGACATGAACACATACGTCCACCCAAATACTTGCATATGAATGATCATAACAGTATTCTTCATGATAGCTAGAGTGTAGGAAATAGCTGAGCATGTGTCAATGTGGTATATAGGTACAATGGACTATGACTCGATCATGAAGAAAAGAGTGATGTCGTGACTCATGTTACAACATGGATCAACCCTGAAAACATACCAAGTGAAAGAATTTAGTCACAAAAGGCCATGTGCTGATTCTACTTATAGGATATGTCCAAAATAGGCAAATCCACAAAAAGACGGAAAGCATATCAGTGATTGGCCTTGCTGGGGGGAGGGGAGAATGGAAAGTAAATTCTAATGGTTATGGGCTTTCTTTGGGGTGTGATGAAAATACTCTGGAATTAGATACGGGTGATAGTTACACTGTTTTGTGACTATACTAAGAACCACCAAATTGTAAACTTTAAAAGAGTGAAATCTGTGGTCATAGGAATTGTATTCCATGTATTCATGAGAACATGCTGCTAAGAGCAGCATTTGATGACAATTATCCTGGCAACCCTGTGTTCCATAGACTGAGAAGATACATGAGAGGCTAGAGACATTGAAAGTAATTGAAGAGAAAACCGCTACAAAATATAAAGAGCCAAGGACCAATACTAAATTTCTATGGAAACAGAATAGTAGGACACCTAAAAACAAGGAAAACAGAGTTGTCTGAGGAGCATGTCAGAACACAATGATAGTGGGATGACCCAGAGACCAGGGGTCTGTCCAGACATGTCTCTGGAACCCTCAGGATTGCAGAAGTCCTACCTGTCAGTCAGAGGTAATGAATCAGGCCATCCCCACCATTGGCCGTTTGAGCTCTATGGTGAATGTAAGAAGGAATCAAGGCTTCCAAACCTTCCCAACATTAGATTCTCTCTTTCTACCTGTGACAGCTGGTCTCTAAGACACCCCTCCCCCAATAAGTCACGCCTCGCAAGATTCACACCTTCATCTAAACCACTCCCTCGTGGAATCCAGGCTTGCCCAATGTAACCAATGAAATGCAGTGGAAGTGGTGCAGTGTGACTTCCCACGGTAGGCGATGAGTATCCTTGAAGTTCCTGCCTTCGTCTCTCGGAACGCATGCTGTGAGAAAAGCCTGACATTATGTAAGAAGTTCAACTACCCTGGAGCTTCCATGATATGAGGAGGCCTACCTTAGCCACAAGAAGGGGCCATGTGTAGGGAAAGACTCCCAGCCAGCTCCAAGATGTCCTAGCCATTCCATCCAGGCACCAGGCACGAGAGTGGAAAAGCTACTTGCACGTCCAGTCCAGCTTAGTCTTCATTTGACTCTAGCTCCAGATGACATCTGCCATCCCAGATGACACCTGACTGTGAATAAGAGAGATATCGTCCAGCTGAGTCCAGACAACCCACCGAATCATGAAAAAGCATGACAAAATGTTTTGTCTCTAAGTTTTGGGGTGGTTTGTTATACAGAAATAGATAGCTGAAACATTAACCTGGAGAGCCAAGTGCAGGCCACTCTGCAGACACTCAGACCATTTCCATGGAGCAGGGTGACAGGGGCGCTGTCACCCCTGCCCCTCAGTGGCTCTAAAAGCTTCCCCAGGTGTGAAGTGAAGCATCCATAGATACCAGTCCTCTCCACACTTCTCCCTTGCCCTGAGAGAGTCTCCGGAGCTCACAGATCCCACTGAGGTTGCCTGCTTCTGGCTGCTAACTTCTCTAGCGGCACAGCATGATTTGGGCAACGCCTAGGACCCTGTCACCTTGATGAGTCTCCAATTCTTCCCCCCGAGAGCTGTGAGATGCCCTGCTGCTGCCTGTTCTAGGCCCAGGGAGACCTCACCGAGAAAATCTGGGAAAGACCTGGCAAGGGAAGAGGCTGTAGGAAGCACTGCCCAACAGAATCCTCCAGGATCGGACTGGAACACACCACTGCCCTGGCTCTCCCTGCCTGTTGATTTGGACTGTGCGTATTTTACGTTTTATTACTCCTGGCCCTCGGCCGAGCCTGCACCTAAGCATTTATGCTCACAACTGGGGGTGGCATTTCTTGGGCTACATTTTGTGGGGGAGGAAAGTCATATTTCAGAGATTTATTCTCTCTGTATGCTGTCAGTTTCTTCCTCCTTGTCCTGTCCCAGGGTTTACTTCTTGGGATGAAATTTCCATTTTTATCTCATACCTGGCCTTTTTGGGAGACACAGTAACTCACTCCATAGGTGCAGCTCTCCTCATCCCCTGCCACAGGAATGGTGTGGATCCTCATAGTTGTGACCACTGTGCTCTCCAGAGTTTCAAGGCCGGGGTCCCAGAAAGGTACTAGTGTGTGACATTGAGGAGCCAGTCATTAATACCTTTGGCATTTGGGCCCACAATTTCCAGACTGGCTGTCACATTCAGTGGCCTCAGCCAGTGTTACGGATGGTCTTTACCTGTGTTTACCCCACTACTAGCCAAGGCCAACCCCAAATGGTTAAGACCTAGAGGAAGTAGGGTAGAGGCTTGAGGAAGAATGATCAATGCAAACAGCTGTTAATACAATCTGCTTTAAAATATCAACCAACTCATTAAACACACACACACACACACACACACACACACACACACACACACCCCTGAGTGATTCACATGCCTTTTGGCAGTATTATTTTTCATATTTCAACTGCCTTGAGGCTGGTGTAGTTTGCAGGTTCCACACACAACTGGAAGTTCAAAGCTATCTTGGGCTGGGGATCTGACCAGCAGCCCTTGATCTGTGCTCCATTTGGACCAGCAGCCTAGAAAGGAGCAGCCCAATGACAGCCAGGGAGGGACCAGGAGGGCCAGGTAAAAATGGTTGTCTTGTTTGCCTCTAGGCAATTCCCAAAGCCCACTGTGCACCACCAAGGGAGGTTTTGCTTTCTTGGACTCTTTCTCTCGCTTCCCAGTCCTGACTGGTTTCACACTAAGGATGGAAAAACTGAGCCCTAGGGAAGTAAGCCAGCTAGCTGGGCATCGAGCAAGGAGCAAGAGAGCCAGGTCAGAACCCAGGGGTGACCCTGGTGCCCAAGAGGCATGGAGAGAAGCCACCAGGACTTGACAGCGCTGGAGAGGCTGGAGCAGGAAGACACAAAATCCAGCGAGGGCACCTCCTGCCAAGATGAGTGGGCTTTGAGCTGGAGCCAATGGCAGAAGACTCATGCCATGCAAGGAAAGTCACGCAGCTGCTTTGAGCCTGTCTTTTCCTCTTTAACATGGGCAGTTGGTCTCTCATTAACCTCTTGGCTGCTCTTTGGCAAATCACATGGGTGTGCCAAATGCTTTGTAAAGTACATATGTGAAGTGTCTTCACCATGATCACTGTAGCCAACACCAATATCAGACAGGGCCCCGAGAAACCCCTCGTGCCAGCCTTCCACATTCTACCTGGCAAGTCCAAGAGCAGAGAGGCTCCAAACTGCCACCATCTTGCCCTGACCTCCCTGGAGGCACATGCTAGACCTATATCTGGAAATGAAGTCGAATCCCCTTTCTTGAAAACAGGCTGGCCTCAGACCCACCTGACAGTACAGTGTGTAGAGGGAATAATATTCAAGGACTTCTGGGGCCATACCAAGATTCCTTCTCATTTCCACTTGGGCCTCTTGGAACGTGCTTTGTGGATGCCCTCTTGGCTGCTCACTTTGATGTCACATGGAGAGACCCTGTGTAGGTGGGACAATCCCAGCTGAGTTCCCATGACAACAGCTGGCCATGTCAGTGACGGATGTCCAGCCTAGCTAAGCCCTCAGCCTCTCCAGCACAGCCACCATCTGACTGCAATGACACGAAACACCCCATATAAGAACCACCCAGCTGAGCCCGGTCAACCCAGAACAAAACCAGGAGAGGTAACAATACACTGTTGCTGTAAGCCACTACATTATAAAGTGGAATATCTCATTGAAACAGCTCTTTGTAGACCTACATGCACCGAGGCTCCCTCACTCCCCTGCCTGAACCCTAGAGTCTGAGCTGCTTTATCATTTTCCTATTATGGCTTCCTCTCTGTTCCTTAGCACTACTCCCCGTTCGACTGCCATACTCCCAGATAAGCCCAGGGCTTTTGTCAGCTTAAGTCTCTTTCTACAGCTTCACTGGAGGGGAGAAGATGAGATAATAGAGTGACAAGCCATAGAAGTGACATCAGAAATATCCAGCATGCACCGTACACTCCATTCCTAGCCAGAGGTGGTGACTTCCTCTTTAGATGATAACCAGGAGATGCTCCTGAAGGCTTGCAAACAAATTCTGAGCTCCTTCTGACCATTACCCCTAAATCCCTGTCCTAGGAGCATCTTGGAGCAGAGAAGCACAAGGATCCCCATATGTGACTCTGGGGTCTGGAGCATTCCTGGCTCTGCCTGTCCTTCCTTCAACCAAGAGTCTGTGGTGCTTCTCACCTCCACATGCCTCCTCAGCTTTGACCTTCACTCTCTAGGAGCAGGGAGCCTGGCCAAAGAAATGGCTTTCAGAAGAAGTGACTCCACTGACCTGGCTCTCTGGCTCTGATGTCTGTGCAAGCAGCACAGATGTTAGGGCTCATTAGCCACCAGGCCTATCAAACGTCCCAGGCAGCGAGGTCGGCTCTGGGCTGAAAGGTGAGCTGTTTGTTTAAGGGAGGTGGGTGGTCTCTAGCAGGACTTTCAGATTAACCTAAGCCCTCTGAAAATAGAAAATGCGAAGCTGGGCAGCCTGGGGTACCAATCAGGATAAGTGTAAGCCAGGCATGAGGTCCCCTTTGATTTCAGGATCCTCCAGGCAGAGTGAGGAGGAGGGAAGGGGAAGGCGAGCAGAATGCTTTCTGGCTCCAGCCAGAAATTAGAGGGGCAGGATATCTTGAGGCAGAAAAGATAACAGAGATCCCCTGCAGCCCCACATGGCATTCCTGGGGAGGAAGTTTCCAAAGCCCTTGCATTCTTGAGCAACACCATAGGCTGTCAATCCCTTCCTATTTCTGGGGGCAGCAGGAGAATGTGGCCCCAAGTCCCTAGCTCAGCATCCATTTTCCTTGGCTTCCCATAGGATTCACGCCAACCCTGCACTGGGCTCCTCTCTTCTAAGGAAGGAAGTTGTGGTCTCCATGGGGTCTCTGGGACAACAGCAAAGGTTTGCACACACAAATCTTTCCTGAGTTCTCAGGACCAATGAAAGCATACCCTATGTGATGGGGGTTCAAAATACAGTACTTCTCTTATGTATCCATTGGGATATAAGCATAGGAATCATACCAAAGGATGTCAAACATCACCTCTGTTACTACAAAGCTGATCGGGGAAGATGACCTTAGAGATGCAGCAAAATGGACCTGCCTATAGACATTTCTTCTCCAATCCCATGTGGCTAAGTCTGCAAAATGAGAGGATCCCAAGACAGGGAAGGGAGTCTGAGCACTGCCTGGCAATTCCCTCTCTAAGCCCTGAAGGGAGAAGAGGAAGGCCCGGAGTGTTATGGGGGGAATTCCCTTTCCATAGAAACACGGGGTCAAGGGAAGGAAGATCCTCCCCACCAGCAAACAGGAACAGCCCTGGGAAAGCTGGACGCTCCCATAGATTCATCTTTTTCATAGGATCTGAAAGTCTCCCCATCCCCTTGGGAGTGACAATACGCACTAGTGGAAAAAACATGACCATGGGGACCCCCGATGGGTCAGATGGCCTCTCCGAAGCCCCTATTTTATCCTTTGCAATGTACAGTGACAGTTCCTGCCTGGCAGGAATGTTGTGAAAACGACAGAGCCCGGGTGGCCCCAGTTTTAGAGACCCAGGAAACCCTCCCTCCCATTTTGGGCACACTGGGATAGCTAGCCACCCTACTGAAACACGGTGAGTGCTAGGGAACTATTTCCTGGTCCTTGCTCAAACTTTTATTTTGAAAGTGAAATTTGGAGAATTGCTCCCGCAAAGAGCCCAAGCAACCCCTCACTCTCTCCTCATAGAGGAGGCCCCGCTAGGGAAGGGCAGGAGAGTAGACTGGAGGAGGGCATTTGAACTTGGAACACCCTCTGGAGTCTGGAATAAACAGACTTGCATTTCAGAGGAATATTTCTGTGGCATCGCCCCTAAGAAAGGTCAAATGGAACCACCCCCTGGCACACGGCTAAGTACATGTTGCGAGAAAATGTTTGGACTTCCCTTTGAGGTGCCAGGGCGAAGCAAGGGGATGTACGAATTGGTTCACCAACAATATCACCTTTCCAACCATTGGCCCCATGTGCCCCCGAGCCCATCTCTCAGCCCTTTGCAGCCAAGTTCAACATCAGAATCTCCTGCCTGCGGGTGCTGCCACAGGTGTCTGTGAAGCCAGAATGTCTCTGGAAAATAATATCCTTTGGGATCTTCTAGACAATGCAGTCATTGTCTAGAAGCCAAACAGCCTTTCAGATGGATATTCCCGACGAGATAACTTCCCCAGTCCAGTGACCAAGTTTGGACAGAACTGGCCATCTGTCTGGGTGTGTGCTGCAGGAGAGGAGCAGGCCTATCCCCTTTGCAGTGGGGCAGAAACCTCGTGAAGTTGGAGACCTCAGCTTCCATGGGGGAAGTGCTTCTGGGGTGGCCCAGAAAGGCCTATTGCTGTGTCTGTGGTTGGAAAGTTCTAGAAGCCCCTGTGTCAGTGCCAAGCTCTACTGTGGAAACCTCAGCTTTCCTGAGCAACTGATGGGCTCTCTTTGTGACCATGAGAATGATGTCATCAACAAAGTTCTCTTTTGTTGCCAAAGCTCAGAGTGAAACCCAAAGCCCATTTATAGCACCAAACTTGGTCCTCACAGTTGATACATGTGTGTTATTACCTAGTCTTACTTCTCTACATTTATCTGTTTTTTCCTAGGCCTGGCTTGCTATTTTTTGGGTATCATAATATTATTAAATGTATCTTTGTTGGAAATCACCTCGATTTGGAGGTGGGAGCACAGTTGGCATAAGGGGTGGAATAAGGCTATACCGCCTCATCTCCCTCAAACGCGCCATAATGGCTGGGTTTGTACCAAAACAAGCTTGTTGCTTTAAGACTCACCCTGGAGGAACCCAACTCTCCTAGCATTCCAAAGATCCGGTACCTAAAATCACACCCGCTGGAGATCACGTAAAAGGTAGTAAATAGCAGCTCAGACTTTGGGTTAAACTAAATCATGTTTCCAAACCTGGCTCTGCCTCTTACTAACAGATTTTGGGCAAATCATATCTATAGCCATCTTTTCCTTAGCTTACCCCTTCTGTCAAATGGGTATTATAATACCTTACCCTCCATCATATGGACTGAGGTGAACCATATACATACACGGTTTCCCCACGACTTTGCACACAAGGCTAAACTCAGACATTTTAGTTAGATATTCACTAAATGTCTTGCTTGTCTCTCTTACTACACAGGACACTCACACACAGCTCTGGGGTATAAATGTTCTTCCCAGCTGGCAGATGGGGGCGCTGAGACTTGGGATCCAGTTATGCAGCTGGAAACACTGTGAATTTAAATCCAGGTCCTGTCTCATCGAAGCCCACATTCTGGATCACTGAGCTCTAAATCTCCCCATTGTAACTGGGGGATGACAAGTGCCATCTGTCATTACCACAGGGACACCTGTGGCCCTCTGTGTGGTTCTCTGTTCCTTTGCTGCTTCTGCCTGAGAACAGCTCAGGCCTCCTGACCCCACAACAAGCTAGTCAAACTGCCAGCCACTCCCTCCTTAGCTCCCCGTGGTCCAGCATGGCAACCTCTCTGATGAAAGCAGGCCAGCAGGACTAGTCAAAATGTTGGGGGGGAGGGGAGAATGGCAGACACGGGAAAGGCTTCAACTCAGACCTAAGCCAGAGGCTCCTAGCGAGAGTAGAAAGTGAACTCTTCCAGCCCCTCTGTCCAAGGTGCAGAAAGAAGGGGCCCACGAGGCCCCAAAGAAGGAACAGGAAACCAGGAGGAGCCGCCTAGGACTCAAGGAAACCTCGCCAACAGCAAGCGAGACACTCAGGCCTCTGTTGACTTACAGGCCCCCAGGGACTGGGCTGTGTCATCTGTGTCTTCTTGGGCAGAGCCAGTGGCAGCCTGTCGTCACTTGCAATGAGAAATGACTGACAGGCCATTCCTCCCAGGATGGCTGACCTCCTCTCTAGAGCCCCAGGGAGCCCCTGGCCCAGACCCACCTATACAGACACATCCAAGGTAAGGTCCAGCCTCAGGGTTACAGCCTGGCTTACAGCTACTGACTGGCTCAATAAAAGCCCAGGGGGCATCTCACCAGTGTGTCGTGAAAGTCAAATCATGTCTCTTAGGACCCTTGATGCTTCTGACGCTGGCCACAGGCAGGGCACGGGTGAGGCCCCCGGCCAGAAACTTGTAAATCACTGCTCTAAAGTCCAACACTCACTTTGCATTCTTGAATGTTGCCTCGTACTTTTCTCAGCTTCTCATTATAGTAATAGTTAATATGTCTGCAGCTCTTTAAAGTTTATACCATGCCTCACATCCTCTCCACTGCCCTGCAAGGAGCTGTTATTATTCCCTATATATATGTGTGTGTGTGTGTGTGTATCTATATAGTTTTAGTATACAATACACAGTATTTAATTTAATATAATTTGTATATGTACTATATAATATGCACAATATACAATATTTTTAATTTAATATAATATACAATGTATATATCGTTTTAAATACTTATTTACTTTGGGGAAAGTGCAAGCAAGGCAGGAGCAGAGAGAGGGGGACAGAGGATCTAAAGTAGGCTCTACACTGACAGGCTGACAGCAGGGAGCCCAATGTGGGGCTTGAACTCACAAACTGTGAGATCACGACCTGAGCTGATGTCAGGCATTCAACTGACTCAACTATCCAGGTGCCCCTTTTATGTAATTTTTCTATATCTATTTATTTTTGAGAGAGAGAGTGGGAGACAGAAAGGGAGAAAGAGTACACAAGTGGGGAGGGGCAGAGAGAGAGGGAGAGAGAGGATCCGAAGCAGACTCCAGGCTCCACACAGACAGCAGCGAGCCCGATGTGGGGCTCAAACCCATGAACCACAAGATCATGTCCCGAGCTGAGGTTGGACACTTAACCAACTGAGCCAAGTGACCTGTATTCCAGACATAGAGAGGAGGAAGCTGAGACTTAGGGAGGTCACGTGAAGACTCCGGTCAGTGGGCCTCCAGCCATCTCTTGCACATGTGGACAAGGGCATCTACATGAGGACCTGGTGCACCCCATGGACTCTGAGCCTCTCTGCCTCTCCCTGGAGATCCCCCTGCTGCCTGCAGTTTGTCTAATATCCAGACCCAGTGATGGTCCTCTGTCTGCACCCCCTCCCGTGCATAAAGATGTGGCCCCAGGAAACGCCCAGAACAAACAGGACACGTAGGCAGGACCGGCAGCTAGGGCATGGCCCCTCAGGTGCGTGGGGTTCAAGGCTCTTTGCATGCCTCTTCACATGCCTATGAAATTTCTCGCCCAGGTGAGAATGGCCTAGATTGATTAGGGGCCCCCGGAGTAACTTAACAACAAGCCTCAGACACGCAGTAGAGATGCATCTCTTTGTGTACTGGGTCCGAATCCTGGCCACCTTCCTGCTCGCCCTCTGGGAGGACTTTGGAGAATCACCTGATTTGAGAGCTTATTGCCTCCTCTACAAAAGGGAGATCCCAGAGGTGCTCTGGGATTCGATGAGACGTGGAAGGAGTGACTGCCGCTCACCAGCGCTTAGGCACAAATTCAAGGCTGTGCTGTGCCCATGTCCTCCAGGAAGGGACCTTAGCTTGAACTCAAGGAGTGGGCTAGCATTGTATCTGCTCGAGGCCCAGGCCTCCCATCATGTACCGCGTCCCACCGTATCCCAGTCTCCTTGGGACAATCAGGCAGGTGGGTCTGTAAGCACAGCACTGACCCCTGAAGGTACGTCCAGTGAGCAGCACGTGAAAGCTGGCACTCGGTCTGGAGGGAAGTCTGGCTGCGGCCACGAGTGTGGACGTATCATTGGAAACAGATGCCCCAGATCGAAGTGCTCTTTCTCATCTTTACCAGGTTTCCTGGGCCTGTGTAACACTCCACTAAGACAATGCACACTGGATGGGCCAAGGGCACAATCAGCTCTTGGAGGTACAGCTGGAGCCCTTGTGGGCCACCCGGCATCAGCCTGCAGGGAGCCCTCCCTCTTCTGCTGTGGCTTGACACCCAGGCTGTGTGACCCCAAGCAAGCTCTTTACTGTTCTGCGTCTCAGTCCTCCCTCAGGAGGTGGAGACAATAATAGCATTGACTACCTGTTATGAGGATTAAGTGAAAAAATTGGACAGTTCCCTCAACACCTAGTAAACCAGCCTTCAACATGGAGCCTTAACTGCTGGTGTCATCTCCTGCTCCACAGGGTCTGACTCCATCCCCGTCTCCATCAGGGGAGCTTCTGCTGTGTGCCACGCAGTGCCAGGCGAGGAGAGAGAGAAACGGGGGACCTCAGCTGAACAGGGTAGACGTGTAATTGACCAAGACTCTGCTGTGCCACAGACTTATAGCCATGGGGACATCACTGCTATGGAGCCCTGACATGGAGCTAGCAGCCGAAGGGAGGGCGTCAGGGGTCAGGCATTGACACCTACAGCAGCTTTTGTAAGGCCAGATTGAGGTCCGAAAGCCGCACAACTTCCTCAACATTTTGTCCCCCAGAAAGCAAAGTCTTGCAGGTACAAAGACAAGCCTCCAAAATGGTGGCGTGTTAGGCCTTGGAAGACAAGCAGGGAGATCCCCGGGGTTCAAGACCTCCTCCCCACCTTTCTTATGCCACACCCAGTGGGGACATAGACCCGTTTGAAGTTGACTCTGGCCATAGAGATGGAACCTTCCAGTTTCCCAACAAACTCTCACCACCCGCCTGAGTTGGGGGAGGGCTGGGGGCCGAGGTCCAAGGCTTATCCACACTACCTCCTTCCAAGGTCATGACCCAGGCCTCAGAGGCCCATGTAGGGTATCCAGGAGGCTCTTCCACTATCTCCTGCCTGTCATCTCCCTCCATACACGCACATGTACACACACATACACACACATGCTATTGCATGCTTTCTTCCATCACATGTCCCCTAACGCTGAGGATGCACCATGGGAATCCTGTGACCTTATCATCAGGAGGGGGTGTGTCTCTGGCAGCCTAAGCAGAAAAGCAGGGTCTGGGATGACCTGGCTCCTCATTTCCTTTCCAGGAGGTGGGAATATGGTTGGCAGTGAGTGTTACAGCTCTGTGTGCTCCAGCTTGGCCACACTGCCCATGCCATCTTTGCTGCTGGCCTCCCTGGCCTTCCTTTCAGGTTTCAACAGCTGCATCCTCAAATGCAAGCAGCTCATATGGTTCTCCAGGCCATCGGGTCTTCTCCAAACTGGGCACTGAGGCCCAGAACTTTCCCTGGGCCTATGGGAAGCTGGGACAGACATGCTGTGCTGAGCTCATCATCCATGCACGTACCCATCCATCCATTCCTTCTCTGGCCTCATCTTCTCTGAGGCCTTCTGAAGCCCCAGCCCTGCCAGACAGGCCCAGCTGGCTTCTCTGGGGAGCAGGCTTGGAGGCAGAGTTATGACTATAAAGGTTTCCCTGGGGAATACCATTGGTGAAGGAAGTCAGGGCAGAGGATTGGTCAGGGAGCGGTCAGGCTGTGAGGCATCAGTGACCACGTCTGTGGCAGGCCCCGGAGGCGCTAGAGCAGACATTAGCCATAGAGGAGACCCCATTGGGTGGGGAGAGCTGTGCCCTGGTACCACCACCTTGGTCAGTGGTGATGGAGCCTGTCCCAGGAAGAGCGTGGTAAGGATAGAAAGCAGCCAAAGTCATCAACTAACCACACCTCTGGCAGCAGGGCGGTAGCAAAGCCGCCCTCAAAGGCGGACCAGCAGCATGCCTCAGAGGCTGCCACGGTGGCCCTACAAATGAAGGCAAGGTGTGATTATGATAGAGCCCCATCCCCAAGAGCTAGTGGGCCCAGATGCTATTAAGATGACAGAGGCATCTGCTCTGGGGGCAGGGGGGGTGGGGGACAGGGAGCCTTCCCGAGAGTGACAGCTAAGATGGGGGCTAAACAGTGAGTGACCGGTGCCCAGGGGGAAAAGACAAAAGGCCACTAGCCTGGGATCAGTGAGTACAAGGAGGTCACAAGGTGGTGGCGAGTCACCGCAGAGGCCTTGGCTTGTGTCTGCAGGGCCGTCCTGGGGCACAGATCCTGGCCCTTTCCAAGACTCCGGCAGGAGCTTTCTGTTTCAGGCTTCTCACTTCTGCCTGAAACCGTCGAGCCTGGGGCTGTCCCAAGCTCACTTCCTCTCCATCCCCATCATCTTTATTTGGAGCGTGGAGCCAGAGCCTGCCAGCCCCACAGCGGAGCTCTTGTTTCCTGCAAACAGCCTTGGCCTTGTCCGCCTGGCCCGGGGGTGCTGGTTATGGAGGCAGGGCCAGCGACGGGGTGAGTTACCAGCTAAACCCAAACCGCCCTATTAATGTGCAGCAGGAGAGACCATTGTTTTTGGCCTCTGGAGACGGCTCAAAAGCCAGGGTTGATTTTGGTCCTGTTTAGCCATGTGCTCTACAGGTCTGGTTTGAGCTAGCAAAGGTATGCATACTGGCCCTCAGGGTTGGAGGGAAGCAGCACCCTGGAGGCTGGAATTTAGGGGTACGCTCAGCCCCTCAAAGAAAATCCTCATCTCCTTCCCCCAGATTGTTATCAGGCCCAAGCCGTTGGAGTCTGCCATCTGCCTGCCTCCAGCACAGCCACACATCTACGTTGCTACCGCTTTCCCTTTAATTTGATTCCCCCTGGTAGCCCACAAAGCTGGGGCAAGCTTTATTTTCAGAAAGAATCTGTCTGGTTTACTGAGCATAAGCTTCCATTTCATCATAAAATAATATAGGGCTTCTTCCATCAGATTTCTCTTGGAAACCAGACCTCTATGTGGAGGCAAAGCATCTGCGGAAATTGAGTTCTGGGACTCTCCCCGGCTCTGCCTGACGCAGATCCCAGCAGCCCGTCCCGCTCTGCTGTGCGCATCTATCCACCAGGGGCCGTGTCAACGCACATTGGATTCAGGACCCTGGGGAGGGGCTGAGACCCTGCGTGTCTCACACACTCCCAGACGTGGCCCACACTGCTGGCTCGCAAGCCTCAGGGCAGCGAGAGTCGAGGATCTCCCAGAATCCTTTTCTCCAGTGGATCCTCTGCTCAGACTCCCAGAGATCAAAGTCTTCATGGCACTCTTCGTAGAGGCAGCAGACCCTCCGGCCTGGCTGCCATGCAGAGAGAGCCAATAGGCTGTGTGTGACCCACAGCGTGCCAGGAAGGGAACACCCACCTCCATGCTTCCCAGACCACAGGATACCTCAGAGCAGGCCAGGTGTGCTGGGAGGGGAGAGATTCAGGGGAGAGAAGAGACAAGGACAGGTCTGGAGGAGACCCAACATCTAAGTCACCAGCAGAGAAACGAGCCTGCGAAGGAAATGGACAAAGAGTGCCCCAGGAGGGTGGAGACATGAACAAGTAGTATCATGGTGAAACGAAGGACGAGCTGGCTCTCATGTTCCAGTGCTGCAGAGAAGTCACAAAGGCCGAAGGTTGAAAGGGATCCTGTGGGTTGAGTTCAACAAGATGCTCACTCAGCTTGAGGAGCTACAGCCCGCAGCCCAGCAGAGCCGGCTTGCTTGGGGAGTGGGGTGGAAGCCAGTGAGCAGAGGAGGGACGTGGGCGTGAGGCTGGGAAACAAGAAATTTGATCAGAAAGGAGAGAAAGAGTCCAAGCAATAATTGGGGCGTGGGGTGGGGGTGGGGTGGAAATTGAAACTCTTTTCTGTTTAGAAGGAAGAGTGAAGGGGAAACCAGCAAGGAAGGGAAATTACAAAAGCAAAAAATGGGCCACATAAAGGCAAAGCCCCAGAAGGCAGAAGCGTGTGTAGGAGACAGTGGGAGGGGAGCATGCCCCTCTTCCCTCCAGGCGGCAAGGTAGAAGGCGAGAGCAAGAAGGAAGATTGGAGGTAAACGGGGTGGTGAAGGGGTCCTGATGGCTCTGCTGGGCACACTGATTTTCTCCAGCAGCACTGAACCATCCAATATCAGCTCTGGGGTGTGGCCAGGGGGACTCAACCTGGGGAGAGAAAAGCAGAAGATGTGAAGATGCCTATAAGACAAAGGCTGTAGTTGCTTCATGGACTTGAGCAGGAGAGGAGTGGGTGAAGGCAGGCAGGAGCCCAAGAGAGGGCAGAAAGCAGAGGGAGCCCTGCTCTGGGACATCCGGTGCTGTGACTCTAGCGTGACGGGCAGAGACAGCTATAAAGAAGGATGTTATGGGGAAAGTGGGAACAGTTAGTTCTGATGATAACATAAGTGGGACGTACAGGGAGCAGTCACAGTCATTATCACTGATCCAAGAGTGGGGACCATCACCCCCAGCAGTGGCCCCCTAGGATAATGGCTACTGAGCCTCTCAGCTCCGTGAAGACTCATCTGGCATCCTGTTCCTGGGATGTGGACCCATGGAAAATCACATTCTCAGGACAGCACGCTCCCCCTGCTGATGAACAGCTACATGCGTGGTGGTGATGTCTGAGAACCAGGCCTCCGCTGATGGAGAGATACCCAAAGCCAAGGCCACCGTCAGAAGCAAAGCCCTGTGGTCTCTGGGGGAGGCTCCAGGGCAGCAGCCTTGCTTTCCCAGGGCAAGAGCTGTCTCTGAGAGCTGACCTCGTCCACCCAAATGACCCAGCAACAGGGAAGATGCCGCCAGCACACACAGGATAGGCGAGAGATGAGATATGGGACAGGGCTTTGGAGCGGCCATTGCTTCAGAGAGAAACAGAGAAAAACTGCCCAGGAAGGTGAAGCTCTCTTGCAGGAATGGATTCTCATACTTTTTTTTCTGCTTAAGAGTCTGACATTTATATCCCCTAAACTGACAGTAACTGCCACTATTAGACCAAACTGAAGTCTGTGCTATATAAGTGTTGCATACACTATCTAATCTAATACACATAACAACCATGAACTTGAAAAAACGTGAAGTGGCTTGTATTTCTATGCAGATACTTACATTTACCCAAACAAAGACACAAAAATATGTAAGAACCTTAATAAAGAAATTTCTTTACAAGCTCTCTTTCTCATCCAAACACCTATTAAAAGTAGGACATTGTGATATCCACATGCAAAAGAATGAATTTAGACTCAGCCGTACACTATATACAAAAACTAATTCAAAATCAACTAATGAGTTGAATGTAAGAAATAAAGCTATAACTTTATTGAAAGAAAACTTAAGTTAAAATATTCATGATCTTAGATTTGGCAAAGGATTCTTGGATACAATATCAAAAGCACAAACACAAATGCTGTGTTAATTGGACTTCATAAAACTTTAAAACTTTTTATGGGGTGCCTGGCGGGCTCAGTCAATTAAGCGTCTGACTTTGGCTCAGGTCATGATCTTGCAGTTTGTGAGTTCAAGCCTCGTGTCGGGCTCTGTGCTGACAGCTCAGAGCCTGGAGCCTGCTTTGGATTCTGTGTCTTTCTCTCTGCCCCTCTCCTACTCTCTCTCTCTCTTTCTTTCTCTCTCTCCCTCTCAAAAATAAATAAATATTGAAAATATTTTTTAAAAACTTTAAAACTTTTGTGTATCAAGGAACATTATCAAGGATGTGAAAGAACAATCTATAAAATGAGAGAAAATACTGTATTCACAAATCATATCTCTAATAAAGGTCTAGTATCCAGTATATATAAAGAACTCCTAGAGTGTAATAATTTTAAAAAGTTTAAAAATGGGTAAGGGATCTGAGTAGACATTTTTCCAAGATGGATGTACAAGTGGCCAGTGAAAGATACTTGGCATCGTTAGTCATTAGGGAAATGCAAATCAAAGCCACAATGAGATATCGCCTCACACCCACTAGGATGACTATAATCAAAGTCAGATGATAATGAGTGTTGGCAAGGATATGGAGGAATTGAAACTCTAATACACGGCTGGTGGGAGTATAAAACGGTGCAGCTGTTTGGAGAACACTTTGGCAGTTCCTCAAGAAGTTAAACAAAGAATTACCATATGACCTCAGAGAATTATCATATGACTCTTCTTAGGCATATACCCAAGAGAAATGAAAACATCCTTCCACACAAAATCTCGTATGTGAAGGTTTGTAATAGCATTATTCATAATAGCCAAATGATGGGAACGACCTAAACGCCATAAATGCATAAATGAATAAACAAATTATGGTTTACCTAGACCCTGGAATAGTATTCAGCCATAAAAAAGAAATGATGTCCTGACCCATGGTACAATGGGATAAACTTCATAAACATTTTGCTAAGTGAAAGAAACCAGACACAAAAGGTCACACATTGTATGTTTCCATTTATATGATCTATGAAGAGTAGGCAAATTCAGAGACAGAAAGCAAATTAGTAGTTACCAGGGACTGGGAGATGGGGGAATAGAGAGTGATTGCTAGTGAATATGGGGTGTTTTATGGGGTAATGAAAGACTTTTGAAGCTAGAGAGAGCAGATGGTTGGGCGGCATTGTGAACATGAAACACCACTGAATTGTACACTTTGTTTATTGTATATTATGTGACTATCACCTGTCAGCCATATGGAGAAGAGCTACCCGGGGATGGAAGGGACCAACCAAGATTGAAAGGGACATTGTTATTCACATCCCCCACCTGCTCGCTTCTGGGCTGGGGACAGGTGGACTCTGGCTGCAGGCAAAGAAGGTCCTGGTCGCTTGTCTGGGGCATGGTGGTGAGTGAAATCTCACTTAAATCAATGTCCTGGCCCCTCTGCCTGATCACCACGGTGCCCAAACTCAACTCTGCCAGTTTGTAGCCCTGGTGGGGGGGGGGGGATGGGGGAGGGAAAACCAGTGAAGAAATGAGAGCAAGAGGATTCACAGGGAGAGGGGCAAGGAGGGACTCCCTATCCTTCTTTAGATTTACCCTTTGTTGCCTCTTCCCCACGATTAAACATATTCGTGTAGTCTTGAGTGTACTAAAGACCATCTTCTGGCCCCCGGAACCTTTAGAATAGAACATCTCTCTGAGATCACCTCCTCCTCCCAGCAATGAAGAAACGAAGCCTAAAAAGGAAAAAGGAGTTAGTAACAAAAACACATTCAGAACTACACGTTTTGTCACCCGGTGCCAGTTCATATTTACAGAAGCAGAAGTCATTGCTTGAGGGCAGCAGAAGGTGCTGGATGGAAGGGACAAGGGTCCAGGATGGTGTGATGATAGAGAAGAACAATGTCAGGGAAATTCTTGAACTAGGAGAGGGAGACGATGACACGTGCAAGTATTTCCCGCATACCTCGTCCAGGCCACGGGTCGTCGGCATTCAGGGGAGGAAGGAACCGCGTACGCACAAGGAGGGAACCAGAACCATTGAGTGTGAGCCCAAGGTCTGCAAGCTGACACAGGCCTCCTATCAGACAAGCTGTTCAACACATTCTAGCATCTGGACTCCCCTCAGTGCTGGAGGAGAAGTGGGCCAGCAGCGAGGGCCACGCCCGGGTTAGAGAGTGACCTGGAAGGCTGTGGCAGACTTGCTTCCTCATCACGGAGGCTGGGAGCCGTTGACCTGGGTGAAGGGAGCTGGACTATCCTTAAGCAGAGGCAGAGGAGCCATCGCTGTGGCCATTTCCTGCCCCCCCCATTCTGCCCCCAGTACCCCCACCATGACATGAAGCGAGGCACCACCCGGCAAACACCGCACCTCCCAGGTCTGGCTGGGAGCAGCCAGCTGGCCACCAAGGTGTTTTTCCCCATGGCCGGGGGGCCCTCCGTGGCCGTTCTGGCTGGGTGGTGACTCACAGCTGGCAGGCCTCTGGCCCAGCGTTATTTTGAGATCCGGCTCCATGATGGGCTGATGTGACAGCTTTGTCCTCTTGGACCCCTTTGATTTGTGAATCTCCCTTTGTGGCTGGTGGGGGACGTTCAGGCCCCGCTGTTTCTGGGCTCCGGCACCTCCCGGGCTGGGCAGGCTGGGCCAGCTGCAGAGGGGGCGCCGGGCAGAGGCGGGAGCAGCAGAGCCCAGGGCTGAGCAGCCACCCGCCTGGGCAGCTCGGCCTTCATTTCCAGGCAGCGTGGGGCTGACTGGGTGGTCGCGGAAGAATGATAAGTGCCTGCTCAGAGCCAGTTTTGAATGGCCAGATCACAAACCGCAGGGCTGGACAAGGGCTGCCCTGCTGTGCTTGGGCCAGGGCCCAGAGCTCTCTATAGTGTCTGGGAGGCTCGGGGGCGGACCCACGAGGAGCTGCCCCAGGGACTCGTGGACCAGCCAGCCCTTGGGAAAGAGTACTTGGGGCCTGGGAGGGCTCTGCTCGCCAGGAAAGGCTCCAAGCCTGTCAGGCGAGGTCTGTGGGACCCCGTCTGTGGCACTTAACTTCAAGGCAGTTACTGAGGAGAAAGAGTATCAGAGACCAGGGCAACTGGGTTCAAATCCCAGCTCTGCTCTGAGCCGGTACTAAGACTTTGGTCTGGTTACTTAACCCCTAATCTCGCATCGGTAAAATGGAATTATAAGACCTATCTCAGTTGCGAAAGGTCTAACTGGGTTATAGTATATACAGATGTGCTCAGCATTGTATCTGCTTAGCAAATGAAGCCGCACATTTGCGCATGCATGCGAGTTTGTGCACGCGCGCACGCACACGCCATCTGCCTCAGCCGCCTACCTCCTCCTACCTCTGTGGGTGGGGTAGGCGATGGCTGGTTCTCAGGTGCTCCATGGCCTGGTGTCCCCTCCATCCTTGTGGCTCCATGAATTCGTCTGCAAGAGATGTACCCCCAGGTCGCCGAAGGCCAGTTTCCAGCCATCTGACTGGGCGCAGCTGAATAGAGCACACACACCACGCCCTCCGCCCACTGCTAACTCTCAACTTCAGCTCAGCAGACACTTGAGTCAACAGGCCTTGCTTAGCTGCTGAAAATCACGTGGTTCCTTCCAGCTAGACCTTTAGCTGCCCCTGGGCAAAGCTGCCTACAGAAGAGGGGAAATGCAGACCCCAAATCAAGGCTTGCTGAATGACAGGAGGAGGTGGCACCGAGAAGCTTCGCAGAACCAGCAAGATGCAGCTTGCCCCAGGGTTTCAGGGTCTCAGCCCCAGAGCTTCCAGCACCCGGAGGAGACAGCATGAGAGTCACCTCTTCTGATGCAAATGTCTGGGTGGGACGAGGTCTCACCCTGCCCGAGCCCCGCGTGGTGATGCACATCTGCACTGAGAGCTGAAGAAGCTTCGACTGGGGCCCCACTGGGAGCAGGTGTTCACCCGGCTTAGGCAGCTTACTGTGTCAGAAGAGCCTCCGTAGAGTGAAACCCTGCCTCCGGTAGCCTTCAATAGTTGAATCCTATTTACTGTCTGGGGCCACACAGCAAGTATCTGTTCCTCGTTCCTCAACACAAGCTGATGACCCTCTGCAGCTTCTGTGGGTCTTCTCATCCCCAGAAAACCCCACAAACTATTGAAGACCCACACTTCCTTTCAGGGAGTGGCTTCAAAAGCCCTATTCTCTTCTGCAGTCACTTGCAAAAAACAAAGGCTCCAGCTTCCCACTGGAGTGAGAGGACCTTGAGGGGCCTCCGGGGAGCCAGGGCTGATAGATAGCCTTCCCCCCGGGGCCACCTCGCCTTGAGGACCTCTTTAAAGGCCTAGCCCCCTCTCTCAGGGGTCAGGGTGCCCTCTTCGCTCCTGCCTGTGCTAGGGGCTAGTCAGGTTGTCTGGGAGCCTCACCTTCACCCCCAACTGTGGCAGCTTTGATCCTGTAACTCTCAGCTTTTCCATCTGAATTCAGAGGGCAATAATAGTAACTGTTTGCTTGTAAAATGCTTGGAGCTCAGAAGAGAAAAGGTGTCAGACAAGTGTGAAATGTTATTACTGGCACAGGCCAGAGACTGGGATGGAAAATCACCAGCAAAAAGTGGGAACTCAGAGGAAGCCATTTGTCAGCTCCTCTGGACAAATGGATACGGGGAAAGCGGTGTCCCCTCAGCAGCCGGGGACACCCCAGGTCAGCCAGAGGGGCTGGAGGGGAGGCAGGTGAGCCCAGAGGAAGTTTCCTGCTTTCTGACCTCAACACTACTGAACTCGTTCCGTAGCCATGCCTTCAGCCTGAACCCCTACTCTCCCTTGCTCACTTGGGGAGGCTGCTGGCCTGGCCCAGGTGCCCAGATCCCCAAAGCAGCCAGTTCAATCAGAGAAGAAGCCTCTTGGGCAAGGGACCACTATGCCCACATTGGATGAACCAACCTAGTTTTCAAACAGGGATGTGCCAGGGAGATAAAGCAGGTTAGCATCTGCAACGTGAAGACCGAAGAGTCCGACAGTAGAATAAACTCTGTGGGCTTACAGATAATTCAGGGAACAAAACAGACTTTCAAAAACTCTAATGAGTACCTCTCAAAAATTTGGGAAGATAGTACACCCATCAAAGAATATTCTGGAACAAAACATCTCCTTAGACAGTTTAAATGGGTTCCACCATGCCACATGCCCAAAATAATCATCACTGTGTGAACAAAAAGATAAAATCAAGGAAATCTGGCAGAACCTAGAGCAGAAAGGCAAGGAAAAGGAGCTTCATTTAAAATGACCCATATTTGAATGAAGGAAAAACCTATCAGATAACATTTTAAAACACAGAGGATAAAGAGGAAACAGAAACACCTATAAATGAATAAAAATCAGACCAGCGTTTCAGATGAACAAAAATGGTTGGAAATGTGGCAAATTTTAACACATACCATGTTCCTAGCTGGGAAGACTTAATTAGGATGCCAATCTTCCCCCAGTCAACCCACATGCTAGATTATTCTCCCTGACTTCTGACAGCTACAGTTTGTCTGTGGACAATTTAAGGTCCCCACTGAGAACACCGCGTCTGAAAGCAGTGCTGCACAGAATAGGGACAGTTCAGAATTCCCTCCAGCGGTGGTAGTGATGGAGGTGGTGGTGGTAGGTAGGTGCTGGTAGCAGGGTGGGGGGAGGGTGTGATGTGGTGGGGGTGGTATTGGTGGGATAGCAGCATCCAGTGGCCAGGGTCTAGTGTAGACAATGGCAGCAGAATCAAGAGAACTGCCTCTTGGCAGCAAGCATCCAGGAATAAGGGCTCGCGTGTCACCACACTGTCCCTGTGGTATCATTTTGCTGTGTTCTTGGTTCTCTGACTTTTTCCCCCCAAAAATTGTTTCCAAACATCCATCCTTTCACTAAGATACCCAGCATGCTCCTAATAAATCTCTTTTCTGAGTTAAATAAAGTCGGTTGCTATTCCTCGCAACTAACATGGACTGGCACAAAGAATTTTCTAATCTTGAGTAAAAGACGAGCTTTTAGAAGCAAGACATGAACCAGACATATTATTTTGAAAACAAAGGGCTGGCTGCGCGAACCACTAAAACGTGGGACAATCTAATAGCAAAAGGCAGGGCCATGCTATCAAGTGGCACATCATAGAGGGAGGAAGTTCTTATCGATGTATAAAATGCTCAATTTCCCTAATAATCAAATAACTTCAGATTAAACAACATAATATCAGCTTTGCCCTTCAGGCTAACAAAACAATGCAAACAATAATATCCAAGGTTTAACAGGGTGAGAAAATAGGTTCTCTGACAGTGCATTGGGGAAAACAAAGAAGTATGGCTTTGATTGGAAAGTGAGTGGCATTTCCCAATACTTGAAGTGGGAATTTCTTCTACTCAAAAATGTTAATTCTGGGAGTGCCTGGGTAGGTCAGTCAGTTAAGCATCTGACTCTTGATCAGGTCATGATCTCATGGTTCATGAGTTTGAGCCCTCTCAGTTCACCCTCCTCTCTCTCTCTTCTCCCTCTCTCTCTGCCCCTCCCCTGCTCATGCTCTTGCACACACTTGTTCTCTCTCTCAAAATAAACAAATAAACATTTAAAAATAATTAATTCGAAGTATGTATCCTATAAAAATACTTGAATAAAACACACAGATGTTAATAGCTGGATTCTTTATGAGAGTCAAAAATTGTAGACAATCTAAGTATCACCAACAGGGGAATGGTTAAACAAAATATGGAAAACACAGAATGAATTCCAATGAATTGATCATCTCTACTGATCTAGAGGATTCCTTTTTTATTTTTTTAATGTTTTTATTTATTTTTGAGAGAGAAAGAGACCAAATGCGAGAGGGGGAGGGGCAGAGAGAGGGAGACACAGAATCCCAGGCAGGCTCCAGGCTCTGAGCTGACAGCAGAGACATGGATGTGGGGCTCAAACTCATGAACCATGAGATCATAACCTGAGCCAAAGTCAGACACTTAACTGACTGAGCCACTCAGGCGCCCCATTCTAGAGGATTCTTTAGTCTACAGTTTAGTGAAAAAAAAAGCCATTGCAAAACGTTCTATATGGTATGATTTGTTTTCTCATCAAAATAATGGTCATGTTTTACTTAGACACCTCTGTAAACATGTAATATTACAAAATGAGCATGTTTTATTTTTACAATTTTTCAGTAACACTCAAAGTAGAAAGGAATTGAAGTTGACAGGAATACCCATTTAGGGATAAATCACCAGGAGTACTTCGACGTCATCATGTGTCATTGTGAACCTGCTCAGTATTAGGCTGAGTATGAGACAGAACTTCCACTGCATCCTATACCTTCCTGCAGCGGTCAGTGGAGGAGGCTGAAGGGGTAATTGGTTTTATCCTATGGCCTCTGGAAAATTGAGTCTAGGTCAAGCTAATGGGGGAAACTCTGAAGAGTAATCGTTACCTTGCTTAAGAAATGCCCAGGTCCCCTAAGTTGCCACCAGAGGAGTGAAACTAATTGGAAAGTCCCCACACAATACCCGGGCCAATGGACAGCTGAAAATGTGTTTGTCTGACCCAGTAAGTACAATATACAGTGCCCATAGCACAGCCTGATGGAATATTACTAGGGAGCTGCCTGTATTTTGCAGGCTGATGTCTCTTTGATTTATGAAGCCAAAGTAAATGACAGGTGGGGCCAATAAAAATTCTTTAGAGATTTAGCCTCACTTTCCATTTTGTAGAGAAGATGAAAAGGCATGCATGCCTGTTAGGGGACCGAGTAAATGAAACTCATGAACCACACACAATCAGGGTATCCATTCATCTGTGTCAGACGGAGACTTCCATCCAGGGCGGGTTCTGAGGCAGGAGCACAGCTCCATCTGGGGGAGGTCTGAACTAGATAAATAAACCCACTGCTGGGGTCTATTGCCTAGCTCGGGGGGACCCATGGAGCCGGCTTGTCCAGGAGCTAGGAGACCGGAAAGTGATCCACATCTCCTGTTCCCAGTGGGTCCTCTTGCCTTGCAGAACAATCTGGAGAAGGCACCTAAGAGAAGGTAGTGTGTTCACGAGGGAAGGGTCTGGCCCTTCCCCGAGTTGGACATTCATACAAAGCCTGAGGGGAAATAGCCACTAACATTGTAGGATGTAGCAGGCTGGGGTGTGGCACCTTTGCGTAACTTTGGGTAAGTCACCTTTCTGAACCTTGCTTTCCTCTTGCGTTAAGTGGCATGGGACTGTCTTTTTCACAGGACCGCCATACCTATGAAATGACATGATTTGTTATAGTTTGCCAGGGCTGCCGTGAGAGAGCGCCACAAACTGGGGGCTTGACAAACAGAAATTCATTGTTTCACACTTACACCAGAGGAGTCCTGAGCCAGATAGAGGCCTGAGGCTTGACATCCGGAGGCCAGAAGTTCAAGAGCAAGGTGTCAGCAGGTTGGGTTCCTTCCAAAGTCTGTAAGAATGTGTGATACGCCAGTCCTGTGGCTTTTGGTGGTTTGCTTTCAGACTTTCATGTTTGTTGGCTTATAGAAGTATAACCCCAATTCCTGCCTTCATTTTCATGTGCTGTTCTCCCTGTATGTGTATATATGTCCCCAAATCTCCCCTGTTTTTATAAGGACAGTCTATCGGATTAGGGGCCAAGAACCTCATCTTTACTAAGTATGTCTGCAGTGACTATTTCTAGGTATGGCACTAAAGGTTAGGACCTCAACATGGGAATTTTGGGAGGACACAATTCAACCCACAACAAGTGACCTATGGGAAATGACTGGCATATCATATTTCCTCTTGCTGTCATCTGGGTTTAAAGAAGTGCTGGTTCTGGGTAAGACACACCCTGTCTCAGGTGGCTTCTGTAGGTGGGGTGAGACCCACCCTACTTTGCTTCTGTTCCTATGCACCTCCTCCTCCCCCCCCCCTGCCCCAGTGAGCGCCATCTACCATGAGCCCCAGGGGCTGGGTCTGCTGTCATCTGCTGATAGACCAATGCCCTTGCTGACATAGGTTCTGTTTAGGAGTGTGTCTGCCTTGGTCCTCATAACATCCCCATGCTGTGACTGCTGAAAACCAAGATCTGCCACACCATCACTATGTACCCCCAGTTGAGCCAGGGTCTGGCAGTTTGGGGTGAGGGTTTGATAGGTACAAAAGTGGACTGGCAGCTTCAATAACAAGGCAAAACCAGTTCAAATGCCTGTTTCACAGCGTCCCTCCCCAGAAGCTCCCCTAGTCATGTACAAAGGAATCATGTCTTTCTGGACAGCAGCACAGATGCCTATTGGCCAAGCCACCAAGCACTTGGCACAGATAATGATCCAACACCTGTTAAAGCTCTTCGCTGCTCAGAAAGGACACAGAGACAGGAGTGTGCAGAATGGGGTCCATGACGGCCCCAGTTTCCTTGGGCAATAGCCATAGGTCATCAGCAAGTCTTCACAGAGCAAACTGTAGGAGAGAACCCTGTACTCAGAAGGCCAGAGGTTAAGCCCTGGCTCCCCCCCTATTTACCCATTCAACTGCCAGCCAAATCTCAGAGTCTCCAGGTCTGACTTGCAAACATTAGGTTAAGGATACTGCCCCTTGCTGTAAAGACTTGGGAGGGGGGAGGTGAGGAGGGGGGGTGGAGAGCCAAGAGTTGTGAAAAGCAGGGCTTGGATGCAAGTGTTTACTTTGCAAGGGCATTTCTGCAACATGCAGGCCTCACAATACACACTGACACAAGTTTCCAAGTTGTCCTCCGAGGTAACTGCAAGGACACTGAGCACTGAGAAATGTTTTCATCCTGCCTTTTATTCAGTGATGCTATGGGCTCAAGGTTTGTGTCCCCTTAGATTCATAAGCTAAAGCCCTAACTCCCAATATGATGGTATTTGGAGACAGGGACTTTGGGACATAATTAGGATTAAATGAAGGCATAAGAGGAGAGCATCATGGTGGAATTAGTGCCCTTATAGGAAGTGACACCAGAGCTAATTCTCTCTGTCTCTCCATCTCCCCAACAAGTGAGGGCAGAGAGTAGGTCCCCATATACAAGCCAGGAAGAGGGTCCTCACTGGAACCCATCCATGCTGGCCCCTTGATCTCAGACTTCTGCCCACCAGCTCTGGGAGAAAACAGTGTCTGTTACTGAGGCCACCCAGTCTGTTGTGTTTTGTTACAGCAGCCTGAGCAGACTGAGATAATTAAGAAATCATTCCAGTTTCACTCTTATTAGGAATTCATTGTAGACTTTTTAAAAAAAAATTTTTTAGTGTTTATTTTTGAGAGAGAGAGAGAGAGTGAGTGTGAGTCAGGGAGGGGCAGAGAGAGAGAGACACAGAATCTGAAACAGGCTCCAGGCTCTAAGCTGTCAGCACAGAGCCCAACGTGGAGCTGGAATCCACGAACCATGAGATCATGACCTGAGCTAAAGTCAATGCTTAACCAACTGAGCCACCCAGGTGCCCCATTCATTGTCTATTTCTTATAAAAAGTGCAAATATATTCAAAAGCATTAAGAAAAAATGTAATTCTCTTGTAGGAATGGCAAAGGGAGAAAATGAAGCAGTATTTTTGTATGTAAGAGCTGAGCTGTGTAGAATGAGAGCCACTAGCCACGTGCGGTGGTGGCACACTTTGCAGTACCACTGGCCCAGCTTGAGATGGGCGGTGAGTGGGAATTACACAGTGGGCTTCAAAGACATACTCCAAAAATAGAATGTGAAATTAATAATTGTAGATCGATTACCATGTTCAAGTACCAATATTTTGGATCTACAGAGTTTCAACAAGAAATGTTACTGGAACCAGTCACCTGGTTTTCCTTTTTTTAATGTGGCTACGAGAAAATATAACATTACATATTTGGCCCTTATTTGTGGCTCACATTCTATTTCTATTGGATGGGGTGGGTGTAGAGTCTGAGACCATAGACAAAGCACAGGCCTTTGAGTCAACAGCTCTGTGCTCCAATCCAAACTGTCATTACCAGCTTTGTCAACAAGGGCAAATGATTTAACCTCCATGACCCTCCGTGTTCCCATATGTGGAATGCAGATAAGAATGCATTTCCCCATGTTGTGGTGGGGATCAGGAGGAATCCGGCACAGAGAATGCCTACCAGGAGGTTGTTACCTAGGAGAAACCCCATAAATGTCTGTTTCCAACCCCCTAGTCAGCAGGAAAGGAAAAACAGGCTGTCTGCACTCTCCTAATCGGCACAACTGCGGGGCTGATGGCTTCGCAAAGATGGGCTTCTGGGCAAGCACAGTGAGCGAGCAGATGTTAAACCACACAGAGAAAGTCCTCGGTGTTATTCTGTGTGAAAAGTTTAGAGTTTTGAGGGGACGTTTCTATCTGACTCAATCTGCTTGTATTTCTTTAACGTGTGCTCTGAAATGTGGAATTTGTCCTCGATGAGTAGAGTGTTGTGATAGATCAATGCTGTTGCTGTGTGTTCTGAAGGAGTCGCGGCTGCACAGAGCATGTTCTCCCATCCTCTGCCCCACACACAGACCTCAGAAGCCTCTGGGGCTTCTCACCAGCAGGGCTCTCACCTCCTGGTCACAGGGGCCTCAAGCAGCTCCAGGAGCTACATGTGATGACACTCCTCAGGACCTGGAAATAAACAATCTCTCATCCAGCCAGTCTGCAAAATATAATTGGGATGAAATACAGTTGAAATACACTGAACATCTTGTCATGTCTTGACTTGGCTTCGTTGCCTGGCTGTCCATGTTAAGGGCAGTGACTCGAAGCTGGGTCTAGGACCACTCTGGACAGTGGCTGTCCACACTACTCAATGTGGCAGATGGAGTCTGGAGGCATGGGGTGCCCAGAACATAGGCACCAACAGCTCCCGTGCGGGTGGGCTCATCTGAAGGATGGTTTCGTTCCCCAGACCATGTTGTAAGATGGAAATTGAAATGCAGAGCTTGTGCCAAGGCAGATAAACAGGTAGGAGCCCTGCCTCAGGGAAACAATGGGAGGAATGGAGTGTTTCATTGGAAAGAGTCAATAAAGGGGCGCCTGGGTGGCTTAGTCGGTTAAGCGCCCGACTTTCGCTTGGGTCATGATCTCGCGGTTCGTGGGTTCGAGCCCCGCGTCGGGCTCTGTGCTGACTGCCAGCTCGGAGCCTGGAGCCTGCTTCGGTCTGTGACTCCCTCTCTCTCTGGCCCTCCCCTGCTCACGCTGTCTCTCTCTCTCTCTCCTAGAAATAAATAAAACTTTAAAAAAAAAAAAAGGAAAGAGTCAATAAATGTTGGAGTCACAACATGTGAAGAGAGTTCTAGTCTCACTCTGCTGGCCCCTTCAGATGGGAGAGCGGCCAGGAGGTGGGCTCTCTGGGAGCATACTCTGAGAGAGGATGGAGCCTCCAGTAAGGAGGAATGTACTTATTTACTTGTGCCCTCCCTCATTCCTACAAAGATGGAAATTACATGGAAGGAATAGGGCGGTTGCCCAATGCAGCAAGCTGTTTCGTGAGGTTGTAGGTAGGCTCGGTGTCACTGGAGGTATCTGAGTAGTTGCTCTGTGTGCTCCAGAATGAAGGCCTGTGTTCAGTGAGGACCTCCAGCCCTCAGTTAGAAGTGTGGACACAACTCCTGACAGCATCCGGGGTGTCTCTGTGCCTCTCAGAGGGCCCATCTTCTACCTCTCCTCGGTATCCTAAGTATCAGGGCCCTTATGTCAGCTGTATATTTGTGAAGTTAGAGAGTTTGTTTGGAACCTTCTTCTCTCCTGAAAAATACATCTCCCTTTAGTAAAGTTCACTTTTCTTGTCCCTTCCCCAGATCCCAGTGACCTCAGAGTCGTGGGCCCCCCATCAGGCTGATAAGAGACTCCCAGACCAGCCCTTCTTCCAGTGAGCTGGGGCCACAGTGAGTGTCTGCCTTGGCCTGGATGCTGGTTTTGTCAGCCCAGCCTGGACCCTGGACTGAGTGAACCCCGGCAATGGGCTTCTGTTTGGGTAGGATGGGAGGTGCTTTCAGTGTTTTCAAACTGCATTTGCCTTTGGGGAATGGGAAAAACTGAGTCATACACAGTTCTTGGAACCTGGGAGCCCTGGCCTGAACTTTGCAAAGGCAGGAAAGCATGCTGGTTGGTGACTCCGTTTCTGTGGGGCCACACTGGGGGCCAATGCCTGATCATGTGTGTGAGCACAATAGGCTCTTCCACGGGCAGTTACCAGCACACTCAAGAACAGTGGCTTCTGGTGGAATTGTCCAACACTAGCCAAGCACCCCCAGCCCAGAATGCTCCTCAAGGCTTCTGAAGACCATGGTTACCCACAGTTATGGACAACAGAGCAGAATGGAGGGAATGGGGAGAGGTCGTGGGGGGGCTCATGGAGTTCTTTGTGGTCAGACTCAGGCCAATTGGCTGGTCCAGGACAAAGGGACAAGAGTTTAGTGAAAAGAGCACCCTCCCTGCTCTCTCTGGACACATGGCAGGTGGAATCCTAAGGTCAGCCTTTCCCATAGGAGATGAAGAACCTAAAAGTGTTCATACCCTTTGGTTGAACAGCTCCACCCTTGAGACCAACCCTCAAGAAGTGATCCCAGGTTTAAAAATTAAAATAGCCAGAGATTATTGATCACTGCACTATTATGTACAACAACCAAAGCTTGAAATGGACTAATTAACCAATAACCAGGATTGACTAAACTTGTGACATTTAGGGAATATTTGTAAAAAACATAACATCATGATATGAAGGTGTACACTTGTATAATCGTAGCTGCACAAAAAGACAAAAACACTAACAGGAAAAGTCAAGGACGGAACGGTCTCACAATGGTAATCAACTCTGTGTGATGGGAATGGTGATTCTATGTAGTTTTCTTTCGGGTATGTTCCAAACTGCCTCCAGTGAGTGCATATGTCTGATAATTATTTTGATGTTTTACAAAGTAACTTTGGGGTTAAAGCAAGTCGGCAGACCTTCTATGCCTCTGTAAGTGGGCCCGAGGGTGGGAACAGAGAAGCTTTTCAATGTGGAAGGCTTCCATGTGGATGGGGCTTGATGGAACCTGAAGACTTACAGTCCATAGAAAGTTGCCTGAGGCCAAAGGGGCTAGCTAGCTCCACTGGTCAGGGTTTCACCCCGCCTTTCTGACAGGAGTCCCCACAGGGCCCCAGAGAAACCTGATGATTCTCCAGCCCCATGTGGCTACAGGGGAGGCGACAGCTACCCTCCTGGGTGCCTCTGGACACAGCCCAGGGATGGACATACCCAGACAGTGGCCTGACCGTGTGTTCTTAGTCCATCACATCTCACCTCTGTCCCCTCATATTGGTGGTCACACAATAAAAGATTTCCTCACCCTTCCCATGGGTCTGGCTCCAGGACAGAGAGACACAATTGCCACATGTGTCCCATTTACCAGCCCCCAAGGCCCTGACCATTGTGCCAGTGGAGTAATGAGGCGACTCCTATGTGGCAGGGTTTGGCATGCCTCTTTGGTTTCTCCATCACCACTGGTATTTTCCTGTTCTCCTCACCAAAGGAGGATGTTGTTGTCCACCAGTTGCATGTGTCTCCAGACCCCACAAATTTGAGCAAAACTAATATTATAGTCCCCCAGAGAGCATCTATCTCTTAAGGGATGAAAAGCCATCAGCAAAGTGATTAGCTAGAAAATCTACTGATCAATACGAAGACTCATGTCCAACTAGGACAGCTGGAGGCTATGGCAGAGGGTGGGGGACCTTGGGCCAGAGATCGCTAGCGTTGCATCCTTGAGGCATCTTCATACTGTGCACATTCTTCTCTTACAGGTGGGTAAACTGAGGCTTGGGGATAAGGCGATTGGCTGAATCACATTCCTTATAGAACTAGGACAGGGTCTAAGGTATATCCTGCCATTGGAATCCTGGTGAGCAAAGGGCTTCTCTTCCCATGAATGTAGTTAAGCAGGAAGATGACCCAAGGAACAGATATCTGGAACTTCATGTATCACTTGTAGATGGTGGAGTCATTCTAGAATCACTGGGCTCTTCAGAGCTCAAAGAACTCTTACTTGCTACCTGAAAGCTCTGTCATCAGTTGCCAGCTAGTGGACCACTTACCCCCTAGCACCCTCTACATAAAGACACATAAAGGAAAGACGTTCCTTATTCCTCCATCCTGTTTCGAGCTCAGACCCATGCATTCCTGCATGGAAACTAGCCCACCTTCTGCCTGAAGGCCCCAGAGTTCAGATGGAGGGTCTGGAATCTGCCTCTGCCCTTGAGGGCAGACAGATGGGAGAGACATCTCTAGAGGCAACCCCGCTGGATTCTGCCCTGCTGTGGACACTCAGTGCAGTGGTCACGATGTCATGACTGGGACATATAACAGACCTCTCTTTGACAGGGCTGTGTCCCTTACAGGAGGAAAATAGGCACTATATGCCTGCTGGTTTAGGAAGGAGCAGAGCCACCATCTCCTTTTTACTCCTGGGGAAACTGAGGCTCAGAGAGGGTAGGGGACTTGGTCAAACTACCTAGTCAGCATGTGGTAGGGCCAGACCCAAACCCAGGAAGGTTTATCTTCGATCCCACCCTGCCTCCCCCACTCAGCTGCCTCCAGGAGCTCATTTGACCCTGGTGCTGTCGCCCCCATGTTAGGGTGAAAACCAAGGGTCAGTGAAGTGGTGAGGTATCAGCTTCAACCAAACATGATGGGTACACATGGCATTCCATCCACTTACTCTCCCAAATTCCAATAAAATGCCCCCCCAAAACCATTAAAGCCATAAGCCTATCAAGAAAAAAAGAAACAGAGGGATGACAGCAGATTAGAGAGGTCAATAGAAATTTGGGGTAGTTCAGGGCACCTGGATGGCTCAGTCGGTTAAGCGTCGACTTCGGTTCAGGTCATGATCTCACAGTTCGTGGGTTCAAGCCCTGCGTCAGGCTCTGTGCTGACAGCTCAGAGTCTGGAACCTGCTCTGGATTCTGTGTCTCCCTCTCTCCCTGCCCCTCCCCTCCCCTCACTGTCTATCTCTGTCTCTCAAGAATAAAGGAAGATTTAAAAAAAAAAAAAAAACTTAAAAAAAAAGAAATTTGGGGTAGTTAGGAAAGCAGAAGTTATACTTACGGTAAAGCAGGCAATAAGAAATCTGCTAATCTAGCCCAACAAAGCATGAGGAGGTTCTGGAACTGAAGGTTCTGGAATGGTGAACGGGGTGAGGAGTGGGCTGAAGATAGACGTGCTGTGAAAGTCTGGGATAAGGAAGGTTATATCGTCCCATCCTGTCCCCACCCAGCACAGTCAGGGGTGCTCCCTCCGAACAAGTGCAGTGTCCTCTCCGGGGAAGCAGAGAGGCAGCTCTGAATTGAGGGACAGCAGTTACTGCCCCTGACTGAATGGGGGGATCACTGCACCTCTAGAACTGAACGTTCTCTTCCTCAGCTCCTTCCCCCTCCATTTGCTCAGCTGCCCTGGCAGCCAGGCACGCCTGTGCCCAGAAATGGGACCACTTCTCATCTGTCCATGGGAGAGCGAACTGACGTCTTCAGTTCCCTGGTGGAATGGCCATGTCTCCACGTGATCACACCACTCGGAAGACCCTCAGCAGACCACATCCAACTCAGCCCCATGCGCACCTTGAACCCGGAGTTTCCAATCAGTTTTGGTGGCTCAGTCTGGGTGTTTTCATAATTTTGCTCTGGTATTAGAGAGCCAGATTTGAGTACATCTATCTCCTCCATTCAGAGCCCAGCACTGGCCCATGCAAGTCCCTCTCTGTGTCCGTCCATCCATTTTCTCCACAGCTGGATCCATAGTCCCTTCCCCCATCACATCCTCTCATAAGCAGTCATGGTGACACACTGAACACAATTTCTATGTTTCATCCAATCCCAGCAGGTCTCTCCTCCCCAGAAGCCCCCCGACCAGCCTGCCTCTGTCACGCTTTCCCGGGTGGCCCTGCTTCCAGTCTTTCTTAGAGCCCACCCTGCTGGAAGAGGTCTTGTACTTTGTCTGCTTACCTGCACTAGAAGACAAGCTCCCGGGGCAGGACCCTAAGTTCCCAGCGCCCAGAACTGGCCCTGGCAGGGGTCAGAGGAACCGGGCTAAATGGGCCAGTGAGACCCTCCTGCTCTAAAATGCTTGTGCCCCCAAGCTCCCCCCATCAGCAGCGAGCTAGGAGCCTGCCCTCTGTCTGCACAAGAAGACGCAGCAAGTCCCAAACTTGGGGACTGCCCACCCGTTTTCCACCCCTGGGCCTGGCTCGGTCCAGCCCTTTCCTGAACAAACGGAAACAAATATCTCAGGAGAGGAAAACCATAGATGAGGAAGGCCTGGTGCCCTTGTTCTGCAGCTGGGCCTCCCTGGGGTGGGCCTGCTGGCATGGCCCAGTGTCCTCTGCCCTCTGGGCAGGCACAGACAGACAGACGCCCACGGCCACCCATACGCCTTGTCTGATACAGGTCCTCCTGATCCCACCATAAATGCCTAACTCAGCACATAAAAGCTGCCTGCCTACTTCCAGATGCTCCTGCTGGCTCCAGAGAAGTCCTCACCAACCCAGGAGACAGGTGACAAGCATCTGGGACACAGTGGCACTAGGCTACACGGGCTGGGCATAGAAAGTTGCCGAGGTAAGGTTGTGGTGTCAGGCTTCAAGATCACCACTTGGCTGCCTTCTCTCTTTGAGGTGAAAGAGACCAGGCGTCACCACAAGTGATTTAGGGAATGATGTTGCAACCTTGGCATGCACCGGCGGGGCGGATACCAGACACAGGGATAGGATACCAGACACAGATGCTGTGCTTGGGAAGTTCAAGGTTGTCCAGAGTCACACAGACAGCAGGCAGAGGATTGTCCTCTACCCTTGGCTGTCTGGTGGGGATGGCCACTCTCCCTGCCTGCTCCCCTCCATGGACCAGGCTTCAGAGAACCTTCTGGTCTGTGAGAGGCCAGACATCTTCCCTCCCCAGGGAGAGAAGAAAGTTGTTGTTTCTAGAATCCCAGCTCTCAATAAGGCCACGGGCTCTGGAAGGCGGATGGATGGCAGGCCTGAACCTGAGTCCTGCCTCATACATCCCTTGGTTCACTGGCCGGCAGGAGGACCCCAGCTCTATGCCTCTGCCCACGGATGTTGTGTGTTCCTCTGAGATGTACTGCAAACCTACTCCCTGTTTCAGGGAATGCCATGCGCTCCCTCCTTCTCTCCCAACAGTCCAGCTCAGTGGTCCTGGTGGCTGTGATTGTTTGAAAGGTTTACAAGAGTCAGGGGCATCCTTGCTTCTCATCTTACCCAGTTACTTGCCTTTCCTGGGAAGACCATGCCTATTCCCTCTCTCTCTGCCTCCATGTATCCTGAGACACGGATTGCTTTTTCTTTCTCTCCCCCTATTTTCCTTCTCAGCCAGCCACCACCTCCTCCAGGAAGCCCTAGTAACTTCACTCTGGCTCAGGTAGGGTTGCCCAGTGAAATATCTATGCTTCTTTCTTGCCCCATGCCCAGCTCTCTAGCCTAAGTGCCCCCTCCGACCATGCTTTCAGTTCCTAGAAGGTGACGCACTGTCTATAGCCTTGGGCTCCCTGCTCTTTGTTTCTGCATCCCCAGAATGACTTGCAAACAGTGGTCAGCTCATTGTAGGCCCTTGGGAAACACTGTCAAATGGATGTTAAAGA
Source organism: Proteles cristata cristata (assembly GCA_017311185.1). Taxonomy (NCBI): domain Eukaryota; kingdom Metazoa; phylum Chordata; class Mammalia; order Carnivora; family Hyaenidae; genus Proteles; species Proteles cristata. The sequence continues at coordinate 141,598 of JAESUZ010001669.1, read as the reverse complement.
GGAAATATCTCCAAATCCCACTGAGTGCAGTGAGAGTCCAGTAACAGGACTTCAAACAGGACTCCAGGCTGGGGTGAGGGTGGGGCCGGTGCCAGCCCAAGCAGCTCATGAGGGACACTGGGGCACCTGTTCCAGTCTCCTGTCATCCATCTGCTTGTGAGGCCAGGGCTTGTATTTCCTACCAGACCACACACTGGCAGAGTGGCTGCCCAGGATTGGGGGTGAGGGCCCAGCCTGGCTGTTCAGGGACCTTTGGGCACCCCACAATGAGGTGGGGTGAAGGTATACAGAGAAGACAGCTTGACCACACAGGGAGGAGGCCTCTGCAGCCACATGGGGGTGCAGGCTGCCCCTTCCACAATGCAGCCCTGCCCAAAGGCTGGAGCATCGCAGCATCTTACCCTTCCTCATCACCCTGAAGGGAAGCCTCTGTGTCACCAGGAAGGATGCACAAAGGCTCATGGATGGGTTCAGATGAGGGAATGTGGCTCAGGAGGTCTGTTTATGCCCAACCTCCATGCCCCGGGTAAGTGATAAATCAGCCATCGTAGCCCACCTGCCTCACCACACATGACGGGCCCAAGAAATCCCACCCACACCAAAGAGCAGGTAAAACCATCTAGAATAATAAAAATGAAATAAAATCAACAACACAGGAAGAAAATATAATGCAGTATTTAACCCCTGTGGGGGTGGGAGGTTGTGACAGGCTTAGAAGCATAAGAAGTACCAGAAGAATTAGATCTGATTTTATAAAATATGTAAAACTTGGTACATTTAAAAAACTAATCTTAGTGATATCACCTTTGGGGATAACAGTTTAAAATGTGTACAGTATCTGTATAATAGTTTATCCTTTGATCATATAATTCCACCACCATAAATCTGTTACTTGGCATTATTTAGCAGAGCCATTGCCAAAGCCACAACAAATCGAAATGTGGAGAATATTTTATTACACAAAGATGTTCCTTTTGGTATTGTTTATAATTGGAAACTCTGGAATAATCAATACAGGAAGATTCGTTAGCTGAACCATGATAAAGCTAACCAGTGAAATATGCAGTCAATTACTACATGCTTTAGAAAAGTTTTCAGTGATACAAAGAAATGTGTACATTCCAATGACTGGTAACAAAAGGAAAATCCAAATATGTGAGCACAGAATGATCTCAGCCGTGTGAACAGGAAGGGATTCACAGAGTAAGGATGGAAAAGAATTGAACAACCTGTCAGCAATGGCTTTGGGTGGTTCAAAAATAGGGAATCCCTTTTATCTTTGCTGTTTATAGTCTCCATATGCTCTTCAATGAGTTTTAAGTATATGTATAATAAATAAGCAAATATCTTCTCTCAGCGAAGTTGAAAGGATTCTGCCTGTGTCAGCATTTCTACTCTACAGTTCTATGATGTGCTGAGGGAACCAATACAGCCGCGGGTTCGGGGTCCCTGGTCACCAAGGTGCCCCCACGACCAGGAACTGACACCCCAATCTGCATCATGTGCAAAAGTGAGCAAGAGTAAGCATTATACCACACAAAGAAACACATATTGAAAAGCACTCCATCTGATGAGTTTTACCTGAAGTAGGCAAATGTAATAAATACTAGAGTTCTGGTATGTTCGTAAAGCAGAAATCAGTAGAAAATCCTAAGAGATTACTGCCAATCTCATATGGGGTGATCCTCTCCATTACAGAATGTTAACTTGGTTAATATGAATTTGAGGCAAGGGCACCTCTAGGCAAACTGGCATTAGAATGGCCTGTGAGTCTAGTTTGCTTTGAAGGGAACTGGCTCTAACTCTGTTAAACTCAGCCCTGGCAATAAAGAACATGGCAGAAACTGAGGACCTTGCATCCTGCTGTGATGTGCTGCATCCACAGCTCTCCGCAGGCACTTGAGAACATGGGAAGAGAGAAGGCTTACCATCTGAGTCCTTTCCGGGGAGCAGGTGTGGTGGGGGGAGTCCCTTATTACCTCCCTCCTGGGGGTCTCCTAAGCCCAGGCTCTCCCCAGAAAGTCCTCCGTGCCCCTCCTGGTCAGCCCCTCCCCACGGACAAGCCCCCTAGGGCTCCCACGTCCACAGAAGCTGCTGCCTGGCACCTACCTGCCTTCTCAGTCCAGCCCTCTCACTCTGCTTCCCTTGGTGCTCCCCATGTTGAGCACCAAACCCTTTACTCTTCCTTGAAAATAGCTAAGGGTCATAAAAGAGCCCAAATATGTATCATCATGAGCAGAGAGAGTCCTAAGAGGCAGCACATGGCATCCAGGGGAGGCAGGGAGTGCGGACAGTGCTTGGCTATGCAGATGGGTTACACGATGCCCTGGGAGTGTAGCGGGATGCCAGGAAGGACACAGGTGGTGGCAGGGAGGTGGCAGTTTCCGTCGGCACATTCGCCCCGTCTCCAGCAGGCAGGCCTGAGTGAGCATCAGCATGAGCACAGGGGGAGCCCAGACTTAGGCTTAGTGGCTGCAGGGCATGGCCTCAGCCCTTCCAGCAGGACCCAGGGCCTCCTGGGATAGGCCAGGCTGGGGGGAGAGCTAAGGCTGAGTCCATCACACAGAAGATATCAGACTGTGGGATTGGGCCCGGGGTCTTAACACTGTAGCCAAGGAGCCATGGGATGGCCTGGGGATGTCTCAAAGCTGGAAATGGAGGTGTATGAGGACATTGGTCCCCATGGAAGGGCCATGGTGGGAGAGGAAGAAACTAGAATTGATAGCCCTGTAACATTTACTGCAGTGTTCATTTGTTCCAGACTGAGAGCTCCCTGGGTGGGGCAGGACTTTCAGTGCTAAAACGGGGAAGGTCTCTGGCCAATCAACATGGTGCCCTGGTCCTGTGATGGGCCCGAAACAGTACATATTATCTCAGTTGTTATCTCTTCACAACCACCCTATGAGGTAAATTCATTATTATCTGCATTTTACAGAAGAGGAAACAGAGCTTGCCAGGGTGCCACACCTGCTCCAGGATGAAGCCAGCAGCCAGATCCTGGGCCAGAGATCCCAGTGTGGTCTCTTTCCAAAGGGCCATGGTGCTTTCCAGGGGCCCTGAATTTAAATAGTACACACTGAGGTCTAAGCTGGGACCAAATGTGAGTGGGAGCCAGGGAGGGGAGAGCAGTCAGCCAGACCAGACAGACAGACCTAAGAGAAACTGCACAGGTGGGCCATCCCTGGAGGTAAGCCCAGCATGAAGATCTTGGGCAGCCAGGGAAGGAGACAGAGGAGAGGGTCTCCCCCTGGGTCTCTAAGTTGCCAAAAGGCTCAACAAACAGCCTGAATCCACAGCAGTTCTTGCCTTGGCCCAGAAAGATGCCCAAATCTGTGTTGGGCTGCCCTGGGTCCCCTGGATGGGGGATGGGGCGCTCTACCACCAGGGGCAGAAGCAGGAAGGTCACAGAGGGCAGCTTTGCCCATTATAGGGTCTGATTGGACATGAGCCTGCTCATGCCTCCTAGAATCTTACCTATTAAGGGCAGGAAGTGGGACTTGGAGAAGGGCTGTGGGCAAAGGAGGAAATGTCAATAAGAAACCAAGTAAGTCTCAAGAGACCAAAATTACGAGTCCATCTGGATGGGAGAATACCAACTGGGAGAAACATACTACAGCCTGAAGTGCATTTACAAAGGTGAAAAGTGGTCAGGGGACCCACTAAACCCTTAGCAAGAAAACACAGATGATGGAATACGATATGTGAAAAAATATCTGGGTCTTTAAAATCATGTCATAGTAATAATCAAGACTGCTTTCACAAAAGCCGAGCTATGTTCAGGGGATATGGAATGTACTGAACATTGATTGTTTTATGTATCTCAAACAGCGTTTTATACACCGCCTTCTAAGACATGGGACATCACTCCACTGCCAGGACGCAATCAGATAACCCCTCCTACAGGTCTCTCTCCAGAAAGCTCCAGAGTTGGGCGTCTGACTTAAGCCAGGCCAAAGTCTTCTACCGAGATTTTCAAACTGGGCTGCTGGGAGCCATGCCTTTCCTCCTTGGCCATAAGCAATGGAGGAGAGAACAGAATGCTGCTGGACCTATGATCCCCCCACTCCTACCCCTCATTATTCTGGCATGGGAGAGAACGAAGCTGAGAACTGAGGCAGAATGAAAACATCTACACTAGACGGTGGCAAACTACAGCTTATTGGCGCAGTTTGGCCCATCACTAATTTTTGTAAACAAAGTTTTATTGGCACACAGCCATGCCCTTTCATTTATATATGGTCTACGATTGCTTTCATAGGCAGAGTTGAGATCATATGGCCCACAAATCCTTAACTATGTATTAACTGGCCCTTTATAGAAAAAAATTTGCCTACACTTGGTCTAGATGGTAGCCAGAAGGTTAATAGGGGTACCTTATACATCATTCTCATTTTTTCTTACAATAGCCAAGCAGTAATTGTATAACCAGTTAACATTAAAGCTGTTTTCATTTTAGAGCGGAAGGAAGGAAGGAAGCGGGGGGAGGGTGTTAGCAATGTGGAGGTCTGGGGTTTGAGTTTTCCCAAAGGCTGACTGCACCGCTTGCTCTAGATGGTCTGGTTCTCTGAGCCAGTCAGTCCCTCCTTCTCAGTTGTGCTAGCTTAACTTTGGTTTCTATCAATCCTCAGTAAATCACAGAGGACCAGCAACCTTCTAGAACCAGAGGAAACTACCAACATGTTCAGAGCTGATCATTACTCTTCTTTCCTCTTGCCTTGTGTTCGAGGGTTCAAAGGGGAGGCAAGTGGGAAGCAGGGAGCTGTGAGTGACTGGAGACGCATCACCGCCAGGCCTCTGGGTGTCCCTCTCCCCTCCTGAGCCCCTGGGGCAGACCTGTCTTTGCTCCCTGAACACCTCCACAGGACGGACTCTCAGCAGCCACAGTCTTCCCAGGAGCCCCCAGTGTATGGGGACAGGCCACACGCAGGAACCCCTCTATACAGGTCTGTCTGGAGCAAGTCCCCTTCTGTAGGTGAAGAAAGAGCGTAGGGGACTTGGGAGGCTGTAGGGGGGCTTCTGGGACAAGACAGAGCTTGATCTTGGACCTTGAAGGTGGGATAAGATTGCAGGGGTGGGTCTAGGATAGAGGGGAGTTTTAGGCTAAAGGAAGTCTTACTTGGGAGAATGATGGGCATAGGCAGGAGGGACAAGCAAGACCATGGTGCCAAGAGGAGAGGGTGTGGAGGAAAGGGGTGGTGGGGGCAGAACTAGCCCAAGGGGGTCTGTTGCAGCAGGGGTGAGGGGACCGAGTAATGCTTTATAAACAAGAGAGCGATGGAGTCAACTCTGACATGAGAAGGATTACTGTGTTGTCGGGGAGGAGGGGAGGAGGGGGAAGGCCAGGATAGGGACAGGAAGCAAGAGGTGACAAAGACCTGGAAGAGAGGATGGCCATGTATGTGCATGGTTTAGGTGTGTAGTTCAAGACAGGAGGAGCCAGCAGTGAGCCTGGAGCCTCAGGTCTGCATTCGTCTAACACAGGAGAAGCAGGCATGGAGGGAAAAGCCTGAGATCCAAGAAAGAGGTTTGATATCCAAGAGCCGTTGGGACACACTGGCTGTGATCCAGACCTAGGTCTGGGTAAGCATTCAGGACTGGGGATGGCTGGAGGCATCCAGAAAGAGGAGTAGAGGAACAGCAGAGAAGGGTGAGCTCAGAATCTAGCAAGAAACGGAGGCGCTGGGCCCAGCAGCCCATAAGGAATGCAGTCCTGCCAAGAGCCTCATGACGGACTGTTGAAGCAGATCCTGCCCTTGAACCTCGAGATGACTGTGGTCCCAGCCGACACCTTGACTTCACCCCTGAGACTCTGACCTAAGTAACATTCAGATGACCAACCTGTAGAAACTATGAGATAAGTGTGTATTATTTCAAGCCACTGTAAGTTTGGGGGTGATTTGTCACACAGCAATAGATAACTACCCTCCCCATCCCTCCGGTGTTCATCTCTGCCCCTCCCTCCTCCTCCCTCGGCTGGCGCAGGTGTCTTCTGTTAGAGACGGGCGTCTCTGTGTTACAGAGGACATGGCAGGAGTGGCCTTATGTCATTGCATCTGAGCAACCTGACAAATAGGGCTTGTTTACCCCATCCAATCTGCTTGCAAACATCCTATCAGTAATGACTGAGCCTGCTAGGGAGTCCTCCTGGGATCCACTGTGACCAGGACAGCTGTTGGCCTGGCTCAGCATGAACTGGACCCACTGATACGTTCAGAGGGCAGCCCCCCTGAGCCCATGTGTGTTTGGGGAGGGGGGTCGCTGTCCTGTATGAGAAGCAGAGTGTCAAAAAGAAAAGGAGAAGCCATGTGGGCAGTCAGAACAACAGCTGGGGGACACTGAATACTGCAGGGACCTCGGTCTTCTCGGGGGAGTGGATGCTGGGCCATCCACTTGGGAAAGGGGGGCTGGGCAGATGTGGGGCTGGAGGACATGCAGAGGGGAGAGACCTGCTGGGAGGAGCAGGGAGAGGCTGGGGTGAGGCTGGCAGGGCGAGGAGCTAGTGGCCCGGGCCCAGCGTGGGGCTCTGAAAAACCCAGGGTGGGGACTGGCAGGTGGCCTGGAGGAGGTCTAAGTGCTGCTGGCTGGAGGCAGGGTAGATGGTGGAGGGTGGGACCATCCCAGAGAGGCCAGGCCATCCTGGGTGCTCAAATTGAAGGTCAAGGATGAGCGATTGGCTGGAAGAGTGAGGGAAAGGTGCTCTGTCCTCAGAGGGCCCACAGGAGCAGCGGTGGGCACATTCCTCTCCCAGCCCGGACCTTGTGGAGAGAGAGGCAGGCCAGGAGGACTGAGTGGCAGCCGCCGGCAGAAAGCAGAGATGAGGTTGGCATGTCTTCCAGGAAATGACCCATGGAGTGGGCACACAGGCCAGCACCCAAGGGTGTGGTTATGCCCCTTCCTAAATGATGGAGGGCAACGTTCAGTCCTGTTCATCATCTGCACCAAATGAGGAAAGGAGGCGATTCACAAGATAGTGCAGACACTAACCTTTGCTTCTCACTGACCCGGTTCCCCTGAGGGGAAAAGCCCACCAATCTGAAGACAGGCTAGAGGCTGGCGAGCAGAGACTTGCCCAGCAACTCTGCACATTCAGCCACTGTTTGCCAAGGTGCCTCGCAATGCTGGTTTGCTATTGCTGCATTTCCACAAATGCAGTGGCTTGAAACAACACACACTTATTATCACAGCTTCCACGGGGCCAGAGTCCACATGGCTTAGCTGGGTCCTCCAGTCAGGCTCTGCCAGGTGGCCACATAGGTGCTGGCCATGCTGTGGTCCTTTCCGGAGCTTAAGGTCCCCTTCGTATCCTCTTGATGTTGGAGACTGAATTCGTGCTCTCTTGCAGGCTGTCAGCAAGGCCGTGCATAGCTCCTTGAGGCTCCCCTTGGTTCCTTCACAGCGCCTCTCAGAACACGGCATCTTGCTTCTTGAAGGCCAGCAGAAGGTAATTTCTCTCCAGGGAGGACCCAGGCCTTTTTTCAAAGGGCTTTCACCTGATTAAGGCAGGCCCACTCAGGATAATCTCCCTCTCAATGATCTCAAAACCAAGTGATTTGGGGCCTTCACTACATACACAACATCCTTTTACCTTTGTCATACAGTGAAAGCTAATTATAGGAGTTACATGCATCCTCCAAAGGCCCTAACCCCATGCAAAGGTGAGATTATAAAAGACATGCACACTGGAGGTGACATTCTGGGATGATCTTAGAATTTGGACCACCACACCTACCCTGTGTCTTGGCTGGGTGCTGGAGTTACACCAGGGAGTAAGAGAAAGACCCGGTGCTCAAGGCCCTTGTTGGCCAGCTGCAGAATCAGAAATGGAGGCAGATCATTCCACACGGTGAGACACATGCTATGGGAGGGAATGGACATCTCTGCTGAATGCAAGACCCGAGGACTTCACAAAGAATGGAGTCATGGGGCTGGTTTTGTAGGGTGCTTACTCACCTGATGCAGAGGGGTGGCCCTCCACGCACGAGCCATCACAGGGCCGGGTGCTTCCCATGTTCCTACCCTTCGGTAAGCTAACGTTCCCAGCTCTTGGTGCAACTATCATTTACTTAGGTTTTTTTTTTCCTTTAAACCAACACAATCTCTTTGACTCAAATATATTTTAAACAGAACTTTATATCTCAGGTATCACTAGAAAATCAGCATTCCTTGTTACAAATAAAAGTTAACAATAAAAATAAATAAAAGATACTGGGGCTTCTGAGTTCTCAGATCTGAACCTGTGGCCTGCTCTTTGTTAAAAAGAGGAATCAGTAAGTAGGAGAGAGGTGTGAAGAAAGTAAGAGAAGGAATGTGTTTTTCTCTGGTGGCTGAAAAAGAATTCAAAGTGAGGGATTGTTAGGTACAGGGACCCACCGTGTGGCTACGGGTGACTGAGGACAGCAGTCTCTCATCCAGCCACCCAGGTGCCAGGCTCAGAGATGGATTCTAGGGCACAGGTGCATGGGGAAGGCACGTGGAACATCACCCGTGAGGGGTGAAGAGGCAGGCTGGGAAGAGTGGGAGGGGGAGGGAGCAGTGGTTACAGTGGGGGCTGTGGCTGCTCCCACGGGGGCCTCTGGGGTGAGACGGTCCCTCCAAAGGGTTCCGAATAAAGACAAGGGAACCCAGGCCTTTGTATCATCACATTGATCAGCCAAAGGATGCGGATGGCCCTGGAGGAAAAGAGTATGATGACAATAGGCGGGACAGCTCTTCAGGCCACTGGGGCAATTCCCGGGGAGGGTCTCAGCAGTAAGTCATCTGCAGACAACACTCCAGACGTGGGAGGAACAGGGGGCTGGGTCCTGAAGGGGCAGCTGAGTGGTGCTACAGCATCAACACAAGCTGCCTTCTCTGCAGCATGGGTTCATTTGCTTCCTATCATAATCCCACCCTATCTGGGAACCATGCTCCAAAGATTTTGCTTGGTCTCCTGTCCTGGGAAAACCTATAAGGGGAAGGTTGGGGGATAAGGAAGGTTAGCTGGGCTTAGGACCACCAATACTCATCAATCTTTCTCCCCTATGACACGTTCTAGATTCTTCTCCACCTGGGCTAACACCTCTGCTGGGCTAGGGGGCTTGCCTGGTGGGATGACCCAGACTGTCACCCTGGAGGCCACCATGTCCTTCTCAAGTTGTAGCTCCTCTCTGGCTATTTGCAGCTGGAATTGGGCAGGGGGTACCAAGAGATGTCCCACTGGGCCACCTGAGTGCTAAACATAGCCTCTCTCTACCTCATTGTATGACAGCACAGGACCAATTACCTGTGTGGGATGGTGACTCCTGCCCTTCTGCACTGGCCTCTCAGCATGGGAACTGGGAGGGAGTGGCCAGTACCTGCCACTGAACATGGAAAGGAAATCATACTATGTGGCCAAATAGCAGCATTTCTCCCCTGGGTGCCAAGAGTTCAGGATTCAGGAGCCCAGTTTGACCTAGTGGGCCATTGACAGTGATGGTGACAGTGCCACCCCTGCTTCTACAGCCCGGTTCCTGGACCATGAGTTCTACCAGCTGAGGGCATGGGATCACATATTTGTCATTGATTCAGGGTATGTATCATGCTCTGAAGGACAGCACCCCATCTTCTGAGTATCATCTCAAGATGGTAGTGCCTCAGCCATGTTTTCCAATGCTCGACCAGGCTGGCAGCTGATGACAGAGCCAAAAGACCCACGGGTCTGTGTCCGCTGGTGTGCCCCTTTTGCTGTAAAATTAGTCCATCGGTGCAAGACTATGTTACGTGGGATGCTGTCGGTGCAGCAAACCCTCTGAAAGTCTGGTGGTGTGGGCTGAGGCTCTGAAGGAAGAGTGGAGTGAATTCAGTTAAATTACCCATCCACCAAATAACTTAAGTACACCCAGGGATGGTGGCATAGCACGGGCTCAGCATTGGTGTCCCTTGCTGGTAGGCTGGACACTGAGAGTGGCAGCAGGTAGATTAGCTGTGGGCAGTGGCCGCTAATGCCGTTGTGGTATGCATGGCTTTCACTGCTACTCCATTCACGCACCCACCTGCCGGTCCTGGGGTGGCTGATGACAGGGGTTGGCTGACATCACCTGACCATTCTATCTCCTTGGCTGTTTAGTGGCTCTTCTGCCACTAACAGAAGAGAAAACAGTGAGTTTTCTCTGGCAGACACTGGCACACAACACAAAGATCTCATCCTCTGCTAACTCCTGTATGTTATCCACGTGTCTGTTCCATGGGCTTCTTTATCCCTGATATTTCAGCCTGTTTTCTTCAGGTCCCCAACGGCCCAAGCAAGCCATTCGCCATCGCCCACAAATCGACCTATATCCTTACCTTATGTGCAGACACTTTTCTGTCTGCACAAGGGGGTGACCAGGTGTGCCCCATGAAGCTCCGCCCGTAAGGAAGATCTCTTCTCCTGACTGGCTTTCAGGGCCATCCCTGAGGGAGGTTGCAATGCAGTAGAAATCCATTTCCAGTTAGTGCCTGCATACTGAGCCTACTCGTCCACGAAGGAAGCCCGTACATTTTCCTTCTCCATCAGTGACACTCCCAGTGATCATAGGTATAAGCAGAAAGAGACAGACAGGTGCAATGGCCTCTCTCTCTCCTTGTGGTCATCTGCGGGTGGCATAGAGGTCTGAGCCACCTGCTCATGCAGCTTCATTCCACCCTTGGCCCAATCTCAGATGGACTGCTTCCATCTATGAAGATTTAACATAGCATCTGCCCAAAGACATGACCTGGTGGGTGTAAGAGAACGTAGCTCATGATGGACACTTCTAGCAATCACCTGATGTCCCATGGTTAGGCTTTCTATGCTTACCAGTGCCCATTTGCTCCATTGTGACAGAGGCAGTAGAGTTAACATGGCCCTAGGGAAAGAAATACACATACTAGTAAATGTGTACGGTACCTTTCCCACATAAATGCAAACTGTTTCTAAGTCCTTCTTGAAAGAGATGGAAAAGAGCAAACTCACCAGATCAAAGGCTGCACACCGTGTGCCCAAGGCCATGTCAATCCGTTCTACTGAGATACTGCTGAGGCACCAATTATGGACATATTCATAATATGCCCAGGAATGAGGGAACAATTTCAGGGGCTTCCACCTCTGAAGTCACTTCAGAGACTTTCCTACTCTAAGCTTCCACTTACCTTACCCACTGCCATGGCTTTTGCCCTACACACAAAGAAACTATTGTGGAAATTCTGGTGGCTACCAAAAAAGTTCACTCCAACTCTGCATTGAGGTTTAGGAAAAGTGGCTACTGCATGAGACTGTGGGTCCAGTGAGCTGGGATGGACCAGAATCCATTTACTAACTAACCCCGCCCCCAAAAACTCTGCTCTACAGAGGGCTAATTTCACTTTGGGCACCCAATATCAATGTCAAGTTGGACCCTGTGTCTAGATGCTGCCCACCCCCCGTATATAGTTACTTTGTGAACAATGGCCATAGGTCCCATCGGGGAAGGATGAGGACTCATCACCAATCATCTTTGCTGGGCTGCTGCTAGTTCCTTCCTCCCAGAGATCTAGCCTCTCTAAGTCAAGGTGACCCAGGACTAAGCCCTGGTCCAGATCCAGAAATTGGGCAAGGAAGTGTGATTTTATTAGGGTAGCTTCCCTCAGCCTCATTTATTCATCCTTGATTTAGTGTTGATTCTACAAATTGATGGAATGAAGTAAGCAATACTGTTGTTGGCTGCCCATCTATCGACCCCCCCAGGGCCTCTGTGTTCTAGTAAGCTTCTCCCTAGCTCTGTGTGAGTTAGGTACTCTGGCTACACTCCAACCTGCCTTCTGTTTTGAAAGCTGTGTTCACTTTGATTTGAACAGTTCAGCACTCCATTATTTGGGGATCCCTTTGTCCCCCTTCTGCTGATGTCCCAATTCATCAATAACAACTGCTAACCTGAGCCCTAGCCCACAGGGAACAGCCATCAAGGAGCTTTTCATGATTTGGTGCGCCTCTCGCTGCTGAATTCCTTGTCACTTTGGTAAATGGAGAGTCCTCTGAGGCCTTCCATGGAACACAGAGACTTGTGGTTTTCTGCTCTTAGATACTCTCTCCACTGCCACATGTCCACTTCTCTGAGCCTTTAATCTGTTCCTCCAGTGCTTACCATGGCAATTTGTCACTGGTACTTCACTTAGTGAGTGCCATTGCTCTTCCCAAGCAACCAAGAGCCAACCGATAAGCATATTAGCCTCATCTACTCGGGCCCTTGCCATGGGGCAGGTCCTGCAGCATGAGACAGGGCTTCTGTATTGAGAAACACTCCATTATCCAACTCTACATCATTGCCCTGTTGCTCTAGCACCACCAGGATCCAGTCCCAATTATGTTCTGCATGTTGACTCTGTATAAAGCGCTGCAGTGTATAGTACCTTTCCATGTTGGTGGGCCCCGCCCTCTCCTGGCTAAGTTATGTGGTGACATGACCCTGGTATTCATCTGGCAGCCAGGAAGGGGGAGATGGGTAGATTACGAGAGGGACACATATTATATCTGCATCATCGTCAAGCAAGGGGAGCATGAGCTACTTCTTGGGCTCAAAGCATGCAAACAGGTGGAGAGTTTTCACGTTCTCAAGTGCATCAACCAAGATGCCCCCATTCCAAGTCTCAGGGTCCCACTCCTTTACCAACTAGGACCTCGACTTTGGCATAACGGACTTGCTGGGGCTGAAAAATTCAACCATCACTTGAGCGCTGCCACTTTCATATGTAAGTCCTGGGGCTGCACCAGCTGCACCAGCTGCAAGGAGTTCTTCATATGCTGCTGGGAAGCCTCACTGATTTTCACACTTTGACTTAAATTAGTGACTAATCACCCTCAACCTTTCATTATCTATCTCCCATGAATCCATCTCGCTCAGCAGGACCCAACCACTTCCATTGTCTTTATAATGATCACTTTCCCTGAACCTTTAATATGTGAGACATTGAACCCTCCAGGTCCTCTTTGCTTTGGGGCAGTAGATGTAGCCCCTAGGTCCCATCTTAGAGCCCACTTCTCCACATCTCTCCTGGCACCAACTATCACAGGCCAGGGTGTTGCAGGAAACAGACTCTGCAATGGAAATGTGCATGCAGAGGTCTATGGGAACATGCTCGTGGAAAACGGGATTCATCAGACCGAGAAGGTGAATGTGATATGGCTGCGACAGGAGGCTCAGCAGAGCCCACGGAGAGTCCTGGAGTCAACAGCCCTTCAAAGTTGTCCTGCCTTAGGACAAGGGGGTCAGGCCTTTGCACCCTTCAGCCTCGTGGCTGCATCTGGGCTGTCCTGGGGAAGCGGATGGCTTTGGGTGAAGCCATTCCTGGGGAGGTTCTCAGCTGATAGCCATCAGAAGACAGCCATCCTGGCAGCTGGGGGGCAAGCACCTGGGTTCTGAAAGGGGTGCTGGGTGCTATAGCACAGCATCACTCTAGAAAGGCACTGCCAGAGGAGGCTGTTAGCTGTACTGAGAGAATGCGGGGCCTTCTGAATCCGAGGCTCGAGAAAACCGGCAGGACTGCAGAGAGGCTCACTGAGACAGACGGGACAGTCAGGCCAAACATTAAGGGTTCAAATGCCAGGACAAGGATGTAAGGCTCTGTCCCTCCTGCAAAGGTTCTAAGAAGGATTATTTAAGGGTTGTAAGGAGTCCATGCAGCCCCGAAAGGGGGTTCCTAATTTCCAAGTGTCTCTTTGGCTGCCTCCCCCGCAGAAGTCTCCTAACTGCCTTGCTCTGGCCAACTCACACACACACCCCTGTCCCCTCCCCCAAATCGGCCCCCTTCAGATTGTCACTCCCCACAGTGCCGCATTCATGCATCAGTTCTAAATAGTCCCACTGTTCAGCTTTAACGAGAAGTAATACCAATTCCCATGTTTGCTCAGAGAGCACCATATTTCATCAAACCAGAGCCCATGCCGGCTCAGATTACTGACCGAGACAATGTTCTGTAATCCTGGTTTATTCACATGTCACGGGTATTTTAGCAAAACAGAAATGAATGGCCCGAGCCACCCTAGGAAGTAACGGGAGGGTTGGGTTCCCGCCCAGGGGAAGTCATGCTTTCTCCTGCCACAGTTTTCCGAGGAGCTGATTTTGATTCTCTGAGCTTTTCCCGACTTTAAGAAAGAGAATATGGGCTGAGGAGGAGTCACAAAGTGGGTAGCTATTTCCCTATAAAATGTTAACTCCACGGATGGATTTTGATGGAGCAAAAATAAAATCTGTCATTGATTATAAAGTCCTTTGTGCCTGTTACTTCACAGATTTACTGCACTCCGGCCCGGCGGCCTGGGGAGGCCCTGGGGTTCTTGTCTCCAGTGCCCTGCAAACCCGTCTGCTGCTTTTTCACAGCTCCTGCCCCAAATGGGAAAAGGGACTCGCTCACATCTCTTTTGTCCGCGAGGGCCTAGAGCTTTGGAAGTCTAGATGAGGGGCTATCAGTCACCCTCCCACCTCGATCTATGGACAGGGACCCACAGATATCGCCGGTAGAGTTCTATGACTTCCTAATCACGAAACATTCTCCTTCCTTTCCCCTTCTTTTTAGCTCTTGGCACTGAGCACTAAGAAACGCATTTCCTCTGCAGAGCAAGGCTAGCGGAACTTCTCACCAAATCTCTCCCAGGCTCCCTCCACTTTAAAGAGGCTACAATCTCTTTTGAGCACACAAGAAAGAGTCATAACAAGGATTAAGGCTATTTAGTACTATCTCATGCTAAAAGCCTTACTAGTGATCCTGAGAATACCTTGCTTCTGTCCCCTTTTTAAAGGTGAAGAAACTGAGGCCCAGAAAGCTCAAACAACTTGCTGAAGGCCATACAGCTGGGTAGCGGGGAAATCAGGCACACAAACCTAGTCCCAGTTGACTCTAAGGGTCACATCGACTCTCTCACTTCCAAGGACAGGTTGATATGAGGCCACAGCCTCAGACATACAGTGCTGGAGCTGAAACAGAGCCCGGGGGCAGCCTTCTCATGTAAATGGGAAGGCTACTGGGGTTCCGAAGAGGTGATGGGGCTGGTGGCAGAGCTAGTGCGAGCCGAAAACGGACCCTCCCACAAGCTAACTGGACAAGATCATGACACAGTTGCTCAGGAACTTTCACGCGATGCTTTTTTGGGGAAGGGTTCTGGAGGAAACCAAGTGAGCCCGCCTCTCAGAACTGTCCAGTTTGGCTTCTCCTTTACTCACACAGGGAGCTTCTTCTTTTTTTTTTTTTTTTTAATGTTTTATTTATTTCTAGGAGAAGAGACAGCATGAGCAGGGGAGGGTCAGAGAGAGGGAGTCACAGACTCTGAAACAGGCTCAGGCTCTGAGCTGGCTGTCAGCACAGAGCCCAATGTGGGGCTCGAACCCACGAATCGTGAGATCATGACCCAAGCGAAAGTCGGACGCTTAACCGACTAAGCCACCCAGGCGCCCCTCACACGGGGAGCTTCTTAACTATTTGAGCTTCTTCACTTCTTCCTCAGCGTTTTCTGAGCTTAAGGAAACCAGAGTGTGTGGCAGAGCGACCTGGAAGACTGAGGGCCCCCAAACAACTTCTCACCTCTCTGAAGAGAGTCCTCCTCCGGCAGTCGTCAAGTCCAAGACCCCGGGGCTCCCGGGAAGACTAGTGTACGATAACACTCTCGGGACCCTGATCCTTTTGGGAGGAAGCTGTCAGAAATCACAGCTCTCGGGACTCGAATCCACAAGTCCGCCATCTCAACTCTTATTTTGAGCTACAGCCTGAGCTATTAAAAAACAAAACCTTCTCATTGGCAAGCTCCACAATTAGCCTCATTTCCACGCTAGAAACACTGTTCTGCATGAGCTGAAATTGCACAGCGATTGTTTCTTGTCTCAGCGATGCTGTTTGCAGGCCACGCTGAGAGCCAGCGAGGATGTGACCCGGTGGTAATCTGAATTGCTTCACCAAACACATTTTTATCCCATCATCTCGGCTACATGAAAGGGGGCCATAGTGCTCCAGTGTTCAAGACTTTACAGTCCCGCTGTTCAGCAATAAAATGAGGCAAGAAATATTAGCCGTCCCTGGCTGATGCCTTAATTCTTTCCCAACAATTCAGAGAATCTGTACCCTACAGGTTTTAGTGCTGGCTAAAGCCTGACCCCCAGGCTGGCTTGAATGGAGGGGGAATGAGTTAAGGAGAGCAAGAAAGCTTTAATGGACACAGATCCCGAATAGCCCAGCTTGTCCCGGCCTCCTGCGGACTAACCCTCCTTTTCACAGGCCTCGATTGTGTATGGTTCCAGCAGAGACAAAACTACCCATGAGCAGAGGTTACCCCCAGCCGGTACAGGTCAGAGGCATTCTGGGGGAGAAGAGGAGAGGAGAGGAGAGGGGAAGTGAGGGACACATGGAGAAGGAGGAAAGACAGGGTGGGGGTGGGGGGAAAGGAGCTATAAAAGTCTGTGTGGATCATTTGTAAGGACAGATTCATCAAGTCTAAGGCAGTGACTTGATCATCTTACCTCCAGCAAGCAGTTCTGAAAGCTGTTTCACAGAACAAATGGGAGCTACATTAACGGAAAGTTGGATGTGATGTGAGATAATTATCAAAATAAATAAAATGCTTCTCTCTAGTCTTCCAAAAGCTATAGGCCTGAGGGTCAGAGGCTTTCAGTGGGATAGCCTCTAATCGGACACTGCAAGATTTAAAAGAATTACAAATAGGTTGCATTTTACACACCAACAGAAGCTTTTTCCAGCAATTTTTCAATTATTGCATTGTGAGCCCTCCAAGAAAAGTAACGATTCTGGCTCACGGAGCCCAAAGTTACCAAGTAAAGGGAACAGGGTGTTCACAAGTTTGCAAGCAGTCCTTTGAAATGTACCATAGGCAGTATCCTAGATAGTTTTGGAAGAACATGGGTTTGAAGAGGTCCTTTCCTTCCTTCACAAAGATTTGTAAACTTTCTGTATGGGCCTTGGACCACTTCCTCAGTCTGATGAAACCTGTGGACCCTTTTTCAAAAGAGTTTTTTTTTAATATACAATATACAAGGAAGCGAATGACATTAAAATATAGTTATCCAAATATTTTTAAAAACAACTTTGCAACATGGTAATATAATTCCCTTTTTCTTAATTACCGGAAGTCACAGGTTTTTTTAATGCCACTGTGTTTGCCTACATTTCTAGTACCAGGAAATGCTAAATTTCAGTTACAGGTTATTGAAAATAAAGATGTACATTTTCCCCACCCAAATTCACAGACCCCCTGAAATTCTATGCACTGCCCGAAACCACACTAAAGGCAGGATGAAGTTCAGGACCTTCTGACCCAGGGCTAAGTTGAGGGGCAGTGGGCCAGGGATTCACTACACCCTCACTTTATTGTGAAACCTTGGAAAAGCTAGTGTTTTCTCTCCTCCTATCCCGACGCCTTGGAAACGTTTTGTAAAGCAATTTGAAACCACATCCTTTTCCACGACAATCCTGATGGCTACATGTCCAAAGATTAATAAAGACCTTTGATGTACTTCTTCAACAACTGGAATCATTGTTGCCAAACACAGAGTCAGTTAATGGACTAATTCTGAATTTTAATGAGGATCTTGTTCCAGTTGCCCTGGGTTGGTTCGAGCTCTGGTTGGAGTTAGATTTCTCTTTGCAGCGGCTGCCCAGGGAGGGTCCGTGTTCCCCTCACTCTTGCATTTTGGATACACACCGGCTCAGAGGCGACCTGGCACACACACACATCCCCTCTCGGGTCCTCACGGGGGAGCTGTCATCTTGCAACCACATAGTCATCACATGCCATTACAGGGGCAACCCGGCAGGCGGGCCCCTCTCCCAAGGCCGCCCAGCCCCCCGCGCAACCCTGGCCAGGCTGTGGCGCCGACACACAGGAGCCGGCCCAGTCCGGGTCTCAGTCTATCTGCAGGGGAGCGGGAAGCGAGCTCGCCCACGCCCACGCCCCCCGCACTCCCGGGCGCACACTCGGGCGAACACCCCTGCGCGCGCACGCCGCCACACAAGGGCGCACGCACACCACAGTCGGGCCAGGGATAGCCGTGTCGGCGGCAGCCCCGCGTGGTCCCGGGCGCACAGCGGGTCCCCCCCTCCGAGGGCGCCGCCGGCCGTCCTGCCCCGCCCCGCCCCGCCCCCCGAACCCGCGGAGCAGGGCGCCCAGTGGGCTGCAAAGTTTCGCCGCGCGAATCCACTGGGCGTCGCGTCGGCTCAGATTTGGCTCGGCTCCACGGGGCTCCGGACGGCCGTGACCGCTGGCCTGCGGCTCGGGCGGCGCGGACGGACCTGCGCGCTCGCCTCCGGTGCCGCTCTACCCCGCGCCCTGCGAGGATCTCCGCACCCAGCGCCCCGCGCGCTCTCCCGCCACAGGGTCGGTCCGCATTCGCCTGTGCGCCCGCGAGTTCTCGCCTGCTCCCCGGCTTCGACCCTCCTTCGCCGCCACCACCCACCATGGCCCGTGGCGCTGCTGGGATGAGCCCGGGACGGCGGCCCCAACTGCTGCCTCTGCTGCTGCTGCTGCTGCTCCAAGACGCGGGCGGCAGCCACCCGGCCCCCGCCCGGTCCTCCTCTCCTGCAGCCTCTGATGGCCTGCCTGGGATCAAGGACCCCTGGCGGTCCCTGGGGGATGCGGCCACCACTCTGGATCCCGGCGCCCAAGACATGGTCGCTGTCCACATGCTCCGGCTTTATGAGAAATATAGTCGGAGGGGCGCGAGGCCAGGAGGGGGCAACACGGTTCGCAGCTTCCGGGCCCGGCTGGGTAAGTAGAGGGGGCCCCGGGCACCCCCTCTTCTCATACTCCCCCTTCCTCACTTATTCATCCTCCCCTGCCACTGCACCCGCTTTGCCTTTTCCTTCTAGTCATAGACTCGTTCATTCATTCACTATTCAGCAGGCACTCTATGCCAGGCACGGAGTCTCCAATGGAGACACTGGAGTGGCAGTGACACAGAGTTCCTGCCCCTAGGGTGCTGCGAAGGCAGGGAGGGTGTCACATTTGTGTAGACATAGGCCTCCCCATACACAGAGGTTTAGCATAGAGTGGAGATAGTACTGGGCTCGGGAAGCTCATGGAAGTTCGGATCTATGTCATAAGGGTGAGCCGTGTTGGCTCTTGACAGATGAGAAGGCTCTTGGCACTGAGTGGGTCCGGTCAGGTGGCATAAGGTAGTCCTGATACTGCCAGACACTGGGCCCAGACAGAGAGCATGAAGCTCTGGCTGGGGCACATGGTGGCTTGGGTGGCTGGGCAGAGTGCACTGAGAAGAGCCTTGGGTGCCTTGTCTTGCGTACACACAACTGAAGCCTGCATGAATTGCAGCACTAACATAAAATGTTCAGACCCCAGGGCTTTGAGGAAGGGTCCAGAAGCTTGGGCAGTGGGGGTATCCTACTCCCTCCCCACCTTTGCCCCACCTGGACAGATCCTTTCCCCTCTCCTCATGCCTTGGATGGAGCTGGACAGAGGCCACTTACAGAGCCCTCCCTGCTCTGCACTGAGAGCACTTCCGGGCTCTAGCCTCAGCTGTCTGCCAGCCCCGGCTGCGCTACCACTCCAGGCCCTTGGCGAGGGGACAGGAGGTGCAGCCTGGGGGCAGGGGTGGCGGGAAAACCCTGGTTGTCATGGAGACCACTCATGGTCACAGAATGCCGTTCCAGAAAATGTGGGTAGGGGTCCCTGCAGCCCTTGTCGGGGAGAAAACCATTTATCAGGAGAAAGACTGTTGGTCTCTGGGGCCCCCTCCTGAGGTGGAGGGGAGGAAGCCCAGCACTGGGGCCAGACAGTCTGGATCAGGTCAGCCACCTGTTGATTGCCGGTTGTGTGACTCAAAGTAACATCCGTGGGTTCAAAGCCAGACCTGGGAAGCTGGGCCTTGTGTAACTGTATACTGGGGAGTACCTGCCACAGAAAGGCCTGTCCCCGCATCGTCCACTGAGCAGATTGCTTGGTCAGTGATTCTGGGCTCACGCCAACCAGATCTAACTCCATCCTCCTCCATACTTCTTATTCACCACATGGAGTCCATTTCTGGAGCATCATTATTAAGTTGAGCCACTCAAGAATTAGCTAGCATAAACATGACCTCGGGCGGATCACTAAAGCTCTGTGGGCTTTAGTGTACTCATCTACAAAATGGGCAGGTCATGCCGGTATCTTTCCTGTGAGGTGGCCCAGAGCCCAGCACTGGCCAGATGAGGTGTTTATTGGTGTGTGTTGTTTCCATGGGAATATAAAGCATTTGTGTTCATGTAGGTGAAGACTTGACCTTGCATCCACAGACTCAGTCCTCAAAGCCTTGTAGTTGAGGAAAGCAAGGCCAGCAAGGCCACTGCTGCATCAGGGGTGAGCGTGTCCACTGAGCCCACCCACGGCCACGGCTGCAGCCCCGCATGGTCTCGTCTTTCCACTTCCACAGAAAGAGGGCAGTAGAAGTAACAGTGAAGCATTGGAAGTTAGCACAGAGCAGGACTTGGAGACTTACTTCAAATCCAGCCCTCCCATTTTATAGATAAAGAAACTGAGGCTGAGGTAGGGGTCCGTTCACAGTGGCACCTCCCATCTGCTGTCTCCACTGCTAGCACCCTCTTCCCACCTTCAGCAGAACTAAACCCAGGACTTAGGAGACAGAGGGCAGAACAGACAGTTCTCTGGGAGATCAGAATTATTCTGGACCAGTGTGCGACTGTCTAACAAATCCAGCACGCTTATTCAGAACCATTTGACAGCCATAAATACCAGCCCCAGCTAGCTCCACCAGCCTTACCTCTCTAGGCATGGGTTTCCTGTGCACACGGTGGGGAAGTGAAGATTCGGTGGGACGAGGTGGGTTTGTGCCTGACCTAGCGTAGCCCCAGGCAGTTTGGTTTCTCATCCCCCTTCCTCGATTTCACACCCAGCCCCTTGCCAGCCCTCAGAGATGCCTGCTTTGTGACTCAGCCATCTAGCTGTGAGCCTGGGCAGGGCCCCTCATCTTTGGGTGAGGTCGCACAAATATGGGGGCCTTACCTCCAGCCCTGGAACATACCGGTACCATCTTGTGGCCTGACTGTGGCCTCTGCAACCCCAGTGCTCTAGTCCTTGCAAACACATCCCTCCTTGCAATGGAACCGTGTTCCTCGCCAGCCCCCAGGCAACACAGCTCAAGTTTGGAGTGTGGGCTGTGAGCCGGACTGGTAAGGTCTTAAGCCCTGAGTCTGTGACGAGGGTAAGGGACTAAACTTGCCCACAACTCGGGTTTTGTTTTTCACGTCTAAAATGGGACTAGTAAGGCTCCCTTCCTTATAGGGTTTTTAAAAATGAACTGAGGTATGTCAAGTGCTTAAGACAGTGCCTGGCACATGTGTCAGTAATTTATTAGATGCTACTATTATTACTTCAGCCACCCCTTCCTCTCTCCCTCCCATTGCTCCCTGAAGTGTGTCTTGTTCCCTATTAAGTCTACAGCAGTGGAAGGAGTTTGTGAGCCTGACGCTAAGGGTCAAGGTTAGCTGTTCTCCACCTCCAGTCCCCCAAACAACTTGTGTTTAAATCTAAGCTTTTCCACTGACCTGTGTGAAATTGGGCAAGTTACTTAACCTCTCTGAGCTTGATTCTTCATCTTTAAATGAGACAAATAAAACATACCTATCCTCCAACAATGCCAAATGTCACGTCCATCTCAGTTCTCCTAAGCACTTCATTAGGTGACAGGTGCTGTAAGTTCAGAGGATACAAAGATGCAGACACTCGTCCAGAAAAATGCAGGAGCTGGTGGGTCAGGTAGAAGTGCAGTGCAGTGAGAAGGGGCTGTGGGTGTGTTTCGGGGGCCAAGGGACCTGATGACACAGACTCAGCAGGGAGAGGCCCGGTGGGGAGGGGCCAGGGAAGGCAAGGGAAGAGGGGGGAAGAAGAGCGGAGAGGTGCAGGTCAGGGGAGAAGAGAGACAGGGCATGAAATAAATTTGTACTTACCTGGAAATCATAGAAAATCACAGTAAAGGAAAGAATTTGTTCCTAATCACAAACCTGAGTTAATATTTTAGTGGAATATGTATATTATATATATATTGTGGTAATATATATGTATAAATGACATATATATTATGGTAACATATATATGGTATATATATATAATGGTAATATGATATATTACCATAGTATATATGTGGTAATTTGTATAGTTTTTACTCTAATAAGATCATATCTGTAACATGCAAGTAAGAGATGCTATATACTGATTTTAAGTTACCATTTTCCCATTACTGGTCATCCCGAATTGTTTTTAATGCCTGTTGGCCATTTATAATGTTTCCTACGGAAATGGCTTCCTCCTTGGTGGGGTTCTTGACTTTTTCTTACTGATTTGTAGAAGCTATTTTGTGTAGTAGGGATATTGACTTGTCATCTATAATAGATGATTTCTTTGCAAAGCGTGAGTGTGATGTGAAGGATGACAGTGATCTGGGGCAACAGGAGCAGTCGCGGAGGGGTAAGGATGGTAAGGCCACGGTAAGGACAGTGGTGGAGGGCTGCGGAGTTCAGGGTGGCTGTGGAGAAACAGGACACAAAGCCAGTAGGAATTGCGGTTAGTTAGACGCAGGAGGAGAGAGGCGGCTGTGAGCCTCTCTGGCTCTTTCTAGAGGTGTGGACAGGACGACGTGGTGGTGGGGGGGTGGGGTGTGTGGAACAAGGACATGGTGCTCTGGGTGTAGCAATAGTTGGTGACACGGCACAGCCAGTATGTTCTGAGCGTGTGGGGTGCCAGGCACCATGCCGTGAGCTCTGCAGAGATGATCTTACAACTTTGGGAAGTGCCTACAAATATTCTGCCCAGCTTACAGGTGCAGAAACTGAGGCACAGAGAGGCTCTATGATTTGCCTAGGGCTCCACAGCTGGTAAGTGAGGCAAGCCGGATTTCCTCTGGGGCCTGCCTGAAAAGAGATGCTTAATGCATGTTCATTCTCTTCCCTCTGTGTGGCGTCGCTGGCTGGCCCATGGCTTCCGGCCTCTAGCTTCCATTGGTGCTTCAGCCCCACAGTCTCACTCTGGTCTCCCCTATGGCTGTTTCCAGCGCAGTGGATGAAGGGGCAGATCTCCATGTGGCTTGGGTTCTCTTCCTATATGGCAGAGCTGTCTGAAGGTCCTCTTGTCCTGAAGGTTGGACAGCAGGATGCCTGGGGGAACCCTCCGGCTAGAGCCACCTCTTCCCCCCACCCCAGTCCCATCCCTACTACCCTCAGGAAGGAGGCTGAGTGCCCACAAAGTGGACCCAGTTAGAGTTCTGAGATTTCAGAGACTCCAAGGAGAGGCTGGCTTGTCTAAACAAAGTCAGTCCCTTCTTTCTCAGAGAAGCAGAACTCCAAAACATCCCAATAGTGACTTGTGTTTGCAAAACATTTTGCAGGTCCACAGCACATGGTGTTTGTCACATTTGCTGTTAGGTAGATCACCATTCTATCTAGAGTACACAGGTGGGCATGGCTTTGGAGTCAGACAGCCCTGGGTGTGTGCCCCTGGCCTGACCCTTACCAGCTGTGTGACTGTAGGCAAGTGAGATACCCTTTCTGAAGCTCCATCTTCTTCCAGAGAGTGAATGACCCATCTGCCCTCCTCTTTGTGAAAATGTGGCATCAAACATGCATACATGCCTGGAGCCGGGACCTCCATAACTGGTAAACGTGATTATTCCTCTTTCAAAGACGAGAAACCTGAGGCTCAAGCGGAAGTAGGACAAAGATCCTGCTGCCCAGTGTCTCTGGGGTGGGGTGGGGGGGGATTTGTATCATCAGCTCTGTCTTCCCAGAGCATGAGATTTTCTGGACTTCTTTCAGGATGTGTTTGCTGAACCCAGGGCAGCAGGCCAGGAATCACCCTTTGTCAGCTGAAGCAGACAGATCTAGCAAAGACCCTACTCTCCCCTGGTCATTCAGCACGTACTTCTGAGCAGAAGTTTGAGCAGAGACCAGAAGGGAAGAGGAGGCGGTGCCTGATGCAGGAGCCGTCGTGGCCAAAGACAGAGCCGAGGCAAAGCCTAGAGAGGGGAAGCTTCGTGTTGGAAGGGCCAGAAGCCAAAGTGACTGGGGCAGAGACCAGGGTGGGGAGGGAGGCAGGCCAGGTCAAGCAGGGCCTCTACAAGGGGTTCAGTGTTGCTTTAGGGACAGTGGAGGACTCTGAGCAGGGCAGTGACCTGTGAATAAATGCTCGGGACCTCCCCTGGGCAGCGCTCTGCAAGCTGTGACAGAGAAGCAGATGGCGTCATCACGGTGGCCTATCCCATCCCTAGGCTGAGTCCTTCTGACCACCTTTTCCAGGACCCCTGTCAGCCCAACACTTAGCCCAGAGTAGATGTTTCCCAAATGTTTACTGAGAAAGGGAGGGAAGCACGGAGGGACAGAAGCAATAGAAAGGAAAAGAAGGACATAAATGAGGGAGAAAGGAAGGAGAAAGGAAGAGGGGGAGGAAGGAACTTTCCTTGTTGACCAGGAGATATGGCACCAGCGGGGGTCACAGGAAACAGGAAGTTCTCTTGGGGGGCTCGCCTTTGAGGCCCGGGCTCATCCAAGCCGGGAGACTTCACCTGGGTTCCCCTTCTCTCAGCCACAGCCCAGAGCCGCCTGCACTACATGCATGTAGGCACAGTGCATGAGCAGAGAGCAGAGCCAGCCTTCACGGGACGGGCCACCCCGTCCCCACCCCACAGTTCCCAGCAGGGTGAGTCTTCAGGCAGCAGGCTGCCCCATGAGGGAAAAGCTCCCAGTGGCCAAGGGTGCTTACTCCAAACGGAGGAAGGACTCCTGTCCTGAGTGGGATTGATCAGGCTGTGTGACCTCAAAGGTCCCTCCCACTCTCTGTGGTTCTGGGTCCTAAGAGAGGGCTTGCATTTGCCGTCCCTCTCCTGCATGCTGGGCAGAAATACCAGCCCTCCGGGGCGCCTGGATGGCTTAGTCGGTTAAGCGTCCGACTTTCGCTTAGGTCATGATCTCGCGGTTCGTGGGTTCGAGCCCCGCGTCGGGCTCTGTGCTGACTGCCAGCTCAGAGCCTGGAGCCTGTTTCAGTCTGTGACTCCCTCTCTCTCTGACCCTCCCCTGCTCACGCTGTCTCTCTCTCTCTCCTAGAAATAAAAAAAATTAATTAATTAATTAAAAAAAAAACAAATACCAGCCCTCCTCTGAGGCACTTGTTGCTCCTCGGGGGCGGGCCTTCCAGCACCTTCCTTGAGCCACACCTGTCACAGGCCAAAGCTGCTGGCCCCGCCGCGATGGTCACAGTCCACCTTCTTCATAGACCTTGTAGTCCCTTAGCTCACCACTGAGAGGGAGGCTGAGGTGCTGTTCTCTGGGGAGGCCCATTTCTGTCCTCCCGGCCTGCTGTGCTCTTCCTCCCCAAAGGCCATAAGTTCCTAGGCCAGAGATGCTCGCTTCCTACTGCAATGGGCAAGCTCCTTGGAAAGAGTCCAAAATGTCTGTCCTCGAGCCGCTTAAGCGTTTCCCTGTGAAGACTCTGCACCAGAACAGTAGACTCAAATTGGATAAAAAAAAACAAAACAAAAAACTTTCTCTGCCTTGTGAGCTGGGTTACAACTCAGATCATTTGGATCATTGAGGGGATGCTGAGTTGGTGTAGGAGGTGCTGGCTTGCTCTGCCAGCCTTGCTGTTCAGATGGAAGTGGGAGGGAACCACATTTCAGGGCTCCTCCTTGGTGCCTGGCACACTACATATGCTCTTTATTTAATCCTGCAGGGAATTATGTGAGGTAGAGACCCCGCTGTCTGACCTAGGTGGATGAGCTTGGGGTGGTCCTGACACAGCCTGGGGGCCTGGTTCCTGAGGCCTTTTCTAGGCTGGTGGATGAGGGGGCTGCATTGTCGGTGAGCTTGCCCCCTACCCACACATCAACCCTAGAGTCACAAACCTGCCCTACGGTTAGAATCCCCTAGGGTGTGGATTATAGCACAAATTCCTTGGCCCACTATCCCTGACCCTCTGCATCAGCATCTCCAGGGGAGGAAAGCAGAGATCAGGAAGTCGGGGAAATGCAGAACTGGAGCCCATAACCATGGCTGCAGTGTCCAGAGAAGCCAAGTTTAAATGGCCATCAAGGTCCCCTGCATGGCTCCTTATGTGTGGAGCATGTTGAAAGGCTGCTACTTTTCTCCTGTGGGTTTGCTCTGAGGGTCCAATAATGGGGTCTTTAGAATGTCATCTAAATTCTTGATTGACGTCTATCAGGCCCTCTATGGATAAGCTTTCCCCTTCCTTCCTCTTTCTCTCATCATTCCTTAAGAGTATGTGACAATTCCCAATCGAATTATACCTTCTTCTTAATAGAAGGAAATAATCTTAAACTGAAGATTTTAGTTAAAAAAAAAATCCAAGCTGATTCTGTGGATGCAGTTGTTAGAGAAGCTAAGGACCTGACACATGCCCTTTGGGCCCAGTGTCCCTGCACACACGCGCACACACACACACACACACACACACACACACACATACTCCCAAGCTTGGTAGCTCTGTCCCTCCGGCACCTTTACCCAGAAGTATTTACAAACAGACAGGCACCCAGCATCAGGAAGTAGAGCAGTGGGAGGGAGGCAGCCAACCTCGCAGTTCTGGTGTCCCACCAGCCTGCACTATCACAGTGAGGCCTTGGGAATGACCCCTCCCTCCTATGGAATCTTCCAGAGGACACGGCCATTCAGAGGACTCATGCTGCCTGATCTTGGGGCAGCTTCCTGGGGCCACTGATGAGGCCGTTCTGCCCTGTGGCCCTAGGGTACACCTATTAGAACCAAGTGAGAAGAAAGAGGTACCTGGCAGCCTGAGGGGTGCAGGGACCAGAACATTCTCGAGCTGCAAATGCAGCGTATGAGGAACCCCATTCCTTATCATGATCTGGTCCTCTGGAGAGCAACTTGGTCTTTGGGGATTCTGTTGGGTGATTTTGTGCAACCCAGATATTGCCCTTTCTTTGTAAAACAGCTTTAAAAACCCTTGGGCAAAACTAATAGAAGACGCCCAAACAGCTGTGCCCTTGAGCCTAGTTTTCCTCAGAAAGCACTCAGAACGCAAGGAAAAGAAAGTAAGAGGTGTTCTATTTCGTTCACCTCGTTAGGAAGAACGGCTGCACTTGATATATGTGAAATAGAGGCAGGCAGCCTGGGCAGATACAGGAGGGCAGCTGTCAGCAGGGCTTGGACCCAACCCAACCCATCCCAGAAACCTGATTCCACTGTATGTCCTCCACAAGATGTCAGTGACGTTTGTCATTTGTTCATTGAGAGGCACTGGAGTGCACGGAGAGGAGGCATGTGCTTTAGGGCTCCGCAGGCCTGAGCCCCTATCCTGTCTGCCACGTTTTCCTTTGGGTAATGGGGTATTGATAGTCCCCAATCACTCTGACCTCAACTCTTCATCCATTCATTGAGAATAAGTAAGGGCCCCCTCCTCAGTTTACTGTGAGGATTACAGGAGGTGAGGAAAGCCTGGCTGGCCTGGAGGTGCTCTCTCAATGGGCATTCTTCCTACATCCCGGCCCTGGGAAGGAGACCCAGTGAGCACCGGGACCTATCTAAGATCCTGACCCACTATGGTCTGTCCTTCCCTCACAGAAGTGGTCGACCAGAAGGCTGTGTATTTCTTCAACCTGACTTCTATTCAGGATTCAGAAATGATCCTCACGGCCACATTCCACTTCTACTCAGAACCTCGGTGGCCCCGGGCACGAGAGGCCCCGTGCAAGCAGCGGGCCAAGAATGTGTCCTGCCGCCTGCTGCCCCTGGGCCTGCCGGCTCGCCAGCACCTGCTCTTCCGCAGCCTCTCGCAGAACGCGGCCACGCAGGGGCTGCTCCGCGGGGCTGTGGCCCTGGCACCCCCACCACGGGGCCTGTGGCAGGCCAAGGACATCTCCCCCATCGTCAAGGCAGCCCGCCAGGATGGCGAGTTGATCCTCTCTGCCCAGCTGGATCCAGGGGAGAAGGCCCCAGGGGTGTCCAGGCCTAGCCCCCACGCGCCCTACATCCTCATCTACGCTGACGACCTGGCCATCTCGGAGCCTAACAGTGTGGCAGTGACACTGCAAAGATATGACCCCTTCCAGGCTGGGGACCCGGAGCCCGGCACAGCCCCCAACAGCTCGGCAGACCCCCGCGTGCGCCGGGCCACTCAGGCCACCGGACCCCTCCAGGACAACGAGCTGCCAGGGCTGGATGAGAGGCCAGGGCACGCCTCCCACCCCCAGCACTATCACCAGCACGAACTGTGGCCCGGCCCCTTCCAGGCGCTGAAGCCACGGCCAGGGCGCAAGGACCGCAGGAAGAAGGGCCCGGATGTGTTCATGGCCTCCTCGAGGGTGCTGGTCTTTGACGAGAAGACGATGCAGAAAGCCCGCAGGAAGCAGTGGGCCGAGCCGAGGGTGTGCTCCCGCAGGTATCTGAAGGTGGACTTCGCAGACATCGGGTGGAACGAATGGATCATCTTGCCGAAATCCTTTGACGCCTACTACTGCGCCGGCGTGTGCGAGTTCCCCATGCCCAAGGTAGGCTGTGTCTCAGTAACACTGCTGCGTCCAGCCCCTTATCTGGCTGTGATTCTAGGCATTGCCCTTGCCGGCAAGCCCCTCTGCCCTGTGACCTGCTTTCTGTCTATAAAATGGGGATTAAAACACCTCCCGTCTATTCAGGGTAGGGAACAGGTAGGCAGAGGTCCCAGAGCAAAGCCTGGCAGGTGAATACAGGACACAGATGGACGTGGTTTAGTTGTGCTTTTGAAAGTGCTGACTTAGTTGAATTTGAATTTTATTTTATTTTTTAATGTTTATTTATTTTTGAGAGAGGGAGAGAAAGTACTAGAGGAAGAAGAGCAGAGAGAGGGAGACACAGAATCCGAAACAGGCTCCAGGGGGCTGGAACTCAGGAATGGTGAGATCGTGGCCTGAGCTGAAGTCGGAAGCTTAACCGACTGAGCCACCCAGGCACCCCTGAGTTTGAATTTCACATCAGAACATTTCTCCTTTCGAAAAGGAGAACCCATTTCCTTAGGTGTGTGTTCCCACATAGCAACTGCCTTACAAGGGTCAAGTACATGCTGCCCCCCTGTAGACAGGCCAGGCTGTGGAAGCCCCTTCTCACCAAGGCTCTCATTTCTGTTCCTGGCCTGGAACTCAGGGTGTTGGCATCTGTGATCAGCAGCATTGGCCTCCGTGGCTTCCTGTGTGGATTGCCCGCTCCCTGCCTCCCACTCAGGGTAGGGACCCACAAGGCAACTAGCTCTCACTGAGCACAAGTCCGCAGGAAACACCACATGAGGCTGTTCTAGCCATTATAGCTGCCCTGGGGTTCCAGAATCTCACCTTTCCCACAGTCTGGGTTGTGGCTCTGTCCATCCAGCTCCCCACAGACAGAGCTGTGGTGGGCTGGCTGCCAGCTGATGTCGCCCCTCCCCACAGAGTGCACACTTTCCCCCAGCTTAGCTCCTCTGCTGAGTTCCAGGTCATTCCTTCCCCTTCCAGAAAGGAAGTCAGTGCATAAATCCAATTTGAATGTAAATAAATCAGTCAGCTGGGAAATCCCAGCCACAGACCCAGGGCAGCATTAACCTGTTGGGGGAATTAAGAGGCTTTTCCTTAAATCCATGCATGTGCAGGAGAGAGGAGGGGAGGTGCCCAGCAGAGAGCCAGGCATTGGCCGGAAGAGCCCAGCACAGGCCTGACCAGAGACAGGATGAGCAGTCAGCAGGCTCCAGCTGGCTGACCCACTTGCTTATCAGTCTAGCTGACTGCCTGCCACCTTCCCTACAGCAGCAGCCTGAACCCACGAATCAGATGTCCCTCCCTGTACCCCCCCAACCCCCCAACGCAAGGGGCCTTTCTCATCAACACATTCCTTTGGCCTGCAGTGAGCTGAAACTCCTGTGGCTCGGTCCTGTTTCTGTTGTTGGAGGTGCTTGAGAGCATTCTCTGTTTGTGGCTGAGACCCAGGCTCTTCTGGGTGTGTGATGCTGCCTGGGGCAGGAAAGAAACCCTGTGAGCCTCCTCCAACTTTCTCTGACTTTTGGCTGCTTCCTAACTGAGGGGTCTTGATCAGGTTACGCAGACACTTTAAGCTTCCACTTCCTTACCAGTAGAATTAGGGTAGTCCCAACCCATACGACTGATACTGTGGCAAGATGGGGTGGTGAGGTGAAGCAGCCCCTGACCCCCCTCCCATCCCTCCACAGTCACACCCTTCTGGGAAATATCCGTTTCCAGCCCCATTGTGCTGCCGTGCATATGCCCGCAGGCCTTCCCCTCCAGTGCTGAGAATGCGCTCTCACCAGAAGCATGTCTGAACTCCTCGGACTGTGAAATCTGGGCAGCTGTGGCCCAAGCAGGACAGCGGGGCATCGCCCTCCAGAGAACTCCTGCCCAGTTCTAGGAGCTCTTGGGGATGAGCAATCCGCAGGTGCCCCCAAGTGGCCAGTGCCGTGAAGGGATGTGTCTTCCCTCCGGGAGACCCAAGCGGCAGGAAGGCCCGAGGCTCTTGCGCGTCTTCCTGGGACTCAGTCTGTGGCTGCCTTCAGAGAAAATGTGTGCCCAGCCCCGGAAAGTCATCTTTTCTCCTGGTTCGACACCTTTTCTGTGGCCTCCACCGAGGACACTCAGATGGCACAGCGGGTGGGTGAGGGCAGAGCGCCTAGGTAACTGTGCCCTTTCCTGCCTTGCAGATGGTCCGCCCATCCAACCACGCCACCATCCAGAGCATCGTCAGGGCCGTGGGCATCGTGCCGGGCATCCCAGAGCCTTGCTGCGTTCCCGACAAGATGAACTCTCTTGGGGTCCTCTTCCTGGACGAGAACCGGAACATGGTTCTGAAGGTGTACCCCAACATGTCTGTGGAGACCTGTGCCTGCCGGTAAGACGAGCCACTCTGGGTGGAAGGAAATCTCCGCCCCACCCCGCACCCAGCAGGGTAGCATCCTCAGGGCCTTCTGGGGTGAGGGCTTGATGAGGGATGCAGCTGTATATGCGGGGCAGAGCTCAGAGGCACCCTGGCTGGGTCCCAGAAAGATCGGTCCCCTGGGGCACATTCTGGAGTCTCTCATTGCGGATGACTTAGCCCCCCTACATGCCAATCCGAATCCCCTGGAGGAATCTGGGAATTGGCCTGAAGGCTGCCCATCGCCCACCCCCTCTGTTCTGAAGACCTGAAAGCCGAAAGTGTCCACTTTAGTATTGGCTTTTGTGACCATCATCTCAAAACCTTGGGAGAAGACTGCAAACCTGAAGGCACCTGCTCTTTTCACAAGAAAGAGCCTCTGTTAAAACAGTCCGTTTACAACACTCTGGGCGACATTCTGATACTGGAAACTGGGGCCTAAATAATGGTATAAACTTTCGATCTCCACTGCAAATGCTTTCACACAAGCCGTATGCACATATAACCCAACGTTGGTCTCTTTTTCTTAATATATATTTTATTTTAAAACAAAGAGGAGGGAGTGGACACCATTCCCCACGGAGGTAATCGTGCCGGTGAAGTGTGCATTGTTTAAACATGTTTATTGAATAACACATACAATAATATGTTGGAATACTAAGAAATAACCAAGATTTTTATATTTTTGTAAATTATACTTTCTATACTGTAGATTGTGTATGTTATGTGGTTTTATGGGATGCTAATAAATTAAAGGTACAGTGGTATCTTGAAAAACTGAATGTCACCCATTCCAACATGTGGAAGGATCCTTATCTATAAATAGGACATCTTGGGGGCTGCTAGGGACACAGCATCCTTTGGGAGCAGAGCCCCCCCCCCAGGCCTCTTCACACCTCTATCCTGAGCTCCAGTAACCAGCCCCCTGCCCACCCACTTTGCCCCACAGGCGGCACCCTGGGCTCGTCCAGGCAGGACAGGGCCCCAGGCAGGCACAGTGGCCCCCAGGGCTTCCTCAGTCCTTAGCTTCAGAAGGGACACTGAGTGATTGAAAGGCATCTGAGACATTTAAAGGAACGTCTGTGGTTGCCTGGGTAGAGACCTCTTACTTGGGGTGGTTCAAGCAAGAGAGTCAATGGGAGGCAGTCAGGGGTGTCTCCTGAGGTCCAGGGGCTCCCGGGGAACTAGAAGGTCTGCTTCTCCCTGTGTGTGTTTGCAGAACAGCCGCCCTGCTTACTGTCAGCAGTCCCACTCTGCCGACATCCCCAAGCTGACACCACCTTACAGCTATAGCAACTGAAGCTGATTGATCAGCATTGCTGAAGAAGAATCTAGGTCCAGGCTAGGGCAGGTGTATATCCCGTCCACCGGCTGGGACCTGAGAGGATGGCATGGCCCTAGTATTATTTGGAGGAGACGGAGATGCCACCAGCTAACCTCTGAGAGGGGACTTGGGAGGAGAAAAGAAACCCGAGGCGTCTGTCTTAGGCAGGCTCCTGAGCCCAGTGTGCCTGGGCAGGCGACGGATGAGGAAGTACTCCCAGGAGAAACAGGTAAGGAGGGGGTGCAGCTGGTCAGGAGGCCAGGAAACCAGGCACCCCAGATCCTGGATCTGGTGGGGAGCTCTGGAGCTTAATTACACCTCAGGGTTAGCCCGGCCTTGAGACGAAGGAGCCGGACATTCAGATCTCCTCTCCAGGGTGCTCCCAGGGGGAGATGGAAACTCGCCGTTCTCTGGCCCTCCACACAGGCCCCCTGCAGAAGGGTGCACTGTCTGCAGCTGGAGGCAGAGCAGTGCCCAGAGCAGGTAGGTGAGGCGGTGTTGCACGGCACCCAGGGGACCCAGCACAGTCAGCCCTGCCTCTCCTCCAAGTGGCTTCACGACATGCGTGGGAACAGCAGCCCTGGGCCTGTGGCCTGCCTCGCAGAGATCAGGTGAGGTGAGGGTGGTCCTTAGCACACACGATGCCTGTTCCCATAGGGACCGTCCCGCGCCCAAACCATCCAACCACTGGGTGCTGGGGCATCTCAAACTGATCTGCAAACGTAGCGCCTGGTTGGCTACATCTAATCCTTTTCGGAACATTACAGGATATAAATTAATAACAACATGAGTAAAAACACTGGGGCTTGATAAGGCTCAATAGTAGAGTCCTCATTTTTCCTCGTCCTCGATCTTTTCTCATTCCCTGCTCCCTTTCCATTTCCTTCTGGAGTGTCTTATAAGCGTTCCGTCTTATTCTTTCTGACACTTGTGGCATCTGGGAGAGCGGAGCCTCCAGGCCTTCATTTCTGGTTTATGAGGACTGCGGGGGGTGGGCGTGGGGGGAGGGCAGGCTGGGAGGACCACCTCTGTGTCCAGCCATGCAGGGGCTCTCTGCTTGTGCCAGGCTGGATGCCACCCAGCGGTGGTGACTTCTGAGTGGGTTGGAAGGATCTGGTGTCATCTGTGGCGGCTCACGTTTATAAAGCACCATGACATTTAGATACGGCATCTTGTTTAGCCTCACAGCAGACTTACAACTTGATTACCCAGTTGGTGCCACAGAAAAGCAGGCTCAGGATGGGGTAATAATATGCCCCTCAATGTCTTACCAAGACCACAGGCCATGTCAGCTTTGACACTCATGACGCCCGATTCAAGGCCTCTGTGGCTGGTGCTGATCCCCAGCTTCCGGGACAGTGACCCCCACTAAAAGCCACATAGGGTTTTCCCAATGGCACCGAGCGACCTTAGAGTAAAACGAGTCATCGAACGAAATGTATGAATGAAACCACTTTTTTTTCCTCTCAAAAGCCGAATATCAACATCACACTGTCACAAAAGCATGAGGCTCCAGCACCCAGCCTAGATGTGGTCACCCACACCTGAGCTCCCCCGACCCCGTCTGTAGCAGCTTGAAGGGGGCTGCATGGTGGCCCGCAGAGCCCTATTACTGAATGTTATCACCCTCTGAAAGGGGAGGGCCTCACAGATTAATTCGTGTGACAAATACAGTCAGTAAAACAGAGAGCTGGAGACTTTAAGGCGGGGGGAGGAGGAACTTCTGATGTTATCTTTCTTTGTTTCACTAACAAGTGGGGAAACTGAGTCCAGGTGCTAACAAGGGTCTTGCCCGAAGCCTTCCAATAGGTGCCTCTGTATGTCTAAGTCACTCATAAAATGCCATGCAGCTGTAACCTACAAGTGTGCCTTCTGTGGGCAGGATGGATGCAGGGCGGTGCTGAGGGGGAGAGAGGCAGGCAGGAGGCAGGGGGAGAGGTGGATGGGGGGAGGAGAGGGCTCCAAGGGGAAAGGAATGCAGTTGGCTCTGCCTGGATGGAAGAGCCAGATTGGAGGGCGTCTGGGTGGCTCAGTCGGTTGGGCTCAGGTCATGATCTCACGGCTCGTGGGTTGGAGCCCCACATGGGGCTCTGTGCTGATAGCTCAGAGCCTGGAGCCTGCTTCAGATTCTGTGTCTCCCTCTCTCTCTGCCCCTCCCCCACTCACACTCTGTCTCTTTTAAAAATAAAATTTAAAAATTCACAAAATAAATTTTTAAAAATTTTTAAAAATCACCATAGCATAGTAATGCTATGGGCATCAAGTCCAGACAGGGGGACAAGGCTGGGTCAGCAACCACCACGGCAGAGCCAGCCTGACCAACACACTGGCTGGAGGACCCTGGGATGTTCACAGACATGTGCAGAATGAGCATAGAGGCCTGGGCAGGGAGGGCCTCAGATCCACTACAAACTCAGGGCCAGCCTTCTGGGCATGTCGCATTGCGGGAAGGATGTGTCAGCCGAAGCCAACAGCAGACAGAGGTCCTCGGGCACTTCATAGTGGGACAAATCCAAATGTCTGAATGGTGTCACTCAGGACACAGAGGCTGTGTGGGGGAGGGGTCCTGGGCAGGCACTGAAAGGCAGCAGGGACTGGTCCCCGGTGGAGGGCTGTGGGGGAGAGTATGAGGCATTCTGAACCGGAAGCACATCTAAAGCAGAGGCTCTGCAAAAGGCTGGGGCAGAGCTGCTCCAGGGGTAATAGAAGCAGCAATAGAAAGATCAGACCTTGTACAGACAAGAGCAATAATGAGTATTTGTAGAGCACTTGCCGTGTTCCTGGCTCTGTGCTAAAGGTGCTCAGGGTTCCTGGGGAGCACCCAGGCATCGGCACATCCCCCCAGCCCTCTCCCTGGACCCACAAGATGGTACCAAGTAGGATTCCTGAGTATGGCCCCGGACCACGTGTGGGTAAGAGGCAGCTAACCCTATACCTTCCAGAAGGCTAAAGTCCAGACCCTGCCGGGTGGTTCATCAAAACATAGAGAAAATATAATCCAGCTCAGCTGGCAAAGCAAATTAACGTTTTTTTTTTTTGTTCATCGAATGACTAGAGATGGTAAGACAGGTACTCTTAGGCTCTGCTAATGCCAGTGAATATTAAAAGAACATTTCTGGAAAGCAACTTGCAATGTTTACCAAGAGCTTTGAAGATATTTGCATACACTTTGATTTAGACATCCGTCCTCTGATGAACCGTTTGAAGAAAATCATGTAAGATATAGACTATAACAATGTGCCTTGCAACGTTATCATTCTAAATAGCCCAGTTGTCCTACAATTGGAGAATGTTGGATACATTAGGATATATCCATACCATTGAATATTGTTCAGTCATTAAATATGAAGCATATGGGGGTGCCTGGGTGGCTCAGTGAGGTAAGGGTCCGACTATTGATTTCAGCTCAGGTCATGATTTCATGGTTGGTGGGACTGACAGTGAGGAGTCTACCTGGGATTCTCTCTCTGCCCCTCCCCCACGGCTCAAAATAAATAGACATTTTTAAATAATGAATTTTTGAAAAATGTTCATGGCATGGGAAGATACTTGTGCCATCCTTTAGTAGTGGCTTCTGGTGACCAGATCTAGACCCCTCTGGGGGAATCATCTCAATCTGTTTTTCATTCCTTTCTGCCAGTGGCCTCACCCTCACCTAAGCCAATCAGGGCATCACATTCCCCTGGTTTACAGTGATTGGCTAGGGCATGGGCAGATGACCCAATCAGGACCAAGAAGACACCATGAGACTACCGGGACTTCCTGAAGAAAAGGCTTTTTCTCCTCTCCCCTCCTTTCTTCCTCCTTCCCAGGATGCAGACCTGCTGCTGTCCTCTTGCCAAAACAGAGAGGCGGAGGGTGATGACTACACAGTGGAAGGCAGCTCTGAGAGTGGAGATAAAAATTATTACAGCTTTGCCTAGACTCTAGACCAGGCTGTGCTAAAGCCAAACCTTCCCTGGACTTTGCAGCTTTCATCAGTTACCCATAATCCATTTGGTTTAAACCTGTTTGGATTTAAACCATGCTCCTTTCTGTGTCTGTATACATTTGGTTATAAGTGCGATCATGCAATATTTGCTTTTTTGTGACTGGCTTTCTTCATTTGGCATGTCTTAAAGTTTCATCCACATTGTGGCATGTGCCATAATTTCCTTCCTTTTTAAGACTGAAGAATATCCCATCGTATGCGTGTACCACATTTTGTTGATCCTTTCGTCCACCGGTGGACACAAGGACTGCTTCAACCCTTTTGGCTATTGTGAACAGTGCTGCTATGAATGAACATCGGTGTACAAATATCTCTTCGACACCTTGCTTCCAATTCTTCTGGGTATACACACAGAAGTGGAATTGCTGGGCCATATGGTTCTCTATTTGCGGGAGGGGAGAGCTGGGGGAAGGAGGGTGAATAAGACCTTTTGTGGCTCAGTTTAGACAGCCTGAGGCCTGGCAATGGAGAACTGGTGGTAGGAGAGGGAGAGGGGGGTCCTTTCGAATGAGGATCCCTGCAACTGTTGGGAAAGACAGAATGAGATCTAAACCTTGTTAAGACACAGAGATAAGGGGATCGGTCAAGCTGGACCAAAGCTTATTTGTACAAAAAAGTAACAATGTCTCTGAAATCACACCACCTTGAAGAATCTGGGAGTCATAGCTCATGACCCAGGCTCCGTACAAGAACCTTGAGATTTGTGTGACAGCAGAATGGGATCAGAAGATGGCCAGGGTTGGCTTCTTCTCTCGCCCCAGCCACTGCCCTCTGCAGAATGGTAAGCCTGGGAGTGTGCCTGAGAAATCTGTTTTCTTGGTGCCTAAAGGAGAACACCACAGATATCTGGGAAGAAACTTGAGCCAGTCAGGGCATCCCAGCAGCTGTGCTCAAGCAGCTCTTAGATGCGTGTGACCCATCCCCAACTGCAAAACCAGGTGCCGTTGAAAAGCTACAACAGGTGGGACCTGCTAAGACCCCTTTCTCCCTCGTCACTTCTGGCATTAAGAGGCTGGACTGATACCATCCACTTCCATCTCCTTTGAACTAAATAAACCTATAGGTACTTGGACAATGTAGGCAATAGATCAAACCTCCTGATAATATGGATCAGGAGACCTGATAGAATAAGTTAAAAACAACAAAGGGCATGTGGATATATTGATACCCTGAGTCTGTTGGGCAGAGAGTTCCAGAAATACACAGCCATGTTGCTTTGCACCGCTCTAGGGGCACCATCCACATTACAGTCTGTGCGACCAGCACCTCTGGGCAAGCCTCATGTGCAGCCTCCACGGACAGGTATGGTGACCCCATGTGTAAACAGGTCCAGAGTCCTTTATTTGAGATCCCAAATCCAAAACTATCAGAAAACCTGCAGTTCCTTTTAACTCCTTTCATGGCAAAACTTGATCTGAATGGATATTTGTGTTTCTATTTGTGTCACTGCAGAAATGTTAAGGTATTTGGTTATAAGGTATTATCCCCAACTGCATTGGGATATTACAGTATGTGTGCTATGTAGAACTTCCAAAATCTGAAAATTTCAGGATCTCAAAACACTCCTGGCCAAAAGGGTTGTAGGTAGAGGATTGTGGAGCTGCATATGCTCTATTGCAAAATAGTAACTGTGGGCATCGCTGGTCGGTGAGACGGTTGGTTATTTTTATTTCCTTCTTCGTGTTTTGCATTCCCCCAATTATCTGCATTATGTGCTACTGTGATAATCAGAAAATAAAATCTACCACGCTTTTAAGAAAACATCAGGTAGCAGCCCCTTACGCTCCCTGACCCATATTCGGGCCATACCCATGTGTCCCTTGCCTCCGCCTCCTGAATGCAACCTGATTCTGGGCTACTTCCAAGAACTGGAGCACCATGGGGGACGCTAGCCTGGCTCCCCAGCTCCTCCCAGGCCCTTTTTGCTGCCCGCTGCTGCTCCATTTCCAGACTCCGCACCCAGTCATCCTTTCCCTGCCCCAGGGAGTTCTTGCTCTGAGCTGGCTCAACGCCCAGCATGCTTCCTGCCCCCTCTCCAAGCAGCACTTCTGAAGCTGCACCCCTTCCCGTCCACCCTCCCTTGACAGTGTCCCCAGAAGATGGGGACAGCAAGTTCTGTCCAGGCCCAGCAACTCTGAGGCTCCTGGTTTCACCCTGCCCCCACTAGTGGTGGGAAGAACGCTGGGTGAGCACTGGGATCTCTGACCTCCCCCTGCGGGCCTCCCTGGGCCCCTCCTACATCTTCCTGAAGCTACTGAGCTCAGTGCTACCTCTCCCCAGGAGTCCTGCCAGCATGGAGAAACTTCATGTTCATTCAAATCCCCCTCAGGATAGACCCCCCAACACAGAGAATGTTTACTATCCCCATTTCTCACCTCGGTCAATCCCACACATAATGGAAATGAAGAGTCTACACGTGGGCTCTTGCATACAGACCCTGGGACCTTGGCCTCCTGGGACCAGGGGGACACCTCGGGGCATGTGCTAGTCTCAAGGCTTCCCTGCCTCCCCTCCCTCCTCAGACTGCACACTTCTCTTGGCTGACGAGTGTGGCCCGGCTGACATGAGCAAGCACCCCCCCCCCCCCCACACACACACACACAAGTCCAGGGACAGAGCTCTTCCAGGGCTTGGGCTGCAGGTCTCAGGGTGGGTGTGGTGTCCCTGGAGAGCAGGCTGGGAATGCGCAGGGAAGTAGCAGCCAGAATGGGGGCCACCCAACTGACAGGGTTTGCGGTGATTGCCATGTCTAGCACGTGATCATCTTATATTGCTCACAACTCTTTCCTGAACCCCAGGCTCATAGAGGTGACGTGACTCTAGTGAGGGTATACAAGGGAGCCAGGATTTGAACCTTCCTCTCGGAGGTCCAAAGCCTCCATCACCTCACTAAATCGCAGGTGCTGCATTCCTCCCTGATCCCTAATGTTCAGGACTCACTTGATAGATAAGACTGGAGGCACCGGGCTCTCCAGACACACACACAGGCAGGCACACATGTGCTTTGTAGGGAGCAGGCCTCCCGCTAACCCTGGGTAACCCTGCATCGCCACCCACCCCACCCACCACTTTGCTTGTGGAAGCCTTCTGAGAGTTTTGTATTGTTTCTATATTTGGAGGGAGGACTTTTCGGTCTTGTCTGTTTCCTGGATTCTTTGTTTCTGTGGCCCCTTTGATAGAGCATGGGTCACCCTGTCTTGAGATTCCTCTGCACGGAGCTGAGAGAGGAAATGAGAGAGGATCCTAATTAGGGGGAGATAACCCCACAGAGAAGTTCAGATTCTCTGCAGCAGGCCATGGTCTTCCCATAAGTCTGTGTGTGTTTGGCAGATGTTTACAGAGCCTTCATTAAACGGAGAGCTCCCTTAGATAAGAGGTGGGAGCGCAGAAGCGAGGGCCAGATAAGAGCACGCAGAGGCCACTCCGGGGACTGCGGGTGACAGCCTGTGAACTGGCCCCGGGGTTCCGTGCAGAGCGGTCCGACGGCAGGAAAATGCGGGCCCGCTCCTTCCGGGCTCCTCCCTGCGCCCGCTAACACACCCACGGCCGCCCGCAGTCTCCTGTCCAGGGCGACAGCGCCGTCCCAAGATGTGCTGCGGGGCGCTCTGGGTGGCCCTGCCTGTGCTCTCTCTGCTGGCCTGCCCCGCACAGGGGAAGCCACTGGAGAGCCAGGGGCACACGCCCACGGGGGGAGACGCCCATCGCTGGCTAGGGGGGCAAGGAGGTGAGCCGGAGGGGGGCTCCTTCGACCTGAGGATGTTTCTGGAGAACATGAAGGTGGATTTCCTGCGCAGCCTCAACCTGAGCGGGGTCCCTTCCCAGGACAAAACCCGAGCGGAGCCACCACAGTACATGATCGACCTGTACAACAGATACACCACCGACAAGTCGACCACCCCCGCGTCCAACATCGTGCGCAGCTTCAGCGTGGAAGGTAGAGTCGGCTCTGCTAGGGCACCCCGGGGGGACTCAGGGGTCAGGGCTGCACTGCCCCGAACGTGGCCACTGGACATACGAGGCTCTTTACGTTTCTATTTAAATAAATCAAAATGAAATAAAATTAATAACTTAGTTTACTGGCTTCAACGGTCAACAGTCATGTGTGACTAACGGCTACCTTATAGGACAGTGCAGACTATAAAACATGTCCTGTCCATCGTTGCAGAAAGTCCTACTGGGCAGCTCTGCCGTAGAAAGTTCTCCCTCCCTGGGTGCGATGCCACATTTAACACATTAGGTGCCCCTGAATGCCAGCTCCCTTTCTTCCACCCCTTCCCTTTTTCTCCTTCCATTATGGCCCCCTTCCTACTTTGAAACAGACAATGTATTTAGCTTCCAACTAAGCGGTGTCTTTTTTAACTTGGAAAGAGTGTCTATTTCTCTCCTGCCAAAAAGTATCCACAAGTCTGATCAATTTTTCTGAGAAAGAAACATCAGAGGACAACCTTCTTATTTTCTGAATATAAAATGATTTGCCTGCTTTAATAGGCCTGGAAGATAACAAACATCGACTTAGGGCTTATGTCCACTAATTCACGTGATCTTGCGAGCATGGACGTCAAGGCTTGCAGATGCTGAGGGAACTTGCCCAGGTCACACAGTGCTTTGGCAGCTGGACTCTGACACGGGCCCCACCCACCTACCAAGCTCAGGCTTTTCCTGCCTCTGCTGTCTTTCTGAACAGCCGGGCACACGGGGCCTCTCTCCTCCAGGACTTGACTCCTGCAGACCCCTAACAGGCCTTGCCCAGTACGATGGCCAGACCCGCCCAGCCTGCAGAGCTCATGCCCCATCTAAGGGAGACGGTAGTTACGATGCATGCCCAGCAGGGCTGAATTTTCTGATTGCCCAAAAGAAGATGACAAGTGTAGATTTTGTGTGAACTTGTCTGATTTTTAAAATATTGGGTTAATTTTTAAAAAATACAATCTGCAGTTCACCCAGATGTTGCCAGCATCTCCCCGTGCCCCAGGGACATGTCTGTAACCTTTGCTTTAGGAGAAGGCTGAGCTTCTTTGGCTGGAGCTAATCACCAAATCCCATAATCTGGGAGACCCCAGCCTTTGGAGCCATCTCAATTACCATCCCCTCCTCTGCCCAGCATTGTCCATGTCTCCAAATCAAGTTTTCGGACTGGATCCCAGCTCTGCCTGTGGCCAGAGCTCCTGTGGAGGTCAGTTATGCTTCCCTTTAGAGATGTTCCACGTACAGCTCAGGTAGAGAGGGTGTTTGTTTTCTAGATGCGTGATGTGTTCCCACTGCCATTTTCTTTTTTTTTTTTTCTTAACTTTTTAAAGGTTTTTATTATTAAGAGACAGAGAGAGAGACAGAGAATGAGCATGGGAGGGCCAGAGATTGGGGGAGACACAGAATCTGAAGGAAGCTCCAGGCTCTGAGCTGTCAGCACAGAGCCCAACATGGGGCTCAAACTCACATACCGTGAGATCATGACCTGAGCCCAAGTTGGACACTTAACTGACTGAGCCCCCCAGGTGCCCCCCACCACAGCCATTTTCAAAGCATGCCATGGTAAGGGCAGAGTAGGGCATTGATGCTTATAGACCCCATTCACTATTCACATACGTTCTGCAGGAGCTGGAATGGCACACCCACATTGGGTGCGGAGCCACATGTTTTGAGGGGGGCATGCGTGTTGGGGAGGAGGGTCTGGGAAGGACACAGAAAGACTGACTGAGCATCAGCTGTGAGGCAGGGATCATGTTAGTAAGCTCCGTGTCCCATCTTGTGGGAGCCTCGCACCAACCTTGGAAGGAAGGTAGAATGAGCCCCATTCTACAGATGAGGAAGCAGAGGCACAAAGAGATGCAGGACTTCTCCAAGGTCACGAGCCTAGGAAAGGACAGAGTCTGGACTAGCACCTCGGTCTGTCAGACACTGCTGGATATCACAGCAGCATACAGACTTCCCTCGTGTTGTGACCTCATGTTTGTGACCGAGCCATGGCATCACAGAGATGTCCTGATGGCTGTGTGTCAGACAAGAGAGGTTGGAAATGGAGACCATTGTGTAGCTAAAAGGCAAGCCCTATTTTTGCCTAACATGACAATGCAGTCAAGGCTAATATGTTCTATTTTTTCCTCAAACATTAAAAAAAATCCACTTTCACTTTGCTCAGAAATTACAATGCTGAATGTTTTCTATACTTTTTAAACGCTGAGATTTTTAACATTGTTTTGATGTTGGAAATTCACCATCCCCTCCCAGAGTGTCTCCTTTAACATCATACACTCGGGGTCTGCAGTCTGAGGCTGACAGTATGCTTTGCTGTATTGTTTATTTGGTTCTTCTTCTTTTTTTTTTTTTTTAAGTGAAGAGCTTGCAGGATGTGTGTGCTTGGCAGTTAAACACTCTAAATACAAGTCTCCACATCTGTAAAACTGGAATAATAATTCTACCCTTGCAGGGTTAGTGTGAAGAGCAAAGTGAAATACAGAATGCAAAGCTCATAGTGCAAGGCTGGGCACTGAGTAGATGCTCACTAAAGAGCTGGACCCGTGAACTCCAATGCAAGGCTCTCCTTCCTCTGTTTTTCTTTGGAAGATCCTAAATGTACCTTTGAAAATTCTTTTCTACATTAAGGGCTTAAGTGAAACCCAATAAAGATTTGATAGAATCAGCCCATGTCATCCTGGGTGCCCTTTGACACAAGCCATGAGTCTGTTTTGGTGTAATGAAAGAGGACCATCACTGACTGCGTACTTGCATTTCAGATGCTGTCTCCATCATGGCCACGGAAGACTTTCCCTTCCAGAAGCACATCTTGCTCTTCAACATCTCCATTCCCAGGCATGAGCAGATCACCAGGGCCGAGCTCCGACTCTATATCTCCTGTCAAAATCACGGAGCCTCTCCTCGTGAGCTGAAAGGCAACATGGCCATATATGACGTTCTGGATGGAGCAGATGCCTGGGATGCTTCTACAGGAATGAAGACATTCCTGGTGTCCCAGGACATTCAGGATGAGGGCTGGGAGACCTTTGAGGTCTCCAGTGCTGTGAAGCGGTGGGTCAGAGCCGACTCCACCAAGAGCAAAAATAAACTGGAAGTGACTGTGGAGAGTCACAGGAAGGGCTGTGACCAGCTGGATATCAGCGTTCCCCCAGGCTCCAAAAACCTGCCCTTCTTCGTCGTCTTCTCCAATGACCGCAGCAATGGGACCAAAGAGACCAGGCTGGAGCTCAGGGAGATGATCGGCCATGAGCAGGAGAGTGTGCTCAAGAAGTTGTCCAAGAATGGTCCGGCAGAAGCAGGTGACAACAAGGATGAGGACGGGGAAGGTCACATGGCCACAGGGTCATCGTTAGCCAGA
This sequence comes from Proteles cristata cristata, assembly GCA_017311185.1. Taxonomy (NCBI): domain Eukaryota; kingdom Metazoa; phylum Chordata; class Mammalia; order Carnivora; family Hyaenidae; genus Proteles; species Proteles cristata. The sequence continues at coordinate 98,101 of JAESUZ010001669.1, read as the reverse complement.
CGGAAGAGGAGTGCCGGGGTCAACAACCACTGTCAGAAGACCTCCCTGAGGGTGAACTTCGAGGACATCGGCTGGGACAGCTGGATCATTGCACCCAAGGAATATGACGCATATGAGTGTAAAGGCGGCTGCTTCTTCCCCCTGGCTGATGACGTAACCCCCACAAAACACGCCATTGTGCAGACCCTGGTGCATCTCAAGTTCCCCATGAAAGTGGGCAAGGCCTGCTGTGTGCCCACCAAACTGAGCCCCATCTCCATCCTCTACAAAGATGATATGGGGGTCCCCACCCTCAAGTATCACTATGAAGGGATGAGCGTGGCAGAGTGTGGGTGCAGGTAGTGTTGGCCTGCGGGCAGGGGGAGACAGGGTGGAGGGGTCCTGCTGAGCGGTCCTGTGTCCCTCTGGGCATGACAGGGACTAAGTCTGTCTGCATGCCAGCCTGAAGAAGGAAAGGGAACTGCCATGTCCTAGCGATACAAGCCTGCCCATGCATACACCACTGGGTCCAGCTTCAGGGAAGACAAAGGCAAGGGACTGGGGATGAGGGCTTAGGAGAAGAGGAAAGCCTAGAAGGGTTATTGGGGTATAAGGGGAGACAATAAAAAGGGGACAAAAGAAAAATAATCCAGAACCAGCAGAAAAGAGCAGAAGGGAGGCAGAGGAGTACAGACAGATGAGGCAGAGATTTATGGAGATGAGAAGGAAAGGGCGCATTCCAGTAACTCCAGGGAGTGAAGGGGACAGGGACAGCTGTGTGCTCCACACCTATCATTTCACAGATTCCCATAACCAGTGAGATGGGTGTCACGATTCCCCACTTACACTTGCAGAAAACAAAATGCAGACAGTTCAAGTAACACCGGTCAAAGGCATGATTCCAACCCACAGGTCTCCATGGGTCTGTTGGCCACGAAAGCCCAGGGGCTTCTCAAACACCCCATCAAAGTTTATCAGGTCATCTTGCAGCTGAAGAACAATTAGACGCTGGGAGGCAGGCATTGTGGGGCGAGCTGTGCTCAGCCCCGGCCAGTACCCAATGGAATGACTGGGTGGCTTAGAGTGTCCAGAGCACATTCTGACTGCTTGGTGCCTGCGTTGCATCAATGGCCCAGTGCTTTTTAAGATGACCCTTGAGCCACTAAACACCAACCCCAAAACCATCTGCAGGACAGACAGAATGCGTGACAGAAGCCCTCAGGTAGTAGCATATCTGTGGCTGCAGGTGTGTGGACCACTGGCATGGTGCTCGTACAACCAGCGGTTCACACGGAGCCACAGCTGCCCGTGGACACAGACTCTGAGATGGTTTGGGAGGAGCAGGCACAGTTCACCCCAAGGGCCTGTCTGCAGTTAATTTACTCAGCATAACCGGCTCACCAGCAGAGCACGTCTGTGGGCTGCCCTCCCTCAAGGACTCCGTGGGAGACAAGACCTGAATTTGCATTTGTTGGAATAAATGCGCTCTTGCTTTGGTATTTGCAATGTCCCTATTTTTACTCCTCGGTGACATGTTCCCAAGTGGTGATGTCCAGTCATCCGGGGGGAGGGTTCCCATCCACTGAGGAACTCAGGTCCTTATAGCCACAGTCGGCTCTGCCTGCACCTGTTAGCTTTCTTGAACAGTGTGTGTGCCTGTGCACGCCCAGGACTGGGCTCGGTCCCTACTGAGCCCAAGAGAGGACAGAGTTTCCATTGCCTCTGAATTTCATTCTCTTCTCTCACTCGAGAGGCCACACATGGAATGGAGTGGAGTGAGGAAGAGTCTAGAAGTGGTGAAGATTCCACTCCGTGGCTAGAGCAGAGCCTATAAGAGGCCTAGAGAGACCCGGGGCCATTCCCTCTGGTTGAAGTTCTCAGTGTATTATTTTTTTAAAAAATGGTTTGTGCTAAATGTTTACATGGAACCAATGAAGAGCTTTAACATAACTAATACAAATTAATTAATTTAAGTACAATTGATTACTGGATCTCTAGAAAGTACTAATTCCTGGTACGACAATGTTGCTCAATCATAAAGATGAATGAGGAACATCTTTTAGTCCTGGTGGTGTATTCTGTGCCTGCATCAAAGTTTCACTTGGAAATAAAGTCAAATGTTGAACCTGTGGACTTTCCTGAATGTGAGACCCGGGTCTGATGACCCCCCTCAATGCCGTACACTGCCCACCCCTCCCCACAGGTCCTTATTTCCTTGGATGGCAGGGGGAGGAGGAGAGGGGCATGGAGACAGAGTTGCCATGGCAGCGGGCAGACACATGTGAGCAGTGTCTCTGTATGCAGGGAGAGTGGACATGTCCTTATAAGGGCATGTGTGCGGGTATGTGAGAGAGCAGGCGTTTGTAAGTGGGCAGCAGTTAGCCACATGCCGTCCCCGAACTCCCCCATGTCAAGGGAGGGAGGTCTGGGCCATGAGTCACCCCTGCCCAGCCACCTGGGCCCTGCACTATTCCAGCACCGGCTCCCAGTATGTGTGCGCTCAGATGCCAAGCTCCAGCCACATGCCCTCAGCGCCACTCCTTCGGCCCTCGGGTGATGCCCTGACGGCTGCCCGGCCACCTCACTCCCAGCTGCATAGCACAAGCACCATCCCTGAAGCCCTGACTCCAGTGGCACCCCTTTGTCCCCTCTCCTGATGCTTCAGCTCTGACCTTCCTGCCCTGGGGAGCACTATGTGCTTCTGTCTCGTGGCTGTTACGGGCTTGGCGTGGGGACCTCTTGTCTGAAGCCTCCTATGCCACGAAGTCCTCAGGATGCAAGGCCTGAGAGCCTCTGACCTCAGTCACTCTCGGAGGGCTGTCACGGGCTGTGGCTCAGGACAAAATGACTTGGACGGATGTGCTAGGAAAAGAACTTGCAAGGAGCGTCCCCAAGAAATGCTCCCTGGCTTACATCTCTCTAGGTTAATCTTCCTACCAGATCCCCCGAAGCTCTTTTCACCCCCCAGCCAGAGAACAAAATGCAACAACGCCATCCTCTGGACACTCCGTTATGCAGACAGTTAGCCCTCTGCCTAACGACCAGCACCCTTAATACTGCGTTTGTAACGCGTCCTAACCGTATCAGGGTGGTGATGTTATCATTACCACACATATGAAGAATCTGAACCTGGTGAAATGACCAGTTCGCAGAGCTGACAGGCTGTCCCCTGTTCCTCGTGTGACCCACCCTCCAGGCAGGAGCGAGAGAAGAGAGAGAGGTTCAGGGATGCCTAGCAGAAAGCCACAGGCAGACGCAGAGAGACAGAGAGACGGGGTGGCATGAGACACCATGAGAAGAGCAAGGGATGAAGGTTGGGGGGCTCCTGGAGGACCAGGCAGGGCTGGAGACTTGTACTCAATGGCTCAAGTAATATCCACAGAATTAAAGGCATTTTTTATCCTGTCTTTTGCAAATGCAGAGGAGATGGAGGCCTCACACTTTGCTCAGAGCCACTAGCCAGGAACTGCTAAAGCCAAGATTTGAACCCCGGTTGCAGCACAAAGCCCAAATTCTCTCTGCTGCACTGACCTCTGTCCTGATGACCGTCTCCACAGGGAAGGTCATGGTCACATTAGCAGGAAGAATCAAAGACAAAGCCTGTTCTCTCCTGGGCAAGTGCCACCATCTGTGCCCTCCTTTGCCCCACTTGTGTGGGGTCCTCTGGTCAGCCAGGTACCGAGGCACTGGACAAGGAGGAGAAAGACACACTTCTCCCCTGTGATTAACGTTCTGTCAGCAAGGTCACGAAATGGTAGAACAGGCAGTTAATTAGACAGGAGCCGGAGGCAAGGGCAGTGATAAGTGAATCACACATTAGAAGCCTGGGAGCGCAGGATCCTGACTTTGTGGCCTCCAAGACCCCTCAACATCCTGACCTCCTGGCTCTGGCACCCTGGGACTAAAAGACCAAGAGCCTCAGGTGCAGCACATGCTTTCTCCTTTTCCAATTCTGCCCCGAGGTAACCCCTAGACTCATGATAGCGCATTTACATTACAGTTTTAGCCCCCGTGGGGGAAGGCTGCCATGCTGGTTCAGGTACAAACCTTAGAGGGGTAAAAATTCCCCTTCCCAATCTGTGGGAAGAGTTTCCAAAAGATTAGAAGCAGCCTCCATCAAAGACCACCCTGTCCTTGACCTGAGACCCAGCTCATCAAAGCCTCAGGGCAGTGACCCCCTCTCCGCCTGCCTGTTTCCCACCAGAAGAGGGTACTTTCACTTTCATAAACCGCTTTGTGCTACTTCCCTTCTGTTTCTTTATTCCAGGGCAGATCTCCACGACTCATGGGGAATCCAAGAATCAATATCTCCATTCACACAACGCAGACTCTCCTACCTGTAACAGAAACACTGTGACTTGCACCTCTTTCAGAATTCTATCAAAACTGGGAGAGGGCAGGCATCCCTGGGTCAACGCTTCCTTGCAACTTTCTCTTTCCAAGCCCAACTGAATTCCCGTAAGAATGCGGCCAGCACAAGCAGGTGTGGGAGGTCATCGGAACTCAGAAACTCTTCCCCACCCCCCCCCTGCCGTGTACAAGGCTGTGATTCCATGTACCGCTCATCTGACCAGCTCCCTCTGCCCTGGACTTCCGTTCCTTTGCAGGGCATGGTGAGGAATCCAGGGCAAGCCCACTGCTGTGGGTGCAGTCTGCAGCAGACTCCAGGCGTTGGCTCTGATGGCGCTAAGCAACCTGAGGAAAGGCCCCTGCCGGCCTCTTCCCCACAGGGAGCCTGCACTCCCCCTGCTCTAGAATACACACAGGCATCCCTGGTGGCCCGGGCAGTAGCATGGAGCCTGCTTGATTTAATGTTCTGCTGTCGCCATCTTGAAATCCACCATAATTTTTGAACAAGGGGCCTGCATTTCAATTCTGCCTTTGGCCTCTCACACTGGTGTAGACGATCCTGAATGCGTGTATGCAGTCAGCGTCTTGGTTTCCCAAGTCCCAAGGACACCCTGAAGGCTGCTTCAGACCTTAGCATTGATGTGATCCTGATGTGCCTGGGAGTGCCAGCTTTGCTGCTGAAAGCTTGCCCCAGGGTCTGGTGAAGGGACCCGCCCTGCCCCCTTCTCCCCAGTGCCCGCCAAGGAGGCCCAGAGGCGTCTCCAGTTTGTGACCAAAGGCCCTCAAAGGCAAGCCTATTATATCCATATGGCAGCTCCTTGGGAACCAAGGTTGCTGAGAAAGTTTGGAGCAGCCTGACATGAAGGAGTCCGGCTTTTCCCACACTTGCCTTAACGTGGAGGCAGGAGACTATACGCAAAGCAGGCAGTCCTGCACCAACGTGGCTTACGTTGGATCTGACTGAATAAAACTGCCAGAAATATTTTATGTTTTGAATCAAGCAGAAATCTAACACCATGGGCCTCAGCTTCCCAGAACACTTCCCTTGCAGATGACTGCTCCTCTTCTAAGCAGCCTGTTTCGAGAATAGGCAGCTGTTTAGCAGAAAGATATGCGTGAGCAGGGGCCCAGGTCTGCCTCTCTGTAGCTCTCTACTGTGAGTGTTTGTTCCTTCTCACGGGTCCTTGCAGTTCAGGAGAGTCCTGACATACCAGCCACCCGCATGGGGGCTGAGGGCCTCTGCCACAGCACGTATGGCCAGCATGGGCCTAAGAGGGGTCAGCAGCCTTCTCCAGTCTGGATCGAGGGAGCAGACTAAGGTCAAACGAGTATTGTTCACAATAGCCAAATGCAGTTCAAATACCTCCCCCTTTTTCATGAAATGATGGAGATCGTAGATAACAGGATTTCCTTTTTTGTAATGTCCATACTTGGCAAAATAAAATGCTGACAACTCTATGCTATTCAAAATGACTTTGAACCATTACAGTTTTATGAAATCCCAAGTCCTCAGCTTCTCCTCAGTTTGGTCCCCACTTACAGACCTGGCAGTTCTTGACAGAAGCCCCTCAGCCAGGCCTGCCCTATTGGTGCCATGACATCTGTGAAGGGAGCCAACCTTGCCAACCTCCACCTGGGACCTGTCAGCTTTGGGCTCAACTGTGGCCCCGGTGACCAGAATCTGGCCAGAGCACCATGCCCTCCCATCATGCCTCTCCTGGTCCTTCTCTTCTCTGCTTTGCAAATTCTTGGTTTTGTACACCGGCTCCTAGCACCTGCCCAACACAGACCCATGCATGATGCCCATTTTCTCATTTCTCTCTGATTTTGACATTGGTCCTCACTCTCAGATATGATTTGGGGCAAGTTCTAAGTCCGCCTTCTGCCTGCTCTGTGGGACCGGTACCAGCTAACTCCCTGCCAGCAAAGCGCCTCCCATCAATGAGGTGCAGAAGCCAGGGCCAGCCGAGCAAATACCAGGAACACACACATACCCACCCGGGAAGAAATGCAGCCTGAGAAGCACTGGAGTGTCACCTCCAGAAGGAACCCAAGAAATGGCAGTGCTCCCGAGTCCCCAATGTGGGGTCTCTGGGCCTCCTCATTCAGGCCTGTCTTAGACAACGGCAGCTCCAAGATGGACCCCAAATCACATAAATGTCCACCATCTTTCTCCTTTCCCTACTTTTTTAGGGAGGAAGAGCCTGTGAGGCCTGTCTGGATTGTTCTGTGCTGATGTAAGTTGTAAGTAGAGCTAAAAAAAAAAAAGGAAGGGGCCGAGAAAGCCTGGTTGGTTTCCACTACAAAGGGCACAAGGTTGCACTGTGAAAAAAGAATGAACCAGAAGAGGAGAAAGTTGAGAGGGCAGGGGGGCAGAGAGGGGGAAAGGAAGCAGGAGCTAGAGCATGAGCAGGAGTCTCAGGCCAGCAGTCTGAGGCCCTAGTGAAAGGCAGCCATTACTATTAACCAAAGGAATTCATATCAGAACTAGAAAGCTCTGTTAAAGGGCCTCACAATGCTCATACTCTTTGTTACAGAAATCCTAACTCTGAGTCTACACCTTAAAAAACACTAAATATGGAGAAATCTTAATATTTGCTGAACATTGCTTTTCAGAGTGAAAAACAGGACATTATCAAAAATGAACAATGATAGGAGAATAATGTAACGAACTGTGGTTGTTTCCCTTCCGCTTTCTTCCTGGGCTTGGTTCATGGTGAGAAGAGACAGCATCAGATTTTTCTCCAGAAGTCACCGCAGCAACAGCTGAGAGCTGAGAGCCAGCTGGAAGACCTGCCTGCCCACTGAGCTTGCAGACTGTGTAGTCTCACATCACCCCCGGGGGCCAGCCTCTGGTTATGCTTAAAATCACTCAGGTATGAATTCAAGAAGGGCCATACCAGGAGTGACAGCCTCCTCACTCACACCTGCCCTGTGCCCGCAAATGGATACCCTATGCACATGTATGTGCACACGCACATCCCACATAACATACCACACATGTGTACACATCACACAGTCATGCACACACACTCCATTCATAACACACTACGCACATGTACACATCACACAAGCCAGGCGCACACACATATACATGCACACACACGTAAGCATGCCTTTGTCCCAAAGATCAGCAAAATTCCCAGAACTTTCTGACACATTAAGCGACTTCTGAAACTGCAAGAGGGCTCAGGAGGGCCCCTATTCCTGGGCAAACTGAAAAGGCAGGAGGTGAGGAAAGGAGGAAGCATGAGGGTGGGAAGGTCCAGCTTATATTCAGGGCCAAAATAAGATGTCGAGGAGAGAATTAACCCCTATAGTTTTGTGCTCCGTCTCATTTATAGTCCTTGAAAAGCATAATGATCATGAGATTCCATCCTATACCCATTAGATTTGCAAAAATGAAGCCATGTGACACTCAAGCACATGGGCACTGGGCAGAGGGAAGTGAGCACTGTCAGAGGTGGCAGGAGGGACTGTGGTTTCGGTCACCCTGGAATACAATTCAGCCGCATCCATTAGAGTAGAGAGATCCACAAACTCTTTTTGTTTGTTTGTTTGTTTGTTTGTTTAAATATCCACTCTGGAGACAGCTTTGCACATGAGTAGAAAGGCACACTCAAAGGTAAGTGTCGCACATGGTAACTGTGAGACACTGGTGATGGCCCTGTGGTGGGTGCCGGGTGCCCACCCAGATCCCCCTTCAGGACTGTCAGCTGACAGCTCACCTCTTCTTAGGAGTTGTTCTTGGCTGCCTGCAGGGAGTAACTTGCCCAGATTACATTCCCTCCTGGGACAACCTCCGTCCAATGACTGATTGTGTGGGGTATGAATGCCTGGTCCCCAGCTTCAATTTGGGGTAACTCTTAAAGGCCCATGCCCACTCCAGAGAGTCCCCTTGAAGTTGGCTGAGGTCCCTTGAAAGCTGGATCAACTCAGCTTCTCTCACTGTCCAGTCCAACGTGTTTCCCTCCCTGACAGGTACAGCTCCAGGTCCAGCCCGTTCTGTTTCACCAGGAACCTGACCTGTGACAAGCCAAATGTCCATCAGTGCAGTTGACTAAAAGGTGGCACATGCATATTTTAAAATGATGTAGAGCAATTCAAAAGCCAACTAGTTGATGTGCACCAGGATGGCTAGCCATCAAGTATATAATGTGGAATGGAAAGAGCAAGCTGCAGAGTGAAATGTGCAGCATGATGCCAGTTACGTCAATAAAAACCCACCAAAGGACGTGCTTGCACACGAGGAAGTCATATATGAAAGGACTAGCAAGACACGCGGCAAATAGCAGGAAGATGAGGAACATCAAAAAGGCGTTTTGCTTTTATCTTTAAATGTCTTTTTCTTCCTTCTGTGATTTTTTTAAAAAAAATTTAATGTTATTTAATTTTGAGAGAGAGTAACAGAACAGGAGTGGGGGGAGAGGCAGAGAGAGAGGGAGACACAGAATCTGAAGCAGGCTCCAGGCTCTGAGATGTTAGCACAGAGCCCAAAGCGGGGCTCAAACCCACCAACTGCGAGATCATGACCTGAGCTGAAGTCAGTTGCTTAACCGACTGAGTCACCCAGGCGCCCCATCCTTCTCTGATTTTTTTTTAAAGATACATAAATAGCAACAGTGAATATCAGGCAGTGAATAAGCTGGTGTTGACAGTGTTGATTTGGAGTGGTTAAAATATGGGTGGGTGGTTGGTTTGGTTTGGGGGATAATTTTTCATAGTTTTTAAATTAAGAAAAAGTATTCTATAGCCATGGCTTCCAAATAAGCAGAGGACTCAGAAGTCAACCTCTGGATTGAGCCATCCTTGAATGTGGACCTATTTGGTGGACTCACACAGGCTTGATTTCTCCCTCTTTAAGACATCTAATTTCAGGGGCCTCCAGGGTTCCTGTAGTGAATGCTCACATGGGCTTGCCCAAGCTCTGAAGACTAGGCCTTAACAAAGCCTTTATTTCTCTAATATGCATATCAGTTAGAAATGGAAACCTGACTCTGTTGCTAGGAGATTTGCTTTTCTCACATAACATGGTTCTGAAGGTGACAGCTACCTAGCATTGGTCTGGAGCTAGATGATGTGAGAGTCAGTGTCTGAGCAATGCTCTGGCCTCCAGCTCATGCTAGCTCATGCTCTAGCTCATGATCACAATATGGCTGCCTTCATCACATCATATTCCCAGCAGGAAGAAGGGGAAGAACAGGTATCCATATCCTCTGTGGATACTTGTCCTAAGGTCCCTCACAGGCTTCTTCTTACATCTCATGAGCAAGACTGTGGTCCACTGGCCAATCCAAATTGCAACAGAGGATTAAAACAGTTGAAGTCCACTTTCCCACCCTCTGTCTCAGTGGGAACCAGGGAGGAAGGAGATGGGCATGGTCACTAAGGTCTCCAGCCAAGATGAGCTGCCACACCACACATACCTTGTCCAAGGCTCTCCTCCAGGCCTGTGGGTCTGTCAATCCTCACCCTGCCCCTTCTGTTCTCTCCTGGAAGCAAGTGTCCATTAGAGTCTCCCCAGGGCCTTCAAAGTACCTAGCAGTGCCTTCTATAATTGTCCTTGCAGATATTTCTTGAATACTTGTCTTCCCACCTGTGAGCTTTGTCTGTCTCTGGGTCCCCTGAGCGCAGGGCCTGTGACCCAGCATACAGATAAGTGCTCATTCATTTCTCACTTCTCTTTATCCTCCTTATGGAAAATGAGGGTTACCCACTGCATAGGCCAAACTGGAGTTTGCACATCTGACTCCCAGTAGTGGACACAGAAGGGAAGACAAGACCCAGTTCAAAAGAGCATGAAGCTGCAAACATTTTTCGAATCCCTGATGATATCTGAGGTACAACCTCCACGGGGCAGCCAAAGAGCATTCCTGGGCCTACAGAGCTGGACAGTGAGCGTGTGAGCCCTGTGACCTTCTCAGCACCCCAATGTCATGCTCACATACTGGAGGCCATGCCTGACCCCACCTTCCAGAGCCTTTGGGGTCTTCCATGTCCATGCCAGACTCTCCCTTCCTTCACTGGATAAGGCTTCCATCAGGCAGCAGCTCATGGGGCTGGCATGTGGGTCCAGGAGGTCTGATCAGAAACCCATGACAGAGCAGTGCAGTGTCCCAGTGCCACTGGGAGAAGCTGTCACATACAGACAGAACGCAGATTGACCTCCTTCCACAGCTTGGTCCTTTGAAGAGGGGTTGAAAAAACATGCCAAGGCTCTAACAATATATTTGACCAAGACTCTCTCTCTTGGAAATTGTGAACTAGCCTCAGTGAACCGTGTTCTGTGTGGGAACCTACTGACAGATATGTGCCACACAAATAACAGAAAGCTATGGAAGCAGAGAATAAACTGAAAGAAGCGTATGTCCCAACTTACCAGCTAAATCCCAAACACATGTCCAGCAGCAACAGCACAGCTGGCCCTATGGGTGGGGCCCTGGGGCCACCCACCAACCCAGGATCCTGGATGGGAAGGGCCCGTGAGGGTTGCTACCCTACACAGCCTGTCTAAGGGCAATCCTGGGGCTCTCCTAGTATGCAGGATGGATTAAGTACAGCATCTCGGCTACTCTGGAAAAAATTTATGGGTCTGAAAATGCCGAGACAGGCAGACTAGCCATCTTCCAGCCCCCCAAGGGGGTTCCCACGTTAGAAGTTTCTTGTCCTCCAGACCACCCAGAGAATGCAAGCCCATAACACTGGTAGTCCATCTCCATGAAGATCCACCAAGCATTCTTTCTTCAGACTATAAATTTGCTCATCAGGTCTACAAAATACCCTCCAGCTGCAGGCCACAATGACCATTGTTCTTATTAATTGTGCTGCCATTAAGGCAGAATGTGAGCCTCTTTTAACTTCTACACTTCCTGTGTTCTGCCTCTGACCACTTTCGTTTTGCCCTCTCTCAATGTTTGCAATAAATGCCATTTGTTTGGAGAAATTGACATTAAATGTATAAAGACATGGGATTTGGAGAAGGCAAGCAGCATCTTGGGAGACAGCTGCAGCCAGGACTGTTGGGAGATGGAATGGCAGAGGGGTCCTTTGGAGAGATAGACCCTGGACTTCAGTGAGGCACTTGCCTGGGACTCAGAGGACACAGAGCATAAGGACTGTGGCATCACTTAACAGGATCTCAAGCCTGGCTCAGCCCTGTGGTGGGCTGGACATGGACCCCAGGACCTATGAGTATGACTACATATGGTACAGAGGGACTATCACTTTAGTGGCAAAAGATGTGATGAAGGATTTTGAGAGGAGGGCAGTACTCTGGGTTATCGAGGTGGGCCCTAAATGCAATCACATGTATCCCTAGGGAAGAGGGAAGACAGAGAAGGAGGAGGCGGGGTAACCACAGAGACAGAGACTGGAATGGTGCAGTCACCAGAAGTGGGAAAAGGTAAAGAACACATTGTTCCCTAGAGGCCCCAGAGGGAGTGTGGCCCTCTTGACACCTTGATCTCAGCGTTCTGACCTCCAGAATTGAGAGGGGGTAAATTTCGGTCGTTTGAAGCCACTCAGTTTGTGTCATTTGTTACAGGAGCCACAAAAAACCAATACAGTGCATGGCCCTGCCCTGGTGGACTCCCCAGGGTGGACCTATGTGGACCAGCTTCCCTGCTGGCCATGTGGTCGGGCTATGGGGCAGGGCGTGTTCCAATGCAAGGAGGGTAGGCTCAAAAGCACAGCATGATCTCAAATGCACAGAAACACGACTCACATGTATCTGTGTGCACACTCATGTACACACACACACACACACAAAACTCGGCAGAGATGGGCTGCCCTTACTAGTTAGCCTAGGCCATGCTCTGGGCTGAATGCCTGAATTGCTGAGTCCTGGGGAGAGAGGGCAGCAGAGTACATCGTTAAGAACTGAGGATAGAAGATGATGAAGCAAACTCTCATAGGACCGCCAGAGAAGAGAGGCCATTCTAACGCGAGTGCAGTTCTTGGAGGCCTCGGCAGAGGAGGAGTGAGCCCAAGCCATTCTGGAAATCTGGAGAAGGTGGGCCGAGGAAATCTAGGTATGACTTCATTTGGTGAGAAGTAGGGCACTGTTGGGGCTAAAAATTCAGGGGCAATGGGATGAGGATTTTAGGTCTTAGAGAAATTCAAATCACTTGCAGCATGTATGTATTTGTGGTCAATGAAACTATTTTTCCTGGAACGAGTTTGCAGAGTACTCAAGTGTTCTCTGAGCCTAGACTGTTCTCAGAACAAACAGAAAGGCCTCGTGTGGATGTGAGGGCTGAATGCCTTTTCAGAGCTAGTTTTCAGTTCAAATTTTCGCTCAGGTACTAACTGTGCCCTTGGAGAAGACTCTTGTCTCAGTTTTTTCACCTATAAAATGGGAACAATATCACCTGTAGTGGTTAATTTTATCTCAACAAAGCTTGGTGCCACGGTGTTTGGCCAAACACTAGTCTAGGTGTTGCTGTGAAAGGATTTGTGAAGATGATTAACATTTACTACCAGATGACTTTAAGTAAAGCAGATTACCCTCTATGATGTGGGTATGACTCATCTAATGAGTTGAGGCCTTAAGAGGAAAGACTGAGGTTTCCTAAGGAAGAATAAATTTTGCCCCAGAACTTCAACATAAACACTCTGCCTGAGTTTTCCAGCGGGGGGGTGGGGGGGGTGGGGGATGGGGGGGCACAGCACTACAAATTCCAGACTTGTCATCCTGCACAATTAATTGCCTGAGACAATTTCTTAAAAATAAATCATCTCTTGGGGCGCCTGGGTGGCTCAGTCAGTTAAGGTCATGGGGCGCCTGAGTCAGCTCAGGTCATGATCACACGGTTCGTGGGTTTGAGTTCCGCGTCAGGCTCTGTGCTGACAGCTAGCTCAGATCCTGGAGCCTGTTTCAGATTCTGTGTCTTCCTCTCTCTCTGACCCTACCCTGTTCATGCTGTCTCTCTCTCTCTCTCAGAAATAAATAAAACATTAAAAAATATTTTTTTAAATAAATCATCTCTCTTGGAGCGCCTAAGTGGCTCTGTCGGTTGAGCGTCCGACTTCAGCTCAGGTCATGATCTTGCAGTTTGTGAGTTCAAGCCCTGCGTCAGGCTCTGTGCTGAGAGCTCAGAGCCTAGAGCTGCACTGGGTTCTGTGTCTTCCCCTCTCTCTGCCCCTCCCCTGCTCACACTCTGACTCTCTCTCTCCAAAATAAATAAACATCAAAAAATATTTAAAAAAATAAATCATCTCTCTCTCTCTCCCCTATATACAACACACAACACACACAACACACACACACACACACACACACACACACACACACACACACACACCTTGTTCCTTGGGTCCACTACTGAAGGTCAAATGAGGAAGTGCTGGGACAACAGGACTTCCACAAGCAAAAGAATGAAGTTGTACCCCTACCTCACATCATATATAAAGATTAACCCAAAATGGATCAGACATAATAAATATAGGAGCTAAATCTATAAAACTCTTGAAGAAAACATAAAGGTATGTATTCATGACCTTGGATTTGGCAAAGGATTCTTACATATGACACCAAAAGCAAGAGCAACAGAAGAAAAACAAGATAAACTGGACATAATCAAAATTAAAAATGTTTGTGCATCAAAGGACACCATCAAGAAAGTGAAAAGAGGGGCGCCTGGGTGTCTCAGTCAGTTAAGTGTCTGACTTCGGCTCAGGTCATGATCTCACGGTTGGTAGGTTCGAGCCCCGTGTCAGGCTCTGTGCTGACAGCCAACTCAGAGCCTGGAGCCTGTTTCAGATTCTGTATCTCCCTCTCTTTCTGACCCTCCCCCGCTCACTCTGTCTCTCTCTCTCTCTCAGAAATAAATAAAACATTTAAAAAAAAGTGAAAAGATTACCCACAGAATAGGAGGGAATACTACAAATCATATATCTGATCAGGGACTTATACCTAAACCATGTAAAAAATGCTTATAATTCACTAATACAAGGACAGCTGACCTAACTTAAAAATGAGACAAAGGACCCAAAGGAACATTTCACTAGGGAAGTTATACAAATGGCCAATAAGCACATGAAAAAATAGCGGGCATTGTTAGTCACTAGGGAAATGCAAATCAAAGCTACTTCACACTCACCAGGATGGCTAGTATCAAAAAGCCAGATGATAATGAGTGTTGATGAGGATGTGGGGAAATCAAAACCCCCATATGTTGCTGACAGGAATGTAAAATGGTGCAGCTGCCTTGGAAAAGTTTGACAGTTCCTCAAAGAGGTAAACATGGAATTACCACATGACCCAGCAATTCCACTCCTAGACATACATCCTCCCCAACCAATGGGCAAAAGTTCTAAGCAGATACGTCATCATAAAATATATACAAATGGCCAATAAATATATAAAAAGATGCTCAACACCATTAGTCATCAAGGAAATGTCAACTAAAATCACAGTGAGAAGCCACTATATACCTATTAGAATGGCTAAAATTAAAAAGTCTGACCATACATGTCAATTATTGGCATTGATGTGGAGGAATTAGAAGGCTCATATGCTGCTGGTATAAATTTAAATTTTGGCAAACAGGTTATTTCTTAAAATGCTAAACATACATTCCTGTTCTAATGAAAATAAACACATATATCCACACAGAGACTTCTACTTAAATAATCACTGCAGCTGCATTTGTAACAGTTATATACTTGAAGCAACCTGTGGGCCCATCAACCTGTGAGTGGATAACAGATTGTGGTATACAGTGGCATACTACTCAGCAATGAAATAAACTAATGATGTACTCAACAGCATAGGTGAATCTCAGAATCATTACGCTGAGCAAAAGACGGGGAAAAAACAGTACACATAGTATAATCCCATTTAAAGTCTTGGAAAATGAAAACTGACCCACAGTGGTGACAGAAGGCAGATCAGTGTTCACCTGGAGACGGAGATGCAAGGTTTTGGCGGGGAGTGTAGAGAGGGAAATATACATTACTTTGATCTTGGCAATAGCTCCATAGGTGAATACACATGTCAAAACCCACCAGACTGTATGCTTCGGATATGGGCAGTTTCATTCATGTCAATTATACATCAATTATGTGGTTTTAAAAACATGGGAAAAATACATATTTTTAGTTAATTTAAAAGTTACTGAAAATATGATAAAGAAAACAAGTGACCAAGTGTTCGTACTTTTTGATTCAGTGAGCCAAGGTTTGGAAATTTAATCGACATAAACATGAAGCACTAGTCCTTGTGAAGACGTGTTCAAGGATACTTATAACAATAGAAGCAAAACACAAAAGCGACAGATCAGTAAATTATCAAGACTGCAATGCAACCATTAAAAGGATGAACTTTATGTACAGGCTTCAACATTGAAGGTTGTTTCTGCTGTATGCTTATGTAAGTAAAACAAGACACAAACTGTGTATACACAGTGTAGACACTATGTATGTATGTATACACAGATAACACTAAATAAACGGACAGATGGATACGCATCCATAGATGAATGGACAAGACACATCCTGCATATGTGCTTCCATGTAAGACCACAGAGAAAGATGAGGACAGCTACGCATTAAACACTTATGTAGGTATAATACACGTTATTGGCTGGCTTAGAATGGCTTCGGGAGAAGATTGTTCACACATTTATGAATTTTTTAACTTGTAAAAATGAGTATGATTCACTCATATTTTTTAAAGAGAAGAAAGAAAAGGGTAAAATAAAGACAAGATTCAACTTGCTTTGAAACGCATCCAAAAAACATGTTGAGTTGAGATTTAGGGAGAGGGTCAGAGAGATAGAGATGAAATAAAGAAAGGGTAATAAAATGTCAATGTTAAAATCTGAGTACACGGGTATTTGCCGTACTTCTTGAAAACGTCCATAGAGAGTATTGAGGGAAAGATGAACATTAAACAAATGGATGGATGGATGGATGGATGGATGGATGGATAATATCCAGAGAGATAAGGCCTCTTCCCACAGCAGAAAGTGAATCTGTAATGTAACAGGTGATTTGCTCCTTCTTGGATTGCTCGGGTTCCAGTCATGTTCCATGTGACCTTCCCAACAGCACATCTTCTGTGCTTCACCCCTCTTTTAATCTGACAGTTGGAGTGAACACTAAGTCTGAGCTTTTCTCGGGCATACAGATTCCCCAGACACACAGAGGCCAATTTTGGGCCCTCAGAAGCATCCCATATACCAGGGACCTGAGGGTATCTCTCTAGCTAGCTGTTAGGATATCTCTCCCCACGCCCACAGGGGAGTTCAGATCATAGGCTGCCCCTCACCAACCCTTACTGAGTCCTCAGCTTCTTTCCTACACCTGCCAACACTGTTGCAACAATGCAAACTTTATCCTGCTTCCCATCCAAGAAAGCCAAGGCACAGAGCAGTTGTATTACTTAATTAAGGTCTCTACCCTAGAAAGTAATAGGGCTGATGTGGGGAGGCTCCCAGGCCTGTGCTCTTGACATCTCTGCCTGCATGGCTGCTTATGTAAGTGACAGGGAGAAGGAGGCTTCTGATTTCATCCCAACTCCAAAATTCAACCCTGAGATCACATGAGATTATGGTAGCCCCCTAGGCTGACGGCTAGCAAGGGCTGGATGGGAAGGTGTGGACCTTCTCTCCTCCTCGCTTTCACTGTGGACTTGCCTGGGGTACATGGTCCTTGGCTGACTGCCAAGTGCTGATGTTCCCCCTCACTTGGGGACCAGAGAACATCCCTGGCTCCCAGACAGTTTGGAGAACTCTGGGATTAGAATTTTTTCCCACACCCAAAAGAGGACACATCACATCCCCTTGCAGGGACTAAATTGGCCCCCTGGTGACTTGCAGTAGACCCTCATTTTGCTTTCCACATCCTCTGCGAGGCTCTGGGCCATCCCGATGAATCAGGGCCCAGCAACAGCTCCAGGCATCCCATCCCGAGGCTGCATTTTAAGAAGGGTCCAGGAGAAATCCCTTCTCCGAAGAAAGACTTCTTCCCGGTCATCTTTATCCCCTGCCCTTTCTGGTCCAGAGGCTTTGCCTGAGCTCATGCAATGATGGAGAAGTGCCCTCAAGAGGCCCAGGACGGCATACTCTGAGATACGATTCCCCACACTGGGGCAGAGTGAAAGGCCCAATCTTCCCAATAGGGACTAAGGAGGCCTTATTGTTATAATAAATCAGGCTCACCTCATTGGCTGCAAATAGTGGAGTGATGTGACCATATGTCACTGGGGCATTAAACAAATCCTAATGAGCTAAAAATATGTTTGTTTTAGCTAATTGACCTCTTTGGCCTTCATAAACCACTTGGTAAACATCCTCAGATAATGATTTCCAGAGAGCGGATTGCGGTTCTCAAGGGTGCTGAGAAGGCCCCCGGTCCCAGGGAGCACCCCCTGCGGCTGGCTGCTGAGGTACATGTGTGTGCCTGCCTGCTGCCCACCTGACTCAAGAAGTCTGAACCGTGGTTGTCTGATGAATATGGCAAGTGCCCACCCCCAGAGGGATGTGGAGACAAAGCAGGGATTCTAGACTCTAAGTTCCATGGCAGATATGCTTGGAGATCTGTGGCAAGTCAGCCCTCAGCAGGACCCATATCACTTCCATGCAAAAGAGCAAGAGGTGGGAGCCTAAGAGTCCAGCTGTTCACCTGAGACAGGACTTGTATGCTCTGTGCAGGTGAGGAAATGATCTGGATGCTTGTGAGTCTGGGACCACGGAGACCTAAGTCCTACAGCTGGGTTCTCCCCGCAAGAAGCGAGCCATGGGCCGAGCCCTCAACCAGCAGGGGTCTCCTTCAGCCAGGAGAATGGACACGTGTCAGGTCTCAGAGCTAACCTCATCTGACCTAGGATGTCTGGAAGGCGGACGCCCCTCCCACTCACCACATCCTCCACTGAGGTCCAGATGTTGTACTACTGCTGTTAGAAAGCTGTTGGGGGGACCACCCCAATTCCCTGGAGGCATTCATTCCCAAGACAGAAATAAGCTTCAAGCTCTGAGGTAGATGGTAGCCTCAAACTCAGCCTCTGCACTGAGCTAAGTGCAGCTCCCCAGACTTCTCAATGTCCCCTTGACCCCCAACCTAAGATGATGGGCTTCAGTTAGCTCCTGAGATCTCTTTCTCCCAGTATACAACAGAGATAATATCTACCACAGAGAACTTATCAGCAGTGGAATGCTTCCTTCTTGCCTGAAACCCTGAAATGCTTTACACACATGTTCTCACTTAATCTACACAATAAGTAAGGTACTTCCCTAAGGCCACAGAGCTGTTAGTCACGGAGCCAGACCCCCAATGAGTTCTACCTAATTCCAGAGACATGGATCACCCAGTATAGTGGGAAAATGCCCAGAGCAGATTAATGGCTCTATTTTGCAAGGCTCTGGTGAAAACTGTCACCTTGTGAGGCATGAAGCATGGTGCCTGGCATGTGGCTGGAACTCCAAATAAATGGTAGTTATTCAGATTACAACACACAGAGGTGGCACAGCACAATGAGATCCAACATACCTTCTGGGTCAAACCACTTCGGCCCCTTCTCCCAGGTCTCCAGGGCTGATGCGCTTGAATTAGACAGGATTAAAGGCTTACTGGAGCTGGAAGCCGCACCCCAACTCCGGAGTTTAGCCCCAGACCTTCTGTCCACCCGCTGAGAAGGACGAGGGAGGAAGGCAGCCACACAGGGCACTGTCGTGGTCTTACCCACCATCAGGGGAGCTTTTGTTCAGGAGCTAGCTCTCCTTCTGGATCCCCATGACGAGACAATGGGCCCTGATCTTGCCCATGCTGCTCTGTGGCCTGGCTGGCCCCACGCACCTATTCCAGCCAAGCCTGGTGCTGGACATGGCCAAGGTCCTCCTGGATAACTACTGCTTCCCAGAGAACCTGATGGGGATGCAGGAAGCCATCGAGCAGGCCACCAAGAGTCGTGAGATCCTAGCCATTTCAGACCCACAGACTCTGGCCCATGTGCTGACGACTGGGGTGCAAAGCTCCTTGAACGACCCTCGCCTGGTCATTTCTTATGAGCCCAGTACGCTCGAGGCTCCCCGGCAAGCCCCAGCACTCACCAACCTCACACAAGAGGAAATGCTGGCCCGGCTGCAGAAGGGTATCCGTCATGAGGTCCTGGAGGGCAACGTGGGCTACCTGCGTGTGGACGACATCCCAGGCCAGGAGGTGGTAAGCAAGCTGGGGGGCTTCCTGGTGGCCAGCGTCTGGAGGAAGCTCATGGGCACCTCTGCCTTGGTGCTGGACCTCCGACACTGCACCGGGGGCCACATTTCCGGCATCCCGTACGTCATCTCCTATCTGCACCCAGGGAACACAGTCCTGCATGTGGATACCATCTATGACCGCCCCTCCAATACGACCACTGAGATCTGGACCCTGCCCCAGGTCCTGGGAGAACGGTACAGTGCTGACAAGGACGTGGTGGTCCTCACCAGCGGCCACACAGGGGGCGTGGCTGAGGACATCACTTACATCCTCAAGCAGATGCGCAGGGCCATCGTGGTGGGCGAGCGGACTGTAGGGGGTGCCCTGGACCTCCAGAAGCTGAGGATAGGCCAGTCTGACTTCTTCCTCACCGTGCCCGTGTCCAGGTCCCTAGGACCCCTGGGAGGGGGCAGCCAGACATGGGAGGGCAGTGGGGTGTTTCCCTGTGTGGGGACACCAGCCGAGCAGGCCCTAGAGAAAGCCCTGGCCATCCTCACTCTGCGCCGGGCCCTGCCAGGAGTTGTCCGGCGCCTGCAGGAGGCACTGCGGGACTACTACACCCTGGTGGACCGTGTGCCCACCCTGCTGCACCACCTGGCCAACATGGACTTCTCCTCGGTCGTCTCTGAGGAGGACCTGGTCACCAAACTCAACGCTGGCCTACAGACTGTGTCTGAGGACCCCAGGCTCCTGGTGCGGGCCGTGAGGCCCAAGGAAACCCCTTCTGAGCCCGAGATTGGCGACGACGACCCTCCGGAGGTAGTCCCCACAGTGCCCGGGGCTGAGGCTGCCCGGCAGGCCCTGGTGCTGTCTATGTTCCAGGTGTCGGTGCTACCAGGCAACGTGGGCTACCTCCGCTTCGACAGCTTTGCTGACGCCTCCGTGCTGGAGGTGCTGAGTCCCTACATTGTGCGCCAGGTGTGGGAGCCCCTGCAGGACACGGAGCACCTCATCGTGGACCTGCGCCAGAACCCCGGGGGGCCATCCTCTGCTGTGCCCCTGCTACTGTCTTACTTCCAGGGCCCCGACAACAGCTCCGTGCGCCTCTTCACCACCTATGACCGCCGCACCAACATCACGCAGGAGCACTTCAGCCGCATGGAGCTGCTGGGTCAGGGCTACCCCACCCAGCGAGGAGTGTACCTGCTCACCAGCCACCGCACTGCCACTGCAGCTGAGGAGCTGGCCTTCCTCATGCAGTCTCTGGGCTGGGCCACGCTGGTGGGCGAGATCACCGCGGGCAGCCTGCTGCACACCCGCACGGTGCCCCTGCTGGAGACGCCGGATTGCGACCTGGTGCTCACCGTGCCCGTGCTCACCTTCATCGACAACCACGGCGAGTGCTGGCTGGGAGGCGGGGTGGTGCCTGATGCCATCGTGCTGGCCGAGGAAGCCCTGGACAGGGCCCAGGAGGTGCTGGAATTCCACCGCAGCCTGGAGGCCTTGGTGGAGGGCACGGGGTACCTGGTGGAGGCTCACTATGCACGGCCAGAGGTCGTCGGGCAGACCAGGGCCCTTCTTCGAGCCAAGCTGGCCCAGGGGGCCTACCGCACAGCTGTGGACCTGGAGTCACTGGCCTCCCAGCTCACAGCTGACCTGCAGGAGATGTCCGGCGACCACCGTCTGCTGGTGTTCCACAGCCCCGGTGAGATGGTGGCCGAGGAGGTGCCCCCACCACCCCCCATCGTCCCTTCCCCAGAGGAGGTCTCCTACCTCATCGAAGCCTTGTTTAAAACAGAGGTGCTGCCTGGGCGGCTGGGTTACCTGCGTTTCGACGCCATGGCCGAGCTGGAGACGGTGAAGGCCATCGGGCCACAGCTGGTACAGCTGGTGTGGCAGAAACTAGTGGACACAGCCGCACTGGTTGTCGACCTGCGGTATAACCCCGGCAGCTACTCCACAGCTGTGCCGCTGCTCTGTTCCTACTTCTTCGAGGCAGAGCCGCGCCAGCACCTCTACTCTGTCTTTGATAGGGCGACCTCAAGGGTCATGGAAGTGTGGACCTTGCCCCAGGTGGCTGGCAAGCGCTATGGCCCCCACAAGGACCTCTACATCCTGATGAGCCACATCAGTGGGTCGGCAGCTGAGGCTTTTGCTCATACCATGCAGGACCTGCAACGGGCCACAGTCATCGGGGAGCCCACGGCTGGAGGGGCTCTCTCTGTGGGCATCTACCAGGTGGGGAGCAGCCCCTTATATGCCTCCATGCCCACACAGATGGCCCTGAGCGCCAGCACCGGTGAGGCCTGGGACCTGGCTGGGGTGGAGCCCGACATCACCGTGCCCATGAGTGAGGCCCTCTCCACAGCCCGGGACATCGTGGCCCTGCGTGCCAAGGTCCCCACTGTGCTTCAGACAACTGGGAAGCTGGTAGCCGACAACTATGCCTCCCCTGAACTGGGGGCCAAGATGGCTGCCAAACTGAGCCGTCTGCAAAGCCGCTATTCCAGGGTGACCTCGGAAGGGGCCCTGGCTGAGATGCTGGGAGCTGATCTGCAGATGCTGTCCGGAGACCCACACCTGAAGACAGCCCATATCCCCGAGGATGCCAAGGACCGCATTCCTGGGATTGTGCCCATGCAGGTGAGATACAAGGGAGACTGAGCCTAGCACAGTCCCAGCAATGAGCTGACCAGTCGTCTGCACATCTGGGCTCTGTACACAGTGCAAGGCAATGGCTTCCAGACTTGTTTTCGCCTTTAAGCTCTCACTAGTCACGTATTTCCCTTCCTTTCATCCTGTCATCCTTTCCCCTTGTCATGCCGCTGAGCACCTCTGTAGAGCACTGATAACCCATGAAAACTCAGTCTGAAAACCCCTGGTATAGAAGGAGTTTCACTTTCGGTGGGGCGGAGGCAAATGTTTGCAGCACTTCTCATCATCAGTGTTGGCGAAAAAGTCAGGTCATGAGAAGTCACTGCGGTTTCCTCCTCTGGAAATGGGGGGTTTGTGTTCATTCTCACTACCTGCCTGCCTCAGGGGTTTCAGACAGAGAGAGAGGAGCAGGCAGAGGTCTTGACCTAGCATTTGCCTCAGAGCTAAAGCACGGGGCCTGGGCACAGGCTGAGGCATGGTCAGCGGTGCTGACAGTGCACAGCCTAGAACATGACAGTGGTCAGGCACCACCTGCCTTCTCCCCTTCCACAATGCAAAGCACTGCATCCGGAAGGAGCTGCACTTGGTGGGCATGCAGTCTAATCCAGTGCCAACTGGATGGGAAATTCTGAGACTATTGTGGTCAATATATTGGAAGCCAGCAATGGCATTTGGGGAAAACACTGAAAAGAGAAATCAAGGTTGAGGAGTCTTGCTTGAAAGCAAGGTCTGGGATGCGGGCAGTTCAGGTGGGAGGAAGTCTTTGAAGCAGGAGTGAGTGGGTAGGGAGAGTGGGATAGGAAAGGAGGAAAAGCTGACCGGTGGGGGCGTTATGGAGGCTGTTGCTTCTGAAAATGCCAATGGAACCCTAACAAGGGTGGTGAGTGCCTCCTGGAGCTGTCTGTCTACAGATGGGACCCAGCAGCTCCTACCCTTCATTGGCTGAAGGTCCCCATGGGGACGTGAACTCTCTCAGACTCTGAGGCAGCTTGGAGAAGGCCCTGAAATCGACAAGAGGAAAGACATGGGGGTGTGCTGGGGGCAAGGCCCTGTCAGCTGAGGAGCAGTTGTAGCCAGAATCAGAGAATGGCTAAATGCACTGGAAGTACCTAGCGCAGAATCATCATCCCTGTTTTACAAAAAAGAAATGGTGCAGAGGAGCGTGACCCATGGCTAAAGAGCTTATGACTAAGGGCAAAGTAGACCCTAGAGGCTGGGTGTCCCAGTTAACGTTCCAGCCCACAGAGCCCATGTACTTTCCAGCAGTCTTAGAGAGAGACGAGGAGGCACAAAACATGTTGGGAGATGTGCTTGCACTGTTCTAGACTCACAAGGTCACCATATTCCAAATAGAGGACCCACTCCTTTCCAGCACCGGCAGGATTCATGGTTTGGAGTCACATATGGACTCAGTTTCCGGCTCCACCACCTACTGGCTGTGTGACCTTGGGCAAGTTACTTAATGACTCTGTGCTTCAGTGTCCTCATTGAAAAGATAGGGATGCTACAGGGAGCCCTCACGGTGATGGTAAGGGTTGCAATGTGCTCAGCACAGGGCCAAACCCCCTTCTAAAGATTCAGGGGCCCAGTAGCTAGCTAATGTCTTCCCTCCCTGCCCTAGGGAAGAAGAACTCATAGATATCAGGAAGTGCCTGGTGAGATCAGGGGAGTCAGAGCAAAGACCACACCACTTGCAGGGCCTTGCAGCTCCGGACCCCATGGTGCAGGGTGGGTGCACATGAATGTTCTCTGTAAGGAGTCTGCCAACCACATCTGGACCCACGTCCTAGGCCCACCACCCACATCACCTCCTAGACACTCCATCGGAAACCTCCTTCAGCAACTCCCAGTCCCTCAGTATCTTTCACGTATAAAGGAAACGGTGGTGCCCGCTTTCCTGAGCTGTAACATCTGCTCCTCTGCTGACACTGAGCTGGACCCCTGCCCATTTTTTTCAGATCCCTTCCCCTGAAGTCTTTGAGGACCTGATCAAGTTTTCCTTTCATACTAATGTGTTTGAGGACAACCTTGGCTACTTGAGGTTTGACATGTTTGGGGACTGTGAGCTGCTCACCCAGGTGTCAGAACTGCTGGTGGAGCATGTCTGGAAGAAGATCGTGCACACGGACGCCATGATCATCGACATGAGGTCAGTGGCTGGGGGGCAGAGCTCTCTGGCCAGCCAACCTGGGGGTTCTGGCATAGTTGGCTGGGGGGGACCCCAGCAGTGGTGGTCTTTTTAAGCTCCTCAGATGATCCCAATGTTAATTCCAGGCTGAGAATCATTCGGCTACTCCTGTGGTTCCCAGCTTGCCTGGCCATAGGACTTGGGGGTAGGGGTGATGGGGGAGGGAGACTTTTAAAAAAAACAGATTCTGGGGCCCTTATGTGACCCTACTGAATCTAAAACTCCAGGTAAGGCCCAGTCATCTGTATATTTGAAAGGCATTATCCCAGGTGAGTCTAGTTATCAGTCGTGTTTGGGACAGCGAGGCCACCACCTGCACTATGCCTCTTATGTCATACAAAATACAAAGTCAGCTGGTGACCACCCTAGTCATGAGAATTAGAAAGCCTGAGTCCCCAAGAGAATTTGCAAATTAGCCACTATTGTGGCAAAAAGAATTCTTTGCATCACAAAATGACTGGTGGAGGGACACTGTCAGCTAGAGACCACCCTCCTGGAGGGGGTGGAAAAACACCAATGCCAGCGACCAGGCCCCGGCCTCCATGGACACAGGGAGGGGCAGGCTGCTCCCTGCCCCTCCCCGCACCCCCCCCCCCAAGGGTGCAGAACATCCACTTCCCAGCTGCAGGAGAGAGGCTGCCAGAATTGGCCAAGTCATGGCCTGTAGCTCAGCTGTGGCTCTTGGCTGTCACTAGAGGGCTCCACATCTCAGAGGCTTGTTCTCCCTGGGAAGATAAAATCTCCCCCAGGGCTCTGTGGTTACATTTAAAGGAGGAAGTGGCCCAGCCTACAGGAGTGTTTCCAGACCCTTCTAACCAAAGTTCTGGAGTTTCAAACACTGAGGTCAAAGACCCTAAACCCAGCTGGGCCACCCTAGACCATCAACCAGAAGAGACACCTCACATATCACCAGCCTCCACTTCTTATTCACAGATGAGGAGACAGGGCCCCAAAGAGTTCATGTAACAGGGCAGAGCCAAATATCCTAGGACAGGCACAGGCTGTCCCCTCTGCCACTCTTCCATTCCCCACCCAATGTGGTTCCATAGCTCTGAGCACTCTGCTACACAAAGTGCCCCATTAGGAGACCTCAACGGAAATGCCCAGTGGGTCTTATGAATTTATGGAGAACGCAGCTAGGAAGGCAGTGTCCTCACAGTCAGCATGGATGTAGGAGAATAGTCAGTAAATGAGGAAATTTTGTCAGCAATTTCACGACTGCAGGACTTGTCAGAGCCTTTAATGTAATGTACACAATATGTATCACATAATGTATTAATATGTCATCAGAAGGGGCAGGGAAGACACCCAGTGTTTTATAATTTCTCGAGAGACTTGTACGCTGGGAAATGCCAACACAGAATTCTGCAGAAGGAGGATGGGACAATGATGCTGCCTGGAATTAGCGTCCTGGTCAGGGCAAGGTCCCAGGCTCCCAGGGGGGACTGAGGGCCTCCCCGTGAGCTCTGCCCCAATGACCCCACACTTCGCTTCCCTTAGGTTCAATATTGGTGGCCCCACCTCCTCCATCTCTGCCCTGTGCTCCTACTTCTTCGATGAAGGTCCTCCAATTCTGCTGGACAAAATCTACAGCCGGCCCAACGACTCCGTCAGTGAGCTCTGGACCCACACCCGGCTCGCAGGTTCACTTTCCCTTTCCTGTTCTCATTCTAGAAGCTTCTAGAAAATCAGGGAAAGACAGCTTGGGTTCGGGGAAAAGTAATAGTAAATGGAATATAAAGCCCTTGACCCATGCTGCGCACTTTTGCATATGATCCTTAATCCGTACAAAATGCTACCGTTATGCTTATTTTCTAGAGGGAAAAAAAAGTGGGTCTTAAATAGGTTGGGTCTCTTGTCTAACATCACCCAGTTAATAAGTCAAAGTGTCTAATTCTGAACACTGGTTTGTCTAAAACTAAAATGCCCATCCTGGCCACGAAAACAATCAGCATGCAAGACACAGCAGAATTAGAAGGGCTGCCTGCCCTTCACCAAACCCCACAGAGTTTCTAGTGCCCATCCTGCCTGAGCTCTCGGCAGAAGCTCAGCACACCTGCTTGAACAAAGTTTGTGGTTCTACAGGCGCCTCTGCCGTTGGGCCCAGCACAGCAGGCGCCATGCTCTGTAGAGCCAGGGCTCTCACGGTCCCCATCGCGGGGAACAGCCTCCCTCTGACTCCCTTGCTCAGCACAACAAACCAAGGAACTCTCACACCCATCCGACAAGAGGCTGGGAGACCAGCGGTGGGGGGGTGGGGTGGGGGTGGGGGGTGCATATGACCAGCAAAGCACCCCACGATGTTCATTTGTACACGTCCTTATCACACAAGGATTCGAGGGGAGCTACCAAGACATACATTCAAAAACACTGCAAAATATAAATAAAATTAGAACCAGGTGAACTGTAAATTCAAATAGACACTCAAAACCAAGAGTTACAAACAGACTCAAATCTGCAAGATCCCAGAGTCTTAGAATTGTAAGGATGTCCAGTATGGGAGCCACATGCCACACGTGGCCACTGAGCATTAAAATGTGGTTCATATGAACTGGTATGTGAAAAGTGTAAAATGCACACCAGATTTTCGAGAGCTTTTTACGGAAAAATAAAGATGCACAGTATCTCCACGATGTTATTGATTACATTCTTGAGATGAACTTTTTTCAGATACATTGAGTTAAATAACACATGGTTAAGATTCATGTGATCTGTGTTTCTTTCTTTACTTGTTTAATGTGGCTCCTAGAAAACTTGCAGTAACATCTGTGGCTCACATTCTGGCTCACATTGTGTTTCTATTGGACATCGTTGTCCTAGAGGGGTATTTGGCTCTTCCTGGATTCCAAAATGGAAAGAGCCTCCGGCAGGCTAGGCATTCTTATTATTCATGAAGAAGAAACACATCCTTTTCTCGGGAAACTCAAGGCTCCTCCCATCACTCAAAGATAAAAGTACCGGAAGCGTGTGAAGGAGTTGTCAAGCCCTTACATACTGGAGAACAGGCACACGTTCGTACCCCCATTTGACAGATGCAGAACTGGGGCTCAGAAAGGAGTGACTTGCATGTGGACACAAGGCCACAGAACTAAATCCCAGGCCTTCCTCTTTGCGGCTCCACACAGTACAGAGAAGGCAGGTGCCCCACGGTGCTGACTGGGCTCTCCATCTTCTGTCTCCCAGGGGAACGCTACGGCTCCAAGAAGAACGTGGCCATTCTGACCAGCGCGCTGACAGCCGGCGCCGCGGAGGAATTTACCTACATCATGAAGAAGCTGGGCCGGGCGCTGGTAGTCGGGGAAGTGACCAGCGGGGGCTGCCAGCCACCACAAACTTACCACGTGGATGACACTCATCTCTACATCACCATCCCCACGGCCCGCTCGGTGGGGGCTGTGGATGGCAGTTCCTGGGAAGGGGTGGGCGTGGTGCCCCATGTGGCTGTCCCTGCTGAAGGAGCCCTCAACAGAGCCAAGGAGATGCTCCAGCACACTCTGCTGAGGGCGAGGAGGAGCCCTAGGGGGGGCAGGACCTCCAAGCCACACACCCAGGGGACTCCAACACGTGGTCCTGCCTGAGGCCTTGAGGGGCAGAAAAGGGACCTGCTGGGCTCTGGTAGGCTTAGAGCTGAAGACACCCTTGGAATTCATCCAGTGGTCTCTTCACCACTGCCAACATCTCTGTTTGAGCACCTAGGGACAGGCAGTTCCAAGGCAACCTCCTCCCATAGTAGTTATTCTGGGGAGGTGAAGTCAAATGTACCTCCCACCCATGCTTCTTAACTGCCAAGCACTGGTCCCAGAGCAGCTCTATCCGATAGAGTTATAATGTGATCCGCAGAATAGCGGCACATGCATCACTTTACATTTTCTAGTAGCCGCCTTCTTAAAAAGTAAAAAGAAACAGGTGACATTTTTGTACTAGTGTAATTTATTTAACCTACTATATCCACAGTAGAATCATTTCAGCAATATAAAAATTATTATGAATGAGATGCTTTGGCTTGGAGCCTCTGAAATCTGGTAGGTCGTCTGCACATACAGTGCTTCCCCTTCACGCACACGTCTGGGGCTCGTGGCCACGTGCAGCTAGAGGATCCCATGTGGGACAGTGCAGGCCCAGAGGTCAGGGACCCCCCCACCGCCCCAGCACATTGTCCCCATTCAGTCCTCCCTGCATCCGCATCTTCCCCATTAAAGCACCTCTCCCTCCTGTCCTGGGATCGTTTCTGTCCCAGCGTGCTCCTCCAGGGAGGCAGTCATCCTGCTCAGCCTCGTTTCCCACTGCCTGTCACTTAGCACAGCACCTGGTGCAGGAACTCACGTGAGTATCTGGCAGTGCGTCTGTTTTCCTCCAGGTGGTAGCCCTTAGACACTGGAAGACAGGTCCAGTTCCATCTAGAATCCTCCCCATCCAATTCCACACAGCAAGTGTGTCTTCCCTTCACATGTTCCTCCCAAGGCCATGCTCTCCAGCTTCCGCCAGAGACTCCAAAGTGAGCTCTACTGCTGCACAGCATTTGGACATGCAGCGTTGCTGTCTGAGGCTAGAGTGGCCCTAGGTGGTGGCCCAGGTGCCTGCCTTTCTTGGCCCAGGGCAGCGTGTCATTGCGCTGGCTCAGCTGACCAAGCCCACTCCTAACAGGACCAGAGGCCTGCAGACCCCAAGACCACCTCCGGAACCAGGCAAGCCCCAGGAGGAGATGGGAAGCTCTGGGGTGACCTGGAGGAAGGAGGGCCCTGGCTGGCCCCGGGAGCCAGGCAGCCTTATTCCTCTGGAATCAACAGGGACCCAAAAGCGAGAGACCTCCTGGACCCTGCCCAAAGTCATGGTGGGGATGAAGCTGTTACAGCAAGGACATCCCCAGCACTGCCAATCAGTGCTCTCAGAGCCCTGGGCTCCAGGATGCCTCACTCAGTGAGGAGGAAGTATTATTGCTAGCTGGCCTCGCTGTCTGGTGAGTCTAGCCTACAGCTGCTACAGGCGACTTCCCCAGGGCACCCGGCCAACTTCACTACACTGGGGCCTTCCCCAGTCTCCAGAGAGCTGTGGAATCTGGGCACACCCCCGGGTCACCATTATCTAGGAGCTTTGCCACCTGGAAAACCTTTAACCAGCCCTGTCGAAGTAGGAAAGCTCTGAAAGAAGGCATTCTGGTTCCTTTCCCTTCCGCTAATTCAAGTAAGATGAAGGGCATGACTGAATTCCAGCAGTATCACATATACTGGGATTTTACCTTTTTCTTCATTGGGCCCGTTAACATCCAGGCAGGTGTGTGAGGTCCCCGTGTGCTTATATTCTAGGGGCTCTTTCTCCTCCTTCCTGTCCCCCTCCCCAACACACCCATAGCTATCTGATGATCACCTACATCAAACAATGGTTCCTCTAGGTGGTAGAACCAGGGGTAATATTTTACCTTTTCTCTTTCCTTAAATCCTTATTATAAGCATGTATCACTATTTTCAAATACAGCATTCTTCCATAAATAAAATAAGATAAATTATATCTTGAGTCTCTCACCATACCTTAGTGATCATTAATGATTGCTGATTTTTTTCCCATGGGTTTTCCTTGTATATCACTTGGATTTCTTTGATTTCTACCCACTGACGCTTGTGGACTGTTTCCTTTGTGTAAGGTGTCAGGGTAGGTGGTGTGGGGTTTGCAGATGGCAAAGGTCTCGAGGGGTCTTAGACATGGGGAGGGGTGGAGCAGCTCTTAGGGTGGGGGACATACATACTTCTCTCTCTTTTTTTTTTAATGTTTTATTTATTTCTAGGAGAGAGATAGAGAGAGAGAGAGAGAGAGAGAGAGAGAGAGACAGCGTGAGCAAGGGAGGGTCAGAGAGAGAGGGAGTCACAGACTGGAACAGGCTCCAGGCTCTAGGCTCTGAGCTGGCAGTCAGCACAGAGCCCAACGCGGGGCTCGAACCCACGAACCACAAGATCATGACCTAAGCAAAAGTTGGACACTTAACCGACTAAGCCACCCAGGCGCACCCATACTTCTCTCTTCTGAGCTTCACAGTGCAGAGACAACTGGTTTTTTAACGGAATACCTCGCAAATTTGCATATCATCCCTGCGCAGGGACCACGCTAATCTTCTCAGTACAGTACAATTTCAGCATGTGTGCTGCCAAAGCAGACACTGGACAACCATTTTTACCATTTCTGCAGGAGTCAGTGGACACTCAGTCAAGCTCAGTAATTCACAGGGGGCGACACTGGCCACACAGTGGACATTCGCCCTCCTTTAGGCCACCCAGCATAGGCACGTCCCCTGAATGTTCCGAGAATCTCTCCCCATCTGATCCAGTGGGAAACAGACTCACTAAGAAACAGTGAGGCATTGGGGAGCCCAGGTTCTGGCTTGAGCCCGTCTGGGTGGATAGGCCAGGACAGCTGCTTCCCAGCTATGTAACTTGGGGCAAGTTACTTTGCCTCTCCAGGTCTCAATTTTCTCATCTGTACAATGAGATCCATAATAGCACCCTTGAGGCTATGAAGATGAAAGAGTCAATCCAGTGTTCAGCCAATGTCACCTGTCACCATTTCCCCACTACCAAGCTGGACATGCCACTTTTCCAGCTTCCCGGCAGCAGGGTACGTACGGGCACAGGGCTCTTTCTGGGGCAATCAGAAGTTCCTATGAAGAATGTTTAATCTGTTTAAGCAAGTTGAATGGTTTTTTTAAAATGTTTATTTAATTATTTTGAGAGAGAGAGAGCATGCACACAAGCAGGGAGGCACGTGGGGAAGTGGGTGGGGGTGAGGGAGAGAATCCCAAGCAGGCTCTGCACTATCAGCACAGAGCCTGACTCATGGCTCGATCACACAAACCATGAGGTCATGACCTGAGGTGATATTAAGAGTCAGATGCTTGGGGCGCCTGGGTGGCTTAGTCGGTTAAGCGGCCGACTTCGCTTGGGTCATGATCTCGCGGTTTGTGGGTTCGAACCCCGCGTCGGGCTCTGTGCTGACTGCCAGCTCAGAGCCTGAAGCCTGCTTTCAGTCTGTGACTCCCTCTCTCTCTGACCTCCCCTGCTCACGCTGTCTCTCTCTCTCTAGAAATAAATAAAACATTAAAAAAAAATTAAAAAAAAAAAAAGAGTCAGATGCTTAACTGACTGAGCCACCCAGGAGCCCCAAACAAGTTGAATATTTAGGCAAGTGGTAGTTGGGCAGTAGCAGGGGCCAGATGCCCTCATGTGCAGGGCAGCATAGCCATGCCCCTACTCAAGAGGGATGGCAGCAACATTCTCCATAGGCCACCCCGGCTGACCTTGGCTGAGGTCCCACTGAGCAGCTCCTTTTTTCCTGCCCACTATCTAGCCCGAGCCTCCAGCCTGCCCATCCCACACTGGGTGCAGCCCAGGCTCCTCTCAAGATATCTGGGCAAGGGGCAGGCGAGCTTTGAACCCCCATCTGTCTGGCTCCAAAGACCCTGATGTACCCACCATACCATGAAGAGACCTTGGGCCCAGCCTGGGGAGAGGGTCTGAAGTAGGAGAAGCAGACTAAAGGGCCCTGTGCAGAGCAAAGGGGAAGCGTCGGCATTCCTGAGCCAGCTCTCTTACACTGTGACCTGCTTGGAGACAGAAGGCTGGAGAAAAAGGAAAAGGAAAACAAAATTGTGCCAGGCTTCTCTTCTGGGGACAGAACCAGGAGACCCATAGCTGCCCAGCAGCCTCTGTTCCAAAGGACTACAGGCCCCTTGAGTTCTTGATGTCCCAGTGAGAGCTCATCACCTCCAATTCTCTCACCGTACCTGGCCAAGATCTGCTCCTGCCCCCAGAACCCCATCCTGTACACAGCTACACCTCTCCCCTGAAAATTAGGGCAGAGACCAGAGAGCCTACCCCAACTCCCTCCTTTCTGCTCCCCCACCTCCACCTTGGTATTTATATAATCACCAGGACCCAAAATGAGTTGTCAGAATTGATAGTTAACAGTTAATTTTCCTCTCCCTTGTTTTAGTGTCCTGGTTTGTTTCCTAAATCCTCACCACAGCCTCCTACCCCATTTCTGTGGACCAGCCTGCATCAGGGACACTGTTCTGCCATGTAATTTCCACAGGTCTCCCCCTGCTTGAAGACACCCCTCCCACACACAAGGCATCACTGACCTGAAGTGAGGGACTGGGCCAGGCTGTCTTTCTCATCTTCCAAGGTAACCCCAGCCCACAGACAGGTTGGACCTTTACTTCACCATCAGGATCCTTTCTGGAGACTTGGCCAAAGACCCCAGTCCAGCAGGGGCCAGGGATCACACTGGGGCATCAGAGGGGAGCACCCCAGCTCTTTTCCTATCGCAGCCATCCTCCTGTTTCCTATGTCCCTGCACCTGCCGACCCAGCCTATAACCAATGGTCATGTTTGCATGTCAGCAAGGGCCTTGGTTATCCACACAGCTTTAATGCAATGAGAGAACACGACTCAGAAAAAAAAGATACAACCCAAAGCACACTGTGGGCAAAGAAGCTTGCCTAGGAGGTACCCACTGGAGGGTGCCCATCTTGCTTTCCTGGGTCCGATAGGATTAGCTGCCACCTGGCCTAAGGACCTCTTTGCTTCCTTGCTGGTAAGAGAGGCCGGCGGTGAAAATAGCCTGCTAATCCAAGCGGCTTAGAAATAGCAAGGGTATTGGAGGCCACTGGCTTCCTGTCTCCTACCCCAGGAAAACACAAGATGGCCAGGGAGGAAAATGTTAAATTTAAGGAACCCCAATCCTCCTTCCAGAATGTACTGTCTCCCCAACCCCCACTCAAAGTTAATGTCTGAAAATTCCTAAGAAGTGGTACAAATCAAAACACATTGGAGAATAATTTATTTTTTAAATAAAGGATTTTTTTCCTATGGGATCCATCTCTTATGATATGATTTTTAGTCCTCTCTCAAGACTTCTATTCCAAAAAAAAAAAAATTATGAAATTAACCTGGGTATGTAAAACCCTCTCTGAAGAGAAGAGGTCTGCAGGGGAGGTCTGTAGCCTCCAGGGGGAGCCAAGAACCTTCCATGGAAAGGGAGGATTCAAAATTTGCCTTGGAACAACTGATGAATTTCTCCTGTATGTGAGGGGTTCTCTTACTGTGCCCAGAAGAATTGGACCAGGCTCAGCACCCAGCCTCTTCCAAGTCTGGATGCTCAATGGAGTCAGGGATCTCCACTGGTGGTTTTTCCCCTCTGCCCCCACTAATGTGCTTCCTTAAATCCATGCTATTCTGGCCATCAAATTTTTAAAAACTGAATCACTAATTTCACATAGAGTCCTGATTTCCAACCTCTCTTGAGGCCTGCATTCTGCCTGACACTGAAGAGCCCTCACCTAGGACAAAAGAGCTCTAGATGTCAGGTCCAACCTCCTTCCTCTACCCTCCCTTTCCCTAAGCTCAGTGGACTTCACTCATGTTTATTAATTGTACACTCTAATTATACTGTCATTTGAGTAGGATGCCCTGTCTTTAAGGGCTAAGACTCAGGAATGGTCCAGAACTTGAAATCCATGTTACCAGCCTTGTTAAGGTTTTACTTCTCTTCCAGATAAAAGCTGGGGGGGTGGGGGTGGGGGAGAGGCAGATTTTTGTTAAAGTTCATTAGCACATGGTGGGGTCTCTTATATACCTTAACTGAATGGCTGCTGCTTAGGAGACTTTTAGATATATGTTGTAGGGGCACTTGGGTGGCTCAGTCAGTTAAAAGTCCAACTTCTGCTCAGGTTGTGATCTCTTGGTTTGTGGGTTTGAGCCCTGTGTCAGGCTGTGCTGACAACTCGGAAGTTGGAGCCTGCTTTGGATTCTCTCTCTCTCTCTCTCTCTCTGCCCCTCTCCTGCTTGCATTCTGTCTGTCCCTCTCTCAAAAATAAACATTTGAAAAAAAAGATATATATTGCCATTTTCCCAGCCACTATAAGGTATTTTCCCTTACCTTTTCCAAGAAATTAGCCAAGACTTTCTGGTCATTGACTCAATGGTTTCTGCATGACATGCCTGATGACAATATTGGCAGAAAACCATCAAGGCCCATGATCCTGGAAGAGGTGGAGGAGAGAAGACTGAACACATTGAAGGACAGAGGCAAAGACACCAGTGGAGCATGGGGAGACTGCATGATGCTAAGAGAGATTAGCTTCTTAGGTGGGGCATATTGTGGAACTGCCTGTGAACTTGAAAGATGGGGAGGAATTTGAAAATGACAGATTGCATATCCTACCAGAACCTACAGGATCAGGGTACAGAGCAGATTAAATTAGATACAGAGAATTTAAGAAACGTGGCAATTCTTATCCCAGAATTCTAGAGGAAAGTTCTTACCTGCTGATGTGATGTTTTGTGGCAACATCACCAGCCAACTCTTAACTAGTACGGAAGGTGGCAGAGGGAGCTTGGGTGAAGTCATGATTAATAATGACTGCTCTCCAATATATCTGGAAGGCTAGGAGAGAAGAAGGGATGAGACAGGATTGGACTGCCAAGGGGACTTTGGGAACCCAGCCTGGTGATAAGTAGAAGCTGCCACATTAATAAACTGCAAAGTCCTCACTTCCATAAGTCATCTTGGAGTTTGTCAATTTAAATGGCTGCAAAGCACCTTGCGTGTCCATCCATTTTTATTAAAATGAATTCCATCTTACAAAGTTAAATTGGGAGATGTTTTGTTATGCTTCTTCATAACTTTTATTTGATTAACTTTAAAAAAAAATGTCTTCCTTGCTTTAAAATGATGTGGTTGCCGTTAGTAGTGATTCTGTGTGCGGCCACGGCCAATGTTCTTAGAGGCATGTGGGCGGGTCAGGGAAGATGCCTGGGCCGAATTTCAGGGGTCCTAGCCTTGACCTCACCACCATTTGCCCTGCATCACTTTGCAGGTCAGCTCACCAGTGGGCCTCAGTGCTCACCACTCTGAACTGGAAGGATGGACTAGAAGTCTAGAGTCCCTTTCCATTCTAAATTTCTAGTCTTCGTATAGTGCATTTATGACTTTCAAAGTGATTTCACAGAAATGTGGACCAATCCAATAAGCCAGAAGAGGATGGCTGTGCGCACCATTGGACAGATGTCAAAACACTATGAGCAGCGGGGCTGGGGTTTGTCCCTAGATTGGATCTAGGCATCTCATTCACTCATTCAACAAAGGTCTGTTGAATACTTACTATGTTCCTTCAGTGTCCTTCCTGCTGGGGATACAGCAGTGAACAAAACAGCAAAAATCCCTTGTGGAACTAAGGTTCTAGTAACAGGAGAGATGCTGTAAATAACAAATCAGTAAACTCATGTAGTATCCAAGATACGGAAAAGTGCTTAAGAAAAGGGTGATGGGAAATGTGGGGGTGTATGCAGGCTGCAAGTTTAAATTTTAGAAGGGGTCAATGCCTGGTCCTAAATCCTACTTTTTAAACCATCCGTGATGCCATGTGACCCACATGCTGAGCAGATGTATGGCAGGCTGGGGAGGATGTGAGCTTAGGGTCCAGTGGTCCTGGGGCCTTACTACTGTGCTGCTTCTCGTGAATCTAGGAAAGAAGCTTAACCTCTTGCAGACTTGTTTCTTTGGCAGTAACATGGGAATTAAATACCTACCCCCTGCACCTGTCTCAGGTTAAATGATGTAAGTCACTGCAGAGTGTGCAGCCTCAGGTTCACACTCCATGAGATGCCCTTTCCTGAATCACATGGACATCAGGGGAAGGAGGCTCCCTGCAGCTCCAGCCTTCTCCTGTGGGTACAGGGACCACCCTGCAGAGCACCCCTTTTCTCTCTTAGGAAGGGGGGCCTCCAAACCTCCCGGCAAGAATGGAGATGCTCTGTTGGTACCTTCAGGGAGTATTGCTGACTCCTTCCAGATGCAGAGGAAATGGCTCAGGGGGTCATCTCCTCTCCTCCAGCTCACCCTTCTCACTGCAGCCAGGGGCCCTCTCAAAGTGCCTCTTGGAGTCATTCTTTCCGTGCCCTGGGCCAAACTCCTATCCTGTGAGGACTTCCTACGTCTCCATCTCAGAGGGCCCCACTCAGTCCTCCTCACACTGGCCTTGCGGCATCCTAGAGTATCTGTAGCTCTGGCCCCCTTTCTCCCCAGCTACTGCCCTCTATCTGCACCTTCAGCACCTGCTGGACTTGGATGATCTGCTCTTGTCCCTGCTCCTAGGAGGCCTCCGGGGCACTGCACTCCCTCCCACAGGTCTGATGTGCACCTGCTCCCATGTGCCAGGCACCCCACATAGGCATTTGCTTGGCATCCATCATGTTGCACACTAAGCATTGTGTACCCTGAACAAGGACCAATGGCTGAATTCGCTGGGCCTCCTCCAGAGCCTGGCACCAAGCCTGATACAGTGGGGGTACCCAGGGAGGTCAATAAATGGGTGACTGAATGGCTGGCTATGGGTGCAGGATGGCTGGGTGAGTGGGTGGGAGGTGGGGAGAGGGTGAGAGGGAGGGTGGGCCAGGTGGGACATGCTACCACCAGGACCCTGTGGGTATATGGAGAGGGAGAGAAGAGACAGAGCTTGGGGGAGGGGGAGGGTGTTTGGATGGTTCACTGGCCGCTGTCTAAGACACCCACACCAGCTCCTTCCCAACCACAGCCCGCGCCCAATGCTGGATGCCCCACCAGAGGGTTGGAACCTACAGGTAAAATGAACAAATCCTGAACGTGAAGTGGAAACCAGTCAAAAGAACTGCCTAAATGGAAAGAACTCCCAACTAATGGCCTGCACACAAACTGGCCCAAGTCACATCAGAGTTTATGACCTGAGGTTTGCAAGGGCAAATGCAGATGACTAGAACAGTGACCGAGAGAAACGCAACATGCAGTAGATAATGGTAGCCAGAACATTCTGAAGTCTCACCATGTTTTAAGCCTTAAGCTTTTGCACACGAATGCTTGCTGAAAGATAAGGGGTATGTGGGTGGGGGTATGTTGTCCCTTGTTCCCCCTTTCACATATTCAGAATGTGAAGAACCATGGACCAAGCGTCATCTGAACGACTGGTCCAAACTCTTCACACCCCTGTAGTAGGATCTTACATCCTCTCCCTCATCATGGCTTCCCTGTGGGCAGGGTGCACATTTCACCCACTTGCTTTGGCTTGGCCATTGACTTTCTTTGGCTGAGAAGCTGTTAGCAGAAAGGACCCAAACAGACTTGAGGTGTGCTTGTGTATTTGATTTTCCTTCTTGTGCTCTTGGTATAGCTATAAGAGAAGTATCATCTAGGAAGCCCACTAGTCCTGAAGTAAAAGAACACGAACCTGAATATAATCTATGACCTGGAGCCAAGCCCAGCCAACCCCAACCCAACCCAGCCAACCCATAGAGTGAGAATTAGATGCTTTGGGTTGCTTGCCGCTGAGATTTTGTTATGTAACAACAGCTGAGTAATCTGGACAATAACAAATATCATCCACTCAGGGATCACGCTGTACAGGTGCCCTTCTGGCTATTTTCCACACACCTTTCCATTTAACCATGACAACATCCCTAAGACACAGGTGTCGCCTTCTTCATTTACAGAGAAGCAAACTGGGGCTCGGATGGTTAAAGCAATGTGTCCAAGGTCAGGGCTAATATGTGAAAGGTTAGCATCCAGGTTTGTCTGCCTTCAAAGCCCATGCTGTGTGTCAAACTCGCCTCCCCATGGAAGAAACAGAAGGGTGACAGGAGCAGGGCCTCTACTCTGTGCCTAGCAGTCCTGATACCCTAGGTTAGCAAGGCGTTTCACTTTATCTCATGACTTTATTTGCATCAAAACACATCACAGCCAAGGGCTGTCTTTTTCAAATGCTGACCAAGTTCATCTATGAACTCCAATGTAGACACCCCTGCAGACAACTATAACGAGCCTTTTCAAAGGAAGCACCAGTGAGCCATCTCTGCTCCACTGCCAAATGCTGGAAGCTGCACCCATAGTTTTTTCCACAGCCACCTGCTAACTGTGAGAAGTCATGTGCCTGGACAGATGGTGGCGCTCCCGGAAATACTCATGGCAAATGGGACATGTGAGGGCCTCTTCTCTCAACTTCTTGGAATGTACGTCAGGCCCCACATGTTCCTTTTTGTGGTGAGACCGCATGTGGAAGACCAGGTCGGAGGTCAGGCGAAAGGAGAGGTTGCACTTTGCACACCAATTCTGGGTGGACAGGCCCAGGGAGGTGAGTGTGGGCGGCAGCAGGGCCCAAGAGGCAGTGGAAGAGGACGATGATGGTGTGGACATCTGGGCTGTGGCATGCTTTAGCCACAGTGCGGGGGCCCCCAGGAAAGCACTGCAGAGAGGAGCATTTTGTGGCAACATTTGCAGGTTCCAGAAATCACCCACCAGAAACTTAGAACTTGAAAGTTGACCCCAACAAGGGATGTCTGCCGTGTTGATGAGTCCCAACAGCTCCCCAAGGGCATCTGCAGGTCCACTTGCCTGGAAGACGGAGGTTGGCCCAGGTCTCCCTGCTGGACACCTGGCTGGTTTGCTGAAGGCGCTTCTCTGCTCCCCTCGGGCTCCACTGGGCCACGCAGAGGTTTTGCTGCCAGCTGGATCCCTGGGGATGTCCTGGGTCAGCTTCTGGGGACCAGGCTGGCCTGTGGGGTTATCTTGCTCCCTCTCCATGGCCTGAGCACCCTCCAGCCTCTTCTTGAGTCGAGGCACCTCTGTGAAGGCACTCTGCCCCTGTTCCCAGCACACCTTCTGGACCACTGGCTTTCCCGGTCTGAGTTTGCCTGGGGTTGCCAACAGCGCCACCTCAGCAGAGGTCTCCTCCTGGCCACCACCACCCACGGCAGCCTCAGAGCCCAAGTTGTTTGTTTTCTCCAGCAGTGCTGGCTTGCAGCCCCAGCCCTGGTCAGCCTCACTAAGCCTCCGTGTGTTTTCAGCTGAAGAACTCTGCAGAGCACCCTTCCCAGCAGCCATGTTGACCAGTAGTGTGTGAGCCAGCTGACGAAGGTGGACGCTCCAACAGCTATCAGCCTTCAGAGCTTTGGCGTCGTGGAGGGCTTGACCCAGGGAAGAGCCGTGAGGTTGGGGAGCTCCCCCGCTGGCTGGGCCAGCCACACTTGGACCACAGGACTCTGCACAGAGGGGAAGCAATAGCAGTGAGACATGAACTCTTCATTCCTCGTTGTTTGCATCCAAAGAACCCTGACAACTCTAGATGCGACAGCTCACCCTGACTCAGGGCACTGTGCCACCTGCTTTCACCTCCAGGACTCCATCAGGGAGGAAGGACCACACCGCATGACTCTGCCACCCAGGGACGTGGCTCAGCACTGCCTCACACCTGTCAGCATTCAGGTCACAGCTGCCGTGTCACACAGCACACAAGGTGTCCACCAGGAAGTTCTGACCTGGTTGACAACTCTAATGTGCTTTGCACCGTGATTTATGAAAGTTTTTTTCATTTTTGTTTAGAGCCTTCTTGCTACTCAGCATGCTAATTTTTCTCCCAAAACATCGGAAGCGCCAGGACACAAGCACATGGGGACTGGAGCTCCGGTAGCACAGGTGGCCAGAGGGTAGAAGCTAGACAATAAATGCCCAGGCATGCCTGGGTGAGTCTGGGGTTGTGCCTGGCCCCACCTCCACTCCTGAGGGCAGTCACCTGTCCACCCGGCCCTGCCCCCGGAGCAAGCATGGGTCTACTCTGTATCCACACAGGAGAAGTGCCCGCACTTGGTTCTCCTCGGACATTAATCCATTTACTCTCCCCTGCTCACCTGTCAGCTGTCTGCTTGTGCCAGCCAACCTGCTGAGCCTACTCAGGTAGACCAGCCTCCACTTCATCCTGGAGGTGCTCAAGGCTTAGAGAAAAGATGCTCATGGCCACATGTGAGGTTGCACTGAAGAGGTCAGAGTGCCATCAGCTCTGATGGGGACGCTTTCATTCCTGCCCTTCCCTAATCAACTCCACCAGCCAGTTCTTAAAACCAGGACACCTGTCTTCACGCCCCCCAACCACAGCTGGTGAGCAGCCCTGGCTGAACCAGACTCCACTGAGTGTTCTGAGTTTTCATAGTTAGACAACAGTTATCCTCAGGCCCAAGAGGACTGTGATCAGTGGGCAACCAAGCCCCTTCCTCATGGGGACTTCTACAGGCTTGTTATTCATAAACATCACCGGGCTCAAGTCAGCCCCTGCCTTCCTGGAAATGGAAGCACAGGTACCCTGCCCTCCTTCTCTCTGTCTCAGTGGCAAGAGTCTGGGACAGGTGTTTTGCATGTGCTTCCACCCTCACCTTCCACCTTCACTACACTTGGAGGACCATCACCCTCTTTCACAGAGGAAGAGGACACGGGTTCTGGAAACCTGAACACCCCACCTAAAGTCCTCTGCAGTATGAGGCATTGCTGGGAATGAAAACCAAGAGTGTGTCCCCAAAGCATGCTTTGGTTGAACTGCCATGTGGCCCTCATGATGCCCCAAGTGATGAGCACCAACTCCAAACTATATGCTTCCAGGGGAGTCTGAAACACTCCTAACTCCCTTTCCAAATTCATTCTCAAATGGGGTGCCTTTGGCATCAAAGTTTAGTGCTAGCCTATGTTTCTTGAAGAGGCAGAGGCGACCACACTGGTCTACCAAGTAACCCGGCACTGACCCTCCCACCTCACTCAACCTCAACATCCCATCTATAAACTAGACTTGGTGCTAAATTATCTCACTGTGCTTTCCAGATCTGCCAGTGTATGACTGTTTGAGATGAAGCCTATTCTCCCTCATCCTCAAAGTATAGCTGGTATGCTTGAAGCCTTATTGCTGAGCTTCTGCGAGCTCACAAAGACACACACACACACCCAGATACACTCACACCCTCACATGCACTCACAAACACTACAGCACACACTCAAATACACATATACTCACAGACACACATGTACACTCAGATATACACATGCGCATATATGATCACACACTTACATACACTCACACTGAAATACTCATACACACACAACATCCCCTCTCTAATCCTTCCCTTTCTATACCCAGCTCTGCCTCAGACAGCCTTCCAGATTATATTTTAGAACCATACAATGTCTTTCCCAAGCCTGGGCAGGAGCCCACCCTACTGTCCTCCTGGTCCTGCTGCACCCCTACGTCCCTTTGCAGACAGCTCTACTGGGCTGTCTTCATGGCTTTGCCAACCATGGTCGTGTAGACCCAGTTGCTAGAAATGTCTGGAGTGCCCTGAGCCACAGATGTGACAGCACTGTTTTCAGCATTCAAATTTGGAATATGGGAATCTTACTGCAGGATGAAATATTTGCTGCCAGGGATGCTTTGTGATGTAAGAATAGAACTAACTGCTTATTCTATCCAAAAATTTGTATGGAACCACAAAAGACCCCAACTAGCCAAAGTAATACTGAAAAATAAAACCAAAATGGGAGGTATCACCATCCCAGACTTTAGCCTCTACTACAAAGCTGTCATCATCAAGACAGTATGGTATTGGCACAAAAACAGACACATAGACCAATGGAACAGAATTGAGAACTCAGAAGTGGACCCAAAAGTATACAGCCAACTAATCTTTGACAAAGCAGGAAAGAATATCCAATGGAAAAAAGACAGCCTTTTTAACAGATGGTGTTGGGAGAACTGGACAGCAACATGCAGAAGAATGAAACTAGATCATTTTCTCACACCATGCACAAAAATAAACTCAAAATGGATAAAGGACCTGAACGTGAGACAGGAAACTATCAACACCCTAGAGGAGAAAGCAGGAAACAACCTCCTTGACCTCCACCACAGCAACTTTTTACTTGACACATCCCCAAA
Organism: Proteles cristata cristata; assembly: GCA_017311185.1. Taxonomy (NCBI): domain Eukaryota; kingdom Metazoa; phylum Chordata; class Mammalia; order Carnivora; family Hyaenidae; genus Proteles; species Proteles cristata. Next base: position 56,027 of record JAESUZ010001669.1, on the reverse strand, counting down.
AGCAAGGGAATCAAGAGCAAAAATAAATGATTGGGACCTCATCAAGATTAAAAGCTTCTGCAAAGCCAAGGAAACAACCCAGAAAATTAATAGGCAACCAACGGAATGGGAAAAGATAGTTGCAAATGACATATCAGATAAAGGGTTAATATCCAGAATCTATAAGGAGCTCACCAAACTACATGCCCGAAAAACAAACAACCCAGTGAAGAAATGGGCAGAAGATATGAACAGACACTTCTCCAAAGAGGACATCCAGATGGCCAACAGACACATGAAACGATGCTCAGCATCCCTCCTCATCAGGGAAATACAAATCAAAACCACACTGAGATACCACCTCACGCCAGTCAGAGTGGCTAAAATGAGCCAATCAGAGAACTCTAGATGCTGGCGAGGATGTGGAGAAACGGGCACCCTCCTACACTGTTGGTGGGAATGTAAACTGGTACAGCCCCTCTGGAAAACAGTGTGGAGGTTCCTCAGGAAACTAACAATAGAACTCCCCTATGACCCAGCAATAGCACTGCTAGGAATTTACCCAAGGGATCCAGAAATGCTGATACATAGGAGCACATGCACCCCAATGTTCATAGCAGCACTCTCCACAATAGCTAAAACATGGAAAGAGCCTAAGTGTCCATCAACAGATGAATGGATCAAGAAGATGTGGTTTATCTATACCATGGGATACTACATGGCAATGAGAAACAATGAAATCTGGCCATGTGTAGCAACATGGATGGACCTTGAGGGTGTTATGCTGAGCGAAATAAGTCAGGCAGAGAAGGACAAATATCATATGTGTGCACGTATAGGAGGATTAGGAGGAACTTGACGGAGGACCAAGGGGGAGAAGAAGGGCGGAAATGGTGGGGGAAAGGGAGAGAGGCAAACCATGAGAGACTCTTGAATGCTGACAAAAACTGAGGACTGATGGATGTGGGGGGGAGGGGGGATGGGCATAGAGGAGGACACTTATGGGGATGAGCACTGAGTGTTATGTGGAAACTAATTTGACAATAAACAAATTGTAAGAAAAAAGAACTAACTGTTTATTGACTATGAAAGTGAATATGTGACAAAGATGTTCAACGCTTCATATACCTTTTTGGAATTTTCATGTTAACCACACAAGCAAAGCTCCATGATCCAACCCAAGTGCATTCATTTCCAACCTGCCAAATGCCACGTTGCTAAATGCAACACTGCCTTCCAGCTTCCAGACCAATGTGGGCCTGGAGTCTGCCAATCGCTAGGTTAAATATACATCCATATTCATGCTCCATCAATTTTATTATTCAAATCTTAATCATAATAATGAGAACAACAGAAGGAGAAGAAATAAAAGGGCATGATAATAATAATAATATTGGGGTGCCTGGGTGGTTTAGTCAGTTAAGCATCTGACTTTAGCTTAGGTCATGATCTCACAGTTCATAGGTTCAAGCCCTGTGTTGGACTCTGTGCTGACAGCTCAGAGCCTCGAGCCCACTTTGGCCCTCTCTCTCTGCCCCTTCCACACATGCATCTTTCTCTCTCTCTCTTTCTCTCCCTCAAAAATAAACATTAACATTTTTTTAAATAACAAAAAAAATAATATTGAGGAGGAGAAGGAGAAGAAAAGGAGAGGACGAGGGTACTGAACTGGCTGGGGACCTGTGGCATGACCAAGCTCCCAGAGGGTCACCTCTCTCTCATACATCAGCAGTCCTGAGGTAAGGTCACTCAGGCAAGTGCAAACAATGTCCTACAAAACTCTGTATGGGGCTCCTTCTAACTGGTCCACTCTGTCTGTGACATTGCCAGATCAAAGCCTCTCAAAGCTATAAGTGACGTGTGCCTGATGTGGCCTGTACCCAGTGAGCCTGTGTCAGCTCCTGATGCTCATCTCTTCTTGTAGAAGGACTCACAGGCCCTTTCCCAGGGTCAACATCAGACTCTGGGGCTCATCCAGCTCCAGGCTCCATGCATCTCCCCTATGATCCAGCTCTCAGATGACCTGTGCAGATGCATGATGTCACCTCTGAGGTCACATCATGCCCTGGCCAGTGAGTTCTGGGTCAGGAGACCACATTCACAGCAGCTTGATGCTGCCTCACCCCTTCTTCCTACGTGTGCTTACTCATGCCCTTTGCAACTAGAGGGAGGTTCTCAGCCAGACATTCCAGTGGATGTATGCACCCCTTGTTCTTCTTGCTCCATACAGTCTTAAGGGGCCCTTTACTGTCCCTCCACTGTCCTCAATAGCCTCAGTTCATTCTGGGCTCTCAACCCAGACACCATTTACTTGTCCCCTTCACTCTGTTGTGTGTGTCCTGAGAAGGTTCTTTTTGTCTTCCTTGGATCTCTTCAGTTTGAGCTCAGCAAGATAGTCTTCTGGGTCACACAGACATCTTTCAGTGCCACCCTATGTCTTCCTATTGAGAGGACCTGATTTCAATCCTATAGTTTCCAACCCATCTGAGCCCTCAGATTGTGGGATTATGAAATAATGATCTTTGCAACCTTCTGAATCTGAGTTTCCTAAATTGATATCGTGTGACCACATCGAGCCTTCCCTCTCTTAGAGGATACTTTTCCCTCAGGCTTTCAGTCTTCCTGGGCCACTAGTGAGGATTCCACTGACCAACACAGGAAGGGCTACCCACTTGGAGATGAAGCCTCATCCACCCTACAGTGTTACAAACACATGTGCCTATGTTTATTACCCATTTCCAGGGCACTGAGTGCAGACTTCAATCATTCTTTGACCTGGGAAACACTGGCCACATTCTTCCATAATACTTTTCTGTTTGTGCTATAACTGACCCATCCCATGTAATGATCAAGCCTTACATTACATAGAGGTTAAGTGCATAGCCTCTCATGTCAGATGTCTGGATCAAACCCAACTCTGCTCTTACCAATCCTGTGACCAAAGGCAAGGGGCTGATCTTCTCTCTGCCTATTTTCTCATCTATAAAACGACTCTTTCTAAAAAGGATCATCTTGGGGTCTCCTTCTTTGGGTGGCTGTAAAGATTAGTTGGGTTAATATATCTGAAGTGTTAAAGAGCCTGGTTCAATAAATTTTAGATAGCATCAATTTATCAATTATTATCACACTAGTGCAAAGGGTCAGAGTCAACCTCATGGCTGCCTTCCCTCTATTCATGTGCTCCCAGGAACCAGGGCACAATAGTGTTTAATGAGTGACCAAATGCCTGGGCATTTTCCTCCTTTCCCTTTTATTCATGTAAGAAAGAAGTTTTAGCAAATTCACGTAAGAAAGAGGTTTTAGCAAACAATTGGGCAACCTCATTTTCCTGAGATATCTGAAGGTACACTCCAGCCCATTTCAGCTGGCCAGTCCAGCTCTTTGAAGCTGCAGCTCACTCAGAAACCGGATCTTATTGAGTGATACCGCTTACATCACCAGCTAGTGTCTTCCTGTGTCTGCCTTCCTTTTTAGCTAAAACAGGAGCAGATAATATCTGCTCTCCATAATCCTTTGATTTCCCTACACTTTGGAGATGCTTCTCAGACCCTTAAGGAAGGTTCCAGAGGATAATTCTCTATCCATCTCTTCTACATATGGATTATGACGTACTGGGTTTTCTGAGAAGGGAAATATACATGCGTCCTCCTAGCTCTGGAACCCTGAGAAAATCAAAAACTGGAGAGGTATCCAGGCTTTCCTGGAGGCTGGCTAGAAGTGCTCTTGGAGCTGGGAGAGAGAAGGGCTTCCCAGCCAGTCCCCACAAGCTCTATGTCCAGCTCTGCCTAAACCCCTTCAGCAGCAATGCTGTGTTCAAGCAAAACCGAATGTGGGGATTCTCAGGATGCAGCCAGACACCAGGGCCATAATGAGGTGGGCTGGAGTCCTAACACAACTTGGCCATGTAGACCAATTCCAGTGGCAGCCTTCAAGGGAAAGTCCATGGCTTGTACATCAGAATGCTCTGCCAGATTCTACCTGATGCCAATGATAGCATTATCTACTAGAAAAGAGAGATACAGCCTACTGAAGGAAGGAAAAGAAATGTAAAAAAGCATTGGAGCTCAACACAAAACCTTGAAAAACATTTTTTTTTTATTTTGTGATTTTCTGTTTTAAAGAAAAGTGTCACTTCCTGGGTTTCTGAAAAAGAAATCTGCTAAGCAAAGCAGGCATGATGTTTTTAAATCATTTGCAAAGCATCCTTTTCACCTCACCCCTCCAGAAGCCTGACGCATCAGAAGTCAGTGGTACAATGCAGAAAACAGTTTCCTGAATCAAAGTTCCATGCATATACTTAAGACTTTGTCAAACATACTTTGATCTGAAATGAAAAAATTCTTCCAATAAACTCGCTGCAATCCTCTTCTATATTTCATTTTTGTTTACCTCTTGTGTGATTTATGTAATGACAAATTTCCTTTCCCATAGCAGCTGAAAAGCCATATAAACTGAATTATCATTAAAAATCATAAACTTCAAAGGCTAAATTATTGATTTTAAAAAAGCTTCAAGTGTTAGGTGGTAATTAATAGCTTTAAAAATAAACAAGTTTTCTTTTTATAACCATATATATATATGTGTTTGAACACATATATAACTCTACAGATGTTATAAAAATCTCATAAAATAATAAAATCATGTCTCTGACAGAATTACATTGCTAACAAGAAACAAAACATTGCTTTAACATACAACACCTCTACTTTATTCTCCCCAAATGAATCAGATTTGCTTTTCTAGATTTCTTCACTTAATATGTGTCTAGGAGAATTTTTGATACTAAGGTATTTTCAACTGTGGTCCTACCTAATGTACACAAAAACATTAATTTTAAATGCCACCATAATTGCTATAAAATGCCTGTCTGATTTAACATAGTATCTGATTCAGTAATTTAATTTCTGCACAGCAGCAGCATGGACAAGTATGTATTTTAGAAATATGCAGTTAATTTCATATTTTAACTCTCAGCTAACGTTTTCACACACAAATCCCTGATCCTCTTATTGTCTTCCCACAACTGAGCTCTGACTTCCACCCCTTCCCTTCCCGCCAACCTGGCATTACCCTACTTCCCCAGAAGGATGGTGTGGGCCCCAGTGTCCCCTAAATGTTTCTGCATGCTTTAGCTTCCTGGTTGTGCTGTCTGTGTCTATTCCTAAAGGCAAGTGTCAAGAAAGGATTCAATCAATCCCTTGTCTGTAAAGCCAAGTATTTTCTTCCAGCTCAGCGTAAAAAACTCAGATATTTACAACTAGATCATTTATGGGTTCCCCCCCCCAAAAAAAAAAACCAGACACTGACTATGTTACGGACCCAAATCTTTGGATATAATCTACTGGGATAAAGGATCTGGGGCAGATGCACCATTACCCTGGTGCCCAGCACAAACCCTAGCTTACAGAACCGAGCAACAACACGATCAGAGGATGGGTGGATGGAGAGATGGATGAATGAAGAGAATTGCTGCCCCCAAAGTCAACCTAGGAGAACAAAAATCAGAGGCAGAATTCTTGGGGCGGGGAGGGTGGGGGCAAAGGGAAAGAACACCAGAAGAGAGAAGGAAGAAAAGAAGGGATAGGACGGGGGAAATACGTAGTGAAGAGACAGACAGGAAAAAGTGAGATAGACGACAGAGAAAAACAGGAAGAAAGAAGGAGACAAAAGACAGAGGCAGAAGGCAGGGACTGGGGGGCACGGGGAGAAAAAAAGGGAAGGCGAGACGAAGTAAGCAGGCGCCCGAGGGCTGGGAAGAACCGGGCAGTCAAGGGCAGGACGGAGCATTCTGCCTTAGGGAGAGGACATAGAAATGGGATGAATCGCGCCCCCCACGTCCCCTCGCGACCCGTCCCGGGGGCAGGACGCCGCGTCTCACCTCGGCTCTCCAGCGGCGCTGGGCGCTGGAGACGCGCTGGCAGCCCCGGCCGCTTCTAGGTCGCGCGGCGCGACACGCGCATCTGGGAACTTGGCTCGCGAGCCCTGGGGGCCGGCCGGACTCCGCCCCCTCCCCGGACTGCTCCCGCCTCCGGGGCGGGGCCTCGGGCACGCCAGCCCCACAGCCCCTTGCCGGAGGGGCCTGCGAGTCGACGCTCCCAGCCGCGAGGGGTGCGGAATGCATGCCTGGTGCGCTCGGTTCCGCGACCCCCTGCCCGCCGCCAGGTGGCTCCGCCTGGGCTGCGGCGGCGGGCCTGAGGGGACGTCCTGGCACCGGTGGCCCCGCCGCGCCCAAATCCCCCGTGCCTTTGGAGGCGGTGCCTGGGCCACGACGGAGCTGCCCCTGCCACGGCCCACTCGCCCCGGACGCCGCGGCTTCTCGCTGGGGTCGGTGGGCCGCAGGCTACGGCCGGGACGTCAGAGCGCGCGGTCTGCGCCCCGCCGCGACGGATACTCCTGGCGTCCGGGCAGTCGTTCCCCTGCCCGCTGAGCAGCCGGGCAAAGGGCATCTTCGTAGCGCTCCCTGAGAATCTCACAAACTTCATTGGAGCTGTCACTACGCCTCGTCGCCTCTTCAGCTGGGAGATGGCAGCACCGCGCCAGAGCATGGTGAGTTCTGAGACTTCGCAGGAAGCAAAGGTGGCAGGGGACCGAACTGCCCACGGAGGGTGGGACGGACTCGGCCCCAGAGAAGGGCTTGGGGGGTTGGGGGGGGGGAGCGGGAGGGAATGACTTCTGAGTGGGCGCGACAGTCATGACGGGGCTTGAATGGCCTCGTGGTGACAGGTGAGAAGAGGTAGGAGAAGAGTCTCAGGTAACCAGAATTGTTGCAGTGGCAGGCAGATGTGCGGGTCACGTTGCATGAGCACAGAGACGGGAGTGCAGAGCAGATGAGACCAAGGAAGGGACATTGAGGGACTGAAAAGGAAACCAGCCCGGAGTCCCTGCTCCTTCCTTCCTTCAGTCACTCTGTAAATATTGTGGATGCCCTTGGGGAGGCAGAGGGTGCAGGGACATAAGGTGACATGCTCTGTGCTTTACCCCCAGGTTGTGGAGCATCTATTACACGAATAAGATTGTAAAGGAATGAAATGATGCTAAATCTGAGAGCTGATTCAGAATATACATTAAAACTTTGGGGGATGGTCTGCAAGGCAAAACTTTTATTTTTGTGAATAGGGAAATCCCTAATGTGAGCATCTATATAGCCTTAGTGAAGGGGAAGCTTAGAGGAAAATTTGCGCCCCAAATGGTTATGTTATGGGGTGGGGGGGTGGGGGAAATGGTGGAAATAAAGGAGTTAATAATTGGCCTAAAATAGTTGAAAAAGAATAGTAAAATTCAACCCAAAGATAATGAAAGGGATAATATATTAGAGGAAAAAATAAATACATAAAATGTAAAATAATAAAACAAAGCCAAAGGTTATTTGAAAAGTTTGTTAATATACATACTACCCTAATGAAATTGATTGTAAAACAGGCAGTGCTTCCCAATATTTTTTTTAAATTATAACCTTCCCCCAGGAGCTTTTTTGAACACTTTTTTTCCTTATAGATGCCCATGAAATTTTAGTACCAAGGATTTACTGTATACCTTTTTATGTACTGTGCTTTATAATTAAAAACTGTGAGACTAATTTTCACCCCCTTGGGGCAATATGTTCCGTGATGTGAATGCAGAGAATAAGTAAAGACTGAAGTCATATTAGAAATTAAAAAGCTATAACCACAAATCGAGCTGATATATAAAACTCAAACATATTTTGAACAACTTCATGCCCATCTATGGAAATAAATATCCAAGTTCCTACAGAAATATGGTACCTTAATGACTGATAAAAGAAATACAAGCACAAAATAATCCAGGGTGTTAGTCTGCTCAGACTGCTATAACAAAGTACCACAAAAGAGTTCCTATAGAATGAGGGCCACATTCTTTGGACCTCGTTTAACTTGAATCATCTCCTTATAGGGCCTGTCTTTGAATACAGTCTAACACTAATATGTGTTAGATAGAGCTTCATAATCCGAAGTGAGGTTGGGGGGCAGAACTCAGTCCATAATGTTCAGTAAATGTTAAATAAATGATATCAGTAATTTAAAAAATTCTCACAAAGAAAATTATGTCCAAGTTGGGTTTATAAAATATTAAAATTGATTTTATACACATTAATGTTATTAACCATATGAATAAGTTACTGGGAAAAATGATATTCATCATAAAGTATGCAGAAAGATAATTTAGATAAAATTCAACAGTTGTTCATGATTTGTAGCGAGCCAAGAAGAGAAGGGAAACTGCTCCTGATCGATGTCCACCAAAAGCCTCCCATAAATATCATTCTTAATGGTGATGTATTAGAAGTATTCTTTTTAAAATCAAGAATGCCTCCATCACAGCGTCCAGTCAATGTGTTATTAGAGAACTAACCAGCACAATACTTTTTGCTTTTTGCTTTTTATAGAAACCAAAACAGCTCTACAGATAATATTTAGCAAGTTAGGTGAATAATCAATAAATGTTTTAATTAATTTTTAAAAATTTACATCCAAGTTAGTTAGCACATGGTGCAACAATTATTTCAAGAGTAGATTTCTTAATGCCCCTTATCCATTTAGCCTATACCCCTTCCCACAAACCCTCCAGTAACCCTCTGTTTGTTCTCCATATTCAAGAGTCTCTTGTGTTTTTCCCCCTTTCTGTTTTTATATTATTTTTGCTTCTCTTCCCTATGTTCATCTGCTGTCTATCTTAAAGTCCTCATATGAGTCAAGTCATATGATATTTGTCTTTCTCTGACTGACTAATTTCGCTTAGCATGATACCTTATAGTTCCATCCACATAGTTGCAAATGGCAAGATTTTATTCTTTCTGATTGCTGAATAGTCAATAAATTCATACATTTGTCCACAACACAACACCAATAAACAGTTTAAAAACTTTATTTTTAAAAATGTTACTTATAATAGCAATTGTATATGTATATTTATATAAATATATTTGTATATATGTATGTATGTATAAAGTACATATATATGTATATATACATCTATTTGAATGTGTGTATGTGTGTGTGTGTGTATAGTACAAATGTATATGTATATACACAGTGTAGGAAAGGCACTTGGCAAAACAGTTTAAGATCTTTATAGGAAAGTTTATATGAAAGGCATTGAAAACAACTAAATAAATGGAGACATTGCCATGTTCACCATTAGGGGAGGCTAGATAGCAGATTCAAATCCTTTCAAATGTATCTATATATTTAATGTTATTGTAATAAAATATTAAGAGTGTTTGAAGGGAGTGAAGAATTGGTAAACTGATTCTAAAATTTACATGAAAGAACAAGTGGCCATAAGAAAAGTAAGGTGGATAATTTACCTTGCCCTGCAAAGGCTTGCTGTAGCACTCTCTGTGTTAGATTAGGTAACCAATGCCCCGTGTATATCAGATTCAGATGGGTTATCTTTTGGTAACAGCCCACTACATCTGATTAGCTTAAAAACACAAAATTTATTTTCCACTCATATTCCATACTCTGCCAAATATACATATCCACCTCAGATTTCCAAGAGGGCATTGTGCAACACAGTTGCTCGCCTGAATCATACCTACATTCTTAAGGATTCTGTCCAGAAGTGACACATGTACTTATGTTAACATTTCATTGTTGAAATCAAGTCTAAGCCTGCTATGAATGTGGCAGGTAAGCACCATCCTTCCTTACAGGAATAAGGGACAGAAAGGAAAAAGAACATAATCATCCATACTATACTAAGATACTGTAGTATTGACACTATAAATACTAACCAACAGATGGATAAAAGGAATAGAACAGAGATGACAGAACCACGTCCACACCTATATGGGATTTGAAATGCATCAGAGGTGACGTGCAAATCATTGAGAAAAAGATAGAATAGTCAACAAATACAAAAGAATGGTGATGAGACTTATATATGGGAAAACATGGAGTAAGATCCCTAGCACAAATTGCACTTATTAATTAATTGCAGTTTTATCAAAGGCTTCAGTGTGAAATAAAATCTTTAGAACTTTTAGATAAATTGTGCCTCACCTTAACAGGAAAGAATTACTTAAGTAGATACAAAATCCTACAAATCTTAAAAGTGAAAAATAAGCCACATGCTAAAAGAAAATATTTGCAACAGTTGTTAAAGGATTAGTATCCAGCCTGTATAAGGAATGCCAAAAAATCAATATGAAAAGCATGAACACCTGAATCAGAGAATGGATATAGGTAGAAACAAGCACTTCACAAACAAAGAAAAATGAATGGCCCAAAATCTCTTGAACAGAAAACCATCAGATATTATGGAAATGCAAATTAAGACCACCATGAGATGTCTAATCAATAGAAAAGTATGCAAAAATGTGACAATACCAAGCATCAAACAAGGAATAGCTAATATGCTAATGACATGCATACCAATTCTATCAATTCCAAAGTATCATTTAAGATATTCCATGGTTTTATTTATTCATTTTTTATTTATTTCTAGGAGAGAGACAGAGAGACAGAATGAGCAGGGGAGAGTCAGAGAGAGAGGGAGTCACAGTCAGCACAGAGCCCGACACGGGGCTCAAACCCACGACCGCGAGATCATGACCTAGGTGAAAGTCGGCCGCTTAACGAACTAAGCCACCCGGGCGCCCCAAGATATTCCATGGTTTTAAATACCACTCCAAAAAAGAAAACAAAACAAAACTGCCAATACAAAGCTTTTTATCATTTAAATTTTTTATAATACATATTGAAAACTCTATTTTAAACATAGAAGGATTTTTAGTGTATATCACACTTGTTTTGTACATGCAAAAAAAAAATGAGTAAAACAAAATAAATCGGTGAAGGAATTTCTAAATACTTTTTACATTGCGTACTGACGTTTTGCAATCACTTTTGACTTATGAGTTGTTGGTGCCCATGTTTTTCCATGGGGCACAGGCAAGCCATCCCCATTCAGCCTTCTCTGCATTTCTGATCCATAGAACCTGTGTGCTTATTAAATGGTTCTCTTGTATGTCACTACTTTTGGGTGGCTTGTTACACAGCAAGAGATAGCCAGAATGTCCCTTATTCACAAAGAACTTTGGAATGTTTGCACAAACCTAGACCTTCTAGATCCTTCCATGTCCATGGGTGACTTCAGTGTTCACACCATGACCATTCATTACTGTACTCTAGTCTCCCAGTTCCTCAACTTCCTGGACATGCACAGGGATGTCCTCATCTAAACCACCTCGGCTGCCTTCTTTGAGTTACAAAAAGCCAGAGTCTTGGAGACTTTAATGGCTACCTGAGAGAGTTTAAGATAAGAGACAAATGGAAGCCACATTTTACCCCCCGTCCAAAGAGCCCATGACTCCTGCCTGGGGTTGTCAACAGGTAGAACACTGAGCAGAGCTGTAGGTCACAAAGTCACCATGTCAACCCTCCTGTCCATCATAACGGACATCACAGGGAATTCTGCCTCTGTGGGGCAAGGAAGGGCCACTCAGGTAGTGGAGCCATTGCCCCAGAGCCAGATGCTTGCCTCTCCTGCCCAAAGGGCAGGTGCCAGGTAGAGGTTCTAAGAGCACCTTGGGGAAAGGGCTGGAGGGAACAAGGCCCCAGGACACAGGGTTGAAGGAGAGACAGTGGATGAAGAAGAGGCCTGTGGTGGCTGGGCATGGCCTGCACTGATCACACTCCTGCCCCAGGAGAGAGTGAGGCATCAGGGGCAGCTAAGAAAATGAGGAGCAGCAACCTCTGGATGCCAGGCCCTGCACTCTCCCTGTTCCTGCTGCTGCCACTTCCATTGCTGAGCACAGGGAGCTTCCTGTACCGCGTCCCAGCCTGGAGACCCTTCTACCAGGGCACCAAGCACTACAGGAGCAAGACAGAAAAGCTGAAAATCTGCAAAGGTGCCTTTGATCTCTACTTGATCCTCGACGCATGAGCAGCCCTCCCACCGTGGGTGTTCTTCAGGGCACCTCTGACCTCAGGGTTACTGCTGGTGAAGGGGTTCAAGTAGAGTCCAGCTTTTGAGAAAGGGGAAGTGGGAATAGCCTTAATCAGATCCAAGATAAGACCCCTGCAATCCCCTTTTTCCTGAGGCCGAAGAAATGCCCCCAAGAATTTTTGGAGAGGAAAAAGAGACACCATAGAGTTTCTGGATGGCTCTCAGTCTCCCCACCAGCATAGCCAGATCTGAATGCCCCTTAAATAGCTGGAGAGACAAGTGATTGCAAGGAGCTCCTTCTCAGCAGTTGTTAGCATCCCTCTATGGGTTTTGGTTGTTGTTTGTTTTGTTTTTTATCCAAAGGATTTCTATTTTTACAAGGCCACAGGTATTGCCATGTTGCTTTTGTTAGGCATTCTCATAGTGTCACTGATTAGAAAGTTCTTTGCTCTCCTACTGCTAAGTGTTTTGCTTTTTCTTCAACCACTTAGAGACCATGTTACAGTTTGTGTGCATTTTCAGAACAGTTTGGTGCAGTTTGTCTTAGGAAACTGGGGTGTGCCTCTTATGGTCTTCAATGGAAAGGGGGAGGATCCCCATGCTTGGAGAGATTGGAGAGGTTGTCTTGGTTCTGTTTTCAACTCCCCTGGTGGGTTGAGAATAAACTTTACTGATTCAGTGGTAACAGTAGTATGACTGTCAATATAGTGTTAAGGCACTTTTTGGTTTCCAGAGCCCATTTATTGTACTTTTGTCATCCTCATAGTCATCGTGAGGTCACGGGGTAGGGAGCACCCTGGCATGTAGAGTATGGAGGTATTTGCATTTGCAATCTCCTGGAAAGAGGGTGAGATCTAAAGTTTGATGAAGTAGCACTGAGGCTGGTGGGACTGACAAAACTCCGGCTTCATGTGCATCCTGATGGCAGCATCCCAGGATGTACAGTCTCTGATTCTTTGATACTATTCTCTGTGGAGGCTGATGGTTGGGGAGTTGTGTACCCAGCCCATTAGCATTTAAGGAAAGTCAGCAGAGCTAGAAGCCACCATGCCCACTGAATAAGTCCCTCTTCACTGTCCCGTGGAGACTTCTGAGTTGTCCCGAGCATGTCATGGTGCATTGATACTTGGCACAGCCCAGAGGGATGGGGATTTCTCTCTTGGGCATTGGGGTTGGGGACAGATGAGCATTGTAAAGGAATGAATGCCTCTCTGGGTCAGTCTTTGCAGAGAATGGTCATGAGTCCAAAGGGGCCCCTCAGGTGCCATGCTGTTACAGTGCCCCTGCCAGTGCATATTTCTGCAATTAGGTCCAATGTGGGCACAGTTCAACCCTGCAATAGATAAGAAGGACTCTTTGCATAGGTAGGACATGTGAAAAAATATCAATTGAGCACTTACTGTGTGCCAGGCAACATGATGACCACTTTGGTCTCCTCCTGCTTAGAGGAATAGGATCTATTTTCCTATTTTAGGGGTGATGCAACAGAGTCTGGAGAGTCCAGTGTTTTGTCAATGTCAATTGAGCTAGTTTGCTGCAAAACATTAGATAATAGGGGGTAGTGTCCTCTCCTCTCTCCCAAGGAGAATGTAAGGTAGGGGGATGAAAAGCTACCATTCTAAAGTGGTGGTCAGGAAAGGCAGGGCTGACAGACAGGATTGTGAGGAGGCTTGGGGTGGGGGGCAGTGTTTTTAAGCAGAGGAGGTATGTGGTTGGAACTAGTTCTAAGCAGATCACAGTTGACCACAAAGGCAGAGACCAGTGAGGGGCTGGCACAGAGGTTCACAGGTGGCATGATAGTGGCATATATTAATAGGGTAGGGGTGGTAATGATGAGTGGCCAAATTCTGCATCTGATTTGAAACTAGAGGTCACAGGAATCCAGACAGATTGGATGGGGGAGGCAATGTATGGTCCCAGAGTGGGGGCAAGAGTAAGGTAGGAAAACAGCTTCATCACTGCATTTTCCTTACAACTATAGGTAAATGTTATTGAAGTGTCTTATTCCAAAGCCCATGGGTAGGTTTCTGAGAATACCTGTGATTGTCCTTGAATACAAAAGGAATTTGTCACCTGTAGGACGTTCTCGAGTGGTTTGCTTTCAGCTTATTCATTAGATTCCTTATTAATCTGGCCATTCATTAGACTGAATAGGATGAAAATGAGTGAGTGTTACCATGTGCCTGCCTTATTGGCCAGTGACATATGAAAGCCAAGGAGCTCTAGGCAGAGGGACTGGTCTATGCAAATACCTGAGCAGTGAGGCCCTCAGGTGATCCCAGAGGATCCAGTGTAAGGAGGAAGAAGAAAAAGGAGTGGAAGAAGGAAGAGAACAGGCCAGTGAGGAGTCCTTGGGCCATTTAGGAGGTGTGTTCTTCACCCTGAGGGCGACTGGAAGTCAACAGAAGAAAAGCTTTTAACAGAGGAGAGATGGATCAGATCTATGCTTTTGTTAGAGCCACCAGCTTCCTTGGGAAGGATGGATAAGAAGGAGGAAGGATGCAAGCAGCAGCTGCAATGAAAGAGAGAAGGTCTTAGAAGTTCCCAGAAGACTTGAGAGATGAGGGCAAAATGGGTAGGAGCCTAAGGCAGATGTGCCCTGTGAAAGGAGAATGGGAAGACAGACTGCAAGGCAGCTCCCACATGTGTATTATGGATGCAGAAAGAGGGGCTGCTGTAGAGAAGAGAAATAGAGCTTCAAGGCCCATTCATTCTGGTGACACTGGGACTCTGGTCATTGTCACTGTGGGTCCATTGGGGATGGGAGAGGAGCTCACCACTGTCTTTCCTGGTGTTAAAAGATAAACTGAAGCACTTTATAATTTTTAAGGATTTGAGCATATATGAATTGGAATCAGGAAACACCAAACCTCAGTTGTTAGGAACACTGACAGGATCCACTGTCAAGGTTTATATAGAGAAGATATGAAAGAAAATCAAAGAAATCATTTGAATGATTGTAGTTTAAGTAGTTGCCTTATTTGGAAAAGCCTATTTTGCTGTTTGTGATTGGTGTGCCTATGTAGGCTTTCAAGGTATCAGAGCTACTTCAGTCCAACGGCTTTGTGTTAATACTTTAATAATTACTCCCTTTGGGTCATCTTCTCATACTGGAGAGACTGACCAACAAGTTAGCATTAGTGCAACTTTTAGTTACCATTAGGGTTAAGTTGTCTTGTCATGAAGCTTATAGGTAATGATGTCAGAGACATTGGAAGAATTGCTTGTTTTTACTAATCTGTTCATTTTTTTCTGTTTCTCTAAGTGCAGTGAGACCATCTGATGTACTGATGATGGTTGTGGACACATATTTAAGACCTTTGAGAGAATACAGCACACCATGGAGACTACCATGCTGACTATCAGGAGGACAATAGCAAGAGACTGAAGAATATTCCTTAACCAGGGTACACATGAACCAAACCAGTTGATATCATATAAATCAAAGAATATACCAGAAGAGACATCAACCTGTTTAGTTAAGTGGCTTGTTTGTTAATTTCTTATATTTCAATGTCTACAATACCAGAGGTATTGAACCAGGTACAGCAGGAAGTAATTGCGATGGCAGAGACTCCTTGTTTAGCCAACAGGTAATCTAAAGCAATTCTATTACCTAAAACCACCTTTATCAGCTTGAAATAATTCTTAAAACAAGAAGCATACTTTGGGGTAGCACAATTTGCTACCTATTATCTACCTCCTTTGAAATTTCCCCAAGAATTTTCTAGAAGTTGAGTTGGTAGCTTGTTTTATCTCATTGAATCCATCCCTTAGTCTTGAGAATAGGTCAATTCAGTTAAACAGTGATGTCTCATTTCAGGAGGTAATGAAGTTAGACCTATGCCATGTGAGCAATCATGTATTTAACAAGAGACATTTCAGTGAAAACAAGAAAACAGTTAATGTTTGGGGCAGACTGTGCACCAGGTTCTGAGTCCACAGAGCAGCCAACTGAAAAGACTTCCAGACATTAGGCTTCTAGATGTGGATTCAAAGCATCTTGTGTAATTTATTTGTCTCTGGTGATGCTATTGGATGTTCAAGTGATTGTTCTGAGTAGTCCAATCAACAGCAGACACAACGGTTTTCTGTAGATGAGCCATTGTGTTGATTTCTGTGATGTTTATATCAAGTTATCCAGCTCAGTTTTCAGGGATTTGAGAAAAGGGCAGTTTTTGTTCTTAGTAATTCCAAATCAGAAGGGTAGAAGAAAATTGGAATCATTAGTTTGGAGAGTTGTAGACAGATACTGGAGAAAAATAGAATAATTTAGGATCCATTCCATTTTACAAATAAATAACAATGCCTCAAAGACAATGAACAGGTTTAGAATCTGTTATCAATTAGGATGTGTTGTAGTTTCTACTGAGAATATTTTTCATCTCTACAGTTACCCCAATTTCTACCAAAAACAATCATAGAAAGACTAATTTGTTTGCAAAGCATGTCTAGTCTTATTAAACTGGGTCTGGTTATTTGCATAAGTGCAACAAGAATAGTGGTTTTATGTATACTCTCAAATATGATATTCCAGTTAAAGCTTTGGTGATATCTAAAGGGGATTTATTGCCTTTATACAGTCCTCATTGTTTTCTTAATATTGGAAATGACATAGATTCCATTTTTAAAAGCTTTATTAGTTGAAGAAGCCAAACTAAGCAGTTGCCCAATTTTGTCCTGTAATAAGAACAGATTTTCACTGAACTTAAACAAATATCTATATTGTCATGTAAAGTAGGAATATTCAAGAATTTCCGGATACTAGAGGGATCAGATAGAAAAAGAGAAATACAGTTGACCTTTGACAACAGGGGTTTGAACTGCATGGGTCCACTTACACATGGATTTTTTTTTTTTTTTTACATACAGAACATTAGTAGAAAGAGGCACTACATGTCTCCTCATCTCTACCCAAAATTAGCATAGCTAGATCCTGGAGTGACACCCACTCCTTGCTTTTCTACCCAGGAATATGGGAACCCTCTTTCCCAGCAGAGTCTAGGAGAAGACAGAGTACCTCCAACCATCTCTCTAGGTCACTTGCTCCACCTGACCCCTCTTATCTGGTTCTAGTGCAGTTTCTACTTGCAGGAAATTCTGGCAAGCAGTGAACCTCCAGTTCCCTGGTGCTATTTAGTTACCTGGCTCAGAGAACTTTCAGCACCGTGGACAGCGCCCCTCCTGCTGTCTGCTCTGAGGCCCAAACTGCTTCTGCTTGGTGCCACCCTGCCCCTAGTGTTCTCCCAGATTCCATACCCAAGAGCTCCTATTCTGTGGTCCTTGGCCAACTCTGACCAGTGACTGGACCCATCACTTTGGCAAGAATCCCTTCGAGGAACTGGTTTCTTGGTGCCTCTCAGTTCAAGACCTCAATGATATGAGCTTCACATAGGTACTGGAGTGAGGAGTGCCAGGAACAGACCAGAACTCTACTGTTCCAGCCTTCCCTGCATCTTTGCTCCACCTTCCCTTCACTTCTAGTCATTTGGTAACTTCTATACTTTTAAATCACAATGTAAAGCACAGTTGTTGAGTTTTGAAAGGAGGCAAAAGTTATATGTGAACTTTCAACTGTACAGAAAGTTATTATCATCTTCATCAGTTATTTCAATACCATGTAGTTAATTCTTTTTAAAAATTATTTGAGAGAGAGAATGGGAGAGAGAGAGAATGTATACAAGCAAGGGAGAGGGACACAGGGAGAGGAGTAGAGAGAAAGAAAGAATTCCATGCAGGCTCTATGCTGAGCCAATGCAGGGCTTGATCCCACGACCCTGGGATCATGACCCAAGCCAAAATGAATAGTCTGATGCTCAACCAATTGAGCCACCTAGTGTTCCATGTAGTTTACTCTTGTTAAGTTTTATGACTCTATCAGTTTCTCTGCTAGAGTTCAAAAAGTTCTCATGGTATGACCAGTTCAAGATATGACATTAAAGTTATCAGAAATCTGTACTTGTCAGTCACTTTTATGAATCTCTTTGAAGAGAAGCACTTTTGCAAAAGCATTAGAGTAAACCAATAACTGTAAATGTCAAAAGACTTAAAAGTAGTCAGTGTTAAAGATCTTATGAGAGCCCATTACAGTGAAATTGACAAGGACATTTTATTTTTTTTCTGACATAAATTTTAAGATAAAAATTAGAATTATGACTGGTAATATTATACCAAGACATAACATAGTTCTAGGAATTTCATACAATTTCTGGAATTCATATCAGTAACATACATCAAAAGTATAACCTAAGAAAGGTTTAGCTTTTTATTTGACAATGCTTCCCATGTAATTTGACATGTGAAATTAATCTAATTGTCTAACATGTCTCTTTTATAAAGAGAGAGAAAAAAAACTTTTGAAATGTTCCAGGGACCCTCTTAAATATCCCAAAGTTAATTTGAGATCAAAAAGACTTCATTTAGAATTTCATTATGGGAAGTTTATAAGAAATAGCAAAAAATGGGGCGCCTGGGTGGCTTAGTCGGTTAAGCGTCCGACTTTCGCTTAGGTCATGATCTCGTGGTTCGTGCGTTCGAGCCCCGCGTCGGGCTCTGTGCTGACTGCCAGCTCAGAGCCTGGAGCCTGTTTCAGTCTGTGACTCCCTCTCTCTCTGACCCTCCCCTGCTCACGCTGTCTCTCTCTCTCCTAGAAATAAATTAAAAAAAAAAAAACATTTAAAAAAAAAAAAAAGAAATAGCAAAAAGTTTGAACACTTGATTGAATGTGATCTGGGTTATCTATCCAACCAAAGTGATAAAGATTCCTAAGGCAAACATAAAAAGTTACATAGTTGTAAAAAACCTTAGATCTTGCCCAAAAAAAATCTTAGCTCTTTTAATAGAGGAGACTCAGTTCCCCCAAGTAATCAAAGACCTGATAATAACAGCATGAAGCACAAGAAATTATTTTGGTAAGACACAATATATTTGCCTTCAAGATAGATTATACAAAGGTACAGAACAACCTTTTATAATCTCTTATTAAGAGCACACCAAGAGGGGTGCCTGAGTCACTCAGTTGGTTAAGCATCTGACTCTTGGTTTTGGCTCAGATCTTGATCTCACAGTTCATGAGATCAAGTTCCATGTCGGGCTCAGCACTGACTGAGGAATCTGCTTGGGATTCTCTCTCTCTCTCTCTCTCTCTCTCTCTCTCCCCCCCAACTCATGCTCTCTCAAAATATATAAATAAATTTTAAAAAGAACACACTAAAGTTTAAGAAAACTTTTTATGTTTAAAAAATGAAAGAGAATTATGTTTTAATTTTGCATAGGTATGCTATTGATGGTGAAGCTTATTTTTAAAATATTTTATTTATTTCTGAAAGAGAGAGAGAGACAGCATGAGCAGAGGAGGGTCAGAGAGAGAGGGAGACACAGAAACTGAAGCAGACTCCAGGCTCTGAGCTAGCTGTCAGCACAGAGCCCAACGTGGGGCTCAAACCCACAAACTGTGAGATCATGACCTGAGCCGAAGTCAGATGCTTAATCAACTGAGCCACCCAAGCACCCCATATTTTTAAAAAATATTTTAAAATATTTAAATAAAATCATTCATTTCTCACCAGCTTGACTAAGTAAGATGTTTCTCCCACTTTCCGCTTTCTACTTCCATTTAGTTTTAATCTTTTCTTCTTCTTCATTCTAAAATGACCATTCTTTTAGAACAAAATTACTCTTTTCCCTTAACAAAAGTTCATTTTCATACCTCATGTTTTTTCTTACCAAAAACACATTCTATCCTCCCTATATGGAGTTATTTCTCTTATTATTTCTAGAAGTTTTAACTGCATGTGTTGATTCAAATTTTTAGCCATTTAATTTCTAGTGAAAACTAAAAGGTGAGCTATTATGGACTGTTATACCAGCATTCTGTAGATTGGCAAGTTTGTGAAAAAATTTCATGATTTCTGCAAGTATGTATATTCTTCCTCATAGTAAATTTTTCAGTGTGGCATAAGACACTTATTAACAAATCCAAATAGCTTTAATTCCTCTGTAATAGGAAGCCCAATGTAGGTAATCCTATGTTGAATAATTAATGTTTTCATATATTATCTTGTTTGGAAATTGTTTGGAAAAGGCATTCTCATGCAGGTAGTCTCATGTGCATTCAGCCACATAAGAATAAACCTTGAGCCTGGAACATGTTTTTATAAAGAGATAAAGAGCCCATACAGCCTGTGTCAGGCTTATCACCTTGAGTGAGGACATTGCTCCTTGTTTAACTTTCTGACTATTTTGTCTCTGCTTAAAGAATATGCATCAAATGGCAACTGACCAATCCACTGTTATACCTGTCTTCTGTGGAAAGGAACAAATTTTCTCCCTGTTCCAGGAGAGGTGTGTTTAGGCCAATTGCCATGCCTAAGCCACCAAGAGAGGCCCACTGGGCATGGGGTCCAGTGCTCACTAGTGAAGTTGATCTTGTTCTGTCTCTTTATGTCAGCAAAGCATTGTACCATCCAGTGCTAGACTACTGTATTTTCCTTGATGACTCCAATACCATGATGTACTGATCAAAACTGTTAGAGTTCTCTCCTGTAGAGTGCTCAGTAGTCTACTCTCATAGGACTGGTAAAATATTAAAACATAAGTGAGCTTTGAATCACATAGAACTTTTCTGTTCTTATAAAGATTTAATTTATAAGATGAATACAGTTGTTTTTATTACTCAAAGAACTGGATTACAATCTGAATGATATCAAAGGGCTGACCCACCTTCTAACTACACTATCTTCAATTCACTTTTTTATATCAGGGAGATTTTCTTTACCTCCTCATACACATTTGTTATCTCTGGTCTTTCTGATGAAAGCCATTTTAATAGATGTAAGGTGATATCTCATTGTGGTTTTGGTTTGAATTTCCCTAATTGGTAGTGATGCTGAGTACCTTATCCTGTTACTCTCTTGACCATTTGAATATCTTCTTTGGAAAAATGTCTCTTCAGGTTTTTTTAACCCATTTTTAAATTGGATTACTTTATTTTTGCCTCCAGCATACCTTAAATATTTGTTTTAAGTCTTTGTCTAGTAAGTGTAATGCCTTGGCTTTCCTGGGGATGATTTCTGTAAGTTTATTTAGGTCCTTTGAATGAGCAATGTTCTGCTGTTTCTCTGTATGTTTTGTGATGTTTCTTTGTTGAAAATTGGGTTTTTAATTATTGTAACTCTTGGATATGTGAATATCTTTGGGGGAAAGAATGTCTCTTTAGGTCCTATACCCATTATTAAATTGGATTATTTGGGGGCTTTTATGTGATCAAGTTGTATGAGTTCCTTATGTATTTTGGATATTAACCCTTTAGCAGAATATGTCATTTGCAAATATTTTCTCCCATTGTGTAGGTTGTCTTTTCATTTTGCTGATCTTTTTTCTGTGCAAAGCATTTTAATTTTGATATTGTCCCACTTGTTTATTTTTGCCTTTGATGCTTGTCTTTAGGTGTTATAACTAAAAATTATTCCCAAAACTGAGGTTAAGAAATTATTTTCCTAGCTTGAATCTGCCTCCTCGCCTAGATGTGCAGTGACTATGTAAAGGATGGAAAGTAATTAATAAAAGAAGGATATTGAATTCAAGGAACAGAGATAACTATTCATATGGTAAAATATGAAATTATATTCCAGTTCACACCATACATAAACATAAATATCTAAATGGTAATAGTAAAGTCTATATCATTTTTAAAGAAAAATATATATAAGATATGAGATTTGGATTAAATTATTTTAAAAAGGTTTAAAAAAAAGAAATGATTTTCCTATGGTTTCTTCTAAGAATTTTATTTTTTAAAGCTTACATTTCAGTCTTTAATCCATTTTGAGATGATTTTTGTGAGTGATATGTGGGTCTAGTTTCATTCTTTTGATTTAGAATGTCCAATTTTCCCTGAGCCACTTACTAAAAAGATCGTCTTTTCTCCATTGAATATTCTGGATTTCCTTGTTGAATATTAATTAATTATATATGCATGGGTTTATTTTGCAGATTCTGAATTTTATCTCATTGGTGATTGTGTCTGCTTTATGCCAGTATCTTGCTGTTTTTAACTACTGTAGCTTTGTAATATAGTTTGAAATCAGGAACTATGGTGCCTCCAGCTTTAGTTTCTTTCTCAGGATTGCTTTGGCCATTTGGGGTCTTTTCTGGTTCCATACACAGTTTAGAATTGTTTTTTCAACATATGTGAAAAATACTATTGTAATCTTGATAAGGATTGCATTGAACTTTAGAAGGATTTGGGTTGTTTAGATATTTTAACAATATAAATTATTCCATACAATGCACCGGATTTCTTTCCATTTATTTGTGTTTTCTTCAATTTCTTTCATCCATGTCTTCTAATTTTCAGTATAAAGATCTTTCACCTCCATTGAATTTATTCATAAGTATTATATTGTTTATGCTATTGTAAGTAAGACTGTTTTCCTTATTTCTTTTTCAGATAATTCATTATTAATATATAGAAATACTTCTGGTCTTTGTATGTCGATTTTGTATCCTACCAATTTGCTGTATTTGTTGATTAAATCTCAGTGTGTGTGTGTGTGTGTGTGTGTGTAGTCTTTAAGATTTTCTAGATATAAAATATGTCATCTGAAAATGGAGTCAATTTTACTTCTCCCTGTTTAATTCTGATACCTTTTATTTCTTTCTCCTGCCTGGCTACAACATCCAGTGCCGTGCTGAATAGAATTAATGGGAGTAAACATCTTTGTATTGTTCCTTATCTTAGAAGTTCTTTCACACCTTCACCATGGAATATGATATTACTTGTGGGCTCTCATACATGGCCTATATTATGTTAGGTGTGTTCTTTCTATAAACCTTATTTCTTGAGTGTTTTTTTTTTTAATCATAAATGGATGTTCAATTTTGTCAAATGTTTTCTCTGCTTCTATTGAAATGATCATATAATTTTTACCTTTCATTCTACAAATGAAATGTATCCCCTTTACTGATTTGCATATACTGAACTATTCTTGCACCAAAGGGATGAATCCTACTTGGTCGTGGTATATTATCTTAATTAATATGTTGCTGAATTTGGTTTGTTAGTATTATGCTGAGAATTTTGTATATATATTTATCAGAGATTTGGTCTGTAGTTTTCTAATAGTGTACTTAACTGGCTTTGGTATAAGGGTAATAATGGCCTTGTAAAACGAGTTTAGAAATGTTACTTTTACTTCCATTTTTAGAACTGGTTGAGAAGGATCAACATTAATTCTTTAAATGTTTGGTAAAGTTCATTAGTAAAGCCGTCCGCTCATGGATTTTTCCTTGTTGGGAAGACTTTGATTACAGATTCAATCTCCTTACTCATTGCTGGTCTCTTTCGTTTTTTTCCTTTTTCTTGATTCAGTCTTGGTAATTTGTATGTTTCTAGGGATTTATCCATTTCTTCTCGATTGCCCAGTTGTTGGCATATAGTTGTTCATAGTAATCTCATATGTTCTTCTGTATTTATGTGGTATCAGTTGTAATCTCTCCTCTTTCACTTATAATTTTATTTATTTGGGTCTTCTCTTCTTTTTTCCCCTTGGTTAGTCTAGCTAAAGGTTTGTCAATTTTGCTTATCTTTTCCAAGAACCAAATCTTAAGCTTTTCTATTCTTTTCCTGTTATTTTGACCTATTTCTGTTCTTTATTATTTCCTTTCTTTACTAAACTGGGCTTAGTTTGTTCTTTTTCTAATTCATTCAGTTGAAAGTTAGATTTATTTGAAATCTTTTTTTCTCGATATATATGTTTATTTCTGTAAACTTCTCTCTTAGAACTGCTTTTGCTGTATTTCATAAGTTTTGGTATGTTGTGTTTCCATTTTCATTTGTCTCAAGATACTTTCTTTCCATTTTAATTTCTTCTTGGATCCACTGGTTGTTCAGAAGTGTTTGTTGAACTCCCATGCATTTGCGAATTTTTCGGTTTTCCTCCTGTTTGATTACTAGTTTTATACCATTGTGGTGAGAAAAGATTCTTGGTATGATTTCAGTGTTCTTAAATGTATTAAGACTTATGTTGTGTCCTAACATGTGATCAGTCCTAGAAAATGTTCCTTGTGTGCTTGAGAGGAATGTGTATCCTGCTGCTTATAGATGGATGGAATATTCTGCATATCTCGTTTAGGTCCTTTTGACCTATAGTGTGATTAAAAGTTGTTTATTTATTAGTTCTTTGTCTGGATGATATGTCTGTTGTTAAGCATGGGGTATTGAAGACCTGATCCAACTATTATTGTATTGATGTTTACTTCTCCTTTTATTTCTATAAGTATTTGATTTATATATTTAGGTATTTTGATGTTGGGGCATAAACATATACAATTATTATATCTTCTTGATAGATCAACCCCTTTTGTCATTATATAATGACCTTCTTTGTCTCTTTTGGCCAGTTGAAACTCAAAGTCTATTTTGTCTGATGTAAGTATAGCTACCACTCTTTTCTTTTGGTTACCATTTGCTTGAAGTATTTTTTTTTTATCATCTCTTTACTCTCAGGATGTCTGTTTGTAAGACTAAAGTAAGTCTCTTGTAGGCAACACATCATTGGGTCTGTATTATTATTGGTTTTGGTTTTATTTTTTTATCCGCTCAGCCATTCTGTGTCTTTTGATTGGAGAATTTAATTCATTTATATTGCCATTTGTTAATTGTTTTCAGATTGTTTGATAAATCCATCATTCCTTCTTATCTTGTTGTCTTCTGTTGTGATTTGATGACTTTTTGTAACAGTATGCTTTTATCATAATTTTTTTGTGGAACTACTACAGTTGACCCTTGAACAACACAGGTATAAGCATCCACTTATATCTGGATTTTTAAAAATAAATACAGTGTGGTTCTATTATTATATTTTCTCTTCCTTATGATTTTCTTAACATTTTCTTTTGTCTAGCTTATGTTATCTTAAGAATACAGTATATAACACATATAAATACATTATATGTGTGTATCAATTGTTTATGTTATCAGTAAGGCTTCTGGTCAACAGTAGGCTATTAGTAGTTAAGTTTTGGGTGAGTCAAATGTTATATGCTGTTAACTAACAAAAATTCAAGCAAATAAATTTTAAAGGTCTAATTGGGATTTATTTTAAGAAATTATGAATCAGGCAATACCCCATCTAAGCAAGTAGAGGGAAGACCAAAAGAGCTATAGAAAAGGAAAGGTTTTTAAATGTAGAAAGGGAGTAGAGGAACACCTGGGTGGCTCAGTTAGTTAAGAGTCCAACTGTTGATTTTGGCTCTGCTTCTCATCTCACAGTTGGGAAGATTGAGCCCCATGTTGGCCTCCATGCTGACAGTGCAGAGCCTGCTTGGGATTCTCTCTCCAACTCTCTCTGCCCCTCCCCAACTTGCACCCATGCACACACGCACTCGTTCTCTCTTTCTCTCAAATAACTAAATAAACATTTAAAAAGTAAATGTAGAAAGGAAGTAGGAAAAGGGAAAGTATTAGCAATGAATTCATTGTTTTAGGCAAGATTTCACTCCTAAGGGGAACAGAAGGGATCTATCAGTGCTGACCAGGAAATCTTCATGGTGACTGGTTAATGGTTACCTTTATGGGGGGTTGAAACTGAGTTAGGTTAAATATTGTCTTGGTTTACTGACTTGGGACCTTAACCTAAGTGATACTATTTGGGGCTTGTGGCTTTCTTTTTAATAACATAGGTTTTCAGCTGTATTGGGGGGTCAGCACCCCTAACCCCTGCGTTGTTCAGAGATCAACTTTATTTTGTTGTTTTTGTAGTTATGATAAGGCTTACATAAAATATATTTATAACATTACTTTAAGCTGACAACAACTTAACTTTGCTACCATTACTAAACTTTACAGCTTTACCTCTTCTCCTCACATTTTAGGTTATTGATATTACAACTTATTCATTTTATACTATGTATCCAATAACAAATATTGTGGTTATGAAGAATTTTATTATATCTGTTTTTTAACTTTTATTATTTTTTTTAAATTTTTTTAAATGTTTTATTTATTTCTAGGAGAGAGAGAGACAGCGTGAGCAGGGGAGGGTCAGAGAGAGAGGGAGACACAGAAATAGGCTCCAGGCTCTGAGCTGGCAGTCAGCACAGAGCCCAATGCGGGGCTCGAACCCACGAACCGCGAGATCATGACCTAAGCGAAAGTCAGACGCTTAACCGACTAAGCCACTCAGGCGCCCCTGTTTTTTAACTTTTAAAATAGACTTGTAAGTGAATTATGAACCACCGATGTATTAGAGAGTGTGACTTTGAATATGTATTTACTATTATCAATGGGTTTTATACCAGTGTTGTTTTTATTGTTTTAACCAGTGTTCTTTTACTTATACTTGAAGAACTCCCTATAGCATTTCTTATAAGCCAAGCCTAGTGATGATGAACTCTCTTACCTTCTTTTGTTGTTATTCAGGAAAGTCTTTATCTACTTTCATTTATGGAAAACAGAACTGTTCAGTATAGTATTCTGGTTGACAGTTTTTCCTTTCATTATTTTGATGTACCATTTCATTCTCTCCTAACCTGGAAAGTTTCTGTTGAGACATCTTCTGACAATTTTATGGTACATTCCCTTATATGTGGCTGTGTTTTTCTCTTGCTACTCCCAAAAGTCTCTCTTTGTCTTTGACGTATTAAATTTAAATATTATTAAAATTAAATATAATGTGTCTTGGTGTAACCCTTGTTAGGCTTAACCTCTTTGGAGTGCATTGCAGCTCTTGAATCTGGATTTCTATTTTTTCCCCATGTTTAGGAAGCTTTCAGCCATCATTGCTTTAAGTATACTTTCTGTCCCTTTCTCATTTTCTTCTCCTTTTGGTAGTCTCATAATAACTATATTGTTTCCTTTGTTGATTTCTCATAAACCCTGTAGGCTTTCCTCATTCTTTTTCATTCTCTTCTCTTTTTGCTCCTCTGACTGGATAATTTCAAATGCCCTATCTTCTAGTTCATTGATGGTTTATTCTGCTTCTTTGAGTCTGCTATTGAAATTCTCTATTGAATACTTCAGTGCAATCATTGTATTTTTCAGCCCCAATTTCTGTATGATTTATTTTTATGATTTCTATCTCATGGTTGAATTTTTTACATCATTTTAAATTTGTTAAAACTTGTTCTTTGGCCTAACATGTAATATTCTCTACCTTGGAGAATATTTCACAAGCATTGGAGGAAAATGCATTTTGCTGTTATCACAGAGAGTGTTCTCTACATATCTTGTTAGGTACAACTGGTTTATAGTGTTCACATCTCAATTCCCTTATTTGTTTTCTTATATTTTATCTAGTTGTTCTATCCATTATTGAAAGTAGAGTATTGAAGTCTTCAACCTTTATTGTAGAGATTTCTAATTCCCTCTTAAATTCTGTCAATGTTAGCTTCATAAATTTTGGAGCTCCAATGTTTGGTGCATATATATTTATAACTGTTTTATTTTCTTAATTATTTGACCTTTTTATGAATATATAATGTCCTTTGCCATTTATCACAATTTTTTTAAATGTCTATTTTGTATAATATAGTTACCCCAGCTCTCTTTGGGTTTCTGTTTGCATCGAATATCTTGGCATTCTTTCACTTTCAACCTATTTATGTCTTTACATCCAAAGTGAGTCTCTTGTAGATAGCATATACTTAGATCTTTCTTTCATCTATTCTGCCAATCTGTCCCTTTTGTCTGGATAGTTTAATTCATTTTCATTTAAAATAATTATTATATGGAAGGACTTACTTCTGTCACTTTGCTATTTATTTTATGTTTGCCTTATGCCTTTTGCTCCTTATTTTCTTCTTTACTGCCTACTTCTGGGAAGGGAATCAAAATTTATTACTACAAAACAAAATAATCAAGTTTTAATTCCCTTCTCATTTCCTTTGTGCGTTCTATTATAGATATTTTCTCTATGATTACATGACCATTAACTGTAATATGCTAAATTTATAGCAATCTAATTATAATTAATGCCATTTTAACTTTAATCACCTATAAAAACTCTACTCCTAAGCTGCTACAACCCCCCCTTTGTGTTATCAGTGTAACAAATTACATCTCTACACATTGTATGCCCAATAACAGATTTCTAATGACTTTAATGCATTTCTTTTGAATTCTATGGAGAGTAAATGTTCAGTTACAAACCAAGATTGCAATAATGCTAGCTTTTATATTTGCTCTTATATTTATCTTTACCAGAAAGCTAAATCTGTATCTTTTTATGTTCATATAACTTCAAGTTATTGGTTAGTGTTCTTCCATTTTAATCTATAGGACTCTTTTAACATTACTTAATGTTAGGGCAGGTTCAGTGGTAATGAACTCCCTCAGCTTTTGTTTATCTGTGAATATCTAAATTTCTCCATCACCTACAAAAGACAGTTTTGTGGAATTTGGCATTCTTATTTGGTTTTTTTTTTCTTTCATCACTTTAAATATTTTCTCTACTACCTTCTGGCCTCCAAGGTTTCTGATGAGAAATAATCTTATTGAGGACTACTTGCATGTTACATGTTTTGCTTCCTGCTCAAGATTCTTTTGTTGTCTTTGCCTTTCAGTAGTTTTATTATAATGTCTTAGGGTGGGTCTCTTGTTTATCACAGTTGAAGTTCATTGAGGTTCTTGGATAATTTGATTTATGTATTTCATCTAATCATGGACTTAAAAAGTTAATTCTAGTATAATCAACATACAGCGTTATATTAGTTGCCCTAATTATATTAGTTGCACTATTAGTGTACAATATAGTAATTCAACAATTCTATACTTCATTCAGTGCTCATCAAGAGAAGTGTGCTCTAGATCCTCTTCACCTATTTCACCCATCCCTCACCCACCTCTCCTCTGGAAACCATCTGTTTATTCTCTATAGTTAAGAGGCTGGTTTTGGGGGTTTTTTGTTTTTTGGGTTTTTTTTTGTTTTTTGGTTTGACTCTTCGTTTTGTTTGCTTGTTTGTTTGTTTTTCTTTCTTTCTTTTTTTTTTTTTTTAACAAATAGTTTAGTGTCAAATTAGTTTTCACATAACAACCAGTGCTCATCCCCACGAGTGCCCATCCCCCCTCCCCCCCACATCCATCAGTCCTCAGTTTTTGTCAGCATTCAAGAGTCTCTCATGGTTTGCCTCTCTCCCTTTCCCCCACCATTTTCCCCCTTCTTCTCCCCCTTGGTCCTCCGTTAAGTTCCTCCTAATCCTCCTATACGTGCAAACATATGATATTTGTCCTTCTCTGCCTGACTTATTTCGCTCAGCATAACACCCTCAAGGTCCATCCATGTTGCTACACATGGCCAGATTTCATTGTTTCTCATTGCCATGTAGTATTCCATGGTATAGATAAACCACATCTTCTTGATCCATTCTGTTTGTTTCTTAAATTACACATATGAGTGAAATCATATGGTATTTGTCTTTCTCTGACTGATTTATTTCACTTAGCATTTATGTTCTCTAGATCCATCCACTTTGTTGCAAATGGCAAGATTTCAGTCATTTTTATGGCTGAGTAATATTCAGTTTTGGACATTTTTTGCTGCTATTTCTTCAAATAATATTTATGCTCTTTTGTTCCTTTCTAGGATTCCCATAATGTAGATGTTGGTCTGCTTCATGGTTTCATATAGGTCCGAAAGATGCTGATCACTTTTCTTAATTCTTTTTTCTTTCTACTCCTGACACTTAAAAATTTTAATTGTCCTATCCTCAGCTTCCCTGATTTTTTTGCTATGTATGCTCAAATCTTCTATTGAACACTCTAAAAAGTTTTCAATAAAACTATTGCACATTTTACCGTAGATTTGTGGTTTTTGTTGATATTCTCATTTTGTTCATATATCATTTTCCTGGTTTCCTTGATTTCTTAGTCCTTATTTTTCCATTACCTCTGAGCATATTTAAGATAGTTGCTTTGAGTCTTTGTCTGATGCCTTGACTTCCTCAGGGATGATTTCTATAAATTTATATTTAGTTCCTTTGAAAGAGCCATGTTCTCCTGTTTATTTGTATGTTTTGTGATTTATTTTTGTTGAAAATTGGGTGTTTTATTATTTTAATGTGGTACTCTGGAAATCAGAATTTCCCATTAATACTAGGTTGCTTTTGCTTCTGTTATCTATGGTAGAAGCATGTAGATTTTTATTTCTTTTGTGAGGTTTCCAAACATTTTTTGTAAAGAATGTAACAATATCCTTGTTTATATGATTACTGAAGTGTTTGTTCCTTTAGCTCATATTCAGCTAAAGATATGACAGAGATTTCCTTGAATGACAGGAGCTAGAACAAAATAAAATAGCACACATTTTCAAAACAAAACACAGAGAACAAACACATCAACCAGAGGCTCCTGTACCTCTTCCCCCCACATTTGATCCAATTTCCCAGAAGCAGCCATTACAACTTTTCCAGATTTTTCTAGTTTTAATTAGAAATTAACTTAATTTCAAATTTCAATAACTATTGTTATTGTTTCTTGCTGTTTGAGGTTTACTCACTCTCTATTGACTTCTGACTAGGAAAGAAGAGAATTTAGTTTTCTTATAGTTTAGCTCTCCTACATGAATCTCCCCACCCTTTCCATTTCCCTCAGACTAATGATATCACTAAGATGATTTGGACTCAACCTTCAACAGTAGAGATGCCCTCGAATGTCTGGTGATTCCCATCTCTCCATTCTCATTTGAGTTTGGGTGCTAACACATGATTGGAACTCTGTGTGCTGGAACTCCATATGGTTGCTCTGTTCTATACTGCCTCTCCCCTAGAACGTCTATCCTTGTGGGTTTCTGCAAGAAGATGCACTACACAAGAGTACTTACAGTCTTCTTTGTTCTAGAGGTTAGACCTTCCTTCAAAATCATCACAAACTAGAAGCTTTCCCAGGGCTGGTTGATGGGTTGAAAACTCTTATCCTGTGAATCTTCTTTAGAAGATCCTCTTCACTCTGGGGGAGAACAAAGGAGAGTAGCGGTGAGAAGGAAAGTGGAAAGGATTATCATTAGTTAGGAAATGAATTGCCTTCATTGTACATTATCATGGAGCTTCCATGAGAAAGTCTGTATTGTGGGTAAGTTGTCAGAGTCTACTGCTATGCTCCCAGCAGTTATTGGGACAGCAATGTCACCCCAATCTCCCAAATCCAATAGATAGAGTATGAGTTTTGTAGCTGATCTTGGTTCATATCAATGCTATCCATGGAAATTGTGGCAAATTTCTTGACCTATGAGAGACTGTTTTTTCATCTATAACATGGGAATAGTGCTAATATCATTGGATTGATTTGGAATTGGAAATCATGCATATAAAGTGCTTCATAAATAGTGCTCCGTGATGATCATTCTGACATAGTTAGAATCATCTATTCTTAGTTTCCTCACCATCTGTTGATAGTTTTAGATGAAACTTAGAGGAGACAGTAAAAATGATAAGAGGAAGATGCTCTTGGATATGAGAATCACGCATATAAATATGATACTTAGGATGTTTATTGACAAAGTTATCATTGGAGGAAAGAGGGAGGGCCTCCTTGTGGGTTCCTCAAATTCATATGACATAGGAAAGATATGAACTGTCATAGATCAATAAAAAGAGTCCAGGCCAGGGCATCAGACTGTTTTACCCCTTAACATCCATAGAATCTTGACCAACACTCTTAGTGAACCTTACATTTGCCATTCATAATCTAGAATAGTACAGAACTAGAGACATTGGATTGTAGAGATCATCAATCCCTGAGCTGGTAGGACACATTTAAGGGCTTCCTGCATAGACAGAAGGGAACATCATAAGGCTCAGACTCCCTTGAGCATCTTCACCAATGAAGAACTAAAGTGGGAGCCTATGAGTTTGAGAAACTGAAAATAAGAAGACGAAGTGACTTTTCCTCTGGCTTTCCCTCCTGGTCAGAGCATGATGGCAACAGATCAGTGTCCCAGGCCTATTTCTATCTCTCCCCTTACAGTGGTGCTGGAATAGGCCTTCATGTGTAGAGTGGGTCAGCTCTGAAGGATGAAGGGAAATAAAATAGTCTAAGCAGCACATCCTCCCTTGCCTGAGGTGCAGGCTCCTGTTGAAAATGTCTTTTCCTACTCTGTGAGTGCTGGAAAACATGAAAGTGAACAGATTCTGTGTGTGTGTGTCATGAGGAATGGTTGGCAATTCAGACTTAGGCTTACAAATGGATCCCGAATCTAAGGAGGTATGTCAGAATAGTTTGATACCCAAGAATCTAGAGTCCATCAGAGGATTACAGGACCAGCTTGGGTCACCCTCTGAGAGCCACTCTCTGGCTCTCTGAGCCAGATCTGTTGCTTCCAAGAGGCATATGATGGAATGTGGTACAATAAAACCCTGTCTTGCATCCCATTACACACCTTTAAGGAGTAGAAGAGGAGCAGACAGTGTTAATGGTTATTCCAAAGGAAAGTGGGGGACCAAGAGAGCCAACATATCAAAATCAGAATGTGTTTTCCAATGAATGCATCCTCCTTCATTTCTTATCTCCCTCTATGACCAAACTAACCATCCTGGTTTGCCACCCAAAGTTCTTCATCGCTGGAAGTCATTTGTTCCCAAGGATACAGGCCTGGTTATTCAACCTCCCCACCATTTACACTGATGAAATCACCACCAAGATCATAGGTATGTGGCAGGGTTCAGTTATGTGGGATGCATAGGAGCTTGCTAAAGGGAATGGGGGAGGTGGAGACAGAAAGTGCTCACCTGATGATTGTCTTTCATCTCTCTGACTCAAGTCTTTATTTTCAGGTCAGACAATGTGAAAGACAATTGGAAGGACATTTATAAATTTGTTGATGATCTGGTGAAGAGTTTTCCAAAGTATGGCTTCTCCATGCTCCAGGGTATTTTCCAGACAGATACATAGTTGCTTAGACAGTGGGAATGGGAGTCCCTCAGGCCAGGAACACAGAGCCCGTGGTGGTGTTCTTAAAGAGGAAAATAGGAAAATCACACTGATTCCATTAGTTCTTAGCAGCTCTCACTGACTCTTTCCAGAGAGTCAGTCCACATTAGAGGAGACACAGTCTGTTTCTGAGGACTTTACAGACTTGGAGAGGAAGTTAAAGCAGACTGACAGTAACTCAGTGACTGAAAACTGGGTTAAATGATGTTGAAGGCCAAGAGAAATGGACAAAAGTATTGCATGGCAATATAAAGGAAAAACAGGAATTCCTAGAGAAAAAGTCAAGGGTAGCTACCTGGAATATTTGAGAATTTTAACTAGGCCTTGAAAGACAAAGACAGGATAGCAGAAACCATCAAAGAAGCTTCTTGTGATGAGAATGGTCTGTTTGACTGCAGAGTAGGTTAGTCAGAAGGCTGGAAGATGAGGCTGGACAAGTCAGCTAAGATCTAAGAACATAGGGGCTCATAATACCAGGCCACAAGCTTGAATTTCCTGCTGTGAGCAATAGGGGGGTATAGGATTTTTGAGCAGGGGTCTCACATGATCAAGGTTGTGCTTCAGGAAAAGAAGTCTTATAATAGTGGATAAAACAAATTGGAGCAAGAGCCAAGAGCAATAAGGAGTTCAGCTAGGGACCTTTTGTACCAATTTATCTCAGTGATAATGAGGACCAACAGACCAGAAGACAGTGGCCAGAAGATGGAAAGGAAGGGATGTATATATATGGCTGCCAAGGAAGA
The DNA here is from genome assembly GCA_017311185.1 of Proteles cristata cristata. Lineage (NCBI taxonomy): Eukaryota > Metazoa > Chordata > Mammalia > Carnivora > Hyaenidae > Proteles > Proteles cristata. The sequence goes on along the minus strand of JAESUZ010001669.1, from coordinate 22,472 downwards.
GAATTATTTCTTTGACAAGAGAAGAAATAAGGTACAGAAGGTAGTTAGGAGAGAAGGGAATGAAACTCCAAAGAATGTTATAGTAGAAGAGAGACCAGGGGGAACCGCTCATGCAGGAATGTGAAGGTGTCTATCTCCTTGTGCTGTACTGTTTACATACCTCTGTGTGTGTGTGTGTGTGTGTGTGTGTGTGTGTGTGTGTGTGTGTGTGTCCAACTTCCTGCCTGCCTGTCTGTCTGTCTTTTGGAATGCTGTAAGAATGTAAGAGTGTAAGAATGGAGCAGGGTGCTAACCTACCATTCTATTCTAAGGGGACCACACATCTTACAAGCCTAAAGATTTTTCACTACATTTATGACAACTTCCAGGGTTTGAGAAATGGATCCCAAAGCAGAAGAGTTGTGAGAAGTATAGTAATTGACATAGACCCCCTCACTGGCTGCCTGGAGCCTTGTTTTTCTGAGCTCTATTGGTGTCATTTTGAGCCTGTGTTGATGGTGTCTCACAAGCACATGCTTCCTCCACAGTTCAGAAATGCGGATGTCCTTCATCATTTACTCCACAAAGGGCAGCACCTTCATGAAGCTCACCTCAGACAGGTAAGCACTGATATGATGCCCAATGGCAGACCTAGAAAACCAGGCCTCAGGGAGAGCCAAGAGGCTGAGGGTTCACTGAAACCACAGTGGAGAGCCCACCAGTATGCAAGCCAGGCTGGCCTGGACTTCTTTTATTGTGCACCCTGATCCCCAACTTTGGCTCCCCAGCCCTCTCTGACCCCTGGCTGCACTGACACTGGCAGACTATGTGCTGCTAGACCACCTCCATCCCTCTAAGCCTTGACCTACAACTGTCCTGAGTTGTAGTGTTCCCTCCACACTCTTCCCTTTTCTTAGAATGGGGGAAGACTCCCAGGATTGTAGGGAGCAGATGTGCAGGTCCTTTGTGAACAGTGACCTGTGTCTGATACCTGCTGTTATGTGTCAATTTCTGCCCTGTGGCAATATATAAGAAGGGTTGAGTGAGAGACAGATCAGAGCCAGGGAGGAAGGGAGGGGCATCATCGCAGCACTGTTTTCAGTGGAGGGAATTTTGCTTCCTTGGTGGGTCTAAGACAAGGAAGCCCATGAGTGGGGTCCTGAACATCAGGCTGGGATAGGGTGCTTGAGAAAGACATGACATGCCTGCATCCTAGGTGAGCCCAGCAGTTTGAGCAAAAGTCTGGAAGTGAGAAGTTATGGAGCTTCTGAATACCTGGATAAGGAGGTTAAAATTCTCATGGCACAAATGACTGGAATCCAATGAAGCACCAAAGAGAGGTTGAGCACCCTTAGGACTAGATGGTCCCCAGTATTTGTGGCACAGAGCCAATATTCAGGACATTGGAGAGAAGCAGGACTAGCAGAGTGGTGGTGTCAGTGCATGGAGACAGCACTCTCCAGACTCCAGGACAGCAGGGGGAGGGCTGGCTGCTCTGACCACTAAGGAGGGCACAAATTTGTACATAGGTGTGGCTTTGCATTTTGGACAGAGAGACCTGGGTGGGTTTGAGGTGGAAGGAAGCAAGTCCATTGGGAGAGATGCTGACAGGTGGCAGAGAGTTGCAGGCTGCTGGACAGGGGTCTCTGGAGGAGGAGCTGCGCACTGGAGAAGGGAAGACCTCTGCTTCCTTCAAGGTGGGGGGTTCAGGGCCCAGATGTGAGAATCCCTGTGGGGGCTCAGAGCGGGCCCACCTGGTCCTCTCTGGAGAGTGAACACAGTGACATCTTCCCCAAACTGGGGTTCAGGAGTGGGAGTGGGGCCTATGGGCATGGAAACTATATGAAATCATGTTTTTCTGAGGAAGTAATATTTTAAGAGAAGTCTAGTTGAGGGTGTTAGGAGCCTGTATTACTTCCAAATACAGAGCTAGGAGTAGGGCTAGAAAGGCAACACTCCCTTAAGGGCACCAGCTCAGGCAACCCTATACCTGAGCAGGAGGCTCCTGGGCCAGAGACTGAGGAAGCATGAGAGTTCCCCCATATTTGGGGGTTCAGTTAAAAAAAATATTTTCCAACATGTGGCAAGAGGAGGGAGAATGTTTTTTCTGGGCAGGACAGCACCTGGTTTGGTCTCCACTGGCCATGGGTGCCAGGCCTCACCTCCTGGGCTGGGCAGGGCTGGGCCTGGGGCTCTCAGGTCTCACACCACAACAACATCTCCACTCCCCACAGTGAGAAGCCCTCTCAGGGCCCATGCTCTCCTAGCCTTGCTGTGCCAGCTCGGCTTGTCACATGGGATAAGCCTGAACCTGGGCCCCCAGTCCTACCTGTGAAATCCCCCTTAACAGCGGCTGTGTGACCACATACCCATGGCAGCCAGCAGATCACTGCCCTTCCACCTGCATGGGCAGCCCTCAAGCCACTTCCCCAGCTTTTGGCCTTTTTCTTCAGGAGCACATGAACCCAGGAGCCCTAGCGCTCTCATTAAGCAGCTTGCTACTTCCTTTGGCACCAGTTCAGAAGGGAAAGTGGCTTGGTCGGGGCCACTTTGGGGGTGGGGGATGAGCCAACCTCGGGGGTCTGTGGCAGGAGAAGATGGGACAGGGCAGGGGCGTGAGCAGGATGACCTCTTCCAAACTCAGCCTTACCTGCTGAAGGAAAGTGTGTCTCCCCGAGGGACCCTTTCCTCGAGGAGGGCTAGCACATAGCCCTTTGTATGTGCTAGCAGTCCTGCCAGTCACACCGTGAGTGTAGACTCACAGTGGCACACCCAGGGGTGTGCCCCACAGTCACCCTGGACAGTCAAGGCAGGGCCCTTGAGGGTCCCCCAGGTAGTGTGCCTGAGACTACGGTGAGTGCAGAGAAAGCCAGGCCATACCCACAGGAGCAGCAAAGCAGCGTCCCCCAGCCCATGCTCACCAGATGGGGGACAGAGGAGGTCTGAGCAAGTCCTGTCCATCTTAAGTACTCAGTGCATAAGACCATGACCAGGCTATTTGACTTGTGTCCTGTCCTGACCAGGCAGGTCTGCATAGTGCACAGTGGCTCCAGGACAGCTTGGACTGCTTGTATATTCAATTCTAAAATATACCTCAACCCCTTTTCTAATTTTTTCAGCAATAAAATATATAAGAGTCTTAGCAGACTTCAGAATATAGTGCCTACTAGAGCCACAAATATGCATGAAGGATTTAAAAAGGTACCAAATCTAGAGCTCTGAGGATCTCTGCTTTATGGAGTCCTTAGAGTATTCTGGGTCCTCCCACTGCCCTCCTCCAATATTCCTTCATTTCTTTGCAGGCAAATGAGCAGATTAAAGCTTCCTGGTGACTTCATTGCGGGCGGGTATGGGGACAGAGGCAGGCCTGGGCCTCAGCAAGGTCTGGTGCAGACCCTACTCAGCCCCTTCCTGGAGCTGACTCTTAGAGCAAGATGCTTGCCCTCTCTGTGCCACAGGCTTCTCCTCTGCACAGTGATGTGTCTCAGACCCACATGGAATCATGTGTATACCTTCTAGGCTCGTGGTAGCTGTGAGGTGCCTGACCTACACTTGGGCTGCCTGAACAAGAAAACAGGAAGCCAGGGGCACCAACAGCAGATAGGATTCCATTTTCAGAAAAAAAGAGCTGGATTTTCCCCTTGCTGCCCACTTTGTCTCCATCACATTTTTGTCCCTGGCTCCTTTTTCCTTCAGTTCTTTCTCTTTGGCTGATGTCCTGTCACTATGTCTCCAACTGGAAAAGGCCACACTCTACCCAGAACTATCTTCATTTAAGAGCGAGACGTCTCCTTCTCCCTCCAGGACTGAGATGCTAGTCCTCCAGGCACTTCTGATGCCAGGTGCTCAGGCCTGGCCTCTTCTTCCTTGGAGGAAGAAGTATGGGCAGCAGTGTTGTGGCCCCAACAGCCTGCAGAGAGCCATTTATGTACCTTTACCAATGAGGTCACTCCCTGTTTTCCCTGCAGGCAACAGTGCTGCCAGTCTGATTATTGCTCTTACTGCAGGACCACTGACACCAAGGATATTTGAAAGACTAAGTCCAAAGTGAGTCCCACCCATCATCACCAGCGTTTTGCTCCATGTATTTGGGTACTTTATACTCAGAAGGTTCTTTCTCTTAGGCTGAGAAGGCTCATGAAATGGGTGCCAAAGTTTATGCTGTGGGTGGAAAGACTATAAGAATGACCAGGTAATTCATGACAGGTAACCAGATGCCCCTTGTGAGCCTAAATGGGGTATACTTTCAAAGGCAGTTTTCTCAAAGAAGGTCCTGTAACCCACCCCCATGTCTGGACAGCTGATAGCTATTCCAGAAATGAATAGCAAGTGTGTAAAACCTGCACACCAACAGGGGAGGCAGAAGAGCTTTCCCTTCCCTAAGGGTAGGCTGCTGCCTGACACCAGTGTCTGGCTCTTGTGGTCTAATGTGACATAAGGGAAGAGACTGTCTCTTGGGATGGAGATTTCTTTGTCCTCAACCCCTGGCCATGTGCCCAAGGTGCCTCTTCTCTCTTGTAGCTAAATGACATTGTAGAAAGAAAAGACCAGTTTTATGGGATAAACAATGGATTCAAGTCCCTGGAGGACATTGTTAATATGGTGAGTGTGGGCTAAATGTGATAAGGGTGATGGGATGGCTTCTCACCATGTCCCTTCCCCCATGTTACTATCCCTAACCAGACACCCCTCTTTCTATTTCCAGCTGGTGATAAATTCCTGTCATAAAGTTATGGGTGGGAGAGTTACTTTGTTTGTGTTGGAGGTAAGAGCTATAGTCACTGTTCTAGATAGAATGGACAGTGTGTGTGGTGTGAGGTGTGTGAATATGTGGCATGTGGGTAGTGTGTGGGTATCTGAGTGTGATGTGCATATGTAGCATGGTAGTATAGAAATATGTTGGATATATGAGTGTGCCTGGGGTATATAAGTATGTCTATGTTTGATCAGAATGTGCATGCCAAGCAAGGGTTGTGTTGTACCTATGTGGTGTAATTATTTTTCCCATTATTATAGATATAACTGACAAACACCTGTGTATAAGTTTAAGGAATTCCACGTAATGACTTGACATGCATATATTGTGAAATGATTACCACAATAAGATCAGTATAATTACTTTTTTTTAAATCTCAAAACCAAAAGTTGAATACATAATAAAAATAACGTATATTTAAAAACCTTCAACAAAACACGACAAAATGAAATCTGAGAACATATTAAAAGAATAAAACATCAAGACTAATGGGGGGCCACCCAGGCAATACAAGTCTGATTCAGTATTTCAAATATCAGTGTAACTTACCACATCAACAATGTGGAGAAGAGAAACATGATTATCTCAACAGATGAATAAAAGAATTAGAGGGGGAAAGAGTTAAGATGGTGAAGTAGTAGACGGATCCTATGCTTGCCTTGTCCCTTGAACACAGCTAGATAAATATCAAATCATTCTGAGTACCCAAGAAATCGATCTGAGAGTTGAGAGAACAAACTACACATCTAGAGGGAGAAAAAATGGCCACATTTTAGAAGGTAGGAACTGCAGAGAGTTTATTCAGGGGAGAAAAGAACTGCATGTGCTCTGAGGCCAGGGAGCCCTGATCATGGAGAGAGGAAAGTTGGAGGAGGGGAGGAAGCAGGGTACAGGGGATTGCACAAGAAAAATTCTTCCCCAAAACCATTGACTGGGAAAAGGAGAGGGACTGACTACCACAAGTTTTTATAAGCAGCAGAGCTCAAAGTCTGAAGTTTTAGAAGTTCATGCCATTGCCAGGGTCGTACTTGGTGGGCTTAGTAGTGCTTCTATGGGGAAGAAGAGCAGAGGACCAGGAGTGGGCAGTGTGGTCTGAGGATCCCCTGAGATGCACAGGGAGACACAATTCCCCTTCTTGGAGTGCCTTTGGGAGAGGTGGCATGGCCTCTCCAGGAACAAAAAAGCTGGTGGCCACCAGCATGCTGCCCTGTTCACTGGCATAGGAACAGAGACACTTGCTGAAGGCAGCAAACCTTGATTCTGGCTTTTTCTATACTTTGCCATAAACTCTGAACCACTGCACAGTGATGCAAATATTTTTCTGGAACAAATCAACACCAACCACAGCACAGTAAGACTTGCCCCCGAGAGGATCAGTGTGGGTCCATGCCACACCAGGACCCTAAAATTTGGAGCTTTGAAACCCAGTCACATGCCTGAGATAAAACACAGGAGTACTGTGCTGCCAGGCAGACAGACAGCTCAGACACAGTCAGGGTGAAGGCAGAATTCTGACATAAATCTGGGATACAAGAGTGGAGATTGTTTGCTCTTCTCTGATGGCTTCCTGAAGAGTGGCAGGTGTGAACTCCCCTCTCTGGGAATGAGAGAGTGGGGTGACACCATTCCCCTGCCCATTAGCACAAACAGACTTCAGTGAGCAGCACACCAACCCCACTGGAGGCTGCAGCAGCTCACACTAAGCCCCACCCCACTGCACCCTGCAGGTACATCTTTACAAGGGCAAGTCACCCTGAGTACCAGCACAACAGGCCCCTCCCCCCAGAAGACTGGCACAGACCCCCTGTATTCACCACATTCACTGATCATATAGAGTACTCCAAAGCTTCAGCCCTAAGAGAAATAAGATCTAGCTTCTTTTAACAAGCAGAACAAACCACACCTAAAACTTGCCACATAGTAGACAAGGTCCAACCACTCCCCACTGTAGGCAAGGAAAAACTCTGTAGAGAACTGACTGAGGGAAGGAGCAGCCAAAACACAACAGCAGAGTCAACACTCTGAAACACTTCCTGAAGCACCAAGCACAAGACAGTGTAGAACTTCTTAATATAGCCATTATTCTCAGGAGCAGAAATAGAACAGCCTTTCCTGACTAATATCCAAAATCTATAAGGAACTCATCAAACTCCACCCCTGAAAAACTAATAATCCAGTGAAGAAATGGGCAGAAGACATGAACAGACACTTCCCCAAAGAGGAGATCCAAATGGCCAACAGACACATGAAACGATGCTCAGCATCACTTATCACCAGGGAAATACAAATCAAAACCACACTGAGAAACCACCTCATGCTGGTCAGAGTGGCTAAAATGAACAAATCAGGAGACTATAGACACTGGCAAGTATGTGGAGAAATGGGCGGCCTCCTACACTGTTGGTAAACTGGTGCAGACCCTCTGGAAAACAGTGTGGAGGTTTCTCAAGAAATTAACAATAGAACTCCCCTATGACCCAGCAATAGCACTGCTAGGAATTTACCCAAGGGATACAGGAGTGCTGATGCATAGGGGCACATGTACCCCAATGTTCATAGCAGCACTTTAAACAATAGCCAAATCATGGAAAGAGCCTAACTGTCCATCAACGGATGAATGGATCAAGAAGATGTGGTATATCTATACAATGGGATACTACATGGCAATGAGAAAGAATGAAATCTGGCCATTCATAGCAACATGGATGGAACTCAAGGGTGTTATGCTAAGCAAAATAAGCCAGGCAGAGAAAGACAGACACCATATGTTTTCACTTATAAATGGAACAGGAGAAATTTAACAGAGGACCATGGGGGAGGAGAAGGGGAAAAATTAGTTGAGGAGAGGGAGAGAGGCAAACCATGAGAGACTCTTGAATACTGAGAACAAACTGAGGGCTGCTAGGGGTGGGGTAGAGGACAAGGGAGGTAACAGGCATGGAGGAGAGCACTTATTGGGATGAGCACTGGGTGTTATATGGAAACCAATTTGACAATAAACTATGAAAAAAAAAACCCCAGCCTTTCCTAACATGCACACACACCATACAAAAACAGTGATGTAGACAAAAATGACAAGATGAAGGTATTCATTCCAAAAGAAAGAACAGGAAGAAATCACAGCCAGGAATTTAATTAAAACTGATAAGTAAAATGCCTGAACCAGAATTTAAAACAATAATCATAAAGAATAATAGCTGGGCTTAAGAAAAGCTTAGAAAACACTAGAGAATCCCTTATACATAAATAAAAGAGATGTGGTTTATCTATACCATGGAATACTACATGGCAATGAGAAACAATGAAATCTGGCCATGTGTAGCAACATGGATGGACCTTGAGGGTGTTATGCTGAGCAAAATAAGTCAGGCAGAGAAGGACAAATATCATATGTGTGCACGTATAGGAGGATTAGGAGGAACTTGACGGAGGACAATGGGGGAGAAGAAGGGTGGAAATGGTGGGGGAAAGGGAGAGAGGCAAACCATGAGAGACTCTTGAATGCTGACAAAAACTGAGGACTGATGGATGTGGGGGGGTGGGGATGGGCATGGAGGAGGACACTGAGTGGGGATGAACACTGAGTGTTATGTGGAAACTAATTTGACAATAAACTATTTGTAAAAAAAATAAAAATAAAAAATAAAAACAATTTTTTAAATAAAAATAAATAAAAAAAAATAAAAATAAATAAATAAACTAAAATCTAGTCAGGCTGAAATTTAAAATGCTATAACCAAGTTGTAAAACTGACTGGGTGCAATGTAGAGGATGGACAAAGTAGAGGAACAAAAAGATTATGGGAAATAATGAAGCTGAGAAAAGGGGCAAAAAGGTTTATTTGAGCAAAGTTAACTGAAACCTTCCCTTATCTGGGGAAGGAAACAGACATCAAAATCCAAGAGGCACAGAGAACTCCCATCAAATTCAACAAAAGCTGGTCATCACTTAGACATATCATTCACAAAATACACCGACAAGGAAAGAATCTTGAAATCCACAAAGAAAAAAAAAGTACTTAACCTACAAGGGAAGACATATTAGGTTCATGGCAGATCTGTCCAGAGAAACTTGGCAGTCTAGAAGGTAGTGGCATGATATATTCATTGTGCTGAATGGGGAAAATATGCAGCCAAAATGACTTTATCCAGCAAGGCTGCCATTTAGAATAGGAGAAATAAAGAGTTTCCCAGACAAACAAAAACTAAAGGAGTTCATGAACACTAAACCAGCCCTGCAAGAAATATTAAAACGGACTCTTTGAGTGGGAAAGAAAGACCAAAAGCAACAAAGTCTAGAAAGGAAAAGAGAACATCACCAGAAATATCACCTTTACAGGTAACATAGTGGCACTAAATTCATATCTATCAACAATCACTCTTGAACATAAATGGACTAAATTCTCCAATCAAAGGACATTGGGTATAAGAATAGATTTTTAAAAAACCACCCATCTGTATGCTGCCTATGAAAGATTTATTTTAGACCTAAAGACACCTACAGATTGAAAGTGAGGGAATGCAGAATGATCTATCTTGCTACTGGAGATCAAAAGAAAGCCAGAGTACCATACTTCTATTAAATGAACTAGATTTTAAACCAAAGTCTGTAAAAAGAGATGAAGAAGGGCACTATATAATAATTCATGGGGCTATCCATCAAGAATATCTAACAATTGTAAATATTTATGCCCCAAACTTGGAAAAACCCAAATATATAAACAAATTAATAACTGACATAAACTCATTGACAATAATACAATAGTAGTAGGGACTTTAATACCCCAACTACAGCAAGGGACAAATCATCTAAGCAGGAAATCAAACAATGACTTTAAATGACACACTGGAACAGAAGGACTTAACAGATATATTTAGAACATTTTATCCTAAAGCACCAGAGTACACGTTCTTCTTGAGTGCGCAAAAACATTCTCCAGAATGCATCATATACTGGGTCACAAATTAGCCCTCAACAAGTACAAAAGATTGAGATCATTCCATGCATATATTCAGATGACAATGCTATGAAACTTGCAGTCAACCACAAGAAAAATTTGGAAAGACCACAAATACATGGAGGTTAAGGAACATTCTACTAAAGAATGAATAGGTTAACCAGGAAATTAAAGAAGTAATTAAATAGTACACAGAAGGAAATGGAAATGAAAACATGGCAGTCCAAAACCTTTGGGATGCAGCAAAAATGGTCCCAAGAGGGAAATATATTGTAAAACAGGTCTACCTCAAGAAGACAGAAAAGTCCTAAATACACAATCTAACTTTACACCAAAAAGAGCAAGAATAGGAATAGCAAATATAGCATAAAGCCCCAGAAGAAGGGAAATGAAGACTAGAGAGGAAATAAATGATAGAGAAACAAGCAAACAAAAAACAATAGAACAGATCAATAAAACTAAAGTGCTTCATTGAAAGAATTAATAAAAATTTGTATACCCCAAGCCAGACTTATCAAAAATAGAAGAGAAAGGACCCAAATAAATAAAATCACAAATGAAAGAGGATCAATCACAACTAACACCACAGATACAATTATGAGAGAATATTATGAAAAATTATATGCCAACAAACTGGGCAATCTGGAAGAAATGGACAAATTCCTAGAAACTCACAAGCTATTGCACCAAAAACAATAAGATACTTAGGAATAAGCCTAACAAAAGAGGTAAAATTACTATACTCTGAAAGCTATAGAATACTTATGAAAGTAATTGAAAAGGACACAAAGAAATGGAAAAATACTCCATGCTCATGGATTGGAAGAACAAACATTGTTAAATGTCTATACTACCCAAAGCAATCTACTCATTATGCAATCCCTATCAAAATACCAACAGTATTTTCCCAGAGCTAGAACAAACAATCCTAATTGCACGAAACCAAAAAAGACCCCAGATAGCCAACACAATCCTGAAAAAGAAAAGCAAATCTGGAGGCATCACAGTTCCAGAGTTCAACCTGTATTACAAAGCTGTAGTCATCAAGACAGTATGGTAATGGCATAAAAACAGATACATGGATAATGGAACAGAATGGAAAACCCAGAAATATAATCACACCTATATGGTCAACTAATCTTTAACAAAGCAGCGAAGAATATCCATTGGAAAAAAGACTATCTTTTCAACAATTGGTGTTAGGAGAACTGGACAGTGACATGCAGAAGAATGAAACTGGATGCTTTCTTACACCATATATAAAAAAGCATTCAAAATGGATAAAAGACCTAAATGTGAGACAGGAAACCATCAAAATCCTAGAAGAGAAGACATGCAGCAACCTCTTTGACTTTGGCATAGCAACTTTTTACCAGATGTGTATCTGAAGACAAGAGGAACAAAAGGAAAAATGAACTCTTGGGATGTCATCAAGATAAAAAGCTTCTGAACAACAAAGGAAACAATCAACAAAACAAAAGACAAAAGATATTTGGGAGAAGATATTTGCAAAGGACATATCAGATAAAGGGTTAGTGTCCATCATCTATAAAAAGAAAAAAACTTACCGACTCAACACCCAAAAACCAAATAATCCAGTGAAGAAATGGGCAGAAGACATAAAACAGTATTTTTCCAAAGAAGATATGCAGACAGCTATCAGACACATGAAATGATGCTTAACATCACTCATCATTAGGGAAATACAAATCAAAACCACAATGAGATACCACCTCATACCTCTCAGAATGACTAAAATTAACAACACAAAAACAACAGGTGTTAATGAGGATGTCGAGGAAAGGAAACCCTCTTACAGTGTTTGTGGGAATGCAAACTGGTGCAGCCACTCTGAAAAACAGTATGGAGGCTCCTTAAAAAGTTAAAAACAGAACTGCCCTATAATCAGCAACTTCACTACTAGGTGTATCCCCAAAGATTACAATAATACAGATTTGAAGGGGTACATGCACCCTGATGTTTATAGCAACATTATCAACAATAGGCAAATTATGGAAAGAGTCCAAATGTCCATGGACTAATGAATAAAGAATATGCGGTGTGTGTATACACACACACACACACACACACACACACACACACACACACACACAAGGGAGTATTACTCAGCCGTAAAAAAGAATGAAATCTTGCCATTTACAAAGAGGTGGATGGAGATATGCTAAGTGAGATACCTCAGTTAGAGAAAGGAAAATAACATATGATTTTTATGTGGAATTTAAGAAAGAAAACAGATGACCATATGGGAAGTAATATAAAAGAGAGAAACGGGAAGCAAACCACAAAGACTCTTAACTATAGAAAACACGCTGAAGGTACATAAGGGAGGTAGGCAGGGGATGGGCCAAATGGGTGATGGGCATTAAGGAGGGTATTTGTTACGATGAGCACTTGGTGTTATATTGTAAGCGATGAATCACTGAATTCTATTCCTGAAACCCAAGTTGCAATATATATTAAGTAACTAGAACTTAAATACAAATTTGAAAAAAAATAAAAGAATTGGATACAGCAATGGCCAGCATCATACTAGGAACATAGTCCAACAAAAAGCATCCACACAAATACAGCTAACCACACACCCAACAGTTATATAGGGAACACCTCTCCCTGAGATCGGGAATTTCACAAGTGTGCCCTCTCTCCCTCTCCAGAGGTCCCTGAGTCAGTCTGGTGAGGACGTCCTGGGCCATAACTTGTGCTAGAAGCCCCCTCCCTGTGATGAGTTCTGTGTGTACAGGCTTAATGTCTCATCATGGGGACTGGTACTGCTGAGGAGGATGGAGAAGCACACTTACTCCCCTGGCAACAGCACGTGCAGCTGGGTCCAGGCGGATGCAGGCCCGAGGCTGGGTCTGGCCTCTGTGTTCTTAACTATAAGGCTAGAGTGCAGGAGACCATAGGGTCAGACACAGCTGTGTTCAGATCTGGCTCTGCTGCCCATGGACATGCAACCTGGAGCAAATTACCAAACCTCTGTGAGCCCCGCTTTGGTCTCCAACAGCACCCACTAGCAGATCTCTTGTAAGCAGTAAGGCCGGTTGATTTTGCAAGGACTGGCACAGGATCTAGAAGCTGGGAAGCCCTAACCAATAGTAGTGGTACTAATATTCCCATCATCATTGATGCCATTGATGGCATCATTGATGCCAAGGCTGAACTCATGAGGAGGGAGTGGCAAAATCACCGGAATGAAAGCATCCCCAGCTGAGCCAGCAGTTGGCAGTAGCTGTCTGACTCTTCCCATCTTCATAACCATCTTGCAGTCCAAGGTTGGAGGTGGGCAGGAGACCCCACACAAGTAGGCTCTTGTCCTGCTTCTGCTTTAAAGCACCCAGCCAGACAGCCGACCTGACAGCTTCATTTCTCTAATTATGTCCCCTGCACACACATACACACACAGGTCACGGCATCTGAGCAGCTTGTCAAACTGCAGGTGCAAACGTCAGTCATTGTTCATCCCCGATGGCAGCCTGGCCGGGGTTACAGGTGCCTGCCACACACCCGCTGACAGCTTAGCTCAGCATTTCCTGCTCTGACCTTTTTAAATTGTTGCCATCTTGACAAAAGCTGCCACACAACATGACGGTCACTTGGAGGCAAAGCTCAAGGCAGGAACCTGGACTCCAAATGAAATAGAAGGAGCCATTTCATCAGGCTGTCATTTGAAATAAATCAGCGGGCCAGGGCGCCTTGGGAAGCAGACAGACAGGGGATGAGCACGAGGCTCCTGGCCTCTTCCGTCTTTCAGGACGCTCTCCGGGGTGAGGCAGAGGCCTCTGCTGGCCTTCCTGCCTCTAGGCCTGTGCTCCAGCCCATCCTCTGCACAGGGCCTGGGGGCACTGAGAAGGCCCCTTCCCCAAACCCAGGCTGGCCTGGGAGTCTGAGGCCCCTAGCCCCACAGAAGGGCTGACCAGGTCCTCTGTCAGCTCTCAGGCTGGGGGTGGCACTAGGCTTCCTGCAAGCCCCCCTTCCCCCCACTTTACAGGGTCCGTCCTACCCATCCTTTGATGCCACACTCACAGGAGGCCCACTCTTGTCCCTTTCTTGGTTCACTGGCCCTTCTGGATTCCTGCAGTCCTTGGTCTGTCCTTCTCATTAGTCACTTCTCACCTTGAACGTGCCGTGACTTCTGCTTGGCTGTGTCACAGTTTATTCTTATCATTCAGTTCCTTGATGTGTTACTAACCTTTTACGAAGGAAATTTTCAAACCTACAGCAAAGTGGAAACAACCGTACAATGAACACCCCTGTCTCCACTCTCTGGGTTTTGCAGTTAATATTTAATATCTCAGCATATTCCTTTATTGTTTACCTATCCAGGGTACTTCCTTTCTCTCTCTCTCTCTCACTCACACTCATACCCCCCACACACACTCATTCCGCACACACCCATGAACACACAGCGCATCTTATTTTTTTATGTTTTTCAAGTCAATTACAGACATCAGGCTACCTTACTTCCAAAACCCAACATTCTGCATATCTTTATTTATACAAATATTTCTTTTTTTATGTTTTATTTATTTTTGAGAGCAAGAGAGACAGAGCACAGGTGGGGAAGGAGCAGAGAGAGGGAGACACAAAATCCGAAGCAAGCGCCAGGCTCCTAGCTGTCAGCAGAGAGCCTGACACGGGGCTCAAACTCACAGACTGTAAGATCATGACCTGAGCCAAACTCAGACGCTTAACTGACTGAGCCAGCCAGGAGCCCCTAATTATATAGTATTTCTTAAGAGCTCTCCTTAAATTGCGGCAAACTTTAGTGTATCATTTGATAACTTCTGAAAAATGTACACCTCAGGAAGACAGAATTTACCATCGTCCCTAGAAAATCCCCTCAGATCACTTGCCAAGCAATCCTTGTCCCCAACCCCTGAAGACAGCTCTTCTCAGTTTTTCCTCCATAGGCTGTTGGCTCCTTTAAAATATCTTAGTAGACTCATGCAGTATGAACATTGTGTTTAAACATTCTGTTTGGCCAGGTACACTTGGCACAGTGGTTTGGAGATTCATCACTCCTATATGTTTGCTGGGTATATTTGGATTTTTGTGTGTGGGAGGAAGGCTAGAAAGGCACCTTCTCATTGTTTTTCCTGTGTGTGGCTTGCCCAGAGTGAGTGTCTACAAAGCCCAACACCAAGGCACATCAGTGGTGGTACATAGTAGGACAGGCTTTCCTCTGAGAGGCGGTGGACAGGACCTGCAGGGTGACCAGGAGACTCACCTGGCTACCATATATAGTTGATCATATACATGTATATACCTATTTATATATGCTTTTCAAGGTATTTTTACATCAATGGGATCATGCAGTTTGTAACATTTTCCACCATCTGCACATATTCCATTACATGACAGGTTCCTTTAGCATCAGGATGAGCTCAGGCTACATGAAGGATGAATCACTGCAGTGTGAATGATTCTGCAGTGATGGCATGGTGGCCATGGTGAGCTGCTCCCTTGTGAGCAACACAGTGGCCCACATTCAACCCAATGGTTGACATGTAGAAATCTGAACTCCCTGATGCCAGGTGTTCCCATTTTCCATTTTCCATGAAAGCTAGTAATCTGAATTTTTAGGGAAAATATCCATATTTTCAATGTTGACTTCCATTTTTGGGAAACATTTGAAAGACTAACATACCTTATCAGCAGGCCTTCCTCAGCTACAGGGCAAGAATCTATTTTCTTTAAAGCAGAGTTTGTAAATGTTGCTTCAATCAACGGGAGCTGCAGGAAGACGTGGAGCAGGAGAAATCAGGAATCAGGATAGCCATATCCAAGGTTGCCCTAGAATTTTGAGAAATTGTTCCATTAGTTCATTGACCTAAGGCAAATCACGCTTCAGTGATGGGAATGATCCACTCTTGGGCATGTGCCGCAGTGGGGGCCAATGACTCTGGGCTTGCAGCTGAAATGCATGCCATCCTGGCTAAATCCTTTGGGATCCTGTCTACCATCTGTCCTCTCTATCTCCTGGTGTTTACTTCAGGGACTGGGAAGCTCTAGGGGGTCCTCAGCATCCTAGTGAAGGTCTAGGGCCTAGACCTGCACCTTAGCATATTGCTGTCCCCACACTGAGAGAGTTGCTTGCTGAATCCCAGGTGGGTTGACTGTAGTCCATGAAGCCTCAAGCAGAGGCAGTGGAAGAGCAATCATGGGAGACTTCCAGAACCACAGCTAAGACAGAACTTATCTTTACCTGGTGGATTCTTCTGTACAGAGTCCTGGATTGTTTGCCTGTCTCACCTGAGTCCCATCCCTGCTTCTGGGCCTCCAGCCAGTGATAGGCAAACAGAAAGACAGGGAGGAGGAGGAAACCCCAAGCATCAGAAAGTCATAAGGCACCCAGGCCTGGACAACCAGCTCAGACATGGGACAGGGCTGTCTTCCACCTTGTTGTCCTGGCTCTTCTCTCATTTATGTGGTAGACCCCATGGAGAGGACCTCCTGCACCCTTCACAGAGTATTTGGACATTTCGGGGTCAGAAACCCAGGGCTGGCATTGCCCTGTTCAGGAGATGAGGCTGGATGTCTTAATGGGCTCCAAAGATCAGGGGTGGAGGTGAGGGGACCCTGAGTGCTCAAGCCCCCTCAGCACGCATAGTGGACCCTCAGTGAAATCAGGTGAGGATTTGGACATAAGGGTCACACATCTTGGTTTTAACATAGTTGCTTCTTTATGAGGAGTCCCTGGAAATGCAATTTTTGGTGACCTGCTATTAGTAGCCTATCAGAGGGAAGGCAGCCCTCAGCCCTCCCTCACACAGATCTTTGGATATTGACTTTACAGGAGATTATGATGTGACATTTTATGATACTGACTTAGATCAGCACACGAAGGATGAAATTGTTTGCAGATATAAGTTGGACATCACCAATGTCTTCCGTAAGTAGCTCCCTTAGTCCCTTCAAGCGACAAATTCCCTACAACAAGCTGTTTCCCCTCAGCCAGCCAGGCCTTCAAAGCCCTTGCTGACAATCACTGTCGGCACTGTGAGGATAGATCAGCATAGACAAGTAGAAGGCGGGACCTGGCTGGAAAGCCTGGTGAAGTGCACTCAAAGCTGAGGAATCATCAACCCCCAACACCACAGGAGCCTCTCGGGCCAGGGCTTTACCCCTGCCTAGAATGGCTGTGGTGTGCTGGGTGTGGCCCAGAACTGCATTCCCCCTCCCTTGGCTCAGCTCTTACTCACTTGGAGAGACAAGGACCTGAATCTATCAAGTCTGCTGGTGAGAAACAGGGGCAGCCCTGGGGCTCTGAGTCTGGGCCAGGTGTGAGAGAAGATGCCAGCTGCCAAGCCTGGGCCCCAGAATCCTGGCACAGGCACACATTACATGTCTGACCTTGACCAAATGAGGGTTCTCTTTTCGGCTTCTTTTCCTCTACTGTAAAATAAAGTCAATATGGTAGTTGAGCTAAGCCATGGTACCTCTGTAAGCCTATAATTGGGAAATACTCAGGCATCAGATGTTCTTCCATAATGGGTGAGTGGCCAGAGGGAGCACACAGTTAGGTATGTAGATGTGCCCTCAACACTGAGGTGGATATAATCCTCCCCAAAGAGCAGGGCACTACAGTAGGACTTTCTTCCACTGAGCACCCGATGCATTCATTTGACCTGACTAGATTATGTTCAGTGACGTCTTACTTCAGGGCCATCTGGTAAACCCAGAGCTACCTCCAGACATCACACTGTTGCACGATAAATGTTTCAGTTCCCCTAAAGGGAATAGTGTCTGTAAAGAACAGGACAGATCCCACATTCCTAAGCAGGTGTCCCTTCCCCTCCATTCTCTGTGCCTTCCATTGTTTGTTGTTGTCTCAGGACTTGTCACTCTCCGCATTTATTTTGTTCTTTGTTATTTCGTTGTCTGTCTTCCTTCTGTCCCTTAAACATAGGCCTCTTGAGAACAGGGACTCAAGCTGCCTTTTCCATTCCAACCAAGCCACAAGGCCTGGTGCATGGCAGGGGCTCTGAGGAAGGCAGAAAAAGGAAGCGGGCATCTCCCAGAGTGTTCATCTGCTCACCAGGGGCCAATTAAAGGGAGATGGGTACATGGACATGCCCACTGACATTATTCTCCTATAGTTTTCTCCTAGATAAAAAACCTGTAGTTAAGGATGATGAGTCTTTAGCTTGCCCAGGACATATATTTAAGAAGCAGGACAGTAAGTACCTCAGGTCAAGGACTAGGGGGCAGTTTTTGTCACCATGTGCTATACAGAATGTGGGATGCTACCTCTGCTGTGGCACCGCATGTCTGTTTCGGAGGACTCAGGGCATCTTTATAACTACTCTTATTGGTCCTCCCCTGAGATGCTCAGGGTCCTGGTGTGGCCCAGTCTCTGCTGAGGTAGGCAGAATATGAGAACTGATGTTCCCAAGGATGGTACCTTTGCTACAAGAAGCCTTTTAGAGCTAAGCCAAAGTACTTTGTAAATAGAGAAAGGTCAAGGTGGTGACACCAAGCCGACTTCCTTGGAAACTTAGCTCATGAGGACATCTGACTCCATGCAGGATTCCTCGTGCCTGGTCAGCCTTCACTGTAGAGGTTGACCTTGTGTACAGGTTGACCTCTTATCCATGCTGTGTGGTCAATGATGCCCTAGATGGCTGCTGATCAAAGTCTATACAGTGAAGACAGCTGTAGGCTGTGGTTTGAGCCAAGTGCAAAAACTAAATGTCTCCAGGCTAGTGTTTACTACATGACCTTTCTGTGCTTTAGGGTGGTCATCATTGAATACAGCCTGAACAATGGCATCACCTTCAGTGAGGAGAACATGAAAGTCACCAGCTTGAATTTTGTGAGTGCCATGGTGGGGCTGCATCCTAATTCCTGGGGCTGTGAAGAGCACTGGCATTAGAAGAGGAGATAGCTGGGGAAACAAGAAAAGAGAACACATGCTGGAAGGCCAGAGAAAGGAACATGTGCAGACAGGCAGCTGGGCCAGGCTCAGCGCCGGCACGGGGCCCTCAGCCCTTCATCGGCAAGCTGTCCGCACATCGGGCTGGGGAGGCGCCCTGGGAGCACTTCCACAAGGGCACCTGCGGTGTAGCCCCCCGTCCAGGTCCTGCAGAACCTCTGCTCTCTCTGTGGACCAGGTGTCCCTGATGGCACAGGAAAGGGAACAGGTAGAGCTCTAAGTGGAGTCCAGAATTGGTGCTGGGGCTGTGCCGCCCTGCCTCGCCCTTGCCACCTCCGCTGGTCCAAGGATCGCAGTGGGGAGCTCTGGGCTCCATTCTGCATCCCAGCTGGGTGAGTGGGAGGGGCTGGGAGACTGGTGGGTTAAGAGCCGAGTCCAGGACCTCTGGGGGAGTGGGGTTCGCCAGATCCGGGCCCCAGACACGGGGGGTCTGGAGGGTGGGACCAGCCGTGGCCCCGTGCAGTCAGGTGTGTTTCAGCAGCTGCTGATACGGCTGAACCCACACACCCCCAGCACTGCCCTGAGCCCAAGCCCGTGTGGGGAACACCCTCGTCATTTTGCAGAGGGCCTTGGCCTCCCGTCCGCCTCTGCTGCTTTCTCGTGCTCCTCAGCCGTCCCTCGCTGCTAACTCTCTGACCCCTTTGGGACCTTGCTCTCCTGCACTTGGTGGGAAGCTGCCAGGCTGTGGGGAGGGCCTGGGATTCAGCTCAGGGACGGGCATGTGGGAAGGAAGGTGCTGCTCCCAGGAGTGGGCACCTGCCGGTCCGTGGCCCCACATGATGCGTGGCCTGGGTGGAGATGAGCTCTGTGGGCACTACGTCGACCCTTGGCACCAGAGAGGAAGCAGAGGCCATCCTGATCCCGGGCCCGGAAGAGGGCAAAGGGAATGAGGGCTCCTGCTGTCACCACCACCGTGGGGGCCCACACCAGGGTCTCCCCCTTGGAAGGGGCCCAGGTTTGCAGATGTCAGTGGCTGGCCACCGCCCGCCAGTCCCAGGCTGCCTAAGAGGTTGTCAGCAGCTCCAGCACTAGCTTCCGATTTCCTGGCCAGCAGGCAGAAGAGTAAGACACAAGCTCAACCACACACAGTCCCCAACAGCTCAGAGGAAAAAACTGTTTTAAGGAAAATTCTGAGCAAAGTTTGTTCCACTGTAAAACTACCCAGAAAGGCCAGTGGCACCAGCATCCCTTGTGTGAGTCAGCTCAGCAGAGTGAGGGACTGAGCTAACTACGTTGTCCTGGGACTCAGTGACACGGGGACAGGGCCTCATGCAGGAGGAGGCTGTGGGGAGACATCCTCAGCCCAGGAAGTGCTAGTGCCACACCCTGTGTGGGCTCCCAGCCCTGCAGGGAGTGTGATGACAGGGTGGGGAGGCCCCAGGCGGCCCTGGCTGAGGAAGGAGGAACCCCATAATCTTCCTTCCTGGGCTTTGCCCTCCTCCTGGGGGCACAGAAGTTCATATTCACAGATTGAACCATATCCATTATTTCAGCAAAAATTTCTTCCATGTCAGGTGCTGGGAGACAGAGGTTAGCCAGAAGAAGGCTACCCCTGTCATGAAGAGGGGGTAGGGTCCATGTCATGTATTTCTTTTGAAGAATACCAGGTAGTGACAAACACTGCCTAGAGACTTGAAAGTCATGAATATGCCCAGTGCCTGGTTGCTGGAGCAGAATCCCAGTAACAATACATTTAAGCTGAGAACTGATTGATAAGAAGTCCAGAGAGTAAAAATCAGAAGTCCTTCCAAGAAGAGAAAAGGGCCAAGCAATTCCTCCAGGCTTTGGGGTTTAGAACACGGAAAGCCTGAAAAGTCAGTTTTGAAAGGTGGTTAGGAGTCCCCTAGGCAAGCCAGATAAAGAAAGGCACTCCATAGAGACAGAACAGCCTGGGCAGAAACTGACAAATGGAAACTTAGTGGTTCTTAGATTGCCTGCATCCTAAGCCCCACGGCACAGCCTTTCAAGAAACCTACCTATTCTTTAATAGTCCAGGCTCTTGATTTGCCTTCATGCTTACAAGATTGCTTCTGGAGCTCCAGCTATCAAATTCACATTCCAGGGAGAAACATGGAGAAAAGACACAGGGGCTTTCTACAAATCACTGCCCAACAACCCCATCTTCCTTCCACTGTCCAGAGTTGATTTAAATGGCCCTCTTGATCAGGAAGGGAGACTTGGAAATGTCATTTTACAGCTGAGTGCATTGCCTCCCCCAGCAAAATCAGGTCTTTGTTACCAAGGAAGACTGGAAGAATGGACATGGCTTCCACAGTCACCATGTTGAAGATCTGTGCCCCATTTTAAGGATGGGAAAACAGGTACCAATATACTGAATGATTTGCCTGTGGTCAGACACAATAGGAACCAGCTCCTTTCCCTTCACATAGAGTGTGAAACATTTAGTGCTTTTCTAAATCAACTTTTCAGGGCCTGAGAAGCAGCCGAGAAAGGCATAATAACCCAGGGAAACTTGGAGAGGAAACTGTGTCTTATAGCTATTGTGTGATATGCGGATGGCCCTTGTAGATGTGTGCCCATGGCCCCAGGGTGGTCCTGGAGCTGTTCAGAGGAGAGAGCCGTAGTAGAGAGGGATGGAACCTCTGAAGTCAGGCTGACAGTGCATCAGGAACCACCTTTTACCCGACTTTCTTTGCACCTGCCAACCCCCTCCCCCACTGGCCTTCTTTGAAGTAAAGGCTTTTCTATGCAGCCTGTTCTGGGTGGAGCACAGCACCCTTGCTATCAGGTTAGCATCAGCACACTTGCAAAGGGAAGAACAGATTATTTGGGGGAAAATAAATCCCACAGCAGTGCAGTCATTGTTGCATATAGCCCATAAGCGCTTACAGCATCCACACTGAATAGAGGCCTGAATAGACTCATGTTAAAAATGACAAAGAGCTGTAGCACCAGGCATCCCCAAGTCCCCTCCATCCTTCTCTGTTCCTGGGAGATGCCAGATCGGGGACACAGCATGGATGTGAAGCTTCCCCATCCTGTTCTCTCTGGCTTCTCTTCAGTTCCACCTTGAGTCTGGCTGTGACATTATTGGTTTGACAAGTGCTCAGACACAGGACCCCACTCAGCCACAAGTCTGTGCCACAGGACATGCACTCCCTCACCCGGGAGAAGCCTTTTCTCCTTGTGCTGGAGCTGGTGCATCTTCATCCGCAGGCTGCCCTAACAGCTGGTTGTGGCCACTGGAACTTGAGACCAAAGACCATAGGGAAGAGTGAGATGGGCCACAAATGGGGACATGTAAGAACCGTGACAGCAGACACAACAGGGGAGTGGGGTACTACAGAAGCCAGGACAAGGGGCCCGGCCTAAGTGGGGCATAGAAGCACCTCGATGCCGTAGCAACAGCTCCATCCCTATCCTTAGGTCACTCCGTATGCACAGTATTGTCATTAACTGCCCTGTCACCACATGTGTCCTTAACACAGCTCTTTCACATCTGCTGCCTTAATCGCATCCCTGCTGTATCCCTAGCATCATGATCTGTATCTTCCAGAGAAAAACACTGAGGGTCAAGGGCTACCCAGGCCCCTTGGGCAATAGACAGCTGGGTCAGAACAGGTATTCCCTCTCCTGCTTCCTGAGTCTGCCTGCCTCCTCTGTGGATGAAACCCTGCCTGTGGCCTGAGCCACCTACAGTACATGCACAGCACAAATGGGAGCTGGCAGGGGAATGGTGTGCACACCTTCAAACACTCAGCATGAATCCTAAATGGGATATGCTCTCAGGGCTAAGTCTGTTCTTTCCTCCAGTGTTTTGCATGAAGGTTCACATTGTGGGTCCTTGGTTGGGCAAGTGCACT